>OX422210.1:210265118-211482618 GCA_949130495.1 Sambucus nigra
ATTTATGGATGAACATTTGAGATAACCATAGTCACAAGTTCATTCCATATTTGACGTGACTACTTGATAGTGATTTGAGATGCTATATCATTTCATCCATGTGCTTTACATTGATTAGAGTCTTTGAGATGTGATTAGTGATATCTTCTACATGTTTAACTTTGTATCTCCTTTATTGCACACATGCACGGTATTATTTGAGTATTGTACTTGTCTATCAGATATTGACTTGAGTGTTTCCATCGCAATTCTGTCTATACAACGACCAAAATGCGATAAAACTTGACAAGATAGTAGTGCATGTAGAAACCGTTTACCGTGAGGAATAAATTGCACCAAAATATGATGAGTGACTCATGGGAAAGGGTTACGAGAGTTTAAAAAAAATTAACTCGTCGAGAAAGCCACCGTTTGAAAAAGAGCTCGAAAAATTTAAATGGCAATAAAAAAAATGGGCCAATAGATTTTAGTTTCATCACCTAAAAAAGAAAAATATAATGTATAATTATTTATGAGGGAGTTTGGATGGAAAGAAATGAAAAACGGGTTTACACATCCTTGAAAGTTCTGAAAAAGCATTTCACATGTTTTGGATGTTATTGGTGTGAAAATCACTTTGAGCTTTGATTTGCTGATTTGATTGAGTTAATTTCTTATAATTCCACAATTTTTACACCAAAGGAAGATATTGGGTTTATTCGTTAGAAATATCCAACACTCATCATGCACATATGTTATGGTTATATGTATTGATTTTCCTGTTAAATTTGTTCACATCCTTTCATTTCCGCAATCATGGACTTGGTTGTTTTGGTGTTCTTTCATAGTGTGATTTTGTTTGCTTTAAAATTTTTGAAAAATTCAAAAAGAGAAAGCTTTTTTCCATGTGACATTCTCCATTTGCGTATGTTCTTCATATCTGTTTATTTGGGGACATCATAAAAAGGGGGAAAACTAATTATGGGGGAGAATTACTTGTTTGTTTTTATAATGATTTGCTTGCTCATAATTGATAATTATTTTATGATTATCATTATATTTTCAAATTGTTGCGCATCACGGGTATTTGTTTCTTGTCTCATGTGTGTAGGTATTAAAATGAAGAATCATTTTTGCACACCCTGATGATGACAAAGAAAGTTTGAAGAGTTGAAGATTTGAAGATGATCGAATTTGTGAAGACACACATTTAGTATTTCCAATTTTCGGGTTTAATGGGGATATTAGATTGTATGTCAGTTTGTTTATTTTGGACAATATAATTCGGATATTTTTATGCATGTATCGGCATAGACATAGGGGGATATTTATAAGGACATGTTTTATAAATGTTCGAGGTAGAATCTAGGAATTTTCCAAGTGTCCTAGATCACATTTAAGTATGTCTGATACCGTTATATTTGGCAGGTCTCCACGATCATCCAAGACAGCCTTGATCTGAATTCATGCATCCATAATCTTCGTATGTGCATCATGTGTCAAGAAACGTACACTTCAACAGTTCCCACTACTCCATGTACTTATGGTAAAAATAATTTTAATTGGAGTATTTAAATTATTTGCATAAATAGTTGGGAATATTTTAAAAATAAAGTTTTTGAAGTCTGGAAGATAATAAACACGCAAAATCTTTTTAAGGAGGTTTTTTGAGACACGTCACTGATATCGTTCGAACGAGATGCCATCTCGCTCGAACGACAATGTATGTCGCTCAAATGACGCATCGCCTCAACTTGGCTATTTAAACAGTGTTCGTGTTACACGTTTTCCCAAGTTTGCATACCTTCGTTTCTGCAAAACAGTAACTGTTTCCAGACTTCATATTTTAAGGTTTTTAATACCTTTTTTATTCACAAATAATTCTCAATCCTTTATGTGAATCCTCTAAACCCCAAGGAAGATTATACTACTCATCTGGAGTACTCTTGTGGAGAAGACGAAGATTTTACATTTCTGACGAACTCTAGCCGACGACATCGAAATCGACGCTTGAGGGTATTTCGTATGTCACTGCTTGTATTTTAATTATAATCTGTGTAAACCATTCTTTACAAATTATAGTGAAAATATGATGGTTTTTCCCCTGAGGGGGATTTTTCCTCAACTGTGACTATCTTGCATACTTAGATTATTTCTTTATTCAGTCACGTTCGTTTGCAAGAGTTAAGACTTGTTGGGACTCAAATTGGAATTTAATTAAATAATTTTGACATTGATTACTGGCGCACTCTCAACTTCTTACGAAGACCAAGATTACTTGAGTGATAATACTTATTATAGGAAACATAATGTATTTGATCTTGTATTTTACTTATTGAATAATTTACTTCGTAATATGAGTGAGGACGTTCGGTACCCTCGAGGGACCATGCTTGGCAGGGCATGAGAGAGCTTACATGCTCTATCGAATGACCTGCTTTTGGGAACCTCTCAAGTATTTGGTTTGAAGGATTGGGAGCAAGGCAACGTTGGGAAAGAAATAACCAACCCTCTTGGCACACTTAGGCAAAACTTCATCTAGCACATACAGGTGCTCGAGGGGAACCTTCTCGAGGGACCCTAACCTCAGATATAATATCTGGAGATATTTCCCAGCCAACAAATAATACTTAATGTTCGAGCTACTTTCAGCCGAGCAACTTCAACTTCATACATAATCCCTTTTGATTGATGTGACCACACGTTTGGCAGGGGTCATTGTTCACTGACTTTATGGCATCATAATACCTAATATTTAGGGACTCGAGATAATAGCACTCAAGAGAGTTTTATACTTAGGATAGAAGGCCTAGTTAACCAAGTTTTATTTCATATTCATTCCAAGGTAAACCTTTGAGGTGCCATGTCATATCCCCATTAATGCTAACACGCTTCTAATTAGTTAAGCAGTTTTCCGCCAAAACACAACATCTCATGCATTTGATGCAATATCTTTGACATTTATGACACAATATTGTCGCATTATATGTTATTCAATCACATTTAATGCCATCAAGGTTACCTGAGTAACCTTGCCTTCATATAAATAGACCAACCAAACAGTTTACAAAGACGACAATTCTAACCTAGAATTGTTGTTGGATTTTCCTCATATACGAGAGCTTCAGTGAGCCCATTTATTTCCCAAACATTTCTTTATGCTTCCATTGATACCACTATCATTGAGCATTAACTGAGCCTGAAGTTTCTGCCTCCCCTTTATTACAACAAAAGTGTTTGATATTTCTCCCTCCGGACAAGTTACCTACTGGTTCCACTTATTTATTACATTCAAAGTGCATTTATGGTGTAAAATACCTCATTTAATACCATATTGAGTGTTGAATATTATTCTCTTTTACTCTCATGCGTCGTCATTATTAAACATAGTCTTTAGCATTAATTATGATCTTGACAAGGGGTTACGCCTCGCTTGATACTAATCGTATTCCAAGAACCCACATCTTACAACATCTTTGAAGAACATGTGGCCATTGGGGTTAGTAGGATATACTTAAGGTTTCAGTGTTGGAGTTTATAGGAAGATGAATTTTTATAAATGTAGTGGCAATGTATTCAAACTTATGTGAGAACAGTTGGGAAATGTTCTTGCAATTATTGACAATGTAGTGAGAGACTTTGACACTACCACAAGTGGCAAGACCAAGACAGATAGTTACAGTAGTACCGAGAACCCAACTAATTGTGGGTCTAAAAATGAATACTTTCTCCATTGCATACTTTCCATTGGGCATTGAAGTTGATGTGGGATAACGCTTGCTTGAAGCCCAACCAAATAGAGGATATTTTATATGGGCCAATATGGCAGAGTTGAGGTTGAATATGGCATTAAAGAGGCTATGACAGTAGGTTTCGGAATACAAGATGTCCCAAAGAAACTTCATGTTTTCAGCTCTATTATAAGTATGTAATTTGGTCGTGCCCATCCCTCCACAGTCATGAGGGGAGAAAGTGGTAGCCCAGGCCATCTTATTTGATTTTTGAGTCCAAAGAAACTTTCCAACCCAATATTGAAGTCTGTCCAAAAGAGTATAAGGCCATTTATAAAGGTAAAAGTTGTACAGGAAAATAAGAAGAATGGTGAATTTGATCAGCTGAGCCCTTCCCACAATTGAAATGAGGTGGCCTTTTCAGCCTTCTAACTTGGTTCTGGCTTTGTCCATAAAAGGTTGTAAGTGAGTGGCAATGGGTCTACCTTTAAAAATAGGAGCCCACGGATATTTAAAAGAGGGGTAGCCTTTAGCAATACCAAGACAGTTGGTAATGGAAAACTTTTTATGAATAGCTCATTTAAATAAGTAGAACCTATATTTAGCTTTATTAATGGCATGCCTTGAGTTGGATTCATTTTCTTTGAAGAGAGACATGAGATTGGTGAGATAAGAATAAATGGCTTTTAAAAAAACCACGATGTCATCAGCATATAGGTGATGAGTTGGGGTATCAAACCCCTTAGGGGAGGTCATGGGGGTAATCTTTCCCTCGTAAATGAAATGAGTGATGCCTCTACTGAGAAATTCTTTAATAAGAACAAACAGGAGGGGGAAGGGGTCCCTTTGCCTTACTCTTCCAGAGCAATTGTAGTATGCGCATGGAGTTCCATTAATAAGGATAGAGAGATGGGCAAAATGCAGGATAACTTAGATCCATTTTAGTTAAAATAAATTTATTCAGCACATTCAAAAGGAAATTCTAGTCTACGGTATCAAAAGCTTTAGCCACATCAAACTTGATGCCCGTATTGCCACCATAGGATTTATAATTAAGCATGTTGTAGTATTCAAAGACCATGGCAATCGAATCATGAATTATTCTCCCTTGAATAAATGGAGATTAAATAGGGGAGACAAGATGAGTAATATTCCTATTAGGTCTATCCGAAAGGATTGTTGGAATGAGTTTAAAGACAAAGTTTCCCAAAGTAATAGGTCTGAAATCATTTATAACATCTGCATTGGGCTTTTTAGGAATGAGAGCAATGAAGTTAGCATTAAAGCCAGGTGTGATCCAGTTAGATAGGAAGAATTGTTTCAGTGATTTGCAGACATCATCACCAATAATTCCCATCATGATTTGTAGAAGATACCGGTGAATCCATCTGGACTAGGGGTAGAGTTGTGATTCATATTGAGCATGTCTTACTTGATTTCCATATCAGAAGGGATAGAGGAAAGAATAGATCTATCAACATCTTAAAGGATTAAGTGAATGTATTTATCAATGATGTCATTGGTGGTTAACTGTTGAGCTTTATAAAGATGAGCGAAGTGCTGAATGATACAGTGATGGAGTTGGGATGATTGTTCATAAAGATATTTTTAACTTTAAGGGAGGAGAGTAGGTATATCCCTCTGCACTTATCATGTTTTTTGTGAAAAAATAGTGGTGCTTCTATCCCCATCACAGATCTATTTTAGTTTAGATTTATCTTTCGAGAAATTATTTTCAGTCTTCAGAGATCTTAAAACCTCAGTTTAGGAATTAACTTCCATATCATCTAAGCTATTATAAGGCGCGTTTTAGGAATGTTGTATTTTAGACAATATTTCCCTTATTCTGATAGTTGAACCATAACTACACAATGGATTTTTATAAAAAATTATCTTCGAGACACAATATGTGAAAGGCACTTGTCTTTGCATATGATGACCTCACCCAACATGTGAAATAACACAATCTGGTTATATACATCTCGCTACAAGCCTAAGAAAAGTTCCTAAAGTAGCTATGTGAGTACAAGAAATATCATAATAATGATCCACGAAAATAATCACAAATGCAAGAAGTAAAATCACACGCACAACAACGATATACGTGGTTCGATAACTTGCATATGTCCATGGAGAGGTTACTATAATCTTATTAGTGTCTCTCAATGCTCGAGATTACATCCCTTTGTCTTGGGCCAGGGTTTACTATTCATAGATGTTAACATAAGAGATTAAGTTGTACAAGTAACTCAATGTGATTGTAGATAATTAGTGGTGTCCCTGAATACCTCCTCCGAGATTGTTGGTAACTATTTTGAATTTATCGACGAGTCTTTCAGTGTTTGTAGGATGCATGAGCCATTAATGAATATTGGATTTGAGTTCGACAGTCCTGTATACATCTTGGGTTGGTTGGCTACTTTCCTAGGCCAAAATAAATGGGTTCCCACAATTGCCCCTATTATGTTTGGGTTGAATGTTTGGGCCAAAAAATTTTAATTGGATTTAAGGCCCATAACTTGAAAAATTTATTCTTGAAACCGGAATGACATTTTTGTAGTTTTATTGAAGAGGTGAAGGTTTCCCTCTCCGAACAACTATATGAAGTGCCAAAATCAACCTGTGATATCACGTCCATCATTCTCTTCGAAGCTCAAACCAGAGATACATCTCCTCTATCAGTTGAGCCTTCACTCCCCTATTTGCTAAGTTTCCAAAGTTTTTCTTCTTTAGCGTTCCACTTTTATTCAAAACTCCATCAATTCTTGTAAGTTTATCTCATCTCCCCTCGACTTTCCTCTTGTGTGATTCATTCTTCAACTGTAGTTAGGGTTTTCTCTTTGTTAAAAAGATTCATGACAACATTAGATAACAAGTCAATAGCTCAATTTAGGAAATCTTATAATATTCTAGATTGGGTAGAAATTGATTGTTCCCCTCTTCCTAAAGACGTTTGAGCTATTGAAGGGGGCACTGGATTCATACCCTGTTAATCACCTAAGGGGGTTTGACATTTCCTCCAAACCCTTTCTTTCTTAGATTGTTCAAATACTTTGATGTTATTCCTACCCAGTGCACCTCCAATGTTTGTGAATGGGGTACATAGGATAAACACAATGTATGGGGAAAAATTGGGTCTTGTTGAGATCTGTTACTATTATGTGTAGTCATGAACTAATTATGGTATTTTTTTACCTAAAAACCAGGAAGGATGATAGGGCCCTCGCCGTAAACCTCCCAAATTCTTATAAGGAATACTGGGTTCATGGGTTTGTTGCCAGAAATTGGCAACGTCTTCCACTTTGCTAGGGAAAGAGACATCGGTTCCCCTTGATTTCAGACTTAGTGGAGGATCATATAGGTCACTTTATATTTTCTTTCGTTTACTTGATGTTTATTTCCAATTCTTGTCCTCTGACTGATGTTTTTCTTCCTCAGTTCTGTAGCTCGTGACAAAAATCAAAAGCCTAACTTAAGTGAAGTTAATGTTCCTGAACTCTTGAAGGCCTGGAGAGTTAAGGAGAGGCTTTCGAATAACGAGCATCCAAGTTCTGCAATCTATATAATCGAATATAAGAATACAAGAAGTAGTTTCATTGCCCGACCGGTCAATAAAGTCCTCAACCTGGAGGCTCCAGAAGTTAGTGCCTCTGATCTAGTAGTGCTAGAGGAAGAAGAAGAAGAAGAAGAAGAAGAAGAAGAAGAAGAAGAAGAAGAAGAAGAAGAAGAAGAAGATACGACTCCCCTAGTTAGGAGGTGGAAATTGAAGATTGATTATAAGGAGGATCAAATAACTCTATCTGCTCAGCTCAAGTCCTTGAAGACGTCAGAGGTAGATTCCCTTAGGGATAGTATCTCTAGCCTAGGATCCAAGGGGAAAGAAAAGGAAAAAAAAAAGAGGAGGAAAGAAAAAAAGAGGAGGAAAGAGAGAGAGAGAGAGAGAGAGAGAGAGAGAGAGAGAGAGAGAGAGAGAGAGAGAAGAAGAGGGAGGATACCAAAAGGAGATTAGTCCCGAAGCCCCCTGCAGTCATGTTCCTTACTACTAGTGTTGAGGGGGATAGTGTGGATGACACCCCTACCCTTTCCCTTGATCTCTTAAAGGGGTTATGATTTTTGAACACCATGAGAGTTACTTACGGTTGGGGGCTTCCCAACTTGTTCTCAAGTACTCTCTTTCTCTTTATCCCTGAATCATATATGTTCTGCATTCTTTCTTCTTCATACTGACTTAGCTCTTTTTATTTCGTGCAGTTATTGGTTGATTTTACAACTCTTTTGGAAGGTCATGTCAACCAGTCCAAGATTAATCAAGAGTTAAAAGAGGCTCTAACAAAGTCTTAGAAGGCCTTTTCTAATTCTCGCAGAACATAAGAGTAAGAGAAGGAGAAGTCGGTAAAGGCCTATGCCAATATTGAGGCACCCAAGAAGTTGGTGGTTATCGAGAAAGAAGAGTTGTCCAAGGTAAACCAGAGTCTGTCTCGTAAATTCCAGAATTTAGAGGAGGAGCTCCCACGTGAGAAAGATATCAGCTACACTGAGGGTTGGACTGCGGCCTATGATGATGTCGAGCTTCGGCTGGACTATGAAAATAAGGTGGACTTCAAGAAGGTTGGGACCAAGCACTAGGAGCTGTGGGGACTCTTACTTATTCTGAGATCTTAGGTCTTCACTCTTCTAGGCCCAATCCCTTTGTAAAGGGAGAGCATAGTGCTGGTCAGCCTACCGATCATGACGAGAACATGCCTATTGAGGTTGGAACGGCTACAAACCAGGATCAAAGGGCTGCCAAGATGGGGAAGACAGTGATTGAAATTAAGCAGGTGAAGGAATAGGACTTTTAAATTCATAGTTTTTCCTTTTTCCTATAAAACTTTTTGATGCCCAGCAATTTTTTTTTCTCTGATTGTACTGGCCTCTATTCCCCTTCTTACTAATGAATGAAAGAGAACTTCCTTTATTTTTATTGATTTTCTTCTTATATTCGTACTGAAATCTGTTTGCGGTTTCATCTGTTGTGTTTATCTGTTGCCTGCCGAGGACTATATTCCCTATACTTCAAGGTTGGGAATGATCGTAGGGCCCAATATCAGTGACCAAGCTGGCAAGGATTTTGTAAAAATTTACCAGTCTATGAGAGGGAGGATTGAGAAATATAAGAATCAGTATGAACTGATTATCAGGCTGAAGGATAATCTTCAAAATATGCAAGAGATCAATGCTTTAGTTCAAGATGAGGTGAATGAGAGGAAGTCCAAGCTTGGAGAGATTACTGAAGTAGGCCTAATGGGCGAAGTGCTCTAAGACAAGAATGACGCCTTGAGGAAGGAAGTCGCTGAAGTGAAAGGAGATGTCTGAAGCGCATATGTGATTACAACGGGACTCTAGAGAGACGTCAATAGGCTCCATGGATATATCACAAGGCTGAGACACCTATTAAGAATGGGACCCTCGAGAAGCTTGGGCATACGGCTATAATGAGAGCTGGGATGATGCCCCAGCAAGGCTCAAGCAGGCAGAAGATCTCATTTTTTATCATGGGTGGATGAGTGCCCTTAGGGAGGTTAAGACACCTAAGGAGTCCTATTTATTGTACAAGCACTAGGTCGAGTGTGAGACCTATTGACATACACAAGTAGAACTCAATTAATGTTATCCCTGCCCAACTCCTGGATGATTACCTTTAAGATAATGGCCAAAGATCTTGCATCGCAGACTATCTTGCTTGCCATCCTGAGTCGTCTTAAGTCCTTGTGTATTTTGGTCTTGATGCAAGTATATTTCCCAATTTTTATCAATATAAAGCTTAATTTATAAAAAATTTCCATATTTAAATCATGTGCTGACTAAACATGAGCTAATAATTTTCTTTATGTTCGAACTGGAAAGAGATATTTCTCGTCAATTACTTAAGATCTTTGTCGACCAAGGAATATTGTTTGACCATCTTAGGCCTTTTGCTATTTAAATGGGCTAGTACTTAGGTTTGATCATTTAAGGTTTTTCAACCGAATGAATGATATTGAGAATAAGTGTTACCCATTTGTTATCTTGTGTTTGAGAATTCTCCCTGTCCAATATGCCTTAGCTGTATCATTCCATTCATTTTACCTTTTAGGTTGTGTCTTCACACTTCCTTAGGCTTAAGTGAGATGATGGAGAGAATATACATGGTAATGGTCCATCCGCTCGAGCAGGCTTTTTGCGACCAACGCAGTTGGCGACCAACCTGAGTTGGCTTTGTTGCCTAAGGATCCCCTGTAGGGCTTTTATTATTGCCGAGGTAACTCATGAAGTCTATTGTGTATTCGATAAAGACATGAGAGTTCTAGTAATTGAAACACTGTATTCACTTGTTATAATTACTACAAACCCTGCTCGGCACATGAAATTCCTTGATTAAAATAAGTTGAACAACTTGTTTTAATCCCCATGATTTCTACTATGCACGAGGGAGTTATCATTTGGAAAGGGTGCGTAATATTGAGATGCGATCCAAAAATTCGTAGCAGTAAATATATAATATCAAAGTGCGAGAGTTAACTGGCCTTTATTCATTGAATAAAAACTTGCTAGCAATATAAGTTTGAAATCAAAATTTGTATAAACTAAATGTGCTAACAAAAGATAAAGAAGACTACAAGTAGAACTTATTGAGATTGGAAAAGATAAAGAAGACTAAAAGTAGAACTTCTTGAGATTGGTTGCATTCCACGCTCTTGGTATCTCCCTGCCCTCTAGCGTTTCCAAGTGATATGCTCCTTGAAGGTGATCCCATATCACCTTAAAAGGTCCTTCCCAGTTTGGTTACAGCTTGCCATCTGTCGATTTTATGACACTGACGAGGACTTTCCTTAGGATGTAATCTCCTACCATAAACTTCCTCATTTTGACTCCCTTGTTGTACTGCTTGACCAGTTGTTTTTTTATAGGAAACCAACTTAATCATGGCTAGTTCTCTTCGCTCGTCTGCTAAGTCAAGTTTAGAGCATAGTGCATCATCGTTAAGGCCTTGGTCGACCTAGGTGGTCCTCATTGTAGGGAGACTTTATTCCAATGGTATAATATCTTCCATTCCATAAGCGAGCGCGAAGGGTATTTCTCCAGTCGATTTACTGAGATTAGTACGGTAAGCCCATTGGACATGATGGAGCTCATCTACCTGGCACCCTTGGCTCTTTCCAACCTCTTTTTTAGTCCATTGAGCATGGTCTTGTTGGAAGCTTCTGCCTGATCGTTACTTTTAGGATACGCCACCTAATTGAAGTGGTGCTTGATACCATGCTCATCATATAACCCTTGAAAGAAGCTTCTTTCAAATTACATGTCGTTGTTTGTGATGTACTTGGTATCCTAAAGCGTGTTATGATGATTTTCCAGATGAATCTGGTCATGTCAGTGTCACGAATATTCGCCAATAGTTTTACCTCTACCCATTTACTGAAGTAATATATGCTGACCAGAAGATTCTTATAACTTCCAGGTGCGGTACCTAGTGGTCCCATAATATCTAGTCCCCATTGCGCGAACGAACATGAACTTATTAGAGATTTTAGGTCACAAGTTGGTTGGTGGACTATAGGAGAGAATTTCTGGCACTTTTCATATTTGGGAACATAGGTGCCTGCGTTATTTTACATGTGAGGCCACCAGTAACCTTCTTTAATTGCTCGAAAAGCCAATGACCTCCCTCATGTGTGAATCCCATAAATATAATTGTGAAGTTCGATAAGCACTTGTGCGGTGTCATGTGGGTGGATTCATTAGAGGTAAGGGCATATGAATGATCTCTTGTAGAGCTTTGCTTCTGGGGCAAGGTAAAAATGGGAAGCTTTCACGCTTACTTGATCAGTCAATCTCTTATCTTTAAACAGTTTTTCTCTTCGTACATAGGCGATGATGGGATCCATCCAACTAGGGGACTTTTTTGTGAGGAGGACTGTCTGGTCAACGCTTGGTTGGGCGAGGAACTCTATGTGGATAATTTTTCTGAGATCAGAGTCCACCATTGAGCTTAGGGTTGCTAAGGCGTCAACATGACTATTCTGCCCCTGGGAGAACTCTTAAATTTTAACCTTCTGGAATTTTGTCATAAGTTCTCTTACTACGATGAGGTAGGTCGCTATCTTATTATCCTTTACATTAAAATCCCCACTTACTTGCTTGGAGACTAGTTTGGAATCACCGAATACGTGGAGGTGCCTTGCCTCCAACATTTGGGCCTTGCCAAGCCAACGATCAGTGCTTCGTATTCAGCTTCGTTATTACAGGCTTCGAATCCTAGCTTGATTCCTCGTTCAATGACAACGTCGTTCGGTGTGATGAGGACGAATCCTACTCTCATCCCCTTAGAATTAGAGGCTCCATCAACTTATAGGGTCTAGTCCTTAGATTGTGCTTCCTCATCTGTTGAATGCACCGTTTCCTACTAGTCGATAGGCTAGTCCCTTGCGAATTTAGTGATAAAGTCTGACAAGACTTGTCCCTTAATTGTTGTTCTTGGTTTAAAGTGAATATTGAATCTGTCGAGCTCTACCGACCACTTTGAGATCCATCCAGAGAGGGAGGCTTTTCGATGAACAGCTTTGAAGGGGCATTCTGAAGACTTAGACATGAAGTGAATATGTGTCGTGAGCATACTAGTGAGCTTTTAAACATCTTATAATGTCTGCGAAGGCTGGACCCTTGTGATCGTACCGATCTAATCTAAATTGGCCTCAATTCCTCTTTTTCTAACCAAATAACCCAGAAACATTCCTAACTGGACGCCTAATGAACACTTACTTGCATTAAGTTTCATCCAGTATTTCCTGAGGATCTCAAAGGTTCTGGCTAAGTCGACGAGGTGGTCATCTTTGTTCTTACTTTTGACTAACATGTCATTGATGTAGACCTTCATTGTGTCTCCCATATGTTTCCTGAACATCTTCGTGACTAACCTCTGATAATTTACCCCTGCATTATTTAGGCCAAACAACATGACCTTTTAACAATATAACCCAATAAAGGTTATGAAGGACATTTTGTCCTGGTCGGGGCCTAACAAAGGAATTTGGTAGTGCTCTGAATAGGCATCCAGAAAACTCATCCTTTCATGTGTTGACATAACGTCAACCAACTAATCAATTTTAGGCAGTGGGAAGCTATTTTAGGGACGTACTCTATTGAGATATGTGACGTCAATATAGACCCTTTAGCTATCATTGTTCTTTCGTAGCACTACTGGGTTGGATAGCCACTTGGGTAACTGAACTTCCCTAATGGATCCTGCTTTCATAAGCTTTCCTACTTTGTTTCCACCATTTTAACCTTCTCGGGGGCTGTTCATCGATCATTTTGAGTGATTAGCTTAAAGGTCGGGTCGACATGTAGACGGTCGAAGTCGACGTTGGGACCAATCCCGGGTAAATCATGTGGTTCCCAAGTAAAATCATCTAGATCGCTTCTCAAGAAGAAAATCAATTCTTTCTTTTCGTGATCGACAAGTGTGGTTCTGATCAGAAAATTTCTTTTTTGCAAGTTGTCATCATCTTTAACTTTCTCCAAGCTTTTAAGGACCCTCTCATCGGGGTGTACCCTAGTCTCCTCCATCCCTTATCGACCGTACTGTAATTAATTTTTAGAGGGTGTATCCTCCTCATGGGCTTCCTCTGGAGAATCCTTTGGTTCTTTTTTCTTATCCTTCCTAGGGCGGATGGCCATGATGAAGCATTTGCTTATAGTGGCTTGATCGCCATAAATTTTGACTACGCACCGATCGGTGATACACTTCAACTTTTGGTGGTAGTTAGATGGTACGGCCCTCAGGGCGTATACCCAGCCTCTTCCTAGAATGGCATGATATGGGGACTCTACTAAGTCTACCAATGGAATTGTGTCCTCCTTGAGGTCGGCTAGGTTGAGCTTTAGCTTGTGGAACAACTCTAGGTACATCACCTCTGATGAGCTTCCCTAATCAACTAGCAACTTTTTGACGTCCCAATTTGCAATCTTATGAGTTATCACGAGTGTGTCGTGATGTGGAGTCCTTACATTGACTAATTCTTCCTTAGTTAAGACGATGTGTTTGGTGTATTCTACATCCTTTGGTCTTTGACTCTTGCCATCTTAGCTCTTAACAGGGTCAATTTGGAATGCCTCTACGATAGCAGTGACCTTCTTCAGCTCCATCTGAACACCATTACCTTGTATCTACTTTAGGTCTGATGCCCCATGGATCATTACGAACTCCTATCCTATGTCATCATCAAGGATGTTGTCTGGCTTCTGGTCGCCATTGGCTACGACCTTATCAACTTTCTTCCCTATGTATTCATTAAGATGCCCATTTTAGGCTAACTCTTCTAAGTGTGACTTCTGATCCTTGCAAATCTCAGCCTTATGTCCTCCCTCCTTATGGAATGCGCATCTCAATGCATTATTCCTTTTCCTTGGGTCACCACCCATCTTCTTAGGCCACTTGATGAACGGTTGATCTTTAATATTGCTCAATATCTTATATATAGGTTCCTTAAAGATTATGTTAATAACCTCGAACACCTTTGAAGGACCATCCGTGTTCCCATTCTTAAAATCGTTCTTGACCCCATTCTTGTTCCCTTTCTTTGGAGTGTTACTCTTATCTCCTCCTTGGTTACCTTTACTCTACCATTATCCCCTGCATCGGAGTGATTCATGGCTTTAACTTTGGCATATCTTAATACGAGTTATGATATCATCGATGGTACTGGCTTATTTATTTATTAGGGACTGGTGCAGCAAAGATATAGTCAGCAGACCAATCTTGAAGGATGCAACGACAACTTTCTTCGAGCAATTCTCCACTTCATTGAAGACTTTTCAATACCACTTGGTATAATCACGAAGGCTCTCTTGCTTCTTTTTCTTCATCGTGGTAGTGCATCCATCCGCTTGGAATGGGAGTTATTGGTTATGGAGTGAAAACTAAAATCCTCCGGCCTTGAAGCTCCTAACCTACCTCTATGGTAGCTTCTTGAACCATTTATGTGATAAATTATGTAGGCTAGAAGGGAAAATTTGACACACCAATGCGTTATTGTGGCTCCATAGGGTCATCGCTTGTCTGTACTGCCAAATGTGGTTTATAAGATTTGTCTTTCTGTCATAAATATTGAACCCGAGAATAAAAAACGTCTTTGGGGGTTCCTCTTCTTCGATCGCCATTGAAAAATAGAATTTCATATGGGTATTGAGAGCTCTCCTAGCTTGCTCCTTGGTAGACCTAGCTCCTCGATGGGCTGGATGTTGGTCCATCTATCTATGAACCAAAATCTTGATGTCCTCATTCTGACGATCATTGCACCTGTGGTGCATTTCTGACCGTCCACGTTCTGATCGATCATGCTCTGACCTGTCATGTTCAGATCTATCCTGGTCGCGCCTAGAGGTCCTCCCTCAGTTGCGAGTATTACCCGCCTGAGGACTAGGATTCCATTCATGACGTTTCTTCGTATCTCTATGGACATCTCTCTCTATCCTTTCAAGTCACCTTTAAGGGTGATCATTTTCTTCCACCTGGAGGCGTGTGGTCTCCTTTTGTTCTTAAGAGCTTGGCTTCGTAAGCGTCGACAAACCTGGACATCTAGCTAGACCTAGGTGGTCCTTAGTTCTCTTGAGAAGGTTTCTTTTCTGCACAAAACCTAGAATTTGATTGCTGGCGAATCTCTGACCTGACCCTAGTTGGGACTGTGTCT
Source organism: Sambucus nigra (assembly GCA_949130495.1). Lineage (NCBI taxonomy): Eukaryota > Viridiplantae > Streptophyta > Magnoliopsida > Dipsacales > Adoxaceae > Sambucus > Sambucus nigra. The sequence continues at coordinate 210,280,540 of OX422210.1, forward strand.
TCTTGTAAATCGCCAACCTGAGGAATATTGTTGTTATGGTGATACATTACGGGCTTTCTGTTGATAAATGTTTTCACAGTAATAGAAATCGCTTCTCACAGGCGGTGCCAATTGTGAATACAAGAATTGTCACAACAATGATCCACGAAAATAATCACAAATGCAGGAAGTAAAATCACACACAACAACGATATACGTGGTTCGATAACTTGCCTACATCTACGGAGAGTTTACTATAATCTTATTAGTGTTTCTCAATGCTCGAGATTACATCCCTTTACCCCGAGCTAGTGTTTACAATTTATAGATGTTAACATAAGAGATTGAGTTTGTAATACCCCTTATTTATGAGTAATTAATTTTGTATTAAATTTCCATGTGGGTTAATTATATAAATAAAGGAAGTTGAAGTAAATATTACTTTAAGTGATTTAAGAAATAATATTTACTGAGTTTTTCATATTTACTTTTAAGCGAATGTAAATAGTGTAACATTATATTTTGGTGCGTCGTTGTGCTTTGAGCGACGGTTATGATTTATATTCGAATTGGGTTATTATTAAAGAGTTAATATGATGTTGGAACATGAAATAATTTATGATATCTCGGATGCCAATTTAGAGGGTACGGTTAGTCCGAAAATGGTTGAAATAGTCAAAATAAGTACCAAGTTATATTTTGGGTTCCGGGTACTTTTGATCGCTTATAACTTTAATTATGATGTTACAAGTCATTTTAATTGTGTACTAGTAGTTAAATGTTAGGGTTATTTTAGTCTTGCAAGAGCATTTTATTTCTCATTTGTGCATTCTAAACCAAAAGAGAGTTAGAGAGAAGAGAGAACTTGGGAGAAAGAGGAGAGAAATAAGAGATTTGTTGTTTTTGTCTTGGAATCATTTCAACGAGCAAGAATCCGAGGCTACAATCTTGAGGCAAGTTTATAACTTGCAAATATGAATGACTGAATGTGAAAAATTTGTATATATGGTTATATTCTTGAGATTGAACCATTTATGGATTTTGATGATTTTGGTGTTTAAACCCTCAAACTTTGATTTATATATGATTTGAGTTGGATATATTAGTTAGTTGTTGGGTAGGAATGATTTGGTAAAATTATTATTTGATGATGTTGTTAGAGGTGGAAGAAAATAGGTTTGGGGATTTAGGGTTCATATCCATCCCGTAGCCCCAACTGGGAAATCCGACCAGGGCGAATCAATTCGCCCTCCTCAGCGAATCGATTCACTAAAGATGGTGGCTACAGGTCTGAGTGACCGAATCGATTCGGGTTAAGGCTGAATCAATTTGGGGTGAAACAGAAGGTTGGTTTTATGAGAATAATCGATTCGCTTTTCGGGACGAATTGATTCGGCCCTCGACGAATCGATTCGGAAATTCTGTTGTTTTAGGAGATTTTTCTAACTTGGTTTCTAGTATTTTTCTTTTATATTTAAGGCTTAGGAACCTTCTTATATGAAGTAATAAAGAGTACTAGAGTCTTACATGGGGGGAACTAATACCCTAGGTTAGAAAGGGAGTATTCGGACTTATGTCGGGGATTAATAAATGGAAGTTAGTGTCTTTTTCATCTAGTAAACTACCTTAGGACTAGGGGGAATTGGGTGGTATCATTTTGGACTCTTGGAGACTAGTATGAGGATAATTATACTTTGTAGCTTATATTGCTAAAAACATATGATTTCGTGAATAAGAAACGTACCTTTTAAATTGGCATAGACATGGTTAAGCACGTTTAGTTTTGTTAATTTAAAAGTGGATGTTTTAAATGAGCATATCTTGTAATTGTGGCTTGCAGATACATACCTCTCTAAATGCTATCATAAGGGAAGTTATGCGAATGAGTTAAATCCCCTGGCTAGTGAATGCAAGGAGAATATATTCCTCTGCCATAGGACAGGTGGTTACATTGTGTGATTATTTTATTCGAAGTGAAGTAATTCCGGGTATGGTTATGACTCACTGTCGAAGGTATATGGCCGCTTCCCACGCGACGCGATTTAGGGAGCCCGGGTGGTCTTGGTTATAGTCCCTGGAAGATGATAGCATTTAGGGGCGCATCCAATGGGGTGACTCCCGGAAGGATGGTCTTAGAATCGTTATATTTTTATTGTAACTATTCTCACGAATGTGGCATTTCATAAATGAGTAATGCATTTATAAATCAACTGTATGGCATAAGATTTCCCAATGTTAAATGAACTTGTGAAGTTATACTTTATGAATTGGCAGATTAAGCATGTTAAAATGGAATTTATCTATTTCTCTTAAATTGATGGATGGTTTAACTTAATGAACAGTATGGCGCTAGGATGTGCACTAAGATGAGGGGTGAGGATGATTTTATCTGAAGAGTAAACTTAACATGTTTAGGATGTTAGTATTCATAACTGTTATGCATTTTATTCACACGTATATCATATTAAACCGGGCCCTGACCCGTTTATATTTCTCTTTCTTGTGTGGTTCATTTGTATGCTCAGGTGCTCCGCCGCAAGGGCTCCCGATTTGATCTTTCCTTTCCAGTGTCAAGGATCTACAGCAATTTGCGGATGTTGTAGGACTTTTGTAATAGGCGCATCATTCTTTTGTATAATCTAGTTATGATCCATCTGTATATTCGGGCGTGTTTTCCCAACTATTATTTACATTTGATGTAATACTTGGTGTAACCATTTGTATTAGTCTGTTAACTGACAGCTTATTCGGTTACGTTTTGTAGAATTGTTGTTAAACCATTTCATATCTTATATATATCCACCTTTTGTTATAAATTGGATTGTCGAAATTGTTTTCATTCAACTTGCAAATAAATTGACATCCGTTTTTTCTAAAATACTTGGTGGTTGTCTCGTACTATTATTATTACGACAGTGATGTTAAGAATGGACCATTTATGATTCATGTATTTATTGGAATAGCGGGCTGGCCACCTCTTATTTTAATAAGCGGGGTGTCATAGATGGTATCCAAGCATCAGGTTTTGGAGTCCTTAGGATCTTTGCGGACTTATCATGTTCTATCGTAGCGTTCTTTGATATAGAGCCCATTTATTAGGACTGTTTTATTTGCCTGCATTTACGATTTTCCCGTGAGGATAAGTTGTTTAGCTGTATCTTGGTTTAATTACTTTTTATTTTAGATTTTTCCTCAACGAGGTCGCCCAGTAAGGGTAAATTGAGTTGTAGAGGACGTAGAGCCCCCACCACCGCAGAGAACAATGAATGCGATGGAGGTGGCTAATAATTGTTTCCCAGGCAGTCAACGCTGCGATGACCACTATGGTACAACAGCTTCCACAAGCCCAACAACCGGCCGCACCGATCGTTCAAGCCCATACAGGACCCTCCGCATGGGAAAGAGTTAGAGAATCCTTCCTGAAAGGTCACTGATACGGCGGAAATATTGTGTATTTCACCCGTTAACCTACGCGTTATTAGCCCCCTCGGGTATCTTATTCCCTATATTTATGCTCGTTAACCAGACAACCCTCGGATTTCTATGTTAACATGTTTTGCAGGGGTTAATTGAGCTTTTGTAGGTATTTGGATGCTTAGTGTGAACTTCGGATGCGTTTCGCTCGATTTCCGTACGCAACCGCACGCGCAAGGGCATTTTAGTCTTTTGACAGTTTGGGCACCTGGCCCGACATCTACACGGAAGTTGTAGCTCTCCTCGCTATCTTCGCGTGGCCGCGAACGGTGCGCGATTCCGATGCATAACGACAAAGTTACGGCGATTTGAGCGACGTTGGATTGTATGCCAAAACAGGGGAAAATGCAGTCTGCCCCTGCTTGATCGATCGATCGACCATAAGGGTCGATCGATCGACCCTTCTTATTTTTGCCACGATTACAATGGTCGATCGATCGACCCCCTGTTTTTCAGCAGATATTTTGCTTTTCTTTTCTCTTTTCTTTTCTAATTTAATTCCCACTTGGTATATAAGCCAATGTTGATGTAATAAACAGAAGTGAACGTTTTTAGATAGTTTTAGAAGATATAATAGGTTAGGGTTTGGGTTTTTGCTTGGTTCTTCTTCATTTCTCTTTTGTTTGACACCCCATTTGGATTGTAAGTTGACTATTCACTTCCTCTCCATTAATATAGTTTGTATTTCTTCATTTCTTGCTTTCTAGTTAATTTACAAGCTTTCTAATTTAGGTTTACATGCTTTGATTACTTGCTTTGTAGTGTAATTTTACCGCGTTTATTTACCGCTTTCCATTTATCGCGTTTTTAACATGCTTTCTAGGTAACTTAAATTAGGTTGTGTTTGAATTGAACTCACTCGAGTTGACGCGTTGCTTTGCTTTGGTGATGGAGTTTACGGGTCTATTTCGGGTGCGTTGTCCTAGTTATTACGCCTAGGAGATTTGACGGGGCATATCATGTATGTCCCGTGCTTACGGCCTTTCATGCGTAATTTCCGGGATATTTGTTGACGCCAAAATCTTATTAGGCTTTTATGATGATTTAGGGCGTAACAACCCTTGATTTAATTAACTGTCGAAACGAGACGCACTTGTAATAACTCGTCGACCCATGTAACCATTTTATACTAATTAACTTGGGTGTGGGATATTCGACGCAACCTATAGTTTTTACTCGCTTTCATAATCTAGTTTCAACACATTGCCTAGATTAACTTTTCCTTTTAGTTTGTAATAATCTTTTACACTTTTATTTCGGAGTATTAAATCACTTAAATTCTAACATCTCGTCCCTGTGGATTTTCGATACCCGATTTACCGTTGTGCTTGCCTCGCAAGTGTAGTAGTAACTTAGGTTTTTGTATTGAGTTGGCGAAACGAAAACAACGATTAGCGTCTTTACACGCGCTACTTTTCGCACTTAATGAAAATGCCATTTTGATCGGGCGGTAAAAGTGTTTTCGTGTGAGGACACAATCGTCGTGTGTTTCGCCGCCGCGATACAAAGAGAACCTAAGCTACAACTACACTTGACAAGCAAGCACAGCGGTAAGTCGGGTATCGTAAATCCACAGGGAGTGATTGAATTTTAGACTTTAATTGTTTTAAGACTTCAAAAATAAAAATGGTGTAAAATAAATAAAAGAAAAGGTGATGGGTGGTTGTGGTGACAAAACAAAAGAATAAGTTACGCTAAATTAAAGTAAAGCGAGGATCGGGATCGCATTCTACCAAACGGGTCGAAACAACTACTAATTAGAATTAAGGCTCCAAAGCAATTTAATCGATCATTTTCAGTCACCCTCCAGAATTTCAGGGTGACGCTGATGTGATTGTGGCAAATCAGAGGAAGAAAGATATTCAATGCCATCTTCGAATGGTGGAATGAAGCGGGGAACAAAAACAGATTCTCGCCACTTTTAAAGTCATAGGAGAAGCCCTATAATGGTGGGAGTTAGTAACGACTCCGAAACAAAGGGATATCATGACTATCTCGGAATTTTGGGTTCCATTTGATCGAAAGTATTTTCCTCCAGCAATCCAGAAGGAGATGAGGAGGAAGCTACAGGATCTTGTTCAAGGAGAGAGATCAGTAGCGGAATATGTAGAGGAATTTACTCGTTTAGAAAACTTTGTGCTTGATGAAGTAATTCCAGAAGAAAGGAGGAAAGGGTGCTGGTGGAGCACTACCACCACCACAACAGTCGGGGAATAAGCAGAAAGAGTAGAGCCCCGGGCAAGGGGACTCATCTATGAAACAACGCTTTAGGGGTTTTAACTTTGGCAGAGGTGGTTTTAGGCACGGTCAGGGTGTCACAGATGATGTGTTGTGTGCTGAGGGAATAATGGATCTCGACGATCAACATTATCAAGGAGTAATGTATCGGGGGGGTTCCTTGTTTGGATTTTGCTTTGCAAGACGCCCCACGCATGAAATGTCGCGCAATGTTGGGAGTGGGGAGAAGTTTAGTTCTTGGTACTAGGGTTATGCGTTATGGTGAAATAATATTTCATGAGGCCAAGAGAGCATGTGGGTCTAGTGTTGTTTGATATGGGCGCAACGCACTCATGTATTTCTAGGCATTTTGCTCATTCGATGGGGTTGATTAAATCTGTCGAGAGTACTCTTACTAGTGTGGAGTCTTCCATGGGTGATGGTTCACTTATACTTTTTATTTGTAAAGGGGTAGGAATAGACCTTGGTAATTTACGCTTTGAGGCCGATTTACTCGTCCTGGATATGGTCGGGTATGATGTTATTTTGGGTATGGACTGGTTAGTAAAATACCGTGCTATGGTAAATTGTTATGGGAAGAGTATAGCCTTCGCCATTCCGGGGCAAGAAATATTTTTAGTGGCTATGCATATTTCGGAAGGAGGCTCGAGCATGCACTTGTATTGTATTGGGGAGGAGACTTTACGAGAAATATTTGTTTCCCTAGATTCGATTCTTGTTGTTAGAGATTTTGAGGATGTCTTCGGGATATTTCGGGTTTACCTCCAAGTCGTGAGATTGAGTTTGTAATTGATTTAGCACCGAGAACTCGGCCAATTGTGCGAGCTCCATACCGTATGTCTCCTTTGGAAATGAGGGAGTTAAGAGGTCAAATTCAGCAACTGTTAGGGCAGGGGTTCATTCGGCGTAGTGCGTCGCCATGGGGTGCTCTTGTGTTATTTGTGAAGAGAGAGATGGTTCCCTTCGGTTATGCATCAATTACCGTGAATTGAATAAGGTGACCATCAGGAATAAATACTCGTTACCTCGAATTGACAATTTATTTAACCAATTAAGGGGAGTGTCATACTTCTCTAAAATAGATTTGAGGACTGGAAATCATCAACTACGAATTCGAGAGCAAGACGTGTCAAAAATCGCATTCTTGACCAGGTATGGGTCCTATGAGTTTTTGGTCATGCCTTTTGGGCTAACCAACGCTCCTGCCGTATTTATGGACCTTATGAATCGAGTATTTCGAGACTTCCTAGACCAGTTTGTCATAGTGTATATTGACGACATCCTAGTCTATTCTCGAACTGAAGTTGACCATGTCAAACACTTGCGATTGGTTATGAGAACACTACGGGATCATCAACTCTATTCTAAGTTCGATAAGTGTGGCTTTTGGTTGCTGGAAGTGCAGTTTTTGGGGCATATTATGACGGCTGAGTGTATTTTCATAGACCCAAACAAGGTTGCAACGGTGAGGGAATGGGGTCAGCCCATGATGCCAACTAATATCCGTAGCTTTCTGGGTTCAGCGGGTTATTATCGCCGTTTCATTAAGGGTTTTTCCAAAATCGTGGGCCCTTTAATGAACTTAACCCGAAAGGGAGTACGATTTGTTTGGGATGATTCCTATCAGCTAGCTTTCGATGAGCTGAAGGAAAAGTTGACTTCTGCTCCTGTACTCGCGTTGCCAAGATCGGGAGTGGACTATTTGGTATTTACGGACGCATATCTCCAAGAATTGAGAGATTTGTTACAACAGGAGCATAGGGCCATTGTTTATGCGTCTCGCACGCTTAAGCCCCATGAGAAGAATGCTCCCGTGCATGATCTGGAGATTTCCACGGTAGTGTTTTCCTTAAAGATATGGAGGCATTACCTCCTGGGTGAGAAACCTAGTCTTTTTACGGACCACAAATCGTTACAGTATTTGTTCTCGCAGAAAGATCTAAATATGCGGCAGCGTCGGTGGTTGAAGTTCGTAAAGGACTATCGATTCGATATTCATTATCACCCAGGCAAGGAAAATGTGGAAGCGAATGCGCTGAGTCATAAGCTCGTGGGGGAACTAGCGAAGGTGTGGAAAGCCAAGTGGAAAGAGCTTATCCAGGAGGATGCTGTAGCAAGATCATTTATGTCAGTGTTGACTGTTACGCCTGTTATTATTATGCGAGTCGTAAAAGTGCAAGGAGGAGATAAATATTGTCAAGACCCGGTATGCCAGTTATTAACCTAGGGAGCGGAGTCCTACTCTATTAGTTCTGAGGGTGGGTTACATTTCCATGGAAGACTTATAGTCCCGGATGAGGGAGACTTGAGATGTGCAGTCATAACAGAATCCCATAGTTCAAGATTTACAGTACACCCGGGGGGAGACAAAATGTACCAAGATATGCATCGTCAGTATTGGTGGGCAGATATGAAAAGGTACATCTCTGAATTTGTTACCCAATGCGCCACTTGTCAATTGGTGAAGGTGGACCACCGGCGACCGACTGGATTATTGCAACCGTTGAAAATATCGGTGTGGAAATGGGAGAGTATCTCAATGGATTTTATCACGAGATTACCGACGTCAAAAAGCGGTCATGATTCTATTTGGGTTATCGTTGATCGTTTGACCAAATCAGCACACTTCTTACCGGTATGGACGGATTATAATATGTTATCACTACACTAAATATGCCGAATTGTGACAGTCATTGACCTTGACAAGTTGAACTTATCAAGGTCAATGACCGTGATAATTCTGGGCGAGATAACTTTTTTTTGTCACGGTCATGGACCGTGACAAGCTTGTTAAAATTGTCACAGTCTCTGATCGTGACAAGTTTTGTCACATTTTATGACCGTGGCAAGCCCGTGACAGTTTATAAAAAATTGTCACGGTCAATGATCGTGATAATTCTGGGCAGAATTAAAAAAAATCTGCTGGGCAGTATGGCCACTGCCACTGACCAACAGTATATTTGTACCTGTTATAGCAACGTTGTACCTGTTCAAACATCATATATCCAAATAAACTAGAGTTAATGCAAATATACATTCAAAATAGAAATAATATGCAAATGGGACAACTTCGCGTCATGCTATATTTTTGTCGTTTCAATGTTCTTATTAATTTACTTATTTTACTAATCATGTGCTTTGAACACTTTGGAAGCTTTAATTGTTCAACACCACCCTTCATCTTTATTATAGTCTTCTCCAAAACTTTGGCATTTTCCACAAAGTACCTCAACTGTTCGACCCCAATCCCGTAAGTTCGATTGTCTTTAAGTGTGATCTCAAACAATCAGGTACATACCATTCCAACCACGATGTCCCGTTTTGTTCACAACAAAATGAAAAACCCTAATATAAGAAGAAACAACGTCGCCATCAATTATCTCAAATCTACAAACTATTTAGCTGGAAGTGATGTTATGAACCCTTGACGTACCTCAAAGATAAGAACCTCTAGAAGAGGACAACTTCTGAGAAAATCCAGCACCAATTTCCAGTTCCAGTTCCACTATAAGAATCAGCCACTGCAAGACACTGCACAAGAGAGATTTTATAAATGAATTGAAAAGTAATAGATCTAAAAAATATAGTCATTTATGCAAGCAACAATAGCAGAGATATTATAGCTTACCAACATGGTAGAACATGATAATGAAAGAGACTTTACGTTGGAAATCCTTCGAAGAAGCTTAAATAAACATATGGCATAACCAAGGGCGGAGCCAGGATTATCATAAGGGGTGGGCTAAACACAAGCAAATTAAAATCAGAATAATATAATGTAAATATAAAATGAAATTGAAATTGAAATTGAAATTGAAATTGAAATATTCATATAAATATAAATATAAATATAAATATAAATACATTACCTGTAGTGCCACCCAAACAGCTAACTTGAGCTCATATGGCACCTCCTTCCAACTAATGTATCTCAGGAAATCGTGTCAAATATAATTCCCTTCATATCTGAACACTAAGAAATACCATAATCCTATGGAGTTATGCTCTGCAAATTCCTTCCAACCGTTGTGTATCCAAACATCACCAGTTGAAGGAATTTGCAGAGCATCACTCCATAGGATTATGGCATTTCTTAGTGTTCGGATATGAAGGGAATTCTCGCTTCATTTTTTGAGATAAAGGATAGACGAAGAGATTCAGCCTCCTCTCCACAAATAGGACTCCCCAAATAACTATGTATTAATCACCTATTAAAGGTAAGAAGCGTATATTCATGTATTAGTATAAACAAAACTTAAATTTCAAATTCAAATTCAATTTATAATAGAAAGTTCCTCCAAAAGTAACAACTTTAAGCCACTAAGAATATTATACATAAATTATGCAGTCCCAAACTGTCCAAATGCATTGGAATATTTCGGTACAAATTGGAATAATTATTACAAATTGAAAAATTGTTTAAAATTCGAGTTATCATCAAAAATGGATTGATATTCGGTAGGAGCAGCCAAGTCATCCACACTACTATTTAGACGTTTTGGCGCGTGTTGGATAATTGACCACGGCTTGTTGTTGATTTACTCTGAGTAAAACACTTGGTTAACCTTTTGAAATGCACAAACAAACGGCTCATCGCTCACGTGGTCGTTGCTCTTCAACTTGGACAAGTCAACCATGATCAAATTGGTGACAGGATCAACTTTACAAGCATTTTTATCCTCAACTCTTACCCAGTCACAGTAAAATACAAACTCTTTGAAGCTTATGTAATCCAATTCAAATATATTTTGGATTACACCATAGTAAGTATTTCAGCTTCAACGAGGTTTTTATCTTTTGCGCTCGCTCGAAAGAAAGTAAGAGCCTTGTATGAAATGCTCGAGTTCTGTACATGTGCACTTTCCTCTTACAGTTTAGCGCCGAAAATGTAACCGTTCAATCGATACTTTTTGTACTCTTGTGCCACGAACGAGGGTCTAGTGGCTAGACGAGTAAGCCTTGATGTCGCATCATCTGTCTTTAAGAGCTGAGAATATAGATAAATTAATAATATTAGTTGTAAAATTTGAGTGTAATGTAACGTTACATAACGGCCATTTTCATTATAATTACCTCTTGTGTCAACCACAACCCAAATTCGCTGTCTGATTGTACCATTGTTTTTCGTCTTTTATTGTTCTCACATGCTTAATATTTTCTGCATATTACAAAATTAATCATGTATAAAATAATCTAAAATAATGTTAAACATTATAATAATCGAAACTTACTTTTTCCATTCTTCGACATCTTCATGTGTGTCAAATAGATAACGAGCTACTTGTTCATGTTGCAAACTCATTAATTTCACTCATTTTCCCATCACATGACCCCCATCATCGACGAACTCATCAGTATCATCAGCGCTAGTCAAGTCAGGCATATATTCCCGAGTATATATTGATGACTCCACGGTTATGTATTCCTCTACAATTGATCCTGCAATGTATCGCGTATTTTTGACGTAATCTTTAAAAACTTTCATCAATCTTTCAAATGGATACATCCACAGATATCTAGATGGACCACAAAGAAGGGCCTCGTCACATAGGTGTACCAACAAGTGAACACTTATATCAAAGAATGCTGGGGGAAAGTACTTCTCCAACACACAAATTGCTTCGGTCACCGCTAATTTTGCGACCACTATGTGTTCTCGATTGACTACCTTCTCACACAAAAGTGAGAAGGTAATACTAATTTGCATAATAGCCCTCCGCAAATCCTTATGCTTGGATAAACAGTGCTTAAACAATAGAGGAACCAATTGCATGATCACATGCCAATCGTGGGACTTACACTTATGTAAATCATGAGTAGCATAATTCACAATCCTTTGCAAGTTGGAAGAAAAAGTAGATCGGCCACTCAAATTATATATTGTGTCTAAAATCACCTTCTTTTCCCCACTCGTCAAAGTAAACGCACTAGGGGGAATTATTGTCCTTCCCCTACTATCTTCTTTCAACCATAGTTGTGGCTTAAGTTTCAACGATTTAAGGTCTTTTCGTGCATTTTCTCCATCCTTCGAATGACTCGCCCCAAGGAAAGTGCCCACAATATGTTCAGTGAAGTTCTTCTTTGCATGCATCACATCCAATACATAGCGTACTGGGTTATTCTGTCAATAAGGCAAGTCAAATAAAATTGACCTCCTAGACCATGCCTTTCTTATCTCAGTTTCATTCCTAGTTGGGGTCTTCTTATGCTTGACATTCTTAAATTTTGGATTCTTACCTGGCATATTAGGGTCACATTCAGAAGATTTACTTTTAATTTTTGAACTCGAAAGTTATCTCGGTGGTAGCCTATGTTAAACCCCGCCCAATAAAAATTGGAACCTTTCTCAAATCTGAAACTATGAGCCGGGGGTAAAAACCTCATGTGGCAATGGTATACATTTTTTAAGCTAAAGGATAGATGAAGAGATTCAGTCTCCTTGGTATACATTTTTTAAGCTAAAGGATAGATGAAGAGATTCAGTCTCCTCTCCATAAATAGGACATCCTAAATAATCATGTACTACACAACCGGATAATGTTCCATAAGCTGGAAAATCATGAATTTCTCACATCAACATAGCTTTCAGCGTAAACTCTTCTTTTCTAAAAGAGACAAATGATTGCACACACTCTTCCCACAACTCATTTAATTCTTCTACCAAAGGAGTCAGGTAGACGTCGATGTCATCACTTGGTGCCTTTGGCCCAGGTATCAACAAAGCCATCATCAAAAATTCAGGTCTCATACATTGTGAAGGAGGGAGGTTGAGTGGGGCTAGGATCACTGGCCATACACTCTGATTGGTGCTTAGATTTCCAAATGGATTGAAACCATCTGTTGATATAGCCAAACGAATGTTGCGTTGTTCTCGAGCAAAATCGGGATACTCGTAATTCATCCTCCTCCTGGTAGTAGAATCAATAGGATGACGCATGATATTACCCCCTACTTCTTCCCTGGCATGCCAAGTCATTGCCTCCACTATCCATAATACTGTGAAAAATCGCTTTAATCTAGGCCCAACGGGAAAATATTTCAATACTTTTTGAGGCACTTTTGAGCTTATGTCTTCCTTACTAGTAGATTGGATATATCTAGGTTCATTGCATACCGGACAACGATCGAGATTTTCATACTCCTTTCGGTATAGTATGCAGTCATACACATAATCATGAATCAATTTATACTTCATTCCCAAACCTTTTAAACTGTTCTTCATAACAGGATAGTTATTTGGAAGTGTATTCTCCTTGGGTAATAAGCCTTTCACCCATTTCAGAATTCATGTCACGCTATTGCCAGACAAATCGTATTGCATCTTCAAACTGTGCAAACCAACCATGGCATGTAAAGTTTTTTTATCTTTCTCACAGCCAGAGTATAACGGTTGGGTCGCCTTAAATTTTAAACTTTGGTAGTCATCATCAAGTTTTATCATGATATCTTCACGAGCACTTGAACCTTCTACATCATCGGTAACTTTATTCTCTTTTGCTTTATAAACTCCGTACGCATCATCAACTAAATCATCTAACATATTATGATTTACGTCGTCCCCTTCTACATCTATCCTACTTGTTGAAGGTTGTTGTGAAGGTTGGTCGGGGACAAAAGGAACTTTCAATTCATCGTGAAAACTCCAAAATCGATAACTATCTTCCATACCCGATCTTAACACATGTATTTTAACTGTTTTCCACTCAAACACCTTACCATTCTTACACGTAGCACACGGACACGAAAACTCTTCATCATTATGACATCTCTTTGCATATTTCACAAATTCGTTAGCACCTCTGCGAAACACAGCCCCCATTCTATTTGTCTCACCCATCCACTCTTTGTATTTCGGATATCCCATGACAACTACCACAACTAATCACCTATTAAAGGTACGAAGCGTATATTCATGGATTAGTATAAACAAAACTTAGATTTATAGTATATTTCATTTAATTATGTCTTATTTATATTCAAATTCAATTTATAATAGAAATTTCTATTTCCTCCGTCCCCTTTAAAGGGTGAGTGGTCCTATCCCATTCAAGACCGTATTTTTCTGTAATATACTTAACAGCTCATGCACATTGTTACGATTTGAAAAAAATTCGACAGCATATCCCCGTAGTTCTCCAAGTACACGTCGTAGATTGGCAAGTGTGAGTGTTATTTCAATTTATCAATTGAAATAACAGCCACACTTATCAATCTAGTATGTACCCAGAGAACATTAGGATACGACTGCAGAACTTCCTCCAAAAGTAACAACTTTAAGCCACTAAAAATATTATACAGAAATTATGGAGTCCCAAACTGTCCAAAAGGGACAATTCGAGAGATCTCATTACAGGGGTAATGACTCTCGAATGGGTCTAAGGGATATTAAATGCGTACGCATAAGAACTAGAAGGCTAGTATCTATGCGCACTATATGTAATTTCAAGTATGTTTCATTTAATTATCATATTATATATATATTGTTCGATATACAAAATAATTTTCAAAAAAAGTTGAAAAAACCCACCCCCATATGGACAATAATCCAGTGGTCATGCCACTTTTAAAACTAACCAACCCAACGTCGATCCACTATAATCCAATAGCAATGTCAACAACAAACGTGTATCCCGTACTCCTTCTAATTCATCTACTCAATTAATTATTTTCATCAATTAAACTAACGATTAAAGTATACAATTATTAATTTACTAATTTACAATGAGGGACAATCCTACTTTCATAATTAATCATTTATTAATTTACTAATTTACAATGATGGGCAATCATATATTAATTTACTAAAAAAATTAATAACCAATCAATTCGTTTACAAGGGATATTACGCACAAACACGCACATACACGTACACTACACACATATACACACCCGCGCACATACACACATCCGCGCACATTCACACACACATGCGCAGCCCCCCACTCCTACCCCACCACCCACCCACCCATGCTTTACCCACCCCCTTCCCCCTCCCCCCACCCTACCCCACCCCCTTCCCCCACCACACACACATACGCGCACACACAACACTACACACACATGCGCGCACACACACACACAAACAGCCCCCCACCCTCCCCTACCCCCTTCCCCCACCTTGCCCCTACCCCCTCCCCACCCCCACCCACCACACACATGCACACACACACATACACATACACATACACATACACATACACATACACACACACACGCACACGCACATATATATACACACACACACATATATATAAATGGAAGAGAGAGAGAGAGAGGGGGGGGGGAAGAATCGGCGGGGGAAAAAAAGAAGGGAAAAGGGTTTTTTACTGGGTTATTTATCACGGACGTATTGGTGGGCAGATATGAAAAGGTACATCTCTGAATTTGTTATCCAATGCGCCACTTGTAAATTGGTGAAGGCGGACCACCAGCGACCGACTGGATTATTGCAACCGTTGAAAATACCGGTGTGGAAATGGGAGAGTATCTCAATGGATTTTGTCACGGGATTACCGACGTCACAAAGCGGTCATGATTCTATTTGGGTTATCGTTTATCGTTTGACCAAATCATCACACTTCCTACCGGTACGGATGGATTATAATACATCATGTTACGCCCAGCTCTTTATTACGGAAATCGTGAAACTCCATGGGGTGCCTATCAATATAGTCTCATATCGAGATAAGATTTTTTATCCCATTTTTTGGCGAAGTTTTCAAGAAGCGATGGGGACTGAATTGCGGTTGAGTACGTCATATCATCCGCAAACTAATGGAAAAACGAAGAGAGTCAACCAAATGTTAGAGGATATGCTTCGAATGTGCGTACTTGACTTTAAAGGAGGATGGGAACAATACCTTCCATTGATCGAATTTGCATACAATAATTTATACCAATTCACGATAGGTATGGCACCGTATGAGGCATTGTATGTCCGACCGTGTAGATCACCTGCTTGTTGGTTGGAAGTAGGAGACAATAAACTTTTTGGACCTGAAATGATCCAAGATACCTCTTCGAAGATTGAGCTCATTCGAAACCGCATACAAATCGCATAAGATCGTCAGAAGAGCTATGCCGACGCGAATCGGAGGCATGTGGAATTGGAAGTGGGGGATCAAGTTTTAGTGCGGGTATCTCCGATGAAGGGTGTAATGAGATTCGGGAAGAAAGGCAAACTTGCGTCGCGCTATATAGGCCCTTTTTCCCGTTATTGCGAAAGTAGGCCCCGTAGCATATCAACTTGCTTTGCCGGAATGCCTACAACAAATCCATAACATGTTACATGTTTCATCTTTGAAGAAGTATAAAAGATGCGAGGGATCTCATTGTCATATTCCATTGGATGATATCGAGTTACAACCCAATATTTCATATGAGGAACAACCGGTTGCTATTTTAGACCACGGAGAGCTTAGACTAAGGTCGAAGGTGGTGCCCTTGCTCTGAGTCCAGTAGGGACACCACAATGCCGAGGAATCAATGTGGGAACGAGAGGACGATATTCAAGAGAAGTATCCACACCTCTTTTTACAAGGTACGCCTAAATTTTGAGGACAAAACTCCCTTGTTAGGGGGGGAGTATGTAATACCCCTTATTTATGAGTAATTATTTTTATATTAAATTTCCATGTGGGTTAATTATATAAATAAAGGAAGTTGAAGTAAATATTACTTTGAGTGATTTAAGAAATAATATTTACTGAGTTTTGTATATTTACTGTTAAGCGAATGTAAATAGTGTAACATTATATTTTGTTGCGTCGTTGTGCTTTGAGCGACGGTTATGATTTATATTCTAATTGGGTTATTATTAAAGAGTTAATATGACGTTGGAACATGAAATAATTTATGATATCCCGGATGCCAATTTAGAGGGTACGGTTAGTCCGAAAATGGTTGAAATAGTCAAAATAAGTACCAAATTGTATTTTTGGATTCCGGGTATTTTTGACCGGTTATAACTTAAATTATGATGTTACGAGTCATTTTAATTGTGTAGTAGCATTTAAATGTTAGACTTAATGTATTTTGGTATTTTATTCTTCCAATAGCATTTTATTTCTCATTTGTGCATTCTAAACCTAAATAGAGTTAGAGAGAAGAGAGAGCTCGAGAGAAAGAGAAGAGAAAGAGAAGATTTGCTATTTTTGGCTTGGAATCGTTTCAACGAGCAAGAATCCGAGGCTACAATCTTGAGGCAAGTTTCTAACTTGCAAATATGTATGATTGAGTGTTAATAGTTTGTATATATGGTTGTATTCTTGAGATTGAACCATTTATGGATTTTGATGATTTTGGTGTTTAAGCCTTCAAACTTTTATTTAGATATGATTTGAGTTGGATATATTAGTTAGTTGTTGGGTAGGAATGATTTGGTAAAATTATTATTTGATGATGTTGTTAGAAGTGGAAGAAAATAGGTTTGGTTATTTAGGCTTCATATCCATCCCGTAGCCCCAACTGGGCAATCCGACCAGGGTAAATCGATTTGCCCTCCTCAGCGAATCGATTCGCTAAATATGGGGGCTAAAGGTCTGAGGAACCTAATCGATTTGGGTTAAGACCGAATCGATTCGGTGTAAGACAGAAGGTTGATTTTCTCAGCCGAATCGATTCGCTTTCAGGGACGAATCGATTCGGCCCTAGGGGAATCGATTCGAAAATTCTGTTGTTTTAGGAAATTTTTCTAACTTGGTTTCCAGTCTTTTTCTTTTAGGTTTAAGGCTTAGGAACCTTCTTATATGAAGTAATAAAGATTATAAGAGTCTTACATAGGGGGAACTAATACCCTAGGTTAGAAAGGGAGTATTCGAGCTTTTCTCGGGGATTAATAAATGGAAGTTAGTGTCTTTTTCATCTAGTAAACTACCTTAGGACTAAGGGAGAATTGGGTGGTATCGTTTTGGACTCTTGGAGACTAGTATGAGGATAATAATACTTTGTAGCCTATATTGCTAAAAACATATGATTTCGTGAATAAGAAACGTACCTTTTAAATTGGCATAGACATGGTTAAGCACGTTTAGTTTTCTGAATTTAAAAGTGGTTGTTTTAATTGAGCATATCTTATAATTGTGGCTTGCATATACATACCTCTCTAAATGCTATCATAAGGGAAGTTACGTGAATGAGGTAAATCCCCTGGCTAGTGACTTCAAGGAGAAGATAGTCATCGGCCATAGGACCAGTGGTTACATTGTGTGGTTATTTTATTCGAAGTGAAGTAATTCCGGGTATGGTTATGACTCACTATCGAAAGTATATGGCCGCTTCCCACGCGAAGCGATTTAGGGAGCTCGGGTGTTCTTGGTTATAGTCCCTAGAAGATGATAGCATTTAGGGGAACATCCAATGGGGTGACTCCCGGAAGGATGGTCTTAGAATCGTTATATTTTTATTGTAACTATTCTCACGAATGTGGCATTTCATAAATGAGTAATGCATTTATAAATCAACTGTATGGCATAAGATTTCCCAATGTTAAATAGACTTGTGAAGTTATACTTTATGAATTGGCAGATTAAAGGGGAATTTAGCTATTTCTCTTAAATTGATGGATGGTTTAACTTAATGAATGGTATGGCGCTAGGATGTGCACTTAGATGAGGGGTGGGGATGATTCTATATGAAGAGAAAACTTAACCTGTTTAGGATGTTAGGATTCATAAGTGTTATGCATTTTATTCACACGTATATCATAGCACACCGGGTCTCGTTTATATTTCTCTTTCTTATGTGGTTCCTTTGTATGCTCAGGTGCTCCGCCACAAGGGGGCCCGATTTAATTTTTCCTTTCCAGTGTCAAGGAGCTACAGCAATTTACGAATTTTGTAGGACTTTTGTAATAGGCGCATCATTCTTTTGTATAATCTAGTTATGATCCATCTGTATATTCGGGCGTGTTGCCGCAACTATTATTTACATATACTTGGTGTAACCGTTTGTATTAGTCTGTTAACCGACGGCTTATTCGGTTATGTTTTGTAGAATTGTTGTTAAACCATTTCATATCGTATATATCTCCACCTTTTATTATAAATTGGATTGTCGAAATTATTTTTATAAAACTTGCAAATAAATTGACATTCGTTTTTCTAAAATACTTGGTGGTTGTCTCGTACTATTATTATTACGACAGTGATGCTAAGAATGAACCATTTATGATTCTTATATGTATTGGAGTAGCGGGCTGGCCACCTATTATTTTAATAAGCGGGGTGTCACAAAGTTATACAAGTAACTCAATGTGATCGTAGATAATTAGTGGTGTCCCTGAAAATCTCCTCCGAGATTGTTGGTAACCATTTTGAATTTATCCACGAGTCCTTCAGTGTTTGTATGACGACCCGAATATGATTATGATAAACCATGTTTAAATCATGCTTACCGTATGGGATGGGATAATGTGTTATTAAAATATATAATGTTAAGTTATTGTGTTTAGTCTAATCCTACCTTCATAATTTATGAAATATTGAATTAGTCACAAACACAAATTTGTGAAGTCTTCTGTAAGAATGTTCAAGTTCGGGACTAGTTTTGGTCACTACAATATGATAATTGACTTGTGGTGAAAACTAAATAGTTGTAGATATATGAGTTAAGTTTGTAACACAATAAACGGTGTGTAAAACAAAGGTCCGAGAAAGGAGTTATACTGAAACGAACAAGGGGTAAAGTAGTCATTTAGCTTTAAAGGATATTTTGTCTTATATGGCGACACATGTCATATTTTAATTAGACCAAGGGGGAGGTGATTGATGCCGACTTATAACTCTTGAAATAATCTCTTCCTTCAGCATATTTCAGAAAGGAAGAGTTTTAGCCTAAGGTGAGAGAGTCGGGAACTTCGGAAAGAAGAAAGTGAGGTGAAAAATTGAAGAAAAATTCGTAGAAATTACATAAATGTTCTTAAGGTTAGGTCACACATAAATCTTGTTATATTTTTAATATTTATGATTGAAATGATACAAATCATCATTTGGCTACTAAACTTCCATGTCTTGAGTTATACTTATGAATAGATGCGAGTTTATGCAAAGTTGAACGTGTAAACCACGTATATTGCTTCGATTGGAAACCTTGTGTATTCAAACTTCTTATCTTTTTTATATTTATTGGAATTGAATCATTCCAGCTGGAGATAAAAATAGACTCAAATATGTATAACATATTCGAAAAATATGTGAAAATACCAAGAAATGAATCTTTGGTGATAGTTTGAAGTTTAGGTATACAATTTGCCCCAAAGGTGTAAGTATGCACACCAGGTGTTCGGTATTTTGCTTGACATAGCAAATGAACCTTAAAAATTATGAAACTTTAATTTTGTATTTTTAAATATGTTTATGGATTTTGGGTGAAATATCACAGGAAGTTATGATGTAGAAAAATTGTGAAAATTCCTGGAAGTTGACTGAACGATTAAAAAGCCTACAGGGCAGATTTGCTTTGTAATAAAGAGATGGACACATCTTGCTCTAGGAAACTTGAAATGATGTGTTGTCTTTTTGTTTTAGGAACTTAACATGATAAGAATTGGATTAACAAGAAGAAATTAAAGTAAGTATGTTTGGGCTATGGATTGGATATGTTAAATATTTTAACATGAAATTGGATGAGACTTCATTTATGATAAATGATTTGAATGGGATCATATGATGCTATTATGAGTTGAATTACGTTAAAGTGATTATATATATTGTTAAGATTCTTATGATGATACTAATATTGTAAGAATGATAGGAAGGGAAGGAGTATCAGTTAGACAAGTGTCAGATAAGGACCCAGAGAAAACCCATTAAGTGGCCAGGGTGAGTGTACTCACTGGAAAGAGATGTATTACACATGGTTATGGAAATGATCTGAATATCACTCACGAGTAAGATGTATTACACCTGGTTATGGATACGATCTGAATGTCACTCACTGGTAAGATGTATTATACATGGTAATGAATATGATCAGAATAATATTGAATATTAAATTGTTCATTTCGGTTTACCGAAATGGGAGGTTACTTCCCGACCCGAAATGGAGAAGAATTGTCTATTGTAGACAGGATATGTGAATCATGATTCGGATAAGTTGGTCATTCTTTATGAATGAGCCGGATAAGTATATAATTGGTCATTCTGTATGAATGGGCCGGATAAGTATGCATATATCATCACGGGGTTATGATTTATTGCATTTAATTTTATGCAATAGTGTAGTAGTGATGCATTCGCTGAGCTATTTTGCTCACGGTTCCTATGTTTATGTTTTTCAGGTATTGTGATATCACTGCCAAATCTAGGAGGTCGATGGGGTTAGCCAGGGATGCATAAAACCATGATTTTGGTCAAACGTAAGTGGGATCATTTAAGCCTACTTATCATTTCAGTAAGTTTGAATAAGCATAATTACTTTAAAATTTGAAAAGTTTTAATTTTATGAATTCATGTTAATAATTGAAAAAGAATACTCGTGTTTATGGTTTAGTTAAGGTAATTATGATTTGATTCACTTTGACTTTCAAAACTAATGATAAGTAACTGGGTTGGGGTGTGTCAGTTTGTATGATGCACGAGCCATTAATGTATATTGGATTTGGGTCGGACAGTCCTCTATACAGCTTGGACTGATCGGCTACTTTCCTGAGCCAAAATAAATGGGTTCCATAAGATCCAAGATAACAATGTCTCTACAATTAATATGTGCCCTATAAGGACTGCCAAGATACTGGAGTTGGGGATGTCAAACTTACAATCCATCATAGTAGCCCTCAAGGCTTACAAAAACACTTTGCACAAAATTCTTAGTTTGGTCAAGATCACGGTATTGGTTTTCCTCCCTAAAATAGTTCCAAACTTCCAAATCATTAAAATACCAACTAGTTTCAATCGTCTCCTTAGAGGTCCGATTTGATACATCGTATATATGTGTTTACCTCAACACTATATCAAAAAGTCAAATTCGTCTGTGGAGATAGGGTTATCATTATCTAATGAGACATGACTGGAGAATGTTTGTGGATACTAATACCTCAACATTATACTCCCCTACGAGTATAATGATACAGAATTCAGTGGCTTCTAGGAACACTCCCATTTAACGTGTCATCATTGACTTTGCAGATATGCTGCCTCTAGACTGCCTACCTTACGAGAATGTGAATGTCTTCAATATAATGAAATACATTGAAGCCTTACCTGTTATACAACCTCAAGGGACCTACAGGCTGAGATGCCAGCCCACTGACAGGACAGGGATGTTGAGAGAATCGTGTAAGAATGCAATTGAAGGAAGATGTTGCCTCTTACAAAGAATCTCTCACCATACATACTTTCCCACACTTGATGGTTACTTTATTAAATATGGGAGATATTTTTTACATTGTGGAATTCCCAAACCTTGATACAATGAACACTGGTAGAAGGTTCCCGAATGAGAAATATTCTACAGCGACCCAACACCGATCTTCAAAGAAGTGATACATCGGGTCCTCCCAACATCCCATAGGTACAATTTGAAAATACAACCTTCCACCTCTCTAAAGAGATTGTCTCCAACCACGCTATCACCATAAATACTATGCTTGGTGACCCAGCAACTCTAATCTCTAAGATCGAGGGCCCTATGAGCAATTGGACTGCCATCTGGTTTGAGCCCGTTATCTCGCTAGCTACCAGCATAATGGGAACCATTTTTATCCTCGAGGAGGACACCCTTTATTAATTTTATTTCTTTCCCTAAAGAACTTAATATTTTCAATACCATTGTCTGCACTGAGTTTAATATTGAAATAAAAATTGATTTTGAGTATCTCAAGTTGTAGACTCTAAAAGATAACTAAGATGGCATAAAAATAAGAATGGTCCTCTAAAATAGGATAATTATGCCAATGCCTACTTAATTTATCTAAAATATTTTATTAAAATCAAGATAATCGCGCCCAATCATGTAAAACTTAGATTGTTCTTGTAAACTTACTCCCCTCGGGCCAACCTAAGATGATTATCCTTGGAACGACTCTCGGTCTCATCGATTTCATCAACATCTTTGCATAGTGATATGCATAAATGCTAAGAATAAATCCAAAAATCCCCATGCACCAGATCCCCACCCTTCGAGAGTTATGAGTTATCAAGCAAAAACTCCATAGGATTACATCAGAATGGTCCTTATAAGTAAAAGACAAGGTCTCTAAGAAAATCAGTGTCGGTTTCATCAAGATTGTTGAACACCTGACTTGCCTCGTATACACAACGTGGATCCAAAAAAGAAATGGAAATGTTAGAATGTTTGTCGACTAGTGTGACCTCGATAGAGCCTGCCCAAAACTCAATTTTCCACTTAGAAAAATTCACATGATCGTTGATAACACCGCAAACCACACCTTAAAATCCTTTATAGATGGGTTCACAGGCAACAACTAGATCAAGATGCTTCCAGATCATCAATATAAAACATCATTCATAACACCATGGGGATATACATCTGCACCATGATGCCTTTTGACTTAAAAAAGGTTGGGGCTACCTACCAACGTACAACCAAAGCAATACTCCATAACCTTATACATAAATAAGTAGAGGTGTACGTGGATAATATGATCATCAAATCAAATGATAAAATTAAGCATGTTCCTACACTATACAAATTATTTTAAAGGCTTCAGCCATACCCGATACGGTTCAACCCTAAAAATGCATATTCGGCGTAACATGAGGGAAGCTGCTTGGTTTCATGGTGAGAAAAATGGTATATATATATATATATATATATATATATATATATATATATATATATATAAGAATATTAAATTCCAATATCAGGCACTAAAAAGGAGGTATTGATTTCCTAGGAAAGACTTAGTACATCAACAGGTCCATATCTCAATTCACAAATACTTACGAACTGACTTTTAAGCTACCTCATAAGGAATCTATGAAAGTATGGAAGGAGCAATGTCAAGAAGCATTCAACAAGATCAAGGAGTATCTCATCCAACCATCAGTGTTCATGTCACCACAACTCAAATTTCCACTCATGTTATACATCTTATTAATTAATATTACTACCACGGTATGCTAACTCGACACATTTGCGAAACTAAACATTAAAGGGTTGTCTATTATGTCAACTGCAATTTGTTTTCTACGGAAATTAACTATAGAACACCGGAGAGGGGATATGTTTCTCTTTAAGAGTTTGTAGATAACATAATTGGAGTACATATAATATATCACAGTTTATAGTATTTCAAAATAAAATGAGATATCAACAGTAATGAAAAGTGACATAATGGAGTCTGCTGGTATTTATAAGAATAGTATGGTGATTATAACCGATAAGTGTTTATCGAGTTATAAAGCTAAGGCTCCAGGCTTTTCTATAACGGGATAATCCATAATTATCGATTATAGAGGTTTTTAATACGTAGCAATACCCTTATAATATCATTCATCCAAAACCTTTGGAGAGTCATCAATCCAAAAAATTTGGAGATAAAGTAACACCGTTGAACCCATCTCCGAAGAGTGGCATCCATATGGTAACAAACTAGGCACTCAAACCCTGAGTCCTATAGGCCAAATAGCATTCCCGTGGGTATACCGAAAGTCTATTCCCTGAATTATAATGTATGCTATTGAATTTAATGAATCATCTCATGTTTATAAAATTATTGGTTTACTAAAATCATGGGTTGCATGAAATCATAGGGTTAGGGATTTCTTAGATAAGGATTGAATCAATATCCATGGGATTTGTGAACAATACAGAAGAGTTCATAAATTAGAACATAAATTTGGGGACTATCACACCGTGATATCAACAATTGGAGTAATTCAAGTTGATATTGAAACAGAAATCACATACTTTATCATTTCCGACTTGATCTAATTGATCTTTTTATATAAAAGGGTAAATTAGGGATTTCTAAAATCATGTATATAGTAAATGTTTAGGGTATGAAGAATAAAATAGGAATCTAAGTAAAGCTGAGTTTGTATGTAATTTATTTCAATATTATAATTCTTATGGGTTTAAATATATAATTTAAGTTTTTTAATTGATTTACTATGTTTTATTCATTTTTGGGATTGGTGAAAAGAGATAATTAGGTTAGTGGAAAGGACTTGGATTTAAAATTTAGGGTTGATATTTAAAAGTTTAAAAGTCTTGGGGTTTATGTGTAAATTAAAGGACTTTTTCTAAACTTATTTCTCTAGAAAATGCTTTATGGGTAACCACGCAGAAAAATGTAATATACTAATTTGACCATAAAATAAAATATAATTTTGAAAAAAAATCAGAATGATCTGATTGGGGACCCGCACTCAAGCACTAAGTCAAAGGCCACATGCGCCTAGTTTTGACCCCACTATCGCGCGTGTATCTCACTTTATCTTCAACCTTCGATTGGTTGACTTTAGGGTTTTGAAATTTTAACCACATATTCAAGCAATTATAGAATACCATTTAGGTTGACTCCTGAATGAAAAATATTCTAATATTTTGAGAGGAATTCAATCATACTGGTTTTAAGCATTGGGGTTCACTGGTTCGAGCTATTGGTTTTCTAAAAAAATGGTGAAAATTTGATTTTAACATTCATGTATTTTGGCTGTAATTTGAACCATGACATGATTATATATGTGTTATAGGATAAAAAAATGAACCGAACCACTTTGGTTTTATGGATTATGGTTTACCATAACTCCTGAATTTTGGGTCTGAAATTTTTAGCTCCGTAAATTACAAAGTTTGATTTGGGGTTTTAAAAATTGTATTGAACCAAATTAACCTATGCACTTAGGTTCCTTAGATGCAGAGCTTGAGTTTTCCCACTTTGAAACCAGTTCAAAGTTAGCATTACAGATTTCACCATTGAAACTCAAGCTTTAATGTTAGTTTATGGTATTCAAGCATCTTCAGTGCCTTTTCTACATTAGAAATTCAACGCAAAACCATAAATAAAACCTACGAATGTGCAGAAACTTAACCAACTAAAAAAATTGGAATTCTTCATAAAACAATAGAAATTCTAATTAAGGTAAACTTTTTTTATGTTTTTTACTGTGTAGGTTTGTGTTTTTACTGTGTTGGAGTGGGTTTTTTATATTATTGGGCGAGGAGAGGGGATTGGTGCGGTGAAGTTGGGGTTAAACTAAAGTTTCTTTGAGTATTGATTAGTTACCATGTGTGGGTGTGGGTGGGTACTATAGGTATGCGTGTGGTATATGCAGCTCACTAGGCTGCCAAGTGTCAAAACATGCCAGGGGTCTATGTATGAAGTTTGGGTTTAAGTCTGGTTAAGATATGGGATTTTTTATGGATATTTTCTAATGTTTTTAAATGTTTAGGGGTGAATTTTTAATTTATTAAACTTCTAAGGATGGATTTCTAAAATTTTGTGAAATATGTTTAATATGAATAAGTTTGGTTTTTAAGGTAGGTTTATAGTAATATTGTATAGGTTAAATAAGGATGGTGGAATTTCTAGGGGTATTTTGGTAATTTTGTAATTTTGAGGGTCACTACACTTATTACTTTATTTTCTTAAGTTTGTCTGAGAGATTTAACTTATCTTGATATTTTTTAGGCTTTTGAATTGTCCAAGTTGGTATGCTTGTTCCTGATGTACGTTTATTTGGTATATATGTTTGTATAAATATATAATGAACTTACATTCCATTCTCCTAAAAAAATCGTCCTCAAAATTACCTTCAGAGAGTGGTGGGTAGAGTAATCTCATAGGCTCTTCCGTTTCCCATCCTGCTTCTTCTGTTCCATGGTGTTGCCAAAGAATCTTTACTAGAAGAATGGTCTTTTGTCAAAGAATCTTATTTTGAAAGTAAATATTTTTAATATACTTTTCTTCGAAATCATTATTTAGTTTTACAGATACACCTTTCCAAGTAATAATATGGTTGGGATCAGGTGTATATTTTCGTAATTATTAGATAAATATTACGTATGTTGGATAATTATAAAGGTATAAACGATAGACTGCTGGTCCTATATGTTCGGTGATTTTAAAAGATCCAATATAGCGAGGTGTTGATTTCCCTTTCTTCCCAAATCGAATGATTCCTTTTCATGGGGATAATTTTAAGCTTACCTGAATGTCTATTTAAAATTCTAAATGCTTCCTTCTGTTATCAGATTAAATTTTTTGCCGACTTTGGGTTGTATGTAATTTCTCTCAGATTAAACGTATCTTTAATGTAGTTTCAGGTATAATTTCTGGTCCAAATATAATATTTTCTCCTGATTTATTCCAATATAGTGGTGAATAACATCGTCTACCATATAAGGCTTCGTAAGGGGTTATTTGAATGCTAGTTTGATAACTATTATTCTAGAAGAATTGGATTAATGCGAAATGATAGTTCCATGTATCGAAATATTCAAGAGAACAAGCTCATAACATATCTTCAAGAGTTTGAATTACTCTTTCATATTTCCTATTTGTTTGTGGGTGAAAGGAGGTGCTTAAGTAAATTTTTGTTCCCACGGATTTTTGCAATGCTTGCCAAAATCTTTTGATGAATCGAGGATCTTGATCAGATATAATGGATAGGGGTGCTCCGTGGAGTCTAACAACTTCACGAATATAAAGCTTGTTGAGTTTTTGGAAGGAATAAGTAGTTCTTTTTTGTAAAAAATGGGCTATTTTGGTAAGTCGATCGAAAATAACCCATATTGAATTGTAACCTTGAGACGTCCTGGGTAATCCACTTTAAAAATCCAATTTGATATGATCCCATTTTCATTCTAAAATAGGTTGTGGTTGTAATAATCCTTTGGGATGTTGATGTTTAATTTTTATCTTGTTATTGTCCAAATTTGGTATATGGGTTTATGGTCTTAGCTAGGAAATTCCAATAATAAACAATAACGAATAAGAAAATTATAACTACAAAATTCTTAATTTAGGAGGAATAGAGTGAGATGAAAGGCAAAGAAATAAATCGAGGATTTATGTGGTTCTGCCCAATTCGGTGCCTACATCCACAGGTGCAGTGTTGACTCTATGTATTTCAGTAGGCAACATCAATGAAATTTGGGTACACAAGTTTTGTAAGTTCTCTCCCTAAGGTTTGCCTATAGTCGTCAAGTAGAATAATTTTGGATTTCTTATTCTGTAGGATTGAGTGTTATTTATAGGTAGTTATTAGAGAGAGAATATACTCAGACAGGTGGAGTGCCTTTATAGGTCAGATAGTTGAACCTTTTACGTTCTGGGGAACATATGTTGATGAGTTTGTTATAGCATGATAAAGAGGGGACATTGTGTAACTTCCTCACGTGTACAAGTATGATAAATATGATTACTATAATTCCCCCACATGATGTAGTTGTAGTAAGGCTAGCGTTGATGGGATTTTTTAAACATGATTAACTAACACCATATTAATAATGAGACAGTTTGTTACACTATTGGTCTGAACACATTCATATCTGAATCAATCTCATTGCTCCTGGTCAAGCAGATTGTACATCAAGTTGACCTTAATGAGGACATGTGTCACCTATTGAGAGGACCACAAGGTATCCCATATTTATGGTATAACAAAAGCCCCCAAGAATTCATTTATAACTGGAGGTGATAGCAGGTTCTCTAGAGCAGTGAATCATCTCAGTAGTTGTTAAGTCAAAGGAATGGATGAAGTGTTATTTAGTAGAATATAATCGACTTTCAGGAATCTCGTCATCATTGAATCTTCTCGGCATGCACCGACCAGATTGACTTGTAGAATTTTTTTTGGAGGTTTGTTGGGATGCATGTCAAGGTTGGGTAAGCGTGTCACGCGTCATTATGATGGGCGTACGTGAGGTGGCATCCATCAGACCCAAACGTCACTTATGTTTTCAAAGCGTGACGTTATGTGCCGCCCTTTTAAAAGTAATGATTACCGCCTTCTAAAGTATAAATACCCTATGCATCCAAACCTTTCCCTTTTTTCCAATCGTTTTCATCAAGAGCAAGCGTTTAGAGAGAAAAAACAAAAATCTTTTCAACATTTTTCCTCCTTTCATAAAAAAAAAAACATTTATACCATTTTCCACAGCTTTCCTCAACTTTTCTTACTTTGAATCAAAGCTAAGGTGTTTTTGGTCCAACTTTGATCCTTTATAAGGGTTTCCAGGTACGCCATCTCCTATTTCTCTACTTTATAGTGTTTTTTCATAGGAACCTTCACAGTTTCAGTCGATTCCGCATTCTTTCTTCTTTGTTGTTGCTTTATTAGCTGGTAGTTCTTGATTTATTAAAAGAGAGTTGGTTTTTAGGTCACCATTGAGTTGGTCGGCCTAGGGTATGCAATTTGGTTAGGGTTTTCCTAAACTGACATTTGGTTTTTCTGTCTGGATAGCCCCCGGGTTTAGTAAACCATATACACTACTATTTTTTTCCTTCTTGATGAGCTTCCCTCTCTACGTCCAGTGATTATTTAAAATCTTAACTAAATTACATCCAAACTGTCATAACATCACTGCTAGGAGGTTTCTTACCCTTGTCCTAGTCATTAATCCAAAAGATGAGCCTGGATATCATAGGTATACTCCTACAGTAGCGTCATCCATAGGGCTTATTTCACAGCCCCCAATAATGAAACTTGAGCTTTCCTTTGTTGCAGATACCACAACAGTGGATGATCTTCCCAGTGGGGAGAAGTTAGTCAATACCGTATCCATATTTATAATTAACGTAGATCTTTCCCCTCCTCATTTTGCTCCTAACAGCCAGATAGCCTCCACATCTCCCATTATTTAACCCCTTACTGATGAGGGTACTTCAAAGTCCTTTGATGATTGGAATATATCCACCACATATTTATTAAATCATGGTTGTGATATCTTAGTGAACAAGCTTGAAGGTTTGAGGGATAGTTATAGAATCCCTTCTAATGCAATCATGCGGTTGCCATATTGCGATGAACGAGTTTATAATCGGCCTAACGCCGACGAGATTTGTTTCCCCATATGGGCATTGCAGGTAAGAGTTTGGCTTCCCCTTTACCCTATCATAAGATTTATTTTGAGGGGTTAAGGAGTGGGTCCTACTTAGCTCCCACCAATGTGTATAGTTCCATCATTGGGTATATGGCGTATTGGAAGCTTAATACGGGTTTTGACTTAACGGGGGATATATTCAAATGGGTGTATAGCATAAAGGACAACATCAAAGACCACAAATATTATTATTTTTCACCTCAAAAATGCGACCTGAAGATGGTGCAAGTCATGCAGACGAGCAATCACAGTTGGAAAACCCAATTTATTTTCAAAAGAGGCGAGTGGGATTTATGATCTAATGAGCAGGATAGTCGTTTAGTATCACTCACGATTGGTATTCTCCCAAATTGATATATTGCTAATATTCTGCTCTAATGTACTAATTTTTATTTATGTCTACTAACCTAACTTCATGTTCATCCTTTTGTAGTAAAGAAAGCTCTAAGACTTTCTCATGCCTTAAGGAGTTGGTTAGAACTAGCTGTAACCCAAATCCTATGGAGTTTAAAATATTTTCTCTGTTTAAAATTTTATCGACTGGGGCTATTACATTCCTCGAGGTGGTGTTCCTCTTGAATACGATAAAATCTACTTGCTAGCTGACCAAGGAGCTCTTAGGGACTTTATCGAAGAGAAGATCATAGCAGGTATGATTTCCAACTTGTGGTCATCTTCGCCGATCATTTTTACTTGGTTGATTCTTATTTTAAAATTTTAATCATATTTTCTTTTCGGCAACCTTTTCTTCCCCTTAACCTAAATTAGTGAATTCCATGACACCTACGACTCTTGGTCATGCAGTAATGGAGATTGCAAGAAAGAGGAAGTTGGAGGTCTAGGCCAAGAAAAAAAAAGAGTTGTTATTCTTACTGAGCTCAAGAGAATAAAAATATTGAATATGAAATGACGACCAATGCATAGGGCGGGAAAAGTATCGGACAGGCTACCAAGAAGCAAGTTGATGCTGAAGTTGTTGCTGCTGCAAAGGCTAAGGGAAATAGCAAGGTTGTTGCCTCCAAGGATGGGCCAGTTTACCAACAGAAGAGGCATGTGGACAATCCCCTTCATCCTCCCAGTCCCAAGCAGTAGAGGACTAGATCTGGAGGAGAAAAAGTTCTAATCCTATAGACACCTGCTCGTCAGCTGATTCGGGTGTTGGGTCTTTTAACCCCTATAGAGTAGTGGATCCATTTACCTGAGATCTTGAGCATCCAGTGACGAGAAAGATTACATACTCTGCCAAAAATAAAATATTACTCATGTAATCGAATATCATGGCTATACCCGTGACTTCCAATACCTCTGTCGGTTCAATGTTGTTGAGATTTGGACCATGACCCATCATGGTATGATGGTGGTAAGTTTTATATCAAACTCTTACATTTTTTATTTATCCTTGTTGTGCCTTATTTTTATGTTGTCTTCTTCATTTCAGAGTGTTATGGGTGCCATCATCATATAGGAGCAAGTGGCATCGTATCATAATGCATATGACGAATTGAAGGAGAAGCACAACAATCTCCTTAGACACTATGAGATCTTGTCTATTGAGCTCAAACATTCCTAGGTTGAGTATGATAAGGTCTGTTCAGAGCATTAAGAGAAAGGAGATCAGCTGGTGGCCCATGTGAGACTTCTGAGCTAGGCAGAGAAGGAAAATAAGAAGCTGAAGGAGCAGGCATAGACTGATATAGCGAAGCTCCAGCCCTTTGATAAAGTGATTGTCAAGGAATTGATTAGAGTCACTAAGGGTTTAGATAAATCCACCTCTACCTTTGCTACTACTGAGGAGGAAGGAGTGAGGAAGTTTAATAGCCCAGGTGAGTATAACATCGATTTGGTGACTATTTTTATAGAGAGCTATGACCATCTCAAAAAGAGGGTTATCAGGAATTTACTCGAAATTGAAGAGACAGTTCGAGCATGGAAAGGTGATGATGATGAAGCCATAGTTTTGGCTTCTGAACGTGAGGCTATGGCAGTGGAGGTAGTTGTTGAGGATATTGAGGATGAGCAGGCTGAGAATGCTTTTAACCATGCTAGTACCTCCAATCCTCCTCCTGTGGCTGCTGCAGATGTTCAGATTATGAAAGTTAAGCATGTTCGTGAAGCTTAATTTTCCTGTATTATTGCTCTAACTTTGATCATTTTGTAATTTGTACGAACATTCTTGTACTCTTCTTTTGCTGTAAATTATTGATCCAATTCCCATTTGTGTCATCTAATCATTTATTGATCCCATTCAGTAAAGTTTTATTAGTTACCACGGTCTTCGAATTACACTGCGGATGGCCTAGTGCATAGTGCATCTTCTGTATCTTGGAGCATGCGCAATAATCTTTGAACTCCTGATTATCGAACTAAGTGTCATGGTCAGTATTGAAATCATATGGGATTCTATATCGATAGATTATGTTCTTCTGGATGAATTAGAAGACCCTTTCATATAGCATCTCAATTAGGGGCTCAATCTCCACCCATTTGGTGAAATAATTCACCACGGCCACTAAATATTTGGACCTTCGTCTGGCTTTTGGTAAGGGTTCGACCAAATCTATCCCCTTTATTGCAAAAGTCCAAGGTGATATTATCAGCGTAAGTAAAGATCTGGGAGTTCGGTGGATGGTGGCATATTTTTGGAATTGATCACACTTCCTGGCATAGTCAGCGTAATTTGCTTTCATGGTGGGCCAATAATTGCCCTCTGTAACCACCCTCTTTACTAACAATATCCCTTCTGAATGTGCTCCACAACATCCTACATGTACTTCTTCGATCAAACTCTTTACTTCGATCGGATGAACACATCGCAACAGCGAGATAATGTATCCCCTTCTGAATAAAATTCCATCCTCTAGGATATAGCTCGCTACTTTATAACGGAGTTTTCTCACTTCTTTTGGTTATGTGGGTAAAGTTCCTATTTTTATGTAAGCTCATTTCGGATCCATTAAAGATGTTCCGAGATCTAACTCCATGATGCTGATTATCTTTTCATCAATGTTGCGACGTATAAGAATCTCCACTAGGACAGTTCTTTGTAGTTTTGTTCTTGAAAATGATGCTAATTAAACAAGTGCATCTGCTCGGGCATTTTATTCTCTTTTGATTATGATCATCCTTACTCTTAAAAATTTTTATAACCACGACTTCATCTTGGCTAGGTACTTGATCATATATTCCTCCCTTGACTCATAGATTCCTGACACTTGATTTACCACTAGTTGTGAGTTGCTATGAGCCAATATCTATTCAGTTGCAAAAGTTGAAGCTAGCCTAAATCCGGCTATGAATGCTTCGTATTCTGCCTCGATGTTGAAGGCTTAAAATTAGAACCTAAGGGCTCACTCCACATCGAGCTCATCCGGGATCATGATTATCAGACTTGCTCCACCTCCAATGGTGCAAGATGAACCATAAACAAACATTTTCCATACATGAAGCTAGTCTTCAAACTCCCCTACAATCAACTCTACATGTTTGAACAATTTTTTCATTTGCTTAAAGTCACGAGCAAGTTCTTCTTGTCTCGTTGACGATTCTGGAACGTCATTGTTCTTGTCAATCAACTGAGTGTTCAGGTTATCTCCCGCAGGAGTCTGCTCATCTAGTAGGACTTGTGAGCTCCCTTTCGAATAAGTATCCTCAATTTGGTTTGGGGTTAATCTATCTTCCTTAGAAGCTTTCTTTTCCATGATTACTGAGCTCCTTTTTAAAGAAATCAACTGGGTGAGTTTTTTCCTCATAAGTGAATTCGGCAATGAAATATGTCATATCTTGGCCTTTGATCATTGTCCTTGGTTTATACTGGATATCGTATTATCCTAGCTCCATGGCCTAAGCCATCAGTCTACCTGATTTCTCAGGCTCGTGAAGGACTTATCATAGAGGAAGGTCTATGTAGACGACGATAGTGTGGGCTTGTAAATAATACATCATTCTCCTAGAGGCTTCGATCAGTGTAAGATCTAATTTTTCCAACTTGAGATATCGAAATTCTACCCTACTGTATACCTTACTGGTGTAGTAAACAGGTCTTTGTATTTTTTCCTCCTATCATACCAGAGCCAAACTGACTGCAAATTCAAATACGACTAAATAAATATAGAGTTTCTCACCTAAAATTGACCTTGACACTAGTGGGGTAGATCCCAAGTACCGTTTTAGCTCCAGGAATGTTGCTTCGCATTTGTCATTACATTAAACTTCTTCCTAACACATTAAAGAATATAAGACATATATAAGTAGCTCTAGAAACTCACATGTTAAGTGTTTCCATGCGTCTTATTAGTCTTTGATTTTCTTTCTTAATCGTTGGGGACTACATATTGATCAATGCCTGGATCTTATCGAGGTTGGCCTCGATCCCTCTTTGGTTGATAATTAAGCTTAAGAACTTCCCCTCCTTTACCCTGAAGACACATTTTGTCACGTTGATCTTCATCTAGTGTTTCTTCAACTAGTCAAAGGTTTGTTGTAAGTCTTTGATGTGGTCGACGGCCTTTTTGCTCTTCGTGAGCATGTCGTCGACATACACCTCTATGTTCTTTTCGATCTTCTTTTGGAATAATTTGTTCATCAGTCTCTGATATGTCGCTACAGTATTTTTGAGCCCAACATGCATAATGTTATACCAATGAGTTGCTTTACTGGTGATGAACAAAGTTTTTTCCCGATCATTTGGTTTCATTTTGATATGATTGTACCCTAAGTAAGCATCCATGAAACTGGTCACCTCGTGGCCCGAGGTGGCATCAACCAACTAGTTAATCCTGGGTAATGGATAGTGATCTTTTGCGCGTATTTTATTAAGGTTGGTGAAATCAACTCACATTTGCCACTTGTTATTTTTCTTTCGAACCATTACCATATTGGAGAGACATTACGAATACTTGACGTATTCTATGAAGTTTGCATTCTGTAATTTCTAAACTTCTTCTTGCACTGTTATGTTCTTCTTCTGATCGAAGACTTACCACTTTTGTTTGACTAGTTTAGCCCCTTTAACTATACTTAACTCATGACATTTGAAATCTGGATCAATTCCCGGCATGTTTTTATGGATCCAGGAAAATACATGCTTTTTCATTGTCTAAGAAATTTGACCAAATCATTCTTGAGTTTGGGCTCCAATAACGATTCAATCTGAATGGTCTTTTGGGGGTGCTCATCATCAAGGACAATGGACTCGATTTCTTCAACAACGTGTCCCTTGACTAATTTTTCCTCATCTCGTGGACTTATCGTTTTAATCTAATAGGATGTTGTCAATTTCCTTTGCTCTTCCTGGTGTAAAAGCATTATGTGGCCTCTACTTGGTTCCCTTTGACCACATCGACTCCATAATGGGTGGGGAAGTTAAAACATTGGTACACTATGGGAGTAACATATTTGAACTTCTTCAACCCTACTCTAATGAATATTATGTTATACGTCGAATGGATATTCTTATCCACGATGAAAAAATGCACCTTTTCGGTTTGGTATGTTGTCCAGGCACCTACTATAACTTCCAATTCTACCATGCCTAGACTGTACACCTTTTTCTCCTGAGAAATCGATCAGTGAACAATGGTAGGGTACTAGTTTGCTATCCCTAAATATCAGGATTTTGAAGTAATTGTAAATCATCGCATTTGTTGAGGTAATATTATCAACGAGGATCCTTGATACTTTATTTTCGTGTACCATCATAGTGATGACCAGAGGGTCATCATGCAAGTATAAGATGCTAAATAAATCATCTTAGGAAAATCCAACAATAAGGCGATCTTTATTTACCTTCCTTGGACGGGTATCCACGTTGCATGTCATATTAATCTGATTGATATGAGCACAAGCTTTCACTTAGTTGAAGTAGGACTTTCTTTCAACAAGTTCATTTCCTCCTTCAGCATCTCCTCCAGCAATAAAATGACAACCAAAATAAATCGTTTTGACCTCGTTCACGTACACCTTGGGTTTCTTGTTAAGATTAACATCATCCTCTGAATCATCATCTCGTCCCCTTTTCTTTTCATCAATCTTTCTGATGGGATATTCTAATTGTCGCTTGACTTTACGTTTATCATCTTGGATAGTTTGGCCATCTTTATCCATATACCTAGACAATTTCCATCTCTTGATCAAGCTTTTTATTTCTTTCTTCAAAGTTATGCAGTTGTTCGTGTTGCGGTCGTAGTCCTTATGGAACTCGCAGTATTTTTTTTTGTTCTGATTATTAGTTGGGACTTTCAGCTTCTCGATCCACCTCAAGTCTTTATTTCCTCGGATCTCCTCAAGGACATGATGAACGCCTACAGTCAAAGGGGTGTACTTATTGTACTTTTTTGGCTTCTCGATTTTTTTATCCTTTTGTTCCTTCCTTTTGATATTCTTATCGGTACCAGCCTTTGCATGACCCAACTCCTCGGCATTCATGATTTTTCCCACCTTGGTTAAAAAATTTATCATTGTCTTCGGTGGTTCTTTAGCCAATGCCCAAAATATATTTCTTAGTTGTTATCTACTTACCACCATGGTTATGATAATTTGTTAATTATAATCCACCACCTCGATCTTCTCATTGTTGAAGCGAGTAATTAACTTGTGTGTGGTCTATTCGACTTTCTTTCGTACATTGAGCAAGTGGGCCACACTCTTGCCTGGCTTAGCTTTTAAATAGAAATTACAGACAACAAGATCGATAACCTATTGGAACCTAGAAATTTGCTTGTGCGACAGGCTATTACACCAAATTTGTAGTGATCCTATGATCGTTTTGGAAAATTATCGATAACACATTTCTTTCGA
The DNA here is from genome assembly GCA_949130495.1 of Sambucus nigra. Taxonomy (NCBI): domain Eukaryota; kingdom Viridiplantae; phylum Streptophyta; class Magnoliopsida; order Dipsacales; family Adoxaceae; genus Sambucus; species Sambucus nigra. The sequence goes on from OX422210.1 coordinate 210,317,038, forward strand.
ATCAAATAGATGTCAATAGGAGATTGATATTGTTCTATGTGTAGTATTTGAACAATTTTGCCATCGTACCATAGAATAATAACCGATGATTTGAATTTTGCAGGTGTTGGATAACCCACAATCGATAGAGTGAAAGAGGATCCCTTTATGAAGTCTCTGTGCAGAGGATTCTGAGATATAGAAATTTCTCCCAAACTGTCCTCCAACCACTGGATGGAACCCTTTTACGGCTGGTCTTTTTTCAATTGTCTTTCCTGATCGACCTCGACTTTTAGATCATCTTTTTCTAAGAAGTCTGATCGGATTTAGCCGATCTCCTCATGCTTTTTCTATACTTAATCAAGAATTTTGTTCTCCTAGTGACAGATCGAGTTGATTTTTCCCTATGCTCGTTGCGCTCTCACGAACCTCCTTATTGTTGACCCCTTATTTTAATATGGGCACAGACAATCAAATAGTGATCGTCTACTCATCTTTTTCAATACACTAAGCCTCTCCTCAAAAAAATATTGTTCATCATCTGATGGAGGAAGTGACCCTGGGCTAGTATGGCTTGCCTTTTTGTGATCCAGAGTGTTTGGACGTACTCTTGTCATCTCGCGACCCCAGGTTTAATCTCCTTGGGTTTTTCAAAGCATAAGCACTATAAGTATGCCTCTTATCTCTATAAGAGGCTAGGGGTAGCATTTATCCTCTCCTATCTGAGGTTCGCTTTCGACTGGGGTAAAAGGATCCACCCCACACCTACTTTGTTCAGTCTAGAGTGTCTGCATCAGTTGCTTCACGCTTTTCTATATTGCCTAATTACCCTTTGCCAAACTCATCATAATTCCTTTTATGTTGTCCATCCATATATATGTGGAGTGTGGACATGCTTCGCAACATGACTACTCTCTAGTGTATTTGCCATTTCCCATAATTTGCAAGTGAAACGTTGAAAAGGGATTTTAGGACTAAAAAATGGTAAAAAATAACAGGAGCTTATCTAATTTGCACAAACTACGCCAATCTGTTATCGTCTACAATTGTTATGTGTTTATGGTCTTAGGTAGAAAATTCCAATAGTAAATAATAATAAATAAGAAAATTATAACTATAGACTTGCTAATTTTGGAGGAATAAAGTGAGATAAGAGATAAAGAAAGAAACTAAGGATTTACATGGCTCGACCCAATACGCTGTCTACATCCACGGGTGTAGTGTTGATTTTGTGTATTTCACTAGGCAATAGCAATGAAAGTTGGGTAAAGAAGCTCTGTAGGTTTTCCTATAGCCGTCAAGTAGAATAATTTTTTATTCGTTATTTTGTGGTATTGAGTGTTATTTATAGGTAGTTATTAGATAGAGAATATAGTGGGATTGATGGAGTGCCTTTATAGGTCAGACAGTCACACCTTTTACATTCCAGGGGATAGATAATGATGAGGTTACAAGACGATAAAGGTGGGAGGTTGTGTAACTTCCTCACGTGTGCAAGTATGATAAATGTGATTGTTGGCCTTTCATCACATGATGTAGCTATAGTAAGGCTGACATTGATGGGATTTTGTAAACACTGTTAACCGTTTTAATAACTAGGAAGTATGTTACTCTACTGGTCTGAATATAATTTTACCTGATCCCATCTCATTGCTCCTGACCGAGCAAATTTTACATCAAGTCAACCTCTCTTTACACCAGTAATAAAGACATGTGTCACCTACTGAAAGGCCCACAAGGTGTCCCATATTTATGGTATACCATACTTGTTGGCATGTAAGATATTTTTCCATAAATTTGTTATGTCATTGATGATACGAGAAATCGGCCATGAGACGTACTCATACCAGCAAATCAACAATAAAGTGTGTAGCGAGTAAATAAAGTAAATAACATATAGAAGACAAGATATAGAGTGGTTCAGACTTTAATATAGGCCTACATCCACTGTGTTTCTCCATTCTCATTATATGCGTTACACTGTACAATATAATCAAGCCTAAAGAGGTGTACAAGTATGAGAATAAAAGGAGAGTATATGATGACCGATGATCCCGGTGTGCCGGAGAGGTAGTTGCGATATGGATGAGCTATCCCCGAGCTGTATGTAGGGGAAGTGTAGAGAGAATCGGTACTGTAGAAGCTTCTCCAGTTGTATGGCCTCTATCCCTCCTTTCGAGGTGTGGTCCTCTACCTATAAGAGGTATGTGAGTTGTCACGTGTCCTGAGCACGTGATGTAATCCCGAAGTTGCTGTATTAGAAAGGGATGCGGCCTATAAGGCAAGCACAAAGTACCGCACCCTACATGAGGCTAGATCCGCAGGTGCCGCGCCCTGTACATGGTAGAGTCGCGGCTTGTATATTGAGGCAAGGGGTGAGTGTCGCGCCTAGTACTTGTAGGGCATCACACCAAGTTCAGTAGGGCCGCACCCTACGTTGATAGGGGTCGCGGCAGGGTGCTATATTTGTATTATCAATAAGCCCCCAAGCCGTAGTGCCAAGAGAATTTGATTGGGGCTGCGGCTTAGTTACTTTACATGCCGCGGTGTTTTTCAAAGCGACGATTCGTCTTTCGTGCTCTCTTATATAAATTGTTTCTGGCCGTGGACTTCATTATGTTTCCAAAACCTTGAGAGCAAATCGAGAGCAAATTTCTTGCGCGTTCATCTTCTTCCATTTTTCAGCGATCCTCAGAGGCTGTGCGTGGTGGTTTCAAGGTGGTGCGAAGCTGAGAACCGCTGGTTTTTCTATTTCCAGGTAAATCTTTCAACCATCCTTCTTTTAAACAACCTTCGTAGCTCGTAATTCTACTTTGAATATACAAACACATGAGCTTCTGCATGCTTGATAGAAAACTAGGGTTTCAATTGAATATTCTGCTATCGCCTCATAATCGAACACACATAAACTCTGAGCACATCAATAATTTGTTAGGATCGATCTTCATATACTGTACTTGTCCCATGATCTCCCAAATGCCATGAAAATCATATTGTTGTTCTTGTTCTATATAAATGAACTCTTCGAATTCTGTGAATTTGATCTTAAAATGATTAAACGTTAGGTATGAAACTGTTTAAGATAGAGACCGCGGCACGATAGACTGTCAGTAATCTAGTGGTCATTTGAATTGTTGAAGACTCTATCCGCGGCCCCCTTAGGTTCTGAGATTTTCCCTCCATGACACTTTGATACATATCCATTTAATCTGCCGCAGCGGTGGGGTCTTTTAGGGCTCTGAATCCCCACTCTGGTAATTTCAACAGTTCTTCAAACTTTCACCAATCAAATATACATTCATGATAAATAATTGTGATTGCTACTAGAATTCCTTGAACAGGCCTTTAATAATTTTATAAATGGTCGCGGCAGTGTATGTTCCCTTGCTGATGTAGGAGGTGGCTGCGACCAGTAAGGACAGAGGGTAATCCCTTAGGTTCAATGAATAGGGTTGACAGTGTTTTAGCCCATTAATAACTACGGTAGGGAAATAATTCTAATCAAGCAAATGTTTACTATTCATATATAATCTTCCCGTGGCTTCTTAAAGTCTTTTCCAAACCATACTGGCTGCGGGGCCTAACTGCGAACTCTGCTTTTCAGGTACTGCTGCAGCCATATGAGCTTTGACCCAGATGAGTTTCTGAGAGGCTTTTGGGCAAAGCATTTTGGAAGTTCTCCTTCTTAACTCTCTTCTGTGCCCCCTCTGAGATTAATAGGGCCTTGCCAACTGAGGGATTGCCCTAACTGCGTAATATTAGACTCAGACTTCACGGATTCTGCGTCTAGGAAGGATTTCCAGTCCACACCAATGGAAGAAGAAGCCAATTCAAGCAATCATCCATTGGGTGCAGGAGATGATGCCGCGGAAGTCAGGGATAACCCGATAGGTACATCTGGAAGGGTTGCAAGACCCCTAGCCGCGCTTAATATTCGCAGCATTATGACTAAAGACTGGGTTGACCAGGTGGCTGAGGCTTTCGAATTTCCAGACAATTTAATGTGCTCTGCATCCGCCGTGAACCAAAGACCCTGCACAGCTCTGGCAGATGATAGACTTTGCTTCCCATTTCATGCATTTGTTTACGGGCTGCGGCTGCCTATTCCTGTTCCCATCCATCGCATCTTTCAGACAATGAAACTGGCACCGACCCAGATAGATCCCAATGGCTGGAGGGCCATACTTGTCGCGATTGTCCTTTGGGAGAATCTATTCAAAAAGGACATCACTCCCGCGGAGTTCTTTCATTTCTTCCGCCCAAAGGAGAATTCAGTGAAGTTCGCAGGCTACTACTACTTCTCCGTCCACGGTAGGGACGAGACCCTTTACACTGGGAGGCCGACCAGTGTGAAGAATTAGAAGGGGAAGTATTTTTACATCTCCGAAGAAGGCTGGGAAATTCACCCTGAGGAAAACGAGAGGGAGAGGTCGTACAGAATGCCGCGGCAATGGGGGTCTCCATCTAAACTAGGTATTAGGACTATAGCCGCGTCCTTTCTTCATATTTTGTTAATCTCTTCTAACCTTTGGATTGTTATTCTGCAGTTCTTGATAACTTAAATTTGAGCAAGAGGCAAGAGAAGAGAGTTACTGAGGCCGCGGCAGTTCCTGCCAAAGAAAAAGATTTAATGTCCTTGTGACCTCTGCCACCGTATTCGAGGCAGGTTTCTTTCCCAGCAAGAGTATTCCAAAAGACATGGCCACGGGAGGTAATAATATGATTTCATATTAGTCCGTTGCATTTTGTTTTGACTTTCAATATTTATTATTTCTTTTCCCTTTTCAGGTGAGGAGGTTGATAGGGAATTGTTGGCCGCGCAGTTGGCTGAAATGGACGAGGACGCAGTTGTTCTCAATAATATCGCACGGAGCAGGAAGAGGAAAAGGTTAAAAGCTAAGGCACATGTCGCGGCTCCATTAAATATTTTGAACACTCCTGTCGTGAACTTAAATCCTACCACGAAGAAGACCGATGTTGCAACCCAACCACAATCTGAATTTGATGACGATATAGGAGCCAACCTGGCCACGGCAGGTTTGATGTCAAATGAAGCTTCGCTCAATACATCCTCACCGCCATCGCCGCCTATCATTACGGTAAATGCAAACTTGGCACCCCCTAGTGCCGCGACGAAGTTTCTCACGATGGTCGTCCGCGGCCTCAATTGAGGCAACCCGACCCTGAGTCGTCATGGGACACCACCGCGAAAGACGCACGAAGAATGAAAAGGGCCCTAGACGCCGCGGATCTGGACAGGTTGGTGGGACAAGACCATGATGATCTGGAGGACTGCGGCCTCCATAGTCTTCTGAGGGTAAGTGCTTAGTGATGCTTTGTTTTTCTTTGGCATTCTACATATTGTAACTAAATTTTTTAATTTCAGGTCGCGGATGTCATAGTGGCCCAGAAGAGGAAGTATGAGGCTCTCTATAAATTAAAAGAGGCCGAGAAGAGGGTGCATGCTGAGGATCTGGAAGCTGCGCAGAATTTCTCTTTTGAAGCTGGCAAGAAGTCTGCTGCTGCGTCCCTTCAGGTAGCCCATATGAACTTGGAAGCATCAAATAAGGCAAGAGAGGAAGCGAAAGAGAACTTTAAACAGGCCGCGGACTCCCTTAAAGCCTCCCAGGCCCAGACTGCTGAAGCTGCACATACCGCGGAGATTTTAAGTAACAAGCTCGCTCTTCTTCAAAAGAAGTATGAAGAGCTGGAGGTCAAGTCCGCTCAAGAAGCCCTAGATCATGCCGCGGTAATTAAAAATATGGAGGCTGATCATGGCGATGCTCTTCAACTGGCCATAGACCATACCGTGGAGTCATTCAAGGGCTCGAAGGACTTTTTCCTTATCAATAACAGGGCCTACCTCCACGGCTACCAGGAGCTAAGGCATAGGATTGTAAAGAACTTCCCTGAGACCAAGGAGAAGGTTCTTGCCTGGAGACTAAGTGATGTTGAACACCAATAATGCATTGCTGAGCTAAAAGCCGCGGAGGAGGAGAAAGCAAGGCTTAGAGCAGAAGCAGCGGCCGCGGAGGAAGAGACTGAAACAGTCGCGGAAGGTGAAGAGGGCGATGAGCTTGATGATGTTGCTTCCTGAGTGTTCATTTTTTATCATTGATATAGGGCTGCGTCCCTTTCTCCAAATTTTAACTGTAGTGGTTGTGGCCCATTTGCTTGTAAACTTAACTGATAATATTCAAGGTTGTGGCCACCTTTTCTACTTGAATTATTATGGCCTTGTTTTCTTATAGCTTTTGTATCTTCTTCTTTGCTTGCTTCTTCAATGCTTTATTGAATGTTTTATCTACGTCTATGATGGCTTGAATACAACTGCCTTGCATAATTAAAACGCCTTATAGATGGAGTGAACTTGTAGAAATAACAGATTAAGTCCGCCGCACTATAACATACTTATTTCTTCGATAACCGCTCTTAATGTACTTCTGCGGCACCCTCGAGTAATTCCAAGGAATCTTCACAAGTATGAGTTATAGGCTGTGACTGTAATTCACATGGCTTATGTACCCGGGCTGCGGACCCTTTTGCCACTAGAACAGGGACGCGGCCTTTTGATAATGGCTGCAACCATATTGCCTGTATCACCTGATAATGGTCGTAGTCGCGCGAGTTGAGTTCTCGAATCCTGCTGCGGCATCTTTGAGTATTAGAGACCCATCTTCTGTAGATTTTCAAATGGATCTAAATCCAAGTCATTACTGTTATCCTTATCTTAGTCGGTTTAATGGATGCGGCTGTATTGACAGTGTTACTGCACTCGTTACCCTTGGCTGCTTAAGCCATATAGTTTTTTTTTTTAATCATCCCATAACCGGTATGGGACATATAAAGAAGGCCAAGGATTCCCTCTAAATGCTTCAATTATTTTTCATGGAATATGGCCTTTAAAATCCTTAGCATCGCCCTTTTGTATGTAAGCGGGATATTATCAAGCCTCCTCAGGCTGGGTTATGTTATTAAGCCACCCACAGCTAACATATAGGATATTATCAAGCCTCCTCAGGCTGGGTTATGTTATTAAGCCACCCACAGCTAACATATAGGATATTATCAAGCCTCCCCAGGTTGGGTTATGTTATTAAGCCACCCACAGCTAACATATAGGATATTATCAAGCCTCCCCAGACTGGATTATGTTATTAAGCCACCCACAGCTAACATATAGGATTTTTTTCAAGCCTCCTCAGGCTAGGTTATGTTATTAATCCACCCACAGCTAACATATAGGATATTTTCAAGCCTCCTCAGGATGGGTTATGTTATTAAGTCACCCACAACTAACATATAGGATATTTTCAAACCTCCTCAGGCTGGGTTATGTTATTAAGCCACCCACAGCTATGGATATATATATAAATCCATCCCTGTCTAGATATTGAAACTCTCTCGATTTAATGGTGCGTCCCGAAAGTCAAGGGCGGGCATTGTAAGCCCTTGTAGCGAATGATGCATTACGGAAGCTAAGAGCATGTATTGGAAGCCCTGGCGAGTGATGTTGCAGTCCAACTTGGATAACTTCTTCCAATATTTGCTTTCACCACTTTCAATTATCATCAACTTCCGGACGATCAGGCGTCCTCTCGGGCATTGTGGCCCATTTAAAGATTCTCACTCCAGATATAACAGGTTGTCTCAGATCGGGATCTGTTTAAGGCAAAAATGATCTTTATAAGATAACATTTCATGGAAATGAGAATAAAAATATGACATTATAAAAGTGAATTTGATTTTGTAGCTATTCATATATATGACTTTGTAAGGATAACACAAAGTTTAATTTAAAATAACATAAGAGGAGTTGCCACTGTAAAGTAGAGACAGATGGAATATAAGACATAAGCATGAAAAATAAGCATGCGGCATGTGAGATAAGGTTGCATCCCTTAAACATCTTTGAGGAACCTCCACAGCATCCCTTGCGCGATCAGCCTTTCAATTTCATCCTTGAGAGCATAGCATTGCTCAGTACCATGGCTATGGTCCTGATGGAATCTGCACCAAGTAGCTTTGTTCCTCTTGTGGGGTGGAGTTCTCAGCTTTTCTGGCCACCTCAACAGCTTGTCTTCTTTGATGAACCCAAAGATCTCTTCAATTGGGAAGGCCAACGGAGTGCAGGGCCTAGATTTCTTCTCTGCCCTCTCCACTCTCCTTTTTTGGCACCTACCGACTGCTTCCACGGTTGGATCGTCTTGAACTACCGCGGCAATAAAAGATGTTGAAGCTATGATCTTGGGTGTCGCACCCCCATTGGGAGAGGCCGCGACCTCGAGCATTAGCACCCTCTGAGTCAGATAGTTGACCTAGGTCTGGAGTGAAGCATGACTGTCGTAGAGGTGGTTGAGGTGATTGTACAGCTGCACAATCTCATCTTTGATTTCTGTGCTCTGGTTGGACTCTCCTTCCATTTTCTGCTTTTGTCAGACTTTACAAAGTATATGTATGATCAGGGACAAAACTAGTAGAAGTGAGTAATCACAAAAATATTAGAGTAACTAACTAGGAAACGGGGATGCAGCATTGTGCTGCTGCACTTGTTGAAACGTGACGCGGCCGGTATAGCACATAAGTGCACGGCCATGGCCTTTGCATGACATTCACCAAGGTTGAGCTGGAGACCTCCCGAGTCTGTTCCTTGATGTTTTGAAGGCTAGCACAGTCTGCGACATGAAGGTATTCAAACTACTTGCCGCATCCCTTACTAGGCGGGGGGGGAAGCAATCCCAAAATCGAAACCCAGACACTGAGTTTTTCTCCCGAAACACAGGGAGTGCATGCCTACTAAGGTCTATCCATGAGAGAATAACCTCTCGATGCACACAATGGCGCAATTCTAATGACAAACCTTGGATCATAGGCAAAGAACAACGAAAAAGGGCGTAAACATAATTCTTCCCTAACCATTCATCTTTTCGGGGGTAAAGCCCATCATGCTTTTCAGAACTGTCTTGATGAAACGATATCACAGGGGAATGTAATATATATCCAAGGTCATAAAAGAGAGACCGGAACAGTTCTGAATATACAAATTACCCATTTAAGGGTGTGAATACAAAATAGAGCTCAATAACCTGAATATACTCGTGAGACAATGATCCAAAAGATCCCCACGAATGAAATAAGGTGTTGAAGAACTCGACATATAGAGAAACAAGATTAAAATATCTCGATTCCCACAGACGGCGCCAGATTGATGATACGAGAAATCGGCCATGAGACGTACTCATACCAACAATAGAGTGTATAGCGAGTAAATAAAGTAAATAAACATATAGAAGACAAGATATAGAGTGGTTCAGCCTTTAATATAGGCCTACATCCACTATGTTTCTCCATTCTCATTATATGTGTTACACTGTACAATATAATCAAGCCTAAAGAGGCGTACAAGTATGAGAATAAAAGGAGAGTACATGATGACTGATGATCCCGGTGTGCCGAAGAGGTAGCTGCGATATGGATGAGCTATCCCCGAGCTGTATGTAAGGGAAGTGTAGAGAGAATCGATACTGTAGAAGCTTCTCCGATTGTATGGCCTCTATCCCTTCTTTCGAGGTGTGGTCCTCTATATATAAGAGGTATGTGAGTTGTCACGTGTCCTGAGCACGTGACCTAAGCCCGGAGTTGCTGTAGTAGAAAGGGATGCGGCCTATAAGGCAAGCACAAAGTGTCGCACCCTACATGAGGCTAGAGCCGTAGGTGCCGCGCCCTGTACATGGTAGGGCCGCGGCCTGTATATTGAGTCAAGGGGTGAGTGCCGCGCCCAATATTTGTAGGGCCTCACACCAAGTTCAGTAGGGTCGTGCCCTACGTTGATAGGGGCCGCGGTAGGGTGCTATATTTGTATTACCAGTCATGTTTCATACCTTGCCACCAATACTATCGTTTGAGATCGAGATATATTTTGGTACTCCCCGGATGAATCATAAATTTTGAATATAATTATTCATATGTTGAATATAAATAAAATCGCTCTTAAAAACCATATAACATTCACTAGTTATATAAGTAATACAAATTCTCTTCATGTATTTAATTACCCGTATATAATTATCTACTCCATTATATACATAAAAACTATATTCCACAATCACACATATGTTAAATATAATTAAAACCATCCTTTTGAGTAATACCTCATCGGATGCATTCTCTAAAGTGTTATCTTCCCAGGTCTACTCAGTCCCACCTGGATTTCTGAGACAGCTAGCCACTGTCGAATCAGAAAATATAAATATAAATATATTGGAGGCGGTCATATTCCCCCGAGTGTGAAGACAATCATCTCAATGCCCACCTCTATTTGGACGCTATGACCTGGGGATATACTCTCCCTACTCCTCAAGCTAGGGGATCCACCCACATCGCGAAACCTCCCCCGATAGCACTAGAGCATTTAATTCTAAATAAATACCTAGCCACCGGTATTTATGAGCACATACAATGTATATATATATATATATATATAAAGTTTAATCCTAGCTTTACCGTGTATAAAGTTCGTAACACTAGCCAACATATTCCCGAGTCTATGGTCCGACTCTAATTTAATTAATTTACCCATTAATTAAGTTAATGTCTTCCCGAGTCTATGGTCCGACTCTAATTTAATTAATATGCCCATTAATTAATTTAATATCTCCCTGGTGTCACACAACCAATGTACCCGGACTTTCTCACCTAGCCTGAATTCCCTTCTCTTATAACGTACTCCTCAAAATTTCATTATAAAGAGAACGCTCCTAATTAAATAATATTTAACAATTTATTATATCATCCTATAATAAATTATTCCAGCTATAAGCTTTAATTAATTAATCCCCCATTAATTAATCTATTATCATGGCATCACTCAACCAAAATATCCGGACACCCCCTTGGTCCATAATACAATATCCCTAACTCTGAGGTTTTTAATTTACTCAATCTGCCCATATTTTTAAAATGCCGTTTTGGGGCATTTTGGGGTCGTTTTGAAAAAAGCATATTAGAGAACTAAAGTTAGAAAACGCCATTTTCTAGAGGGCTTTGCAAACAAAATCGCCACTAACAGCTTCTGTGAAGCTTTTTACCCAGAATTATCTACTTAAATCCTCACGAATCAAAACGAGTCCTAAAAACTTGATTCGTAACTTCCCCAAATCAAAACCCAATTTTATTAACCCAATCCAAAAATCATTTGTATAACACCTACTATGATATGCATTAAATATCACCAATTTACATTGAATCTATTTAACCACCTGCCTTATAAATTCGTAGTGTCTGATTATCCTTTGGTGTAGAGATCGTTGTGTGATGAAGAAAACCTTCCTTGTTCTCCCTCTTTGGCTCTCAAGGTCCTCCCTCTTTGTCCCTTATGTTCTCAAATTTATCCCAAAAGAGTTATGGTTGCCCACAACTCCAAAACTTAGGTTTTTATCTCCAAATTCCGTTTTTAATCGTATGGGCCTAATTAAAATGGCCCAAATACCCCCGAGTGGGTTCGGTTATGCCCAAAAATATCCCATTACCCATTACCACCCCCGGGTACACTTTTCCGACTATCTCGGCCCATCCGGACTCAACCGTGCACTCAGAATCGACATCCGAATTAATTTATAAAAAATCCCTATCTCACACCCAACTTAGTCTATATCCGACTTTCGGTTGAGATAAATAAATGCCACGTCACTTATATACGTTATGACGTAAATAAATTATTACTATTCACTATGTAATTTAATTTCCATAAATATTAACCATCTTCTCTCCGATTAATATTTAAATAAATATTAACATAACTAATTCAATTAAATTACGACACACAAGTAATTTCAAATTTTCCCGAATTAATTAAATATTAAATGCACAGAAATACGAGGTGTTACTTACTCCCCCCCTTATAAAGGAATTTTGTCCCCGAAATTTGGTCTTAACTGCGGCGAATAACTCTGGATACTTCTCTTACATATCCTACTCCCGCTCCTACGTCTACTCATCAATACTGTGATGACCCCACTCCACTACACTCTAACTGGTAATACTACCTTAGACTGGAGCTTGCGCTCACATAGCTACTAGTCTCTCCTCATATGAGGTGTCTTATTGCAAGTCATTCTCCTCGAGTGGAACGTGCCCAAAAAGCCCTATCGTTCCTCCTGTAGCTCTCCAGTTATGCCACGTGGGACACATCACGTATCCACTAAAGGTGTTTTGGAAAACCCAGTCGATAAGCCACTAGTACCACCCTCTCAAAGATAGGGAAGGGACCCACGCACCTCGATGCTAGCTTCCCTTTCTTGTCGAACTTCACCACTCCTTTCATAGGAGACACCCGAACTAATACCTGGTCACAAATCTATAACTCGATTTCCCCAGACAACATAGTGCCCCAAAAGATGAGCATATACTCCACCGACTCCACTATCTCTATGTTAGCAAATTCCCTTCCTTATGTCCCTGAACTATACAAAAGGATACAACTTACTCAATTCCCGTTGCTGGACCATAACCCATTTCGGGTCCTAGCAGCTTGTTATTTCCCCACCCCTTATCAACCAAAGGTGGATAACTGTTACGAGGCATCACACATAACTCTACCGGTGATAATTACTACTCCCGAATTACCAAAAAATATGGAATGCACAATCCTCGCTTCTCGTCTACCCATCAACTTATGGGCGACACGTTCAACCCAATATGTAACTCTGTCCCTATCACCTCCTGACACTTTTTACCAGAGGTGGGACTGAAAGGTCTCGCCCAAATTCCCAACAATATTGAATGACACCTTGTCCTGTTTCACTCCTTCCCATTAATAGTAAAGTTAGGCATACTATTGATAGTATAACCCATTTCGAGACAACAATTCATGTTCAGGTCAATCCATTCAACAACCCGATGGAAACCTTGACCCCTCCACAATTTTTACCAACATGAGCATGAATTCCATCTATGGAACCATAAAATTTCAAAAACTTCTTGGTTGATACCCTCAAATCAACCTTTTCCCTATTCATAAATGGTTTATCCGGAGACGAATTCACTATGTCTCACTCAACACCAATTCCCATGCTCAAGAACTATATTCCTTGTGCAGTTTTCGTCAGATAGGAATCTACACATTGTCTATGCGTAAGACCACTCTAATCATATAACTAACTGATACTCTATTTTTTTTCTCAGAAACGTGACTTCTTTCTTGCCTTAAGACATTTTGTTACATGCACCTCCACCGTCTTTACACTCCTTACGGTGGAGATAGTTCACCTTGATACGCATATAGTCGAATTGTTTCCTCTTTCAAACGGATTTCATTTCACTGCACTTTCCCACTTATTTTCTGACTGCCCCACAGGTATACATTCAATATGTTCATTCACACATCCCTTTATTTAAGACGACTCCTGAAATCACACTAACCAGGGCGCCTATACACCCTAAATCTCATGCATATTTGCACAACATCACAGACGTCACATACGTAATATTTTTCTTTCAAGGTTATCCCACAGATCACATTATATCATATGATTACATTCGATATTTCCCCAAATAGCAATTTAATCTTCTCGATGTTTCCCCGTCCATTAACTTGCGGTGCAAAATTTTCTCAGTGCTTCTTTCGCAGCACTACCCGGCTATACTGGCCTTATAGCGTAATAACTTTCACCTCAAAGTGTAACTCCACGCGTTCAAAAATCACGCTTTAAACTAGTGTCCTAGCATCATATAACGTCTTTCCACTACTGACGTTTATTAGGTCTTATGCACATAACATTTCACAATAAAACCCAAAAAAAACTTTCCCCAATGCATTAAACACTAGCATTGTCGGTCGTTAATTTTCGTATACCCGAGCATATAACCGGGAAACCCAAAACTCTGTCCTTATACTTAATGGTATAATTGTCGACTCCCGCGTCTCTAAAGGAGTTATAAAATGCCGCGCTCACACTATCACTAAGTCCTCAGCGCTAAGTCACTAACAAGCTAAATCTCTTTGCTCCATGGTCAATCCACCATGCCCCTAATCACATCAGTAAAAATCCCTACGCACTGGGATATAATATACTAGATAACCCTACCCTCGAAAGTTTATTTTATAAAATATTTCCGCGAGCCCAACCTTCTTTCGGGTGGAACCTCGCAAAGAATACACATCGTGCCCTAGAATACTCAACATGATAGTCTTGCTGTAACCGCCCACTATCGCTTACCCGTCACTAACCAATCTATACCCAGGATGAAATCATGCTCGCATAGCACTTCTCAAAATGAGTTAACCTTATAAAATGTACCCTCTCAGTGTTCACACCTGCTCCTCTGCAGGTAAAGTAAATGAGTGCCCCGTTACCCCGCGGTAAACATAAACTTAATAGTAACACTACGAAACACCCATTAAACTCGTCTCCCTTGTGAATATAATGTTAAGAAGAATACTGTGACCATTCCTGTCACAAACTTCGCCCCATCTATCCGAGGATAAAACTCATACTTCCACTCGCCTATACACCAGTGGCCCAAATGGTTCCTGGACATAATATTCTCATCCAACCAAACCAAAACATCATAATTATTGTCCCTACTAAGCATCCCACTCCTATCCCCTGATTCACTGTGGACATAATCAATTGTTGTGGTCCCACTTTCCACACATAAGACACTTCTTTGTGTCAATCCCCTGCCTCTGGCCCCGATGGCCATGTCGGGGTTGTCCCTCTCACGTACTTAGTAGTCTTGACCCAAATTGTTACCCTCGTTGTCCCTTTGGCTTTACTAGCCTTGTGGGACTCGTTGCTGGCCTCGACGACCCAGATTAAATCAACCGCCAATCAGTTGGAATTTAACTGATATAAATCATATAGATGGGTTCCTTTACTGGGTATCCCCTTGTGGTGCCTCACTAGCACTGGTAAATACGATCTTGCCTTTTGGTCAGATACTCCACCTCCCTTGTCTTCCTTCTCACAGAAGTATTGATATCAAATCGAAAACATACTACCTTGATGACTATAGCCCCAGTCATCCTATCCGGAGTTTTCCATCCACGCTTGTGTATTACCCACGAGTCCATTATTAACTCATGGACCCCTTATTGACCTCCGCATCCACCTCGTTGGGTACGAAGTTTGTTGCATAATTCAACTTTCCCTTATGTCCAGCCAGTCTTCGGCCCTTCTGAAGTTAGTACTGAAATCTCCTTTGCCTACCGGTTCATACGGATGATGCGAAGATTTACAGTCAAACCGCACCCTAAATTTCTTATTATTTATGGTATTTTTACATGGTTGTGATGACTGACTCCTACCACTACAACACCGCCCCACTGGGCCAAAAATTTCATTCAAAATTCAGTCTTGGGTGCCACCGCACACCACCCTACACAATTGTCTTTGGGTTATTTCCTCCCATTAACTTATCGCGCTACTCTTCTACTCGAATCCTTATAAATAGCCCTTCCAAAAGGGTCTTTCCACACTTTCCCCACCCTTTGTTGACTACATTGGGTGAGATTGAAATTGTACCACCGTTATCTACAACAGTGCTTTAGGAGACTATCACTCCCGGGTGATTATTCTATCCCCACTGGCCTGAACAACCATCAAGGTGATTCCTATCACGATCACCATTTCCAGAATACCCTATGTCTTCTGTTGAGCCTTTCCTCCTGTAATTCTCCTATGGCCCTCGTTGGTCGTCCCAAAGAATGTTCGGTATACAAAGCCCAACCGAACTCGTGTATGAATCACCTCGCTGTACTTGATAGCAGGAGAACGTAAATTGCATATGTACAGTAATACAACAATCCTATCATAAGGATCTACATCAAAGAATGCTAAGCTGAAACATGAAAAGTCGCACAGATCCTCAGGACACTAGAACCTGATGCTCTGATACCATCTGTGACACCCCGCTCAATGAAATACCGGGTGATCAGTCCTATATCAAATTAAAACATGAATCTCATCTGGTTCATTCTTAGCATCACTGTCAAAAACTTTTAAAAACTTACTAACCACCTAGTATTCAAAAGAGGATGTCAAAATTTTAATCTTTTTATTTAACAACAACAACCATATGAATATCAATACGAACCATTCACACAAACCATGAATCTAAATCAATACTGAATAAATCAATAAATGACCGACCGAATAAACCATCGGCAGAAAACCAACATCCACTAATATAATCCAACAAAGAATAGTAACCAATACAAAATCCGACTGAAATGAAAATAGCTAGGGCAACATGCCTGAAATAAATACCAAGCTGCATCCTACTCTAGGAATGAAATGACTGAAGCTTTTTTGTCCAAATCCTGCAGCATCCACACCTGTTGCAGCTACGCATCCCTGGAGCATATCTTCAAGTTTGGCATCCCTATGGTTGTATAACTAAAAGGTTTTGAAAATATTTTATAAGTATGGGTTAGAGCCCAAAGTCCATTTGAAAATATTTTGCAAGTGAATTAAAATGCAAAAATTAAAATGTATGAATGTTCTTCATATTTAAGTTAGTGTCGCACTCCCTTGAGATACATCTCACCCCTCCTCTAAAGTGCACACCTAACGCTTTTTTCTTGACCCTCCTAGTTACACCACCCCGTCTAACCATCCTTGTCATGAAACTCCTTGAACTCTACTCTAACCTGAGTAATTTGTATCTTCACTTCGTAAATTATTTATCGCATTAATCATTTCATAAAAGTCATATAACATTCACTAGTTATATAAGTAATACAAATTCTCTTGATGTATTTAATTACCCATATATAATTATCTACTCCATTATATACGTAGAACAATATTCCATAATTATTCATATGTTGAATATAAATAAAACCGATCTTAAAAGCCATATAACATTCACTAGTTATATAAGTAATACAAATTCTCTTCATGTATTTAATTACCCGTATATAATTATCTACTCCATTATATACGTAGAACTATATTCCACAATCACACATATGTTGAATATAATTAAAACCATCCTTTCGAGTAATACCTCATCGGATGCATTCTCTAAAGTGCTATCTTCCCAGGTCTACTCAGTCCCACGTGGATTTCTAAGACAGCTAGCCACCGCCGAATCAGAACATAGAAATATAAACGTATTGGAGGCGGTCATATTCCCTCGAGTGTGAAGACAATCATCTCAAATCCCACCTCTATTTGGATGCTATGACCTGGGGGTATACTTGCCCTACTACTCAAGCTAGGGTATTCACCCACATCGCGCAACCTCCCCCGATAGCACTAGAGAATTTAATTCTAAATAAATACCTAGCCACCGGTATTTATGAGCACAATATATATATATATATAATTTAATCCTGACTTTATCGTGTACAAATTCCATAACACTAGCCAACATATTCCCGAGTCTATGGTCCGACTCTAATTTAATTAATTTACCCATTAATTAAGTTAATATCTCCGTGAGTCTATGGTCCGACTCTAATTTAATTAATATGCCCATTAATTAAGTTAATATCTCCACGAATCTATGGTCCGACTCTAATTTAATTAATATGCCCATTAATTAACTTATTATCTTCCCGAGTCTATGGTCCGACTCTAATTTAATTAATATGTCAATTAATTAACTTATTATCTCCCCGAGTCTATGGTCCAACTCTACTTTAATTAATATACTCATTAATTAATTTAATATCTCCCTGGTGTCACACAACCAATGTACCCGGACTTGCTCACCTGGCCCGAATTTCCATCTCTTATAACGTACTCCTCAAAACTCCATTATAAAGAGAACGCTCCTAATTAAATAATATTTAACAATTTATTATATCATCGTATAATAAATTATTCCAGCTATAAGCTTTAATTAATTAATCTCCCATTAATTAATCTATTATCATTGCACCACTCAACCAAAATATCCAGACACCCCCTTGGTCCATAATACAATATCCCCAAATCTGAGGTTTTCAATTGACTCAATCTGCCAGATTTTTAAAATACCATTTTGGGGCATTTTGGGGCCGTTTTGGAAAAAGCGTATTAGAGAACGAAAGTTAGAAAACGTCATTTTCTAGAGGGATAAGCGAACATAATCGCCATTAACAACTTCTGTGAAGCTTTTTACCCAGAATTATTCACTTAAATCCTTACGAATCAAAACGAATCCCAATAACTTGATTCGTAACTTTCCCAAATCAAAATCCAATTTTATTAACCCAATCCAAAAATAATTTGTATAACACCTACTATGATATGAATTGAATATCACCAATTTACATTGAATCTATTTAACCACCTGCCTTATAAATTCGTAGTGTTTGATTATCCTTTGGTGTAGAGATCGTTGTGTGATGAAGAAAACCTTCCTTGTTCTTCCTCTTTGGCTCTCAAGAGTCCTCCCTCTTTGTCCCTTATGTTCTCAAATTTCTCCCAAATGAGTTACGGTTTCCCACAACTCCAAAACTTAGGTTTTTATCTCCAAATCCTGTTTTTAATCATATGGGCCTAATTAAAATGGCCCAAATACACCCCCCCCCCCCCCCCCCCGAAATTCCTATGAATATATACTTAAGACTTTTGTGATTTGAGAACACCTGAAATTCTTCTCCATATAAATAACATCTACGAAATTCCAGTGCGAAAAATACTGCGGCTAATTCAAAATCATGTAGCGAGTATTTACGCCCGTGAATTTTTAATTGTCATGACCCATATTTGATCACCTTTCTTGGTTGCATAAGTACATATCCTAATCCTTGTAACAAGGCATCACTATATACATCATAGCTAATATACTAAAGGGAATAGTAAGGACTGGGGTAGTGGTTAATTTTTCTTTTAATGTAAGGAAAGTTTCTTCGTACTTTTGGGTCCAAGTTAATCGGACATCCTTTTGGGTCAACTTCTTTGTTTTAATGAAATACTCGTGTGTGGATTAAATCATGATTTGGGTCGAGAGGCGCTTTGATAAATCTGGGTTGGTCAACTACTCTTGTGGTCCACTTTAAATGGGTCCCCGTAATTGTCCCTAAAAATTTTGGGCCTGGTGAACTTTGGGCCAACAATTTTTAAAAGGCCCATAACTTGAAATCTTCATGCTTTGAGGTTGAAATGGCGTTCTCGCATATCTGAGAGAATTAAAGGGGTACGCGCATCCTGAACAAATTTTCATGGCATACTTGTAATTCATTAGAATGGGCGAGGGTACTGTTGTCTGGCCAGGCATCTGAACTGCTAAAAATCATTTTAAGAGATTTTGTTCATCATTGACATTGGGTTTCAAATCGAAGATACAGTCCCTCTCGTCAGTTCAGTTTAGTTCACTATCTTCTTTGCTTGCTAAGCTTTGTTAGGTTCACCTTCTTCAGAGCCCTCTTTTCTTTCAGAGCTCCATTAATGTTTGTAAGTCCAGATATCCTTTCTTAAGCTTTCTTTGGAACATATTATGCAACTGGATCTAGAGTTTTCTCCTTATTTGTACCATTATGATGATGCTAAATAATAAAATGGTAGTTGAGTTTAGGTATCATTGCAATATTCCTGATTAAGTGACCATCGATTGTGCCTCTCTTCCCTGAAATGTTCGTGACATTGAAGGGGGCACTGGATTCACACCCTCCTGATAACCCAGGTGGATTTAATGTTTCCCCCAAACCGCTTATTCCTTCAGTTCTTCAAATATTTTGAAATTGTGCCTACCTAGTATGTCCCCAATGTTTGGAAGATAGTTAATGGAGTTCATAGAATAAACACCCTTTATGGGATAAAATTGGTCCTTGCTGAGATCCACTACTGCTACATGTGGTCGCGAACGATGATGGCCTTATGTATTTAAAAAATAAGAAGGCTGAGAGGGTCCTGGTGGTGAACCATTCGGACTCCTATAAAGATTAATAGGAACATGGTTTCATTGTTAGAAACTGGAAATGTCCTCCTGGTCGTGAGGGCGAAAGGCACTGAGGCCCTATAATTTTAGACTATGGAGAGGACCAAATAGGTAGATTTCTTTTTTCTTCCCCTGAATATGCAGTTTTTCTTTCTGATTTTTATCCTCTAGGTTAATGTTCTTCACCCTTTGCTTTGCACTTCATATAAAAAATCAGGATCTTGATAGAAGTGAGATTGATGTCGATGAGCTTTTAAAAGCCTAATATATCAAGGAAAGGCTACCTGATGGCGAACACCCAAGGTCGGCGGCCTATCTATTGGAATACAAGAATACGACCACTAGCTTTATCGCTCGTCTGGTTGATAAAGTACCAAATTTAAAAGTTTATGAGGTTGGACCTTCTGACCCAATCGTGATAGAAGAGAATGAAGAGGAGGAAGAGGAATCAGATGAGAAAGAGAGGGTGGAATAATAATAATAATAATAATAATAATAATAATAATAATAATAATAATAATAATAATAATAATAATAATAATAATAATAATAATAATAATAATAATGATAATGATAATGATAATGATAATAATAATGATAATAATAATGATAATAATTATAATAATAATAATAATAATAATAATAATAATAATAATAATAATAATAATAATAATAATAATAATAATAATAATAATAATAATAATAATAATAATAATAATAATAATAATAATAAGAAGAAGAAGAAGAAGAAGAAGAAGAAGAAGAAGAAGAAGAAAAATACATGGCCCCCTGATAAAGAGAAGAAAATTGAGGCTTTCTGAAGATGATGATCAGACCATCCTGTCTGATCGGATCAAGTCTTTACAGATATCTGAGGCTGAATCCCCCAGGGCTTGTGGTTCTATCCCGCTAGACAATGGGGAAGAAGAAGAAGAAGAAGAAGAAGAAGAAGAAGAAGAAGAAGAAGAATATATGGTCCCCTGATAAAGAGAAGAAAATTGAGGCTTCCTAAAGATGATGATCAGACCATCATGTCTGATCGGATCAAGTCTTTACAGATATCTGAGGCTGAATCCCCCAGGGATAGTGGTTCTATCCCGCTAGACAATGGGAAAGAGAAGGAGAAAGAGAAGAAGAAATAAGCGAAAGAGAGGAGGAGGAGGAGGAGGAGGAGGAGGAAGAGCACGAAAGAGAAGGAAGAGAGGGGAGGAGAGGAAAGAGACCAAAAAAGTTGGTCCTAAAAGCCTCGGGAGTCCTCTAACTGTATACGCTGAGAGGTCTAGCGTGGGTGATGTCCCTTCTCTTACCCCCAATATATTAAAGAGATCAGTGCTCGCTACTGATCGCGAGCGCTCTTCGAGATTGGGATCATACCAGCTCGCCCTCAAAACTGCTAAGGGGATGGCCCTGGTAAGTCTTCTCCACTATTTATTTTCTCGGACTTTTCCTATTTTTTTACTAAATTATTTCTCTTTCTCTATCTGTACAGTTATTATCTTATTTAACAAATCTCTTGGATGACTATGCTAATAAATCCATAAATGAACAGGAGCTTAAAGACGCTCTGGAATCTGAGAGAAAGGCCTTCGTTGAAGCTCACCTGGTGTGAGATCAAGAGAGAGAGAAGCTAACCAAGGCTTGTGATGAACTTGGGGTATCCCAAAAGGCGACGGTCGTCGAGAAGGCCAATATGGTCGAGGCCAATGAAGGTTGATCTGATAAGATTATTAAACTGGAGGGGGAACTTCCCCAAAAGAAAGATGTTAGCTATCGTGAAGGCTACAATAAAGATTATGATGATGTCAAGTAGAAACTAGCCTATGGATGCAAGGTGGCCTTCAAAAAGGGTAGGGACCAGGCCTTGAAGGCTATTGGGACTCCTTTTGAATTCGAGCTCTTCGACCTCCATTCCTCTGGTCCTGATACTTTCGAAGAGGGTTATTGTCATCCTCTTGGTCGCACTAAGATCATTCCAGTTGAGGTCATTATTGATGATGATGATGGCAACTAACAACTTATTATCGACAAGGGAAAAGCCATTACCGACGCTGATCAGGTGAAGGATCAAGGCTTGTAGATTATGAATTTTTCTTTCTTCCTTGTACGATTTCTCCTTCGAAAGTTTGTAATCATCTCGACTGGACTCACTGTATTGGCCCTTGCCCCTTCCCTTATATATATTAATGAAGATGGAATCTTCCTTTTTGTGAATGCGTTTTCTTAATCTTCATATGCTAATATTTTGCCCGTGATTTGGTGTGTGTTATTTGTAGTTTGTTAATTTATACTAAAACATTCCTTTTAGCTCCTTTTGGGGCGGATCCTTGGGCCAAATATCGGTTATAAGGCTCACAAAGACTTTGTAAAGATCTAGAAGTCTCTAAGGGCAAGAAACGAGCAATTGTAATACCCCGTATTTTTAAGCATATTTATCTTATTATGAAATTATGGAAATTGGGATTAATTAATTTAAAGGATTTATAATTAATGCGATTTTAAGGGTAATAATTACTAGCGTGACGAAAGTTGGTAGTTATCAAAAATAATTATGTCAAATTATAATTATGTTGAACATTACGTAGTGAGTAACGTAATATTATTTCGAATATACGAATATGGCCGGGGACGAGATACACGACAGTTAAAATATAATTATTTGGGATGCGCGTATGAGTCGCGTCAACTTTCTATTTTGGGGGTCAAAAAGGTAAACTATTTTTTAAATAACTCGTATGACCATTCTGAGTGTGTCAGTGTGTCCGGAAGGGTCGAAATAGTCAGAAAACACTATTCGGGTGTTTTGATTAGAATTCGAAACATTTTAGCCCAAAATGACACCCTAGAGGGGTATTTTGGTCTTTTGGAATTTTAGAGTAATTAAATAGACGAAAATAAAGTTTATTTAGAAATAAATAGGGTTAGTGGCCTCTCAGTTTCACCTTACAAGAGAAAGAGAGGAAGAACCAAGGAAGAAGGAGAACCACAGGAGAGAATGGGGCAAACTCAAGAGATTTCATACAAAAGTTGTGTCAAAGTGTAGATCGCGACGATAGAATCAACCACATACCAAATTCAACCCAAGAATGAGAAGTCCATCCCAAGGCAAGTGTTTATCTTGCTCGTCTTTTAGCATATATTGTTCCTGTTAATTTAGGTTTGATTATATAAATTTAGTGCAATGAAAACTTGGGTTTAATTAGGTTTAATTGTAAAGAAACCTTAGAATTTGGAGATAGGTATGCATGTAGAGGATTTACCCTTTTGTAAACGGTTAAATCTGGAGATTTTATGCTTTAATCATGAATTAAATTGAGGATTTAGATTGATTAAAAAATGTTGGGTTCATTATAAAGAGGATTTTAGAAATCGAGGAAATTGTTTATATTCCTTTTGAGTATGTGAGGATTTGATCTTTAAATTGTATTAGAAAGTGCCCTATTGTGATTAGGAATAGTTTAGCAACCTTAAATTCGAAGTTGGTTGAGTTTTAAGTTGAAATTAAAAGTTGGAAAGTTGAGAAAAACAATTTTGGGAAAGAACTGGGTCCGTTCGGATTTTTCATTCGAAGACCTGCCCAGGTCGTTCGAACGACCTCGTTCGAATGAGCCTTTTAACGAGAAATCCAACGACCCTTCTAACGAGATGATGAAGTTCGTTCGAAGTGGGAACTTCATTCGAACGAGAATCCTGGAACTTTGAACGAGATTCCAGAACTTGATATTTGGGCCCGATTTAGTTAAAACCCATCTTAGGATTATCCAAGCGAGTGTATTAACCTACGTGAGTAACAGGTGACTTAAATTTCAAAGTTTTAGGGAATTGAGGGTGTGATGATTCTCGAGGTATTGAACTTTTATGGAAACCTAGGAGAGAATGTGATTCCTAGAGAGGATATATATAAATGAATAACGGTGAGAGTAGAAATGATAATATTATCTACGTACTATGGGAATTGGGTTGCGTGAACGCCTATTAAGTTTATAAGTTACGTGCATGCTTATTACTTAGAATATTATGTGTATGACATACCTAGTTACTATCTATCGAACGTAGGTTAGCGCGTTGTGGACGGCCATATCTTGTGTGCTTTCGGATGATTTTGAGTTGTACCACTATAACATGGAACCTAGGTACGGGCTATCTATGAGAACGATAATGATGAAGGTCGTATGGATGCGTAGGTATGTGCGTTGCGCATCAGCTTGGGACTATGTTGTAACACCCCGCCTAATTAAATATCGGGTGGCCAGTCCCATACCAAATTAAAACAGAATATACAGTTGGCTCATTCTTAGCATCACTGTCGAAAACATTTACAACTCACCCAATACCCAATTAAGCTGGTGTTAAAAACTTTCCAAATTTCAATTTCAACAAAACCATTTTAGTTTAAGAATAACACTATACATTTTATACTACAACACTGATAACACAATAAATAACTCAAAAAAATTTAAATGCAATTGGAATAAACACTCCCAAATAATATAAATCCTTTACACTAATTCCAACAATGTTAAATGTATTAAAAAGTTCCGCATACAATAGAATTTGACCTCGATAGAAAAGATAACTGAATCCTTTGGGCGACATGCCCTAACTAAGAATACTGTGAATCAAAAGATGGAAGGCGTCTAAGCAAAAACTCCATAAATCCATAGCCTGTCATAATCCGCTAAAGTTGGCGTCCCTGTTGCTGGACACCTGATATAGAGATACAATAGAAGAGAAAATATGCAAGGAAACGGGTCAGAGCCCGAATGTGTAGATGATTTTTAAAACAGCAAGTATTTAACAAGTTCAATAAAGCATTTATTATGTACATGTTAGATCCAACTCTCACTTGTTATTCTCACCTCTCAACTAGAGTGCACACTTAACGTTTCCTATTAACCTCCTAGTTAATGGTTCCTCTTTTCTACTCTCCATATTATAATTCCATTCCCATATCATAATCCCCGTATGTCCCATACCATACGTCACATTATTATTCATTTACATTTCTCATTTATGAATCGTTTCTCATTAACATGAATCATTTCTCATTAATATGAATCGTTTCTCGTTAACATGAGTCGTTACTCATTAATATGAATCTTTTCTCATTAACATGAGTTAAGCTTTTCAATTCTATAAGCATAAACATTCATTAACTTAATTCCATTATCTTTCTCTATTCACCGTTATCTACAATTATCACTGTAGATAGATTTAACCACAATAGATATATCCATTAAATCATTTAATCCATTATATATATATATATATTCATATATAATACGGCACCCCGAGTCACAGCTACGGTGCAATGCATTACTCTGCTATCATGTCCCATCATCGCAGGTCGCCGAATAGGGGACTAAAGGTTCGGTAAGATTCCACGAACCACAAACAACAACACAATCATTGGAGGCGAACATAGTTCTCATACCCATGGGTCACGCACATACCTACGTACCCATAGTCAGCGGACTTATCAACTCCCCGATAAGTCTTTCATAGACCTATGTTCTCGAGCGACAAATCAAAGATCCCATGGATTCATCAGGATATGACTGCCCTCACGCGTAAACCTCCCACCGATAGCAAGTAAGCTAGGTATGTCATACACATAAATCATCAATCAATCCAATAGGTATTATCATACCTATAATGTAATATCAATAAGGTAATATCACTACCCTAAGATATTTCCCATACGTAGCATTATATCCCTTTTAAATCCCACGTATTACCATATCATATCTTTACTTCATAATTTAATTATCCTCGCATCCTATAACATCTCTCCACTCCCGACGTCGTTAAGGTTCATGCGCGGAGCGTCTCGCAAAGCGAAATCCAAACAAGGAACCCCTCCAATACACTAATACTTAACTTTGCCGATCGAGGAGGTCCGACAACTACAACTATGCGATCGGGATAACATCATACCTCTTTCAACCAAAAGTGTTTTAAACTCCCATCTCTATCCAGGACACATACCACTACGCTCTTGTATTACACTCCGTCCTTACGAAATCAATATTGAGCTTAAACTCAGTCCTTGATGTTCAAATTGTAACCCTAAGGCTACCCTCACTCAATACACAAGATTCAAATAGGTTTTACCTCAACATATATTCAGTAAGAATTCACTAATATCCTACTGGTCCATAACATTATTTCTCCCGAATTATTACGAATTAAACTCTCCTTTCAATTAGGGTTAAAACCGATAGTTTCAAATCTCTTATAAACACATATTCTTTCACTTAGGATTAAACCCTCTTGTAAACTTAAGGATACCCAGGTGTTATATTAAATCACCCCTACTGGTCCTATCTTAAATCCTCATACAACCTCATTTGGAATTTAACAAATGAATCTAGCAACCGAAATTCCATTCAATATAATTTTCATCATTTTAATCACTTGAATCCAAATCAAATTAATTCAAATCTTATCAAGGGTTTACTGATATTTTCTAAGTCTCATAATATCCAAATAATAATCACCAAAGATCCACAAAAGTTTTGGGATAAGAATCAACATTTAAAAAGAAACAACTTTACATATTCTGGGGAGGTCGATCGATCGAAGGCAGGGGTCGATCGATCGATCCCTCAGGTCCAAGCCTGGTTTTCTGCATTTTCTGCAACTACGGGTTTCACCATTTTTACTCATTTAAACCTTCATATTAACCTCCAAAATGAGTTATAATTATTTTTACATGATATATCAACATATATGAACGATTTCCAATACTCTAAACATCCTACAATCATCAAGGGATTGGATTAAAAGCATGTTTCTCTCCTTATTTCCAGAAAATGATCAACATATCAACTTCAAGAACACATCAATGGTATTCATAATTTCTTCAACAGTTTCATGACTATTTCGTGGATTATTATCATCCTAAAACATGAGTTTAATTCCTATATCATTTCAGTTTCCAGAAATCTATTTAATGCTCCATTATTTCTTCCAAACAATAATAATTTTCTCTTTTCATACTATTCTAACATGGACAATATACGAACTTAAATTGCCATTATCAAACACTTGCCTTTACTGAAGGTCTGATCCTTTGGTGTAGTATATCTCAGTTCGTTGTCCCTTCTCCGGTCATACTCCGGTGGTGGTTGGTGGTGGTGAACCTTGGTTCTTGTTCTTCTCCTTCCCAAGTAGGCTTTTCCCTTCCCAAGCACCCTTTCACTCTCTCTAGGAAGATGTCTTCTCTAATTTGTGTAGAGGAGATGAATAACCCCCATACACTTAATCTACCAATACTTATAATAGTACAAAATCCGAAATCACTATTCATCCCCCTTAGAAAAATGACCAAAATGCCCTTTCGGGTTGTCTATTCATTTCCAAATGACCCGAGACTCAAAATTAACATCCAAATAGACTTTTCTGACTATTTCGAACCTTCCGGACGCAACGACGCAGTCAAAATGACTATAAGGTCGATAGAAAATAATTTTCCTTTTTAATTTAACAAACTAGTCCCGACACGTCCCATACCGCGTCTGACTAAAAATATAAATTATCGAATTTATATCATACAGTCATACTAATGACATCACATTCATATATTACCTAAATATCTTTAAGTAATATTCAGAATCATCCATTTTAATATCCACAGTCCGGATAAAACCCGAATGAATTAATTAATAATAAAATCCAATTAATCCATTAATTTAAAATATAACCCATTCTAAAAGTCATATAAAATTACGGGGTATTACATATGTTCGCCTCCAATATGTGTATATATTTTAGTGGTTCCTGAGAGATTGAACCTGTTGTCCTTCATGCGTGAGCGTTGCAATGGGACTAGATAGCCGAGTATGCCTAGCACCAGAGGTTTCTTAACCATGGGTGTAGTATTAATATATATTTATATGTATGCATATTGAGATTTTATAGATGTATACGGAGTTCCTATTCTGTGTTTCATATTGGAAGCTTTATTACAGTGTATACTTATTGGGTCACCAGTTGAGAGTTAAAAATGTTATGAGAATGAGTTAAAGCACCTCTAAACCTATTCCTAAATGACATAAATATATTGTCTTCGGGTTAATTAGATATTGTATCCGGCATAGTGGTTGTACTACGTATAGTCAAGCAGAGTATCATGAGTAGTATGGGTAGTTAGGCTTGTTAGGCGTGCACATTAGATAAGAGGTGAGCATCTCAAGGGAGTACGCTAAGTTAACATGAATAATATTTGTGCTAATTAACCAATTTAAGCACTTGCTATATTTAAACTGTTTTTTACTCGGGCTCTGACCCATTTTTCTGCAAAACTCTTTTCTTGTTCCTTTATTTTAGGTGCTCAGCCAAAGCGACACCAAGCTTAGGAGATTCTATTCAATTGTCGAGTTGTAGTTGCTGTGGAAGCTACATGACATTGCTAGTAAACGCTTTATAGTATATCCTTCTTTATCTATCAGTATTTACTTCAGTTGGACATGTCGTCCCTTTCTATTTTATATTCAGAGATTTAGATGTTTTATTCTGATAGTAGACTTTTATTTCATAGTTTTGGATTATTTTATGGGATTTTATCTGGATGTGTTTACTCCAGCTCTTCATATTATTTCACTTAGTTCTTTCCTTATGATTTTGTGTTGAATGGTGATGTTTAATTATTTTCCTTTCATGGTGATTACTGTTAATAAGATAAAATTTTGTAATCAACCTTTTCAAATATTAGATGGTTAGTTTTAATAATAAAACTTTCGACGGTGATGCATAATTTGAACCAACCGGATATTCTGATTTAATTTTATAAAGGAATGATACCCCGGTATTTAATTAGGCGAGGTGTCACAGCAATATAAGAATCAATATGAGTTGATCACTAAGTTGAAGGATAATCTTCAAGAGATAGAGGATATAGGTGCCTCAGTTTAAGAATAAGTAAACTCTTTAAGGGCCAAACTCTTGGAGACCACTAAAGTTAGTCAAGTGGGTGAAGTTCTTCAGGCCGAAAATGATGCTCTGGGGAAGGAGGTAGCCGGACTGAAAGTCAAGGTTGTTGGGCTCGAGGAACATATTGAGAAACTGAGGAATGCATTCAAAATGGGACCTCGAGAAACCTGGTCGGAGGGCTACAATGCAGGTTGGGCAGATGCCCAAGCAAAGCTTAAAGAGGCAAAATACGTGGCCTTTTCTCGTGGGTAGTTGAGCGCCATTAGGGAGGTTAAGACACCCACAGAGTCCAGGCTATGGTATAAATTCCAGGTCGAGTGTGCCACCTACTGCCATAATCCTTTATTGAAGGTTGATAAATGGATCCCAGTTGATGCCATTCCTCCCCATCTCTTGGAGCACGATCTTAACAACGATGTAAAAAAGTTTGCTCCCAAGCCAGATGATGGTCAAAGGGTTATTGTTGCTGAATATCTTACTCGCCATCATTGGCATCATAAGTCTTTTGTATACTTCAGTTTTGATGTAAATGTAACTTCTCATTCTAGCTAATGAAAAGGTGTTATTTATCAACTTTTGATGTTTTGAGACTGCGCTGACTAAACATGTGTTGATAACTGTCGATTCGTTGGTTACTTGAGATTTTCATTGACCAATTGGTACTGAATGACCATTCTAGGAACTTTAAAAACTAAGTGGGCTAGTACTTGTTTTTAATCACTTTGGGTCTCTTTGGACGGTTAAATGATGTTGAAGCCAAGTGTTAGCCCTTTGCTTCCTCATGTGTGAACATTATCCCAGTCAATATGCCCCAGAAATATCATTCCATTTACTTTACATTTTAGGTCGTGTCATCACACTCCCTTACGCCTAAGTAGGATGATGGTGAGAATGCACCTGGGAACTGGGTCATCCACCCACGCAGGATTTTTTGCGACCAACATTTGTTGGTGACCAACCAGAGTTAGATTTTTTGCCTTAGATCCCCTATAGAGCTTTTTTTATTACCGGGGTAACTCGTGAGGTCTCTTGTGTTTGTATAAAAAACCTGAGGGTTGTAGTAATTGAAACATTTTTATTGACTTGTTATAAAAACTGCAAACCCGGCTCGGCACGTGAGGTTTCCTGATTGAAACAAGTTGAACAACATGTTATAATCCCAGGAATTCATCCATGCATGTAGGAGTTACCATTTGGAAATGGTGCGTATTATTGAGATGTGCGATCAAGAAAAATTAAGCGGCCAATGCATAATATAAAAGTGCGAGGGTCAACTGGCCTTTATTCATTGAATATTGTCTGACGAGTAACATAAGTTTGAAAATGAAAATTTTCTTAAACTAAATGAGCTAACAAAAGATAATGGATTCTAGAAGTAGAACTTATTGAGATTGGCTACGTTACAGGATCTTAGTAACTCCCTTCCCTTCAGCGTTTCCAAGTGATATGCTCCTTGAAGCTCGTCCCTTATTACTCTGAAGGGTCCTTCCTAGTTTGGTCCCATTTTTCCATCTGATGGTTTTACGGTACTACCGAGGAATTCTCTTAGGATATAATCTCCTAAAAGAAACTTTCATGGATTGAATTTTTTGCTATATTCTCTGGCTAGTCGCTTCTAGTAAGAAGCCAACTTGATTATGGTCAGCTTTCTCCTCTCGTCTGCCAAGTCAAGCTCAGTGCGTAAGGCATCATCATTAAGGCCTTGGTCAACCAAGGTGGTTCTCATGGTGGGGAAACCTGCTTCCAGTGGGATGATAGCTTCCATCCCGTACGCGAGTGTAATTAGTGTTTTACGAGTTGGTCTCCTCGAGATGGTACGATAATCCCACGGAATATGAGGGAGCTCATCCACCCAGGCACCCTTGGCTCTTTCTAACCGCATTTTCAGTCCATTGATCATGGTTTTATTGGAAGCCTCTCTTATCCATTACTTTGGGGATACGCCATAGAACTGAAATAGTGCTTGATACCATGTTCATCGTAAAAACCTTAAAAGAAATTACTTTCAAATTATGTGTCGTTGTCGGTGATGATAGAACTTGGCACCCCAAAGTGTGTTATCATGTTTCTCTAGATGAACCTGGTCATATCTGCATCCCGAATGTTCGCCATTAGTTCTTCCTCTACCCATTTAGTGAAGTAATCTATACCAACTAGCAAATACCTTTAATTCCCAAATACGGTAGGTAGTGGTCCCATAACGTCTAGTCCTCATTGCGCGAACATCCATAGGCTTGTTAGTGATTTCAGGTCATTGGCAGGCTGGTGGATCATAGGAGAGTGCTTCTCACATTTTTCACACTTATGAACGTAAGTGCATGCGTCTTTTTCCATATGAGGCCACCAGTAACCACCTTAATTGCTTGAAAGGCCAGAGATCTCCCTCCTGCATGACTCCCACAAATGCCCTCATGAAGTTTGGTAAGTACTTGCTCGGTGTCATATGGGTGGACGCACTGGAGATAAGGACATGTGAATGAATTATTGTAGAGCTTCCTTTATGGGGAGAGGTAAAAGAGGGCAGCCTTAACCCTTACCTGATGGAATGACATCTTATCATCGAGCAATATGTAGCTCCGTAAATAATTGACGATGGGATCCATCTAACTAGGAGCCTTTTTTATGAGGAAGACTTACTCGGCTATGACTGTATGATCAATACTTGGATGCACGAGGAACTCTAATTAAATAGTTCTCTATAGGTCAGAGTCAATTGCTGAGATCAAGGCTGCTAAGGCGTCGGCATGACTATTATGTGCTTGGGGGAACTGTTGAATGTTCACTTTCTCAAATCCTTCCATTAGTCCTCTTACCATAATGAGGTAGGCTATCATTCTATCATCTTTATCGTTGAAGTCCCCGCTCACTTACTTGGAGACCAGTTTGGAGTCGCTGAATACGTGAAGGTTCATTACCCCTAGCAATTGGGCCTTGCACAAGCTAGCGATCAGTGCTTCGTACTCAGCTTCATTGTTGGAGGCCTCGAATCCCAATATGATTCCTTACTCGATCACGGCATCTTCTATAGTGATGATAATGAACTGTACTCCTTCCCCCTTAGAATTATAGGATCCATCAATGTGTAAGGTCCAGTCCTTAGACTGTTCTTCCTTATTTGTTGACTACTCCACTTCCAGTTGGTCGATTAGCTGGTCTCCTGTAAATTCAGTAATTAAGTCTGCTAAGACTTGTCCCTTAATCACCATTCTTGATTGGAAGTAGATATCGAATCTCCCAAGCTCAACTGACCACTTTAAAATTCATTCAAAGAGGTTAACTTTTTGTAGAATAGCTTTGAGGGGATAGGAAGTGTTTACAGTTATTGAATAGGCTTTAAAGTAATGCCTCAACTTCCTGGAGGCGACCACCAACAAATAGGCGAGTTTCTCCAGAGGTAGGTACAACCACTCTGCGTTCAGAACTGTCTTATCGGCGTAATAAACTGGGTGCTAACCTCCTTCCTTTTCACGTACCAGGACAAAGTTTACATCGTGGTCTGAGACTGCAAGGTAAAGTTACAGTGGGCCTCCATCATTTGTAATCACCAAGGCTTGCTAAGGTGGAATTTGATCTCTTCCAAAGCTCTTGAATAGTCATCATTCCATATGAGGCCTTTGTCCTTCTTTAGGAGCTGAAAGAAAGGTCTAAAGCATTCCAAATACTTGGAGATGAAGAGATTTAGTACAACGAGTATACCAGTGAGCTTCTGAACATCTCACAACGTATAAGGAGGCCGAACTCTAGTGATAGTGTCGATTTGATCTGAATTGGACTCAATTCCTCTTTTACTGACTAGGTAGCCCAAAAATTTCCTGACTGGACAATGAATGAATACTTACTCGCATTAAGCTTAATTCGATACTTCCCGAGGATCTCAAAAGTTCTGGTTAAGTCCATGAGGTGGTCTCCCTTGTTCTTACTATTAACTAGCATATCATCGATGTATACCTCCATTGTGTCCTCCATCTGTCTCTTAAACATCTTGGTGACCGATCTCTGATAATTTTCCCCTGTGTTCTTTAAACCGAATGGCATAACCTTACAACAATATAAGCCAATGGGGGTTATAAAGGACGTTTTATCCAGATTGGGTCTGAACAAAGGAATCTGATGGTAGCCAAATTAGGCGTCCAGCAAACTCATCCTTTTATGTCATCATAGCATCAACCAACTGATCTTGTTTAGGAAGATGGAAGCTACCTTTGGGACATTCTTTGTTGAGGTCCGTGAAATAAATACAGACCCTTCAATTATCATTGCTCTTTCGTACCACCACTGGATTGGACAACCATTTGGGTAACTGAACTTCCCTAATGGATCTTGCATCTAGTATCTTACCTACTTCATTCTCCACCACTTTATCTTTCTCGGGGGCTATTGAATGAGCCTTTTGAGTGATCGGTTTGAAAGTCGGATCGATGTGCAAGAGTTGGAAGGCTACGATGGGATCAATCCCTGGCAAGTCATATGGTTCCCAAGCAAAAACATCTATATTTCTTCTGTGAAAGGCAACTAATTCTCTCTTCTCTTAGTCGGCAAGGGTGGTTTCGAATAGAAATTTCCTCTCTGGCAAGTTATCATCGGCCCCAACTTCTTCCAGGATTTTAATGACCCATTTAGTGGGGTGGACCCTGGTCTCCTCCACCCCTGGTCGATCGTACCGTAGTTACTATTTAGAGGGTATAGCCCCCTCATGGGCTTCCTCCTGAGCATCATTTATCTCCTACTTCTTTTCCTTCTTTGGGTAAATGGCCGCAATAAAGCATTTTATGGCAATGGCCTCATCGCTAAGAATTTGACCATGCCCCGGTTGGTAACACATTTTAACTTTTTGTGGTAGGTGGATGGTACGGCCTTCTTGGAATACATCCAACCTCTGCCTAAGTTGTCTTGATATAGGGACTCAGTGTCCACCACTAAGAATTCAATTAGCTTTGAGATGTTACCTGCCCTAACTGGCAGGACTATCTTTTCCAGCTGGCATTGTGATCCTTCCTGCAAAGCCGACCAATGGAACCGTAGTTTCCTTGAGGTCGGCGATGTTCGGCTTCAATTTGTGGAATAACTCCAGGTATATCACTTCTGACAAGCCCCTTTGTCAACAAGCATCTTTTCATTGTCCTAATTTCCAATTCTAATGGTAGTTACCAATGCATCATGATGTGGGGTTCTGACCCCAACCAAATCTTCCTCGGTAAAAACAATATGCTTAATATAGTCGACATCCTCTGGTCACCGACGTTTACCAGCCTGGGTTTTAACGGGGTAGATCTGAAATGCCTCCATGATAGCAGTAACCTTCTTCATCTCCATTCAAACAACATTTTCTTAGATTTTCTTAAGATCTGATGCCCCATGGATTACCGCGAACTCATGACCTGTGTCATCGTCAAGGACGTTATCCAATTTTTGGCCGCCATTAGTTGCGACCTTCTCTATCTTCTTGTCTATGTACGCATTAAGGTGCCCATATTATAGAATGCGCATCTCAGTGCATTATTTCTTTTTATTGGGTCGCCACCCATATTTTTGGGCCACTTGATGAATGGTTGGTCTTTGATCTTGCTTCGAATTTTGTAAATGGGTTCCTTGAACACTGTGTTAACAGCTTGGAACGCTCTTGAGGGATCAGCCTTATTCCCATTCTTGGAGGCATTCTTGTTTCCCTTATTTGGAGTATCACCCTTCTTTTTTCCCTTATTTTCCTTTGCTCGATCATTATCCCCTACTCTAGAGTAAACCACATCTTCCACCTTGGCATATTTCTCAATGCGAGCCATGAGGTCGTCAATGGTGCTGGCTTTTTTTCTTATTTAGGGACTAGTGCAGTAAAGAGGTGGTCGACAGACCAATTTTGAAGG
Source organism: Sambucus nigra (assembly GCA_949130495.1). Classification (NCBI taxonomy): domain Eukaryota; kingdom Viridiplantae; phylum Streptophyta; class Magnoliopsida; order Dipsacales; family Adoxaceae; genus Sambucus; species Sambucus nigra. The sequence continues at coordinate 210,351,681 of OX422210.1, forward strand.
ATGCTACGATAACTTGCTCCGAGTAGTACTCAACCTCGTTGAAGACTTTCCAATACCTTTTGGCATAATCCTGAAGGCTCTCTTGTGGCTTCTTCTTCATTGTAAGTAGTGCATCCATCCGCCTAGGGTGGGAGATGCTGGTTATGAAGTGAGCAGTGAAAGCCTCTATTAGAGACTTGAAGTTTCTGATCGACATGTGAGGCATCTTTTCAAACCACTTATGTGCTACATCATATAGGCTAGAAGGTAAAATCCATCACATTATTGCATCATTATGGCTCCATAAAGTTATTGCTTGTTTGTATTATTGGACGTAGTTTATGGGATCTATTTTTTCATCGTAAATCTTAAACCTTAGAACGATAAAATTCTTTGCGTGATACTCCTTTCTGATCGCCCTTGAGAAAGGGGATTTCATCTGAGTATTGAGATCCCTCCTGACTAGCTCTCTGGTGGACTTAGCTCCACGGTAGGATGGATATTGGTCCATCTCTCTATGGACCAGAATCCTGATGTCTTTATTTTGTCGATCATTGCTCATGTGTTGTCTTTTTAACTGGCCACGCTCCAATCGACCATGCTCCGATCTTCCACGTCCAGTCCTATCCTAGTCACGTATGGAGATCCTCCCTCAGCTGCGAGTATTACTCACCTGAGGACTAAGAATCCTATCATGGCATTTCATGGTGTCCCTTTGGAGATATCTCTCCATTCTTTCAAGTCGCCTTTGGAAGTGAGCATTCTCATCCACCTAGAGGCGTGTATCCTCCTCTTATTTGCGAAGCTTGGCTTCGTAAGCATCGACCAAGGTAGAGATCTGCAGAGACCTGGGTGGTCCCTGACTTTCTTCAAACGGTTGCCTTTCCTGGCGAAACCTGGGGTTTGTATGCTAGAGAATCTCCGACCTAACCCTAGGAGGAACTAGGTTTTCCTGCACATAGACAACTTGAGGAATGTTTGTGCCATGTTGAGACATCACGGGATTTCTCTTTGTGAAGATTTTCACAGGAATAGAAATTGATTCCCACAGACGACGCCAATTGTGAGTACAAGAAATATCACAATAAAGAGATCCATAAAAATAATCACAACGAACATAAAGTAAATATCACACACAACAACAATATACATGGTTTGGCAACTTGCCTACGTCCATAGAGAGGTTACTATTTTATTATAGTGTCTTTTAAAGTTATTTGTTACACCCCTTTGCCCCGAGTTAGGGTGTACAATTTATAGGTGCATCAAAGTAGAGATTGAGTTGTACAAGGAACTCAATTAACATGTGAATATATCAAGGAGTACCGAAATATCTCTTCCAGGATTATTGGTACCTGATTTGACCATATTTGTAAGTGTCCTAATGTATTTGAAATACTCGTGTGTAGATTAAATCATGATTTGGGCAGGGTAACACTTTGATCAATCGGGGCTAGTCGATTACTCTCATGGGCCACGTTAAATGGGTCTCCACACAGATCTATTATCAATATTCCCACTTTGATCTGTATGGTACTCTATTTAAAAACTCGATTTGTTATAGTTATTTCTCTAATTGTCATTCCTAAGTGTAGACACCCCATCCTAGGACCCCCTTAAGCACCTCCTTAAGTCTGTAGCACTCATTCATCCACTGGAAACTTAGGTCATACTTTGAGTACCAATCTAAAGGTCGTCGGGCCCCATTTGACTCTAGTTAACTTTCTCGTCTAAGAGAAAGCTTAATTAATCTTCAAAGGTCTCTGAATTCCCTTTCCAACGGTCCACCCCGTGAGAAAATTGGCCTTATAGTTCGGATGAACGATCCGTTTTACTATCGAAAACTGATTTAGAGGCCACTGGGCGCTTTCGAGCCCCGTTTGACTCCGATCAACTTTTTTGTCTCATTAAAAGCTAATGAATCTTTGAAGGGTTATGAATTTTGTTTCCAACAATCCGTCTCGTGTGCGAATCGACCCTACGATTCGGACGAACGGTCCGTTTTATCCCAAAAATTGATACGAAGGCCACTGGGCGCTCCTGGGCTCTGTTTGACTCCTGTCACTTTTCAGCTCGAACGAGACTAACTGAATCTTTAAAGGTCTCTAAATACCCTTTCCAACCACCCGATCTGTGCATGAATCAGCCTTACGATACAAATAAACGACCAATTTTACTCGGAGCGGGAGGTTGGAAACGGAATTTCGGTCCCCATTTAACCAAGGTCAATTCTTCGAACTCAATGAGACTGAATGAATCTTCTAAAGGCACTGAATACCCTTTCCAATAGTCCATCCCACGCACGAATCGGCCTTACGATTCGGACGAACAATTTGTTTTCCTCCGAGAATTTCCTGCTTAGTAACCAATGAGCACTTTCGGGCCCCGTTCGACCTCGCTCAACTCCCCAACCCAGGACTGGCTCAATGAATTCTTAAAGTTCTCTGAATACCCTTTCCAATGGTCCATCCCGAGCATGATTATGACTTACGATTTGTGTTTTACGGTCATTTTTCCGAAAAATTTGCCTCAGACTGCCAGTTGGCAACCCCAGGATCCTGCCTATTGGTAGTGTGTTTTGGGTTCAATGTCGATATATAGGTATAGGACCAAGTCGATCGTCACTCACTTGGCCCTATAAATAGAGAACATAACCTCAATTTGAAAGGCATCCCTGAATATCCCTCTCAGCAATTCAGAGAGAATTCCTTCGAATTCAGAGTTGTTTTTTTCCTTAAAAGCCCATTTCCCACATTCCCTCAATCATTTTCCAATACTTTGGGGGTAAATTCCCACCCATCTCCTAAAACCACCATCACTTCATTTTGATTTCAACGCATATATAAGCAAGATCTACTTCAAGTCTCATAAGGAGGTCCATTTCTTCCTCTTTGTCTTTAAATTCACTTAATTTTGCATTAGTTACTGATATACCAATATACACCCTCGGCCAGGCTGAGGGTGTCCCCATCTCAGACGAGGGCTCAAGGCCAGGACGAGGGTCCAACTATACCACGACTCCATCACAGGAATGGTCAGCTAAGCCAACCCCTCATCATAAAGAAGACGAAACCTCAAGAGGATGACCCCTCATTTCCTTAAAGAATGACGACACCTCAAGGGGACGACCTCTCACCATGGATAAGATGACACCTCATGGGGCCAACCCTTCATAGCAGGCTAGATGACCTTATGAGGGGATGACAGTATGAGGCCCACATCCATCCAGGCTCATTACCAGCGAGAACCTTACCCTCGGCCTAACACCATAAGTCGAGGGTGACATCATCATAGCGCGTGATCTGGGAGACACGTGGGACAGTGCGCGTGGAAATCATATGGCACGTGGACTAGACCGTTATAACAATATCATCCCCTCGCATGAGGGAATATTATGTCATCATTAATCACAAGTGGCACCTCCAGGTGTCAGCAGGGAATTGGCTAGATCGTTATTCACATGCTCAATGCATGCTTGGGGGGTACACTACACCACCCAAGCCTTATATATACTTGTCATCTTCAACCTTGTAAAGTGATCGATAATTGTAACCCTAGCTAAAACTCTGCTTGTACATATAGTGGAGAGAGAGAGAGTGAGCTTATGAGCACTGTATCCACGGCCATTAGTGCCCATATTTAGTGGATCACACACTCACAGTGGGTGTAGGCCTAATTGGTTGAACCGCTATACATCATTGTCTCCATTCCTCTTATACTCATCCCCTTCTATACACATGCATAACTCTATTGGTTCCATTTTTATTACTGTTTGAGCTCTCCACCTCTTATCTGGTGGTGTTAAATCTTAGCATCATCAGTTTGACAAGATGACAATCGACAAATGTCACTCATCAAACTGACCACGCGGCATTCAAAGACAACATTACCCCACAGCCATCTCAACAACATCGATGACTAAGGGCTGGGGGTGATTGATATACCAATATACACCCTCGGCCAGGCCGAGGGTGTCCTCATCTCAGACGAGGGCTCAAGGCCAGGACGAGGGTCCAACTATACCACGGCTCCATCGCAGGAAGGGTCGGCTAAGTCGACTCCTCATCATAAAGAAGACGACACCTTAAGGGGCCGACCCCTCATTTCCTCAAAGAATGACAACACCTTAAGGGGCCGACCTTTCACTATGGATAAGACGACACCTCATGGGGCTGACCCTTTATAGCAGGTCAGACGACCCTGTAAGGGGATGACAGTACGAGGCCCACATCCAGCCAGGATCACTACCAGTAGGAACCTTACCCTCGGCATAACATCATAAGTCGAGGGTGACATCATCAACGCGTGATCTGGGAGACGCGTAGGACAGTGCGCGTGGGACTCATGTAGCACATGGACTAGACCGTTATAATAATATCATCCCCTCACGTGAGGGAATATTATGTCATCATTAATCACAAGTGACACCTCCAGGTGTCAGCAGGGAATTGGTTAGATCGTTATTCACACGCTCAATGCATGCTTGGGGGGTACACTACACCACCCAAGCCCTATATATACTTGTCATCTTCAACCCTGTAAAGGTATCGATAATTGTAACCCTAGCTAAAACTCTACTTGTACACACAGTGGAGAGAGAGAGAGAGTGAGCTTATGAGCATTGTATCCAAGGCCATTAGTTTCCATATTTAGTGGATGACACACTAACTGTGGATGTAAGCCTAATTGGCTGAACCACTATACATCATTGTCTTCATTCCTCTTATACTCATCACCTTCTATACACATGCATAACTCTATTGCTGCCATTGTTATTACTGTTTGAGCTCTCCACCTCTCATCTGGTGGTGCTAAATCTTAGCATCATCAGTTACTTCATTTTTTCTTTAGTAATTTACTTCATCACATCACATATCGTAATTCTAAACTTTTTTATTGTTAGTATTTGCACATACTTTATTTTCATAAGAGAACCCAAAAACAAGAAAAAGAGGATTCACTTGTAAATTCCAAATAGGTATGTCTCATCACATTTTCTCATACTAAAACACCTTTTCCTACACACACACATATAATAAAGTCCCTGATTCGATATACGGGTTAAACCCCACCTCGTATTATCTTATAAATATGTGGACTTTGATGCCCTCCGGGCTACGAAGGCATATTATGTAAACCCCTTGACTCGATTCCTCCTACATATATATGTTAACTTTATTCTCATCATATATTCATGATATATAAATTTTATGTGTTTGCTTGTTTGTGTCTTATCTGATATACGCAATCGTTATTCCATTACAGCTTGTGAATCGATAAATACTTACACCATATTTTTTATTACTATTTTGGAAACACTCCTAAGGATGACCTCGCTCCGCCTTTATCCATGATGCGAGTCGACCCATTCCATCTTCCATTTATATTATGCAAATAAGCACACACATCACGGAGTTTTACAGAAGAATATTAACACATTCTCATGAGAGACCAAAAGGGCGGAATGGATGCCTAACACCTTCCCATTCCATTACTTAGTCCCCGAGCCTTTGAACTACTTGGTTTCATAAGCATCAGTATTTTCCATGATGTCGTTCTCTCGATGCGGCAACATTTCTTTTGCGTGCTTTGTACAAAATATGGCAGCGACTCTTTCTCTACATATCACCCCACATTGACGATAGTCGAGCTCCCCAATAAATGATGCAATTTTGTGCGCACACCGGACAAAAGGGGAGGGAAGGATGGATCCACCTCCCCCCCTCGAGATGGCCACACTATTGATAATGGATGTTTTAAGGGACTAGTAGATAACTATAATAGAGTCATGAAGTCATAGCTAATGAAGGAATGTGTTGATCCATAATAAAATACTATATGAGTTGAAACATCGTGGAAAAGTATATTACCTTCCACCACGTCGTAGTTATTTGGACCTTTGTTTGGAAAAATGGCAAAGTTCTAGGCTCGAGTCCTATTCATCTGTTCCTGTATCTTCCCATGAAAATTTTGCTAGGATGGAAGATTGCTAAGATTACCCGTTGGATAACAAACTAGGGCTTGATAAAATTGGTGGATTTAGTTATTGGTGAAGGAGAAAAGTTCTTATGATAAGATTGTTGAAATCTTGGACATTGCGGCCTTATATAACCTAATATGCTACACTCATGACATCGCATCGTAGATCCATTGTTATTATGAGTTTTTTTAATGAAATTCCAACCATCCTTTGGTTTAACATAAGGGTGGTCCCTCTGATTGTGTTGGTTTCTTACTATATACGGATTCCTAGGAGGTGGAGTTATAATTCAAGTAATTCCTCCAGACACTGGATTCCTTTTAATGAGGGAGGCTACCTCTATCGTTTGATTAAAATCACAAAGTTAAAATGGAATAATATAAGTTTTAACTTTGGTTCTCAACCCACATTCAAAGTATTTACACTTTTTAGCCTCCGTGTCTACGTACTCTTGGGTGTACCGATCATTTTCTTTAAACTTGGCCTTGTATTGTGCTATTGTCATTTGTTATTATTTTAAACCTAGAAATTCAACTGTCATCTGATCTCTTACTGATTTTGAAAAGTACTTTATACAGAAAATTTCTTCAAACTTATCCCAAGTTAATCCTTTAACATTTCGGGACCAAATGATAGACTACCACCAAAAATCAGCTTCACCTTTAAAAGGTAGGTTTCTAATTTTAACCTAAGTCCAAGGTTTATACCTACTCCATTGAGGACTTTAAGTGTCTAATGTACCCACTTTTCTGCCTCTGTGGCACCAGGATTTCCATAAAATATCGTTAGTTTTTGTCGAAGAAATTCCTTAAGTGCATTCATTCTTCGTGTCTCATCAATGATATCATTATTAGTAGGGTGATGCGGTGGTACATTTTTTTGCAACCTAGTCAATGCAGTTAATTCTTATAGACAACGCATTATACCTTCGTTAGTAGTAAGTAAATTTGGTATATTGGAGCATTTTGTTGTTCTCATTGAGGCTGTGATCCACTATCGCATGCTCGTGTATTAAACATCCTATATATAAAACATATTAAAGATATAAAAACAATGCGAGTAAACCAAACAAACATTTATATTAGTATTTGCATGATATTTTACATTGTATCGAGGTATTATACAGTCAAAACTTTTTAAAGAAGCGGTACACACTGTCAGTCATGTCTACAAACTCCTATTAGGAATATGGAGATCAATGTCTTCCCACCACACACACAATTGATGAAAAATACTCGATCTTACTTTAGATGAGATGGGGTACGATGCCACTAGTTTTTATTAAGAATTGAAGTCATTAGAAGTAGAGCTTTACGATGAAGAAATGGAAGTGAAATTACTTAAATTTGATAAAACCGATCCATAGTCAATTAGAGAGACTGATGGAGTAACAACGAGTTCCTTTGGTGGAGCCACATCTAAGGCTAGATGAATCATTTGTTAAAGCATCTATGGATCATCAGAATACCGTTTTTCTTGTTTTGCTACTTGTTCTTATCCCATTAAATGATCAATTAATAAACTATGTTTGATGTCCGGGATAGCAATGGCCCACTCTTGATCGATACTTCGAATGGTTTTGCATAACTTCACATATTCTTCCTCTCTACTAGCTTGTTCAAATCTTACATGAGTCATGCCACGTATATCCAAGTAAATTTCATCCCAAACTATCATGTCTGCAAGACAAAATTTATTATATAGTGTAACAAGTGGGTTTTTTAAAAAATAACTAATATGATATCATAAGTCCCGTATAGGCATAATAAACATGGCGCTCACTCTGATACCATGTTATCACACACGATGTTCTGTATATGGAAGTAATACTAATACAGAGTGAAGTTTAAATAAAAATAAAGTTTCAGGCGAAAAAGGAAACGGAACTTTAGTTAGGTTGGATGGTACTGTATCCTATTACATTTATTAAAGTATTCATATAACATAAATAAAAAGGGGACTAATAGGGTTATATAAGCCGATATGTGGTGGTGAAAGTATTCCAGTTTGTGTTACCATATTTGTTAGTTTCTTCCCATACATATGTAATTGAAAAGGTTTTCCTTGGCAAGACAAAATAAAAATCCATTGGGACGGGGGTATCTCTCCTTCTTCATTTTCATTTTCCATTTGGAATGGAAATAAATAGGCAAAAACTTTTGCCAGGTAGAATATTCTATTTTTATAACAAATGTATATTTCATAGTTTGTAGATATCATAATTGGACTTCAAAACAAAATGAGATATCAACAGTAATGAAAACTGACATAATGAAGTCTGCTGATATTTATAAGAATAGTATGGTGATTATAATCGATAAGTGTTTATCGAGTGATAAAGATAAGGGTCTAGGCTTTTCTATAATGAGATAATCCATAATTATCGATTATAGAGGTTGCATATACATAACAATACCCTTATAATATCATTCATCTAAAACCTTTGTAGAGTCATCAATCTAAAACCTTTGGAGATAAAGTAACACTCTTAAGCCCATCTCCGAAGAGTGACATCTATATGGTAAGCAAATTAGGCACTCAAACCCCTAGTCCTATAGACCAAATAACACTCTCATGGGTATACCAAAAGTTTATTCCCTGAATTATAATATATGCTACCGGGTTTAATGAAATTATCTAATGTTTATAAAATCATTGGTTTACTGAAATCATCGGTTGCATGAAATAATGGGGTTAGGGCATTCTTAGATAAGGATTGAATTAATATCCATGGGATATGTGAACTATATAAAAGAGTTCATAAATGAGAACAAGAATTCAGGGACTATCAAATCGTGATATATATATAATTGCAGTAATTGAAGCTGTAAGGTCAAAAATAATATTAAAATAGAAATCACCTACTTTATAATTTCTAGCTTGATGTAATTGATCTTCTTATTCAAAAGGGTAAAACAGGAATTTTGAAATCATGTATATAGTTAATGTTTAAGGTATGAAGAATAAAATAAGAATCTAAGTAAAACTGGGTTTGTATGTAATTTATTTAAATTTTATAATTCTTATGTTCAAATATATAATTATTAATAGTTTAAGTTTTTTTTAATTAATTTTCTTAGTTTTATTCATCTTTTGGATTGGTGAAAAGAGAAAATCATGTTATATTTGTTGGAAAGGACTTGGATTTAAACTTTGGGGTTGATGTTTAAAAGTTTAGGGGTTTATGTGTAAATTCAAAGATTGTTTTTTTAAAATTTTTTTCTCTAAAAAAAAGCTTTATGGGTAGCCAAACAGAAAAATGTAATATACTAATTTGGCTAGAAAAATATAATATAATTTTTGGAAAAAAAGTCAGAATTATCTGATAGGGGACGCGCCCTCATGCACTGGGTCAAAGGCCATATTGCCTAGTTTTGACCCCACTTTCTCGCGTGTACCTCACTTTATCTTCAACCTTCGATTGGTTGACTTTAGGATTTTGAAATTTTGAATACATATTCGAGCAGCTATAGAATACCATTTGGGTTGATTCCTGAATGAAATTTTTCTAACTTTTTGAGAGGAATCCAACCATATTGGTTTCAAACATTGAGCTTTAGTGGTTCGAGCTATTGGTTTTTTGGAAAAATTATGAAAATTTGATTTTAACATTCATGAATTTTGGCTATAATTCGAACCACAACATGACTATATATGTGTCATAGGATAAAAAAATGAATCGAACCACTTTGGTCTCATGGATTATGATTTACCATAACTCCTGAATTTTGTTTTCGAAATTTTCAACTACGTAAAACACAAACTTTGATTTGGGATTTTGAAAATTGTGTTAAAATAAATTAACCTATGCACCTAGGTTCCATAGACCCAGAGCTTGAGTTCTTCCACTTTAAAACTCGTTTAAATTCAAGAATAAGGATTCCTCCATTGAATCTCAAGCTTTAGTAGTGGTTTTTCGTATTCAAGCCTTTTCAACGCCTTTTCTATGTTAGGAATTCAATGCAAAGTCATACATGAAATCTATGAATGTGCATAAACTTAACTAACTGAAAAAATAGGAATTCTACATAGAATGGTAGAAATACCAATTAAGTTAAATTTTTCTTTGTGTTTTTCATTATGGAGATATGCATTTCTTACTGAGTTGGAGTGGTTTTTTTTAATACTTTTGGGCAAGGAAAAGGGATTGGTGTTGGTGAAGGTGGGGTTAATTAATGTTTCTTTGAGTTTTGATTAGTTAATCATGTGGGGGGATGTGGGTACCATAGGTATGCATGTTATACAAGCAGCTCACTAGGTTGTGAGGTCTCCAAACGTGGAAATGGGTCTATATGTGAAATTTAGGTTTAAGTCTTTGGTCCTTAGTTAAGTTATGGGATTTTTAATAGATATTGTCTTATGTTTTTTAAAGTTTAGGGGGTGAATTTATAATTTATAGAACTTCTAAGGATATATTTTTATAATACTGTGAAATATGTTTGATATGGATAATTTTGTGTTTAAGGTTGGTTTATAGTAATATTGTATGGGTTAAATAAAGGTGTTGAAGTTCCCAACTTGCAAAATATTTTCAAGTATTTTCGAGCTTTGACCCGCGGGAAATTTTGTTTTCATGTTTTCTTTTAAAATTACAGGTGTGCAGCAGCAACATGGATAGATCTTTCTTGTCGTTGCAATAGCTGTTGACGCTACCGGATTGACTTAACCGCTTCAGCTCTTTCTATCTATATAGGATTATTTTATTCCAGTTTTCTCTTGGGCATGTTGCGAGTTGTTGGATAGAACGTTACTTTATGTGAGAGATGCTATTTCATTATTCAGTTTTCATTTCAGTGGATGATTACAGTTAGTGACCGATGGTTTATTCGGTTCGCATTTATTTATGCATTTTGATTCATTATGTTCATTTAGTTGTATGTTTTTTTTCGTTATATTTATATTGCTTGTTGTGCCAGTGATGCTGAGAATGAAACCATATTGGATTCTTGTTTTATTTTAATAGAGGATTGGCCACCCGGTATTAGAATAAGCGGATTGTCACCTTATTTTACTTGGTTTGTGTTAGGCAAAAAAAGATAAAACTTTGTGTTGTATCATGTTTAACACATATAGTTTTAGTTTATGTATTTTATCACTTATATAATGTGTATACTGTGACGTTTCGGTGAAAATCTCCGATAGACCTCAGTTATTTATCACTTAAGTGTCATGAGTTATAACATTTTGGGTCAGATTTTTTAAAATGACTCGACCCAATACACTTAAGTGAAGTGTGTTAAATGAAGTGTTTAAATAGCCTCCCTACAAAACATATAGATCTCTCTCTCTCTCTCTCTCTCTCTGTATGTATATATATATATATATATATATAATTGTCAACTTAACCTTGGGATGACATTTATTACATTTGGAAGCTACGGTGACACCCCGCCTATTTTAATCACGTGTGATCAGTATTTTATCAAAATAATCAGGAATCTCATTTGGTTTATTCTTAGCATCACTGTCGAAAACCATTTAAACTACTAACCACCTATGTTAAATTAAGCCGATACCAAATTTTATATTTTCATTAACTTAATAACATGCGAAAATAAAACTAAAACAACCAAACCACCCACACAAGTCTAAATAATCACACGACATATATATATATATATATATATATATATATATATATATACACTGAATAAACAATCGATTCCCAACAAATCCAAATCATAAGTCTAGAGCAATAAAATAAATTCAGGTATATCATCAACTAAAGAAAAACTCAAATGTATCCACTAAAGGGGCGACATGCCCAAAAGAATCTACTGAATCAATAATCTAGTCTAGGAATGAATAAATGAGGCTTCTACTCAAAGTCCCGCAAACCTTCACAATGCTGCAGCTACATATCACTGGAATGAATCCTCAAGCTGGGCGTCCATGTAGCGACACCTAAAATTATTTTGGAAAAATATTTTGACACGGGTCAGAGACCAAAACCATTTGAAAATATTTTGCAAGAAACTAAAATGCAACAATTTATATATGCACGAACCCTTTCCATATTTAAGCCGCTGTCGCACTCTCTTGATATATAGATCACCCCTCAACTAATTTGCACACCTATCGTTTGCCTCCTAACCCAACTAGTTATTCTACGCCACCTAACTAGCCTTGTTACACTTCTTTCTATCATGTTACTCTGAGCCGAGTATTCCTTACTTTGATTTATAAGTTGTTCTACCCATTAACTTATTTAATCATTTCAACTTTTATTACTCATATAATGTTCGCACTAGTTATATATAGAATACTCCTTAACCATATAACGTCACACTAGTTGTATTTGAAATACTAATAAATCATATAACGTTCACACGGGTTTGATCTGAAATACATTCACACTTTATGTATTTATCCCGTATATAATTATTTACTCGTATTATATACGTAATAGTATACTACAACATTCACACACATGTCGCGTATAGTAACTATCCTTCCGAGTAATAACTCACTGGATGCTTGTCTCTACACTGCTATCATATCCCGGGTATGCTCACTCTAACCTAGTTCCCACAAGTCGACGTAGCTCACACCAAAATTTGGTAAAAATATCACAAACGTAGTGGAGACGGTCATGTTTCCTCGAGAGTGAGATCGAATCATACCTAATACGTCTCACCTCGAAAATAAATCACACAATAAAATAATAAAAACACTGGACGAGATGACCTGGGGACTATACTCTCCTTCCATTCACTAGACGAGGGATTCACCCACATCGTGCAACCTCCGATGATAGCACTAGAGGGGTATGCTTTCACGTAAATATCATTCACACCAATATTTATAAAATATACAGGTATACATATATACTATCACAATCCCATATATATATATATATATATATATAATTGAATTAAATCCGATTATCCCGTGCCTAACACCCGTAGCACTAGCCCATAATCCCTTAGTCTATTTTTCGACTCTAAATTTATTCAATTTCACATCTATTAAATAATTTATGTAGCTTCACTTGCTAAGATACCCAGACTTACCTAATCGGCCCGTAATTAAATATTTACAGTTTAAATTCACTTAATTTGTCCTTTAATTTTCTCACCTTTATGCTCTCGTATGAATCATTATAATTATCCCCATACATCCTATGTATGAGATTCCATTTAATTTACACTAATTAAATAAGCTTTAATCACCTCCCAAAAGAGCTAAAATTCATCACTTTAAATAAGCGAAACTGCCAAAATTTAGGCTTAATCGATCGATCGATCCTCGACGCACATCCTTCTTCCCCGACGCTGTTTTCCTCCATTTTTATACATCAAACCTTTGTGAATGCAACCCAAACTTTAACCCCATTGCACCCAATGTTTATTACATGACTCAAACAATCTCTAATCATCATAAACCTCATTAAACATCAACGATTTTTAACTTAATCAACCAATCCACAAATTGGGTTTTCTCGCTTTTATCCAAATTCCTCATTCAATTCGATTCTATAACCCCAATTTAAACGAAATCAATTACTGGTATTCGACTCTAAATTAGATTCCAACAACCTATGATAGTATCTCATCATCATTTTAGCATTAATTTCACATCTAATACTTAAATCCCCCAAACCCCATTTTAACATGTGACAACCCTCCCAAAAATGGATTTGTCTACACCTAACATAATATGAACACAAGTTTTTGCAATAAAAATCAGAAGCAAGATAATCACTTGCCTTTCAATGTTTGTAGAGTCTGCTTACACGCTGTAGACGACGAATTCGAGGATCGAACTCTTTGATCTCCTTTGATTTTGACTCCGAATGCTTCTCTCTTTTCCTCCTCCTTCCCTCTCTCAAATTATAGGGTTTATATTAATCACAATGGCTGCTCCAAACTCTCTAACCTAGGTTAAATAACTAAAATCCCGAAATTAGGCTAACGGGACAAGCCCAAATGATCCGAACACCCCCGTGTGGGCTCGGTTGTGACTAAAAAGTCCTCGGGACTCAATTACTATCCCCCGGGTATACTATTTTGACTATCTTGACCCTTACGCAACCAACCGTAACCTCGAACTCGCCATCTGAGTCACTTTATAATAATATTCTATCTCGACCTCATATAGTCTACACGCGACTCCCGGTAGAGATAAAACACTCCTACGTCGCTATCACTCATTATGATGTAAAATGGTCATTTACTATTCACTTAGTAATTATATTCCATAAATATTAACCATTATCTCCACTAATTAATATTTTAAATAAACACATGATAATTAATTCATTTAAATTACGACACACTTGAAATTAAAAAAATACCCGAATTAATTAAATTATAAATACTAAAAAATATGGAGTGTTACAACTACCACGTGTACACTTCATTAATCTGTTTATTAATTTTGTAGTATCTAAATTAATGTAGACACATATGTATTTGGTCAATAAATGCATTTAGATGGTTCATGTATTAAGAGGTTCATGTAAATAGTCTAAATGGGGTATGTTTGCATTAAATATAATAGATATATGAATTTGGGTAGATACATTTTAGAGATCCTATAAATACCAATGTAATATTGTCATTTGAAGTGAAGTCATAAAAAGTCAAAAATATTATATGAATAGTATAGAAAAATTATTTCCCCATATTGAGTATTATCTCTCAAATATTTATTGTGTTAGTGTGTTTTATTATCTCTTAATATTTATTTATTTTTAGCCGGCATGTATTTGGATGAAGGGGTTTACGGATGTGAGAGTGCGCTTTTGTTCAAACAAAGAAATTATTTAATTAAACTCAGTTGTTCAATTAAATCCTAAAACATGCATCTAGGTGTGATTGAAGACAATATAATCATGCAAGAACATTCAATCACAAACAAACACACAAATGAGGAAAAATCCCCCAAAGGGGCAAAACCTTTTATTTTCACTATAATTTGTAAAGAACGGTTTACACAGATTATACTGAAAACAAGAGTGACATACGAAATACCCTCAGATGTCGGTTCCGATGTCGTCGGCTAGAGTCTCCCGTAAGAACTCTAGATGGGAAGCAATGGAAAAGAGTCGGCTTCTCCACAAGTTACTCTAAATGAGTAAAAACGATCCTTTGAAGGTTTAAAGATTCACACGCATATTTAGGAATGGTTTTGTGAATAAGAAGGCAGGAAACCTTAAAAATTTGAAGTCTATTTTTTGTGCTGTAAATCGCAGAAACGTGTACGAAAAAGACTTAGAAAAACATGCAGAATGGGCATAGATATTTATACGAAAATCGAGGTGGCAATGTCATTCGAACGACATGGCCATGTCGCTCGAACGAGACGCACCTGTCGCTCGAACGAGATCGCGCGACATGATCCTGTCGCTTGAACGACAGAGCGATGTCATTCGAACGAGCTCAACGACCAAAAAAGTCCGCTTTTACCCTTGGAAAAATTTTTGCTTTTGCATTAAAGACAAATCAGACTTCGAAAAATATCTTCTAAAAAATTCCCAAATATTTATGCAAATATTAACAACTCCAATAAACCATTTTACCAATAACGCGAAGCAGAGTAGTGGGAACGGTTGAGAAGCACGTCGCATGTAACATGATGAACGTGTGAAGATGGTGGATGCATGGATTCGGATCAAGGCCATCGTGGATGAACGTGTTGACGTGCCGAATGTAGCGGTATCATACACACATACTGTGATCGAGGACAAATAGAAAATTCTTAGATTCTACCCCGGACATTTATAAAATTATGTCCTTACAAATCTCCCCCTATGTCTATGCCGGTACATACATAAAAAATTCGAATTATGCTATCTTCATAAAGCAAATGACGTATAAGATAATATCCCCATTAAACCCTCAAGCTGAGAATACAAACTGACATGTCGTCAATCAAACTTCAACATCTTCAAATCTTAGCTTTTCAAAAACACTCAAAGCTTTTCTCATCAGGGTGTGTAATCCAATAATCGTCAATTTTGTACCTACGCACATGAGAAAAAATAGATACCCGTGACATGCAACAGATTGAAATATAATGACATGCACAAATCAAAGATCAATTAAGCTTAAGCAAATCATTGATAAATCAACTAAAAAAAAATCTCCCCATAATTCATTCTCCCCCTTTTAATGATGTCCCCAAATAGACAGATATGAGAAGTACAAATAAATATCACAAGGTAATAAACTTTCTATTTTTGAATTTTTCAAAAAATTTTACACAAGATATACAACAAAGAATCACACTATGAAAGAACACAAAAACAACCAAGTCGATGATAGAGGAAATGTAAGGGTGTGAGCAAATTCAATAGGAAAATCAATGCATACAAACAAAGCATATGTGCATAATGAATATCGGATACTCCTAACGAATGAACTCAACATCTTCCTTAGGTGTAAAAAGATGGAATTATAAGAAATTGACTCAATCAAATCAGCAAATCAAAGCTCAAAGTGATTTCCACACCAATAATGTTCAAAACTATTTAATGCTTTTTCACGATAGTGAAGTTGAAGGAAGTGCAAAACCGTTTAAATTCTCCAACCAAACTCCCTCAGATTTATATTTTGTTTAGAGGTGATCTAAATTCTCAAACATTGGAGAATTGATGGTGAAACCTAATGGCCCATATTCGGCATGTATTGCTTTTCATTGCCTTTAAATTTTTTCGGGCTCTTTTAACCTCTTTGGACCCCGGATAATTAAAATACCTCAATTTTTTAGGTTCGATTTAATGGTGGCTTAGATTTCGCAAAGGCCAAATGAGAACCTTGCGCAGCCCTTCCCCATTTTAAAATACCACACAGTCTCACCAAACGGTTTTTACATGCATTCCAATCTTGTCAAGTTTTATCGCATATGGTTCGTTGTATAGACAGAATTGAGATGGAAACACTCAAGCCAATATGTGATAGACAAGTAAAATAATCAAATAAAGTCGTGCATATGTGCAATAAGGAGATAAGGAGCCAAACATGTCGAAAGATATCACTAATCACATCTCAAAGACTCCAAACAATGTAAAGCATATGGATGAAATGATGTAGCGTCTCAAATCACTATCAAACAGTCACGTAAAAAATGGAAATGGAAATTGTGACTCGGATATCTTAAAAGCTCATCCATAAGAGGTGTAAACAAAATACAAAAATCTTTTTGTGCTTTTTTAAAAAATTTATAAAAAGAAAATCTTTTTGGGTTAAAAAGCAAAAAAAAAAAAATAATACAAATGATACAAACTAGCAATAGGAATCATATGATATGAACATGACAATGCATCCTATCCTAGACACTGACCATCCCCTCAGTCAACTGTGCAAATCCCTAAAGACTTCCTAAGACTCTCGTATCTAAGGGGATCTAAAGTTTTCGTGAAAATATAGGCTAACTGAAGGTCAGTGGGTACGAAACTCAGGGATACGACTTTTTCCTCAACTAACTGACGTATAAAGTGCTCACGTATCCTGATGTGCTTTGTGCACGAATGTTGGACCGGATTACAAGATATGTGTATCGCGCTCGTGTTATCATAGGAGATGGTCATGGTGTCCTGTGAAATCCCATAACCCTCCAATATTTGCTTCATCCACAAGAGTTGCATGCAATAACTCCCGGCGGCGATGTACTCAGCCTCTGCAGTGGACAAGAGATGGAGTTTTGCATCTTGCTCACCCAGGAGACAAGAGCATAACCAAAGTAGAAACACCCACAAGAAGTACTCCTACAACTATCTGCATCCCCTCCCCAATCGGCATTCAAATAGGCAGACAGAAGGTCATCGGTATTAAAGGAATACCAAATACTATAGGAGAGAGTCCCATTCACGTATTTGATAATATGTTTTAGAGCGAGTAAGTGTGACTCTTTCGAGGATGCCTGATGTCGCGCACAAACTCCAACACTAAAGGCTATGTCAGGGCGACTGGCAGTCAAGTAGAGAAGACTACCTATCATACTCCGATACAAGGTTTGCTCTACGTCCTTACCTGAAGTGTCCTTACTAAGCTTGGTAGAAGTACTCAGAGGCATACGTGCATGCTTAGCAGACTCTAAACCAAATTTCTTCACTAGGTCTCTTACATACTTGGATTAGGAGATGAACATCCCATCCTTTAGCTGACGAACCTAGAGACCAAGGAAGAAAGTAAGCACACTTACCATGCTCATCTCAAACTCACTTTTCATCTCCTACTCAAAGTGGTGAGCATGATGGGAGCACATGGATCCAAAGACTATGTCATCCATATAGACCTGGGCAACCAAAATAGCGCCATCATTTCTCCTGACGAACAACGTCATATCAACTCCCCCTCTCTTGAAGCCACGGGCTAAGAGATAGGAAGTAAGCCTCTCGTACCAAGCACGAGGTGCTTGCTTCAAACCATACAAGGCTTTCCTCATAAAGTAGACGTGGTCCGGGTGCTTAGGGTCTTCAAACCCTTTTAGTTATTCCACGTAGACCTCCTCCTGTAGAGTGCCTTTAGAAAGGCACTCTTGATATCCATCTGATATAACTTCAAGCGAAGATGACATGCGAAGGTGAGTAGTAAGCGGACGGACTCAAGCCTCGCAACAGGAGAAAGTGTCTCCCCAAAGTCTACACCCTCTATCTATGTAACCTTGAGCGAGCAACCTAGCCTTGTTTCTGATTATGGTACCATTTTCATCCATTTTATTCTTGAAAATCCACCTAGTACCTATCATATTCGTCTCACTAGGTCAGGGGATAAGTTCCCGGACATTATTCTTTTTAAACTGAAGCAACTCATGTTGCATAGCATATATCCAGTGTTCATCCTTGAGTGCTTCTTTGTGATTCTTGGGCTCGACTGTGGACGTGTAGCAAAAATAACTAACAACGTTCTCTAGATGAGCACGAGTCTTGACCCCTAAAGTGGGATCGCCTACAATGGTGGCAGGGTCATGACTCTTGCGAACCCAAGGAGGTGTGTCCCCTAACACAAGAGTAGGAGCCACAGGATGTGTGTGAGGAATAAGTAAATCGCTGCCAGAAAAGTCCTCATCCTCACACTGAAGGCTAGGATCAACAAACGCCGGAGGTTCGTCATCTTGCATGATGACGTTTATTAACTCCATAACCTTAGAGCTACTCAGGTTGAAAACTATGTATGCTCTACTATTTGATGAATATCGAAGAAAAATTCCCTCGTCGCTCCGGGAGTCAAACTTTCCTAATTGCTCTCTATCCCATAGGATGTAGAATTTACTCCCAAAGACACGGAAATACGCAAGGTTGGGTATCTTGCCAGTCCACAATTCATAAGGCATTTTAAGTGTGTGTGGACGTAGGTAGACCCTATTCACCGTGTGGCACTCGGTAGACACCGCCTCTGCCCAAAATCTCCTAGCAACCTTACGACCCCAAAGCATAGATCTAGCCATTTCCTGAATCGTCTGATTCTTCCTCTCAATAATCCCATTTTGTTGAGGAGTCCTTACGACTGAAAATTAATGTTTAATCCCAAGGCTATTACAGTAAAGATCTACCTTTGCTTCCATAAATTTCGTGTCATTGTCACTATGTATCCTGTTAATAGTGACTCCATATTGATTTTGCAGGACACGGCACTTGGTCGTTAGAAACTCAACATCATCTGATTTTTCTCTCATAAATCCCGTGATAGAATATCTGGAGAAATCATCTACCATCACTAGGATGTATCTCTTACCACCCAGACTCTCTGTACGAGTAGGACCCATGAGATCCATGTGCATCAACTCAAGTAAGCGTGAAGTGGTAATGGAATTCAACTTCCTGTGGGGGCTATGGATTTTCTTTCCCAACTGACAGGATCCACAAAATCTGGAAGTTGGCTTTCCAAGTGTTGGTAAGCCGCGTACTAGGTCCTTCTTAGCTAATCGCGTCAAATCTCTAAAGTTCCCGTGACCAAGACGTTGGTGCCACAGATCTATAGGAGTGATCGTGGCGCTGTTGTATACAAGTGAGGACTTGGGCATAGTCCCAAAGTAATTATCCTCTGTCCTCACCCCTTGCACTAAAAGTTTACTGACTTGATTACACGCGTCCCGATTAAACTTTACGGCAAAGTCAGTGTCGCACAGCTGGCTAATGCTAAGAAGGTTTGTTTTCAAACCTTTGAGGTATAAAACATTCTCTAGCTTAGGAAATCCTGGTAAATCTACTGTACCTCGTCCTACGATGCTAGACTTGCTCTCGTCTTCAAAGGTGACTTTACCTTCCTTATGATCCTCTAGGTACGTAAAAAATGAGACATCACCGGTCATATGTCTGGAGCACCCACTATCGAAATACCACTATAAGGTATTATGTGCTTTGAGAGCGATATGAACAACAAGGGCCTTTTCGTCTTTCTTAGGTACCCAAGAAGTGGTAACCTTTTACTTACCCTTGTTGTTGCTAGTTTTAGCCGAGATGCGGTAAGCATTCACTGACGACAAAGACATCTGTCAAAATTCCTCCATCAAACTCTGTGATGTGGCGGCTAAAAACTCAACACGCTCTCTTAGACTGGTAAAATCATCAGTACGATGTGGTGGAGCATATGTACTTGAAGTCCGACCCAAACTATAGCAATACTCTCTCAGGTGGCCTTTTCTTTTGCAGTACGTATAAAAGAACACAGTCTTAGGCAGACCTTGGTTTGCTTTTCTTAGTCGAACTCTCCTTCGTGGTTTTTGACGATGGCCATATAGAGTTGTAGTAAACTTAGGAACTGGACCAGGAACTATTTGGGACGTGGAGGCACCATCAAAACCTATTCCCTTCCTATCACCAAAACCTAAAGTGGGACTAAGGAGCATCTTTCCTATCTTTCTAGATTTGTCCTCGATTTTAACCTTGACTTCCCACGCTCTCTCAAGATCATGAGTAAGCTGGGCTACAAGGACTTCAATTTTCTTTCGAGTCTCCAGGGAGGAATGGAGCTTACTCGTAAGACTAGCCACCTAATTAGTCAAGTCCCCTTTCTCTTTCTTAAAACAACTGCCTCTCTCTTAAAACAGTCTCTCTCTTTCTCTAAACTGACTTTCTCTCTCAACACAGGCAGACTCTCTCTCTCTCTCTCAAGGTAGTGCAAGTGGAGGACACTCTATCTCTCGCTTCTCCTAAATCTTCCTCTAACGCGGTGATACTAAAAACTAACGCTTTGTTACGCTTTTTGTTTTTAAATGACTCAGTATATAACTCAGCATAGGCGCATTGAAGATTACTCTCGCTCTCACTTGCAGCAGCATCCCCCTCACTCACTTCGTTCTCACTGTCGAGGTGTCCCTGTGAAGTAGCATCCTCATCGTCGTGAGGAGCACTAGAGGTACTCACATGACTAGCCATGAATGTGGTGAAGTTACACTCATGCGATGACTCGTCTCCAGAGTCCACTGACTCGACCTCACTATCGTCACTAAGGGTAGCGTTAAGGACAACTTTGCCCTTTTCTTTGGCAAGTCTGTTCAGCCTAGTAGCACACTCAAAAGCTCTATAACCCTTACCGTCACACTCATAACATCTTTCACCGTCTTTCTTAGGAAGGTCTTTAAAATCTTTTTCATTTTTCTTTTCAAACTTATTTTTCTCAAAATTCTTTTTATCTTTGAAATTTCCATTTTTCTTGAATTTGAGGATTTTCTTGAATTTTTTTGCAAACAAGGCCAAATCATCTAAATCAAGGTCACACTCGGAATCTGACGTTTCGTTCTCCCTTTTTCTAGATGACTCTACTATTTTTCTTACCGACCCCTCACTCTTCCTATCCTGGGCATTAAGTGCAATTCCCTTATCTTTTGGTTTAACAGGCTTAGGAAACATGTCAATTTCAAAGGTTTGTAGGTCTTCAACCAATTCCTCTAATTTAAGCGTGTGTAAATTACCCATAGAATTCAGCACATTGACTTTAGGGATAAAATGCTTAGGTAGTGATCTTAGAATCTTTGTAACAACTATACCATTAGGAATGTGTTCACCAAGATTAAAGCTAGTGTTTACAATATTATATAATCTAGCATAGAATTCATCAAAATATTCAGATTCAAGCATGATGATAGTTTCAAATTGAATTATTAAGTTTTGCAATTTTGATTCTTTAATGGCATTACTTCCTTCATGGGTAAGCTGTAAAATATCCCATGTCACCTTTGACGTGGTACACGTTATTATTCGCTGGAACTCGTCAGGTGTGATGGATCCAGAAATAGCACTAAGACCTAAAGAGTTAAAATAAAAGATGACCATTTAAATTCATCTTCAGTCCATGCAGTCACAGATTTTAAATTTATCACGTTGTCACTAGTGATGGAGGGAGGTGTCCACCCTATTTCAACCAAAATCCAAACTCTTTCATCTATGGCTTTTAGAGTATATTTCATACGGGCTTTCCAGTAAGCATAGTTTGTTCCGTCAAAAACTGGCATTTTATTATATAATTTCTCCATTTTGAACACACCCTTTTTCAAAAATCAATTTTTTCAGAAATTGATATCTTTAGAAAAAAAATTACGGAAAATTGCACGGTATAATTGTGTAATTAACTCTAATACCAATTTGAGAGTGCTCTTTTGTTCAAGAAAAGAAATTATTTAATTAAATTCAGTTTTTTAATTAAATCCAAAAACATGCATCTAGGTGTGATTGAAGACAATATAATCATGCAAGAACATTCAATCACAAACAAACACACAAATGAGGAAAAATCCCCTAAAGGGGCAAAATCTTTTATTTTCACTATAATTTGTAAAGAACGGTTTACACGGATTATACTGAAAACAAGAGTGATATAAGAAATACTCTCAGGTGTCGGTTCCAATGTCGTCTGTTGGAATCTCCCACAAGAACTCCGGATGGGCAGCAATAGAAAGAGTTGGCTTCTCCACAAGTTACTCCAGATGAGTAAAAACGATCCTTTGAAGGTTTAAAGATTCACACACATATTTAGAAATGGTTTTGTGAATAAGAAGGCATAAAACCAAAAAAAATTGAAGTCTATTTTCTGGATTGTAAATCGCAGAAACGTGTACGAAAAAGACTTAGAAAAACGTGTAGAATGGGCACAGATATTTATACGAAAACTGAGGCGGAGCCGTCGTTCGAACGACATAGGCATGTCGCTCAAACGAGACACACTTTTCGCTCGAATGAGATCGCGCAACATGCTCGTGTCGCTTGAACGACAGAGCGATGTTGTTCGAACGAGCTCGACGACCATAAAAGTCCGCTTCTACACTTGGAAAAATTTCTGCTTTTGCGTTAAAGACAAATCAAACTTAGAAAAATATCTTTCAAAAAATTTTCAAATATTTATGCAAATATTAACAACTCCAATAAACCATTTTACCAATAACGCGAAGTGGAGTAGTTGGAACGGTTAAGCAGCACGTCGCAGGATGCACGTGTGAAGATGGTGGATGCATGGATTCGGATGAAGGCCGTCGTGGATGAATGTGTTGACATGCCGAATGTAGAGGTATCATACATACATACTGTGATCTAGGACAAATAGAAAATTCATAGATTCTACCCCGGATAATTATAAAATTATGTCCTTACATGATGTATTCTCAAGTTGAATGGATACTTTAGCTATTTGGATGAAGTATTTAATAAAAAAAAAATTCCTATCAGAATTTTTGGGGTGTGATGTTTTTAAATACTTTAATAAGTTTCTTAATTTGTATGTTTGCTTCATGAATTAGTAGTGCACTATATTTATACTTATCAGTTCTCAGCCATCGATAGTGATATGTTGTACTTATTAGGTTTGTTAAAGTATGTTTTGTATAAAATTATAACCTGACATATATTGTATAAAATGTTTAATGTTAATATTAAGATTTTGTAATCTATTTGATGAGTTCATCTTGAATGTTTTAGGGTTATTTTACGTTGTTTTCTATGTACTTTTAAATATAACAGTCTCTTTCATGACAATTTTCATATATTAAGATATTCAGGCACATTGTCCACCATCAAAATATCGTTCTACTATATTAAATATATTTTCAACATGTATTAACTATATTCTTTTTCATAATAATGCGAGTCTCTAAAAAATATCCTTTTACGATCATGTAATGCGTGGTCTGCAAGTTAATATTCTGTATTTATTTTGACCTTTTGCCCCCTAAACTATTTATGTTGATAACTTTAACATTTGTTTTAACTGAACTACTGAAGTGATTGCAATTGAATAATTTAGAGGCTGAATTGGCTAAATTTATAGGTTAGACTAGCATGCAACCCGTGCGATGCACGAGCGATGTACAATAAACAAATATAATGATAATTAAAAAATTAGTATATACATATATATATGTATACATACATATATATATATATATATATATATATATATATATATATATATATATATATATATATATATATATATATATATATATCATAAATTCAATATTTTATCTTAAAGCCATTATAAAAATGTTAATGTTTTCATAAATATAACTCGTCTTTTATTTTTAAATAATTTTATTATATACAAACTATTTATTATAAATAAAAACTTTAAAATAACTATATGTATTTGATATAAAGAAAATTATACATATTTATATTTATGTTTAGTTAAAAAACTCTATGTCATTTATAGATACAAACTTAAAGTTTTTTCTCTAAATAAAACGTTAAAAATATTTTTATAACCAATTTTTTTTATTTATGTTAAAAACAATTTCAAAATTTTGAAAACATATTTTTAACTTAAAAAACTGTTTTTTATAAATAAAAACTTAAGAAAAAACTATACGTATTTATATACAAAAATTATACATATTTTTATTTGATTTTACTCAAAAAAACTTTATGTCATTTATAAATAAAAACTCAAAAGTTTTTTCTATAATTACAACGTTAAAAAAGTTTTTATAATTTAAACCCCTTTTTTATTTATATAAAAAACAATTTTTAATTTTTGAAAACTTTTTTAAACTCTTTTTTTCCTCTAGAAATTAAAGCGTTATATAAACATAGTAGTATTAGTATTAGTAGCATTGTATAGTGTGAGTTGAGTGGAGAATGATAAAAATAGATTAATTAAATCTAGAATGTGTTGGATCGAGAGATTAATTGATGGAGTTTATAACGGATCATCTTTTTATTTTTCGAGACACTTTTGATTTATTCATTTTTTTTGTTTCAAAAAGATTTTTTATTAATCCATTTGGGTGAACGAAAAACATAAATTTTAGGATGAGGGAGACGTATCTAGGCCGAAAACATTAATTATTATTTACCCCTCTAATACTACCATATTAGATGTATAATATAGATATAGACTAGTATAAAACCTGCGCGATACGTGGGTGGTTTTAGTACGTAAAATATTATCATAATAAAATTAATCACCCTCACAATGAGATAGTGTGCATTATTATTCTTGAACTTAAGTGTAATAATATAGATTTAAAATGAAAGTTATATAATAATATAGACAATTTGAAGGTCACAGTAAAGAAGAGCGTAAAACATACTTTATTAAATAAATTAATGTACAGGAATTCAAACATAATAAACTAAAAAATGGCTTCATAATTAGTATTGAAAAAAGACATGTATAATTAAAAAAAATATTCGTTCACATACAAATAATAATACTCTCTCAACTAAGCCATTATTAGCGCTTTAATATATTCCATACAATATAGAGATCCAGAATTTACTCGAGTCTAATTAGAAGGTGTATATATTAAACGAAAAGTACCCTAAGAGACCCACTTGTGACACCCCGCCTAATTAACCCCGGGTGATCAGTCCTAAATTAAGTTAGAACAGGTTTCTCAGTTGGATCAATCTTAGCATCACTGACGTCTTTTTAAATACTAACCACTTAAGTGAGAAAATTAGACCGGTGCCAAGTTTTATCTTTCATTAACTTAAATGAAAACTCGTGCGAAAAATAAAGTCACACAATTAATCACAATTAATTAAAACAACCATACACAATTAAATGACTAACCGAATAAACCATCGGCCCAAAAACCAACAAATATAAAATAAAGACAAGTAATCAATTTCAACAAGTCTAACAGAAACTAAAGGAACTGTGAGCGACATGCTCGAAATAACTGATAGGGGTCTCTACACTAGAATGAAAGAATGAGGCGTCTATCAAAACTCCCGAAACATCCACATATGATGCAGCAACGGATTTCCTGAAACAGAGTCAAGCCTGGCGTCCCTGTGGCTGGACACCTAAAAGGTTTTTAAAATTTTTTATAGCAAAGGTTAGTACCCAAAAACATTTGAAAAACATTTAGCAAATGATTAACTTGCAGTAATAAATAAATATGCATGCTCTTCATATTTTAGTTAGTGTCGCACTCCCTTGAGGATATCCTCACCCCTTCTCTAATGTGCACTACTAATGCCTTAATTTAATTTACCTAGGTCCTACTCTCCTGACCCGATAACTTATGTAACCCCTTGCAATTATCCTGCTCTAACCGAGTATGCTTTAAATCATGATTTTAAGTTATTATAAACATCAACTTAATTAAATCATTACCCTTTTTAATTTCATATAACACTCACACCTGTTATGCACATAATACATTTTACACTTTGTATTAATTATCCCATATATAATTATTTACCTAATTATATATTTAGTCATATTTCAGTATTCACAAACATACTGAAATAACATTTAATACTAGTATTTTCCCCGAATAAAGTCTCACCGGGTAGAGATTTCCTAAAGTGCTATCCCACTAGGTGTAATCACATAACCTAGTTACCCCAAGTAAGAATTTCTCACTAAATTTTTTAATGCATATACATTGGAGGCGGTCATATTCCTTCCCTGAAAGTGAGATGCCCCTCACCCATATAACGGACGCTATGACCTGGGATTATACTCGCCCTACTCCTCAAGCTAGGGGATTCATCCACTATGCGCAACCTCCCCCTATAGCACTAGAGAATATAATAATAATATCTATCACTGATATTAAAGTACACCCATATATATATATACATATACTATATATATATATAAATATAAAATATCCCAGCTATGCCGTGTACTAAGTCCGTAACACAAGCCTATTCCGTTTTATAATGAGTTTGTGGCCCAACTCGAATTATTAATTAATTTATACATTAATTTCTTTTGGTATCGCCCTAACCAATATATATATCCGGACTTACTTTCGTGGCCCGAATTAACACCACCCGAGTCTCAATTCATGACTTTAAATTATTTAGCCTTTTCCTAAATAAAATTTATATCTCGGTATTTCTCAACCATTATTCCCGGACTTGTTCACTATATCCATATTTAATCATTTCGAACAAACTTTCTAAAAATTCAACCTTAGTGTGTCACACATAATTTCTTCAAAACCCAATAAATTTTCAAATTATGATGTCACACTAAGCCGCCTTCAAATTCTAATTAATTTTATTCACTATTAATTAGATTTTAAATCCATGCATTAATTACTCACCAATTTAAGGCATGGAAAAATGTTAAATAAATTTTTTCTCCATATAAAGGAAAACTGGGCGAACTGTCAGATTCTAACGACCATCGATCGATCGACCCCAGACCTTCGATCGATCGATCGAGCAGGTCTTCGTCTTCTTCACAAAGACAGATTCAGCCATAGGCGAATTTCTTAAAGCCCTAATTTCTTCTATCATAAATCTCAAGCCCTCTTAACAATAATACATGTTAGAAACCTTATTAGGGATCTCCAGAATATCCACCAACATCATTAATTCGTCCATTATCTACTGATTTCTAAATTTGGGGAAAAATTCATCTTTAACTCATAACCCATTTACACCCCAAATTCATTCATCAAATTCGTTTCTAATTATCCAGATATCATCCTACCAGATATATATCAACTTACAATTATCAGATTTTACATGAATCCTTACCCAAATTCGTCAATCAGATTATTATTTTCAAAATCCCATGTTTATGCCATTAACACCCAAAACGAATTTCAATTAAACACCTCACATAAATATGAATTGAAAAACAGATTCAATACTACAGCAAGTCATCCACTTGCCTTAGGTTTCGTAGAGTCTGATTTTTGGAGATGAATTCCAAGGTTGAAGATGACTCTTGTTGGCTCTCTTGTGATCCCCAAATCTGCCTTTAACTGCTATTAGGGTTCCTTAACACACTAAGCCTTTTCCTCCACTCACATCAGCCGTTTCCTGATTTCTTCTAATTTATCAATTAACCTAAATCCCATTTTTTGCCTAATGGGCCAAGCCCAAGCGACCCAAATGCCCCCGTGTGGTCCCGGCTATGCCTAAAAACGTCCCGTGGCCCGTTTACTACCCCGGGTACACTTTTCTGACTATCTCTCCCCATTCGGACTCAATCGTATACTCAGAATTGGCATCCGAATTAATTTCTAAAAAGTCCTTATTTCACACCCAAATTAGTCTATACCGACTCCCGACTGAAATAAGTACATATCCCGTCATTAATATCTGAAATGACGTAAATACAATATTACTATTCACTTAGTAAAATAAGTTTTCCTTAAATATCAACCGTTCACTTCCCGATTAATATTTAAATAAAATTTTCCTAATTAATTCAATTAAAATTATGACTCACAAGTAATTTTCAATTCCCGAATTAATTAAATATTTAATGCATGAAAATACGGGGTGTTACATACTTCCCCTCTTACAAAGGAATTTCGTCCCCGAAATTAGGTCATACCTGTGATGAAAAGCTCTGGATGTTGTTCCCGCATATCCTCCTCCCGCTCCCAGGTAGACTCGTCAGCGTTGTGATGACCCCACTGTACTCTAACTAGTGGAACAACCTTGGATCGTAACTTTCGCTCGCTACGGTCCAGAATAGCCACCGGTTTCTCCTCATATAAAATGTCTGGCTGTAAATCAATTTGCTCGAGTGAAATGTGCCAGAAAGCCCTCTCGCTCCTGCGATATTTCTTCAGCGATGCTACATGGAACACGTCGTGTATCCGCTGAAGGTGCTCCGGTAATCCCAGCCTGTAGGCTACAGGCCCCACTCTTTCGATAATAGGGAAAGGTCCCACGTACCTTGGTGCTAACTTACCCTTCTTGTCGAACCTCATCACCCCTTTCATAGGGGATACCCGGACAAATACCTGATCCCCAACCTCTAACTCCACATGTCTCCATGAAGCATCAGCGCAACTTTTCTGCCTATCCTGAGCTATTCGAATCCTCCCTCGAATCAGCTCTATCTTGGCAGATGTCTCCTGAACAATCTCCGACCCCAATAGTTTGTTGTCCCCCACCTCTAACCAACAAGCGGGTGAACGACAATGTCTCCCATATAGTGCCTCGAATGGTGTCATGCCAACCGTGAATTGGTAAGAGTCGTTATACGTAAACTCTACCAGAGGAAGATATTTCTCCCAACCTCCCCCAAAGTCTAATATGCACATTCTGAGCATATCTTCCAGCATCTGATTGACTCTCCCAGTCTGTCCGTCAGTCTGTGGGTGATAGGCAGTACTCAAACGTAACTCCGTGCCCATGGACTCCTGAAAACTCTGTCAAAAATGGGCCACAAAGATCTTGTCCCTATCCGACATAATATTTATCGGTACCCCGTGCAGCTTAACAATCTCTGTTATGAATAGTTGTGCATAACGCATCGTCTCAAAGTCTGTGCGAACTGGCAGGAAGTGGGCCACTTTGGTCAACCGATCCACAATGACCCATATGGAATCGTGACCCTTCTGCGATGTCGGTAACCCTGTAATGAAGTCCATGGAGATGCTCTCCCACTTCCACACGAGAATTTCAAGTGGCTATAACAACCCTGATGGTCTCTGATGGTCAACTTTCACAAGCTGACACGTGGCACATTTCGAAATAAACTCTGTTATGTCCCGTTTCCTTCCTGCCCACCAATATTGTCTCCTTGTATCCTGATACATCTTATCCCCACCGGGATGTACCGCGAATCTCGACCCATGAGACTCTGTCATAACAGCGTGCCTCAACTCATCATCCTCTGGCACAATCAACCTCCCATTAAGGCGTAAGCCTCCCTCCTAGCTGATCGAGTAACCCTCTGCTCCCTCAGCTAGCAACTGGCTCACCCTATCCCGGCAGGCCTGATCCTCTGCTTGAGCCCTCACAATCCGCATAATGATCTCAGGTGTGATGGATAATGCTGACATGTAAGCCCTGGCTACATCATCCTCATATCAAAGCTCTCTCCACTTCGCTTTCCAGACTTCTGATATTTCCCCAGTTGGTCTCCGACTCAATGCATCTGCTACCACATTAGCCTTACCAGGATGATACTGAATATCAAACTGGTAGTCTTTCATGAATTCTAGCCATCGCCTTTGTCTCATATTCAAATCCTTCTGAGTGAAGAGATACTTAAGTGATTTGTGATCCGTGAATAACGTAAACTGCTCCCCCAGAAATAATGTCTCCATATCCTCAAAGCAAAAACGACCGCTGATAACTCCAGGTCGTGAGTGGGGTAATTCCTCCTGTGGGGCTTTAGCTTCCTGGACGCATAAGTTATAGCCCTTTCCTCCTGCTGAAGCACACCCCCAAGTCCCTGTAAGGATACGTCAGTGTAAACTCGATACTCTAATCCTCCTTTCGGCAATGCAAGCACGGGTGCAGATCTCAACTTGTCCTTTAACTCGTCGAAAGCTAATTGAAAATGATCACTCCAAGTGAAAGGTACCCCCTTTCCAGGTCAGATTCGTCAAAGGGCCCGCAATCTTTGAGAATCTTTTGATGAACCGCCTGTAATAATCGGTCAATCCCAAAAAACTGCGCACTTTAGTCGGTGTCGTGGGCTGCCCCCACTCCCTCACCGCCGATACTTTACTCGGATCCACCGCAATACCCCGGTCTGACACCACGTGGCCAAGAAACTGAACCTCCCGTAGCCAAAATCCACACTTATCGAATTTGGCATAGAGCTGGTGATCCCGCAATGTCTGTAAAACTATACGCAGATGCTCTGCGTGCTCCTCCTCGGTGCGCGAGTAGATCAGGATGTCATCAATGAACACTATGACAAACTGATCAAGAAACTCTCTAAAAACCCTATTTATGAGGTTCATGAACACTGCTGGTGCATTGGTGAGCCCGAATGGCATCACCCTGAACTCATAAGATCCATACCGCGACAGGAAAGCGGTCTTAGAAATATCCTCCTCTCGGATACATAGTTGATGATACCCTGACCTCAAGTCGACCTTAGAGAAGTAAGACGCCCCTCTCAACTGGTCAAATAGATCATCAATCCTAGGCAACGGATACTTATTCCATATCGTCGCCTTATTCAGCTCTCTATAGTCCACGCAAAACCATAGTGAGCCATCTCGCTTCTTTACAAATAATACCGATGCACCCCACGGCGATGTGCTTCGCCGAATGAAACCTTAACCCAAAAGCTTTTAAATCTGCTCTCTCAACTCACGCATCTCTGAAGAGGCCATACGGTATGGGGCCCGAGCAATTGGCCTCATCCCCGGGGCTAAATCGATTAAAAATTCGATTTCCCTGCTAGGGTGCAACCCTGGTATCTCCTGAAATACATCCTCAAAGTCTCTCACCACTGGGATTGAGTCCAACGGAATAGGCACCTCCTGTGAGGTTTCCTCCTCAATGTAATACAAGTGTGTGTGTGACCCTCCCTCGGGTAGCGGCATTGCTATCAAGAACATCTCCTGCCCTGGAATGGAGAACACGATGGTCCTCTCGTAGCAATCCACCGTCGCCCGATAACCTGCCAACCAATCCATACCCAAGATGACAACGTACCCCTCCATATCTAACACTAAGAGGTCCGCTGCTAAACTAAGTTTTTCAATCAAAATGTCCACACCCCGACAGATCGAGTGAATCGTAGCCCCGCTGCCTACTGGCGACTTTACACACATCCAAAGACTATCCGCGGTCTCTAGTAGTCCGGCCCGTTTAGCAAAATTAAACTTAATGAATGAATGTGATGCTCCCGTATCAAAAAGAATACTACCTTCATAACCATAAATAAGAAACATACCCTCAACTACTGGCGGTGCTTGCTGCACTGGGGGATTGGGAGCATCCTGGACGTTATACACACGCCCGTAGTGCATCTGTCCCTGCTGCGGTTGGGCGGGTGCTGCTGCTGCTGCTGCTGGCGGCATCTGCCCCCGTTGCCCCTGTTGGGCCTCCTGCTGTTGACCCCTGCCCCTCTGTGGGCACTCCCTCTTGAAATGTCCTGGCTGGCCACAGACAAAATAGCGTCTCTAACTATCCCCCTGTCGTTGTCCTTGTTGGCCCTGACGCGGTTGGCCCTGGCCCTGACCCTGCTGGCCTCCCCCATTGTTCCCTTGGCCCTGACGGCCCAGAGGAACTTGTTGCTGCTGATTCGGGCCCGGCTGCCCCTTGTCCTCCCGGTCGGAACCCACCAGGCTTAAACTTCTTAGCCTGATTCCCTTGTTGACTGCCCGCCTGCTACTGAGTACCACTTATGTCACCACTAGTAACTGCCTTACCCTGTTGGCTCGGCTCCCCTGTTCTCTTGCTCCCTTTCGCATGGAAGCGATGATCTTGGCAATGTACAAGTGCGGCATTAACGACATCTGTATACGTCACCAACGCCGGATTCCCAATCAAATATTGACTGATCCACCAGGCTAAGCCATCCATAAATCTTGATTTCTTTCGCTCCTCATCGCTCACCTCATTTGGCATAAAGTTTGCCAACCGGGTGAACTCTTCCTCGGAGTCTGCCACTGATCGGTCACCCTGAACTAAATCACTGAATTTCTTTCTCATCTCAGTCTCTACTGCTGGAGGAAAGTATTTGATGTCGAATCGCACCCAGAACTCTGCTATTGTCATCAAATCCCGCCCCTCGGCGGTGGTAACTGACTCCCACCACTGTAAGGCTGCCACTGACAGACTAAAGGTAGCAAGCATCTGTTCTGTACCTCGGTACACTCCAGCATGAGCATATGGCGCTGAATGTTCTTGTTCCAGTCACAAGCCTCTACTATATCTGTGCTACCTCGAAACGCAGGTGGGTAACCCTTTTGGAAGGTCTCCCTAACTCTCTGCCAAGATGGTGGCCCCACTGGAGCCTAAACTGCTGGTGCCACTGGAGGCCCACAATCACTGCCACCTGAGTAGTGGAAATCAACTCGGGCGGGGGTGGCTGTACCTGTGGCTCTTGGTGAGCCTCCCTGACCTCATCCCTAGCCTCAGCCCTCTCTGCTCTTAGTCTCCTCGGTGGCATCTGAAATAAATTGAATCGTATAAGTACACAATTTACACAAAAACATTCATAGCAGAAATACGATATCTCACAAGAGAAAAATGAATCAATAGTCCTAATAATAGGGCTCTATAACAACCGAGTGCTATGCTGAAATGTAGAAAGCCTCACAAATCCTAAGGACACTAGAACCTGATGCTCTGATACCATCTATGACACCCCGCCTAATTAACCCCGGGTGATCAGTCCTAAATTAAGTTAGAACAGGTTTATCAGTTGGATCATTCTTAGCATCACTGTCGTCTTTTTAATTACTAACCACCTAAGTGAGAAAATTAGACTGGTGCCAAATTTTATCTTTCATTAACTTAAATGAAAACTCGTGCAGAAAATAAAGTCACACAATTAATTATAATTAATTAAAACAACCATACACAATTAAATGACTAATCGAATAAACCATCGGCCCCGAAACCAACAAATATAAAATAAAGACAAGTAATCAATTTCAACAAGTCTGACAGAAACTAAAGGAACTGTGAGCGACATGCTCGAAATAACTGATAGGAGTCTCTACACTAGAATGAAAGAATGAGGCGTCTATCAAAACTCCCGCAACATCCACATATGCTGCAGCAACGGATTTCCTGAAACAGAGTCAAGCCTGGCGTCCCTGTGGCTGGATACCTAAAAGGTTTTTAAAAAATTTTACAGCAAGGATTAGTACCCAAAAACATTTGAAAAACATTTAGCAAATGATTAACTTGCAGTAATAAATAAATATGCATGCTCTTTATATTTTAGTTATTGCTGCACACCCTTGAGGATATCCTCACCCCTCCTCTAATGTGCACTACTAACGCCTTAATTTAATTTACCTAGGTCCTACTCTCCTGACCCGATAACTTATGTAACCCCTTGCAATTATTCTACTCTAAATGAGTATGCTTTAAATCATGATTTTTAAGTTATTATAAATATAAACTTAATTAAATCATTACCCTTTTTAATTTCATATAACACTCACACCTGTTATGCACATAATACATTTTACACTTTGTATTAATTATCCCATATATAATTATTTACCTAATTATATATTTAGTCATATTGCAGTATTCACAAACATACTGAAATAACATTTAATACTGGTATTTTCCCCGAATAAAGTCTCACCGGGTAGAGATTTCCTAAAGTGCTATCCCACTAGGTGTAATCACATAACCTAGTTACCCCAAGTAAGAATTTCTCACTAACTTGGTTAATGCATATACATTGGAGGCGGTCATATTCCTTCCCTGAAAGTGAGATGCCCCTCACCCATATAACGGACGCTATGACCTGGGATTATACTCGCCCTACTCCTCAAGCTAGGGGATTCATCCACTACGCACAACCTCTCCCTATAGCACTAGAGAATATAATAATAATATCTATCACTGATATTAAAGCACACCCATATATATTTATATATACACATATATATAAATATAAAATATCCCGGCTATGCCGTGTACTAAGTCCGTAACACAAGCCTATTCCGTTTTATAATGAGTTTATGGCCCAACTCGAATTATTAATTAATTTATACATTAATTTCTTTTGGTATCGCCCTAACCAATATATATCCGGACTTACTTTCGTGGCCCGAATTAACACCACCCGAGTCTCAATTCTCGACTCTAAATTATTTAGCCTTTTCCTAAATAAAATTTATATCTCGGTATTTCTCAACCATTATTCCCGGACTTGTTCACTATATCCATATTTAATCCCTCCGAACAAACTTTCCAAAAATTCAACCTTAGTGTGTCACACCTAATTTCTCCCAAACCCAACAAATTTTCAAATTATGATGTCACACTAAGCCGCCTTCAAATTCTAATTAATTTTATTCACTATTAATTAGATTTTAAATCCATGTATTAATTACTCACCAATTTAAGGCATGAAAAAATGTTAAATAATTTTTTTCTCCATATAAAGGAAAACTGGGCGAACTGTCAAAATCTGCCGACCATCGATCGATCGACCCCAGACCTTCGATCGATCGATCAAGCAGGTCTTCGTCTTCTTTGCGAAGACAGATTCAGCCATGGGCGAATTTCTTAAAGCCCTAATTTCTTCTATCAGAAATCTCAAGCCCTCTTAACAATAATACATGTTAGAAACCTTATTAGGGATCTCCAGAATATCCACCAACATCATTAATTCGTCCATTATCTACTGATTTCTAAATTTGGGGAAAAATTCATCTTTAACTCTTAACCCATTTACACCCCAATTCCTTCATCAAATTCGTTTCTAATTATCCAGATATCATCCTACCAGATATATATCAACTTACAATTATCAGATTTTACATGAATCCTTACCCAAATTCGTCAATCAGATTATTATTTTCAAAATCCCATGTTTATGCCATTAACACCCAAAACGAATTTCAATTAAACACCTCACATAAATATGAATTGAAAAACAGATTCAATACTACAGCAAGTCATCCACTTACCTTAGGTTTCGTAGAGTCTGATTTTTGGAGATGAATTCTAAGGTTGAAGATGACTCTTGTTGGCTCTCTTGTGATCCCCAAATCTGCCTTTAACTGCTATTAGGGTTCCTTAACACACTAAGCCTTTTCCTCCACTCACATCAGTCGTTTCCTGATTTCTTCTAATTTATCAATTAACCTAAATCCCTTTTTTTGCCTGATGGGCCAAGCCCAAGCTACCCAAATGCCTCCGTGTGCCCGGCTATGCCTAAAAACGTCACGTGACCCGTTTACTACCCCCGGGTACACTTTTCTGACTATCTCTCCCCATTCGGACTCAATCGTATACTCAAAATTGGCATCCGAATTAATTTCTAAAAAGTCCTTATTTCACACCCAAATTAGTCTATACCGACTCCCGGCTGAAATAAGTACATGTCTCGTCATTAATATTCGAAATGACGTAAATACAATATTACTATTCACTTAGTAAAATAAGTTTTCCTTAAATATTAACCGTTCACTTCCCGATTAATATTTAAATAAAATTTTCCTAATTAATTCAATTAAAATTACGACTCACAAGTAATTTTCAATTCTCGAATTAATTAAATATTTAATGCATGAAAATACGGGGTGTTATACCACTTTGATTAAAAGCTCTAAAATAACTTACGGTCCTCATTGTCGGTTTCAATACCAATACCAGTATCTATAAAAATAGGAAGAAAAAGTTCCAGATCAGTTTTGAGAAAAAGAGGCACAAGTAATTGGAAAAAATATAAACATGCATATATATATATATATATATATATATATATATATATATATATATATATATATATATATATATATACACCTAAATCGAGGATAAAAATAAAAAAATGTAGTGTGATAAGGCCAACTACGAAATCAGTGAGAGCTTACTGAATTGGGCTTATAGATCCGCAAACCATTTAAAGAGATAAAATATAAATGAAATGTCACAAGGATTGGAAATTGTAAGGGCACATCCCGAAAAAGAGAAGAAAATGGAATTAAAGAGAGACAAACGAAATGGCAAAATGAGGAAGAGAGAGAGGGTAAATGGCATCTGTTTAGGAGCGAAATAAATGTTAATGTAATACCCGTTCCCAATATTTTATTATTTTTCCCCCGCATAAATTGTAAACATATGAAACCTTGGGATTTAGAGTGAGTTTATATCTGTGTGTGTGTGTGTTTTTTTTCCCCTGATTTTGGAGTCCTGATGGTAATTATTGAAAGAATACAGATGAAGATTGGAAAATTTGAAGAAAATATAGGAAATAATAGTTCAAACGATTTCAAGGTCATTCGAATGAGAATTCCAAGTCGTTCGAAGTGGGGATCAAACGAGATCCAGTTGCATAACTGAACAGACTCGTTAGAAGGTCGTTCGAAGGCTAGTTTGAACGAGAGACCATTCTCGTTCGAACGGGAAGCCATTCTTGTTCAAATGAGCACAATATTTTTTTTAAATCGTGTTGCCCTTGTGTACTATCGTGTTTTGGACCGTTAAATTGATGAGGTGTCGAAATCTGGTATGCCTAGATGGGAAAAAACAAAATTGTGTTGTTTAGGATAGTTTTATAAGGCTTGTTTGGGGTTGATTTTAGGGATTTGGAGTTAGAAGAAGAGAGAGAGAGAGAGAGAGAGAGAGAGAGAGAGAGAGAGAGAGAGTAGGGAAGGGTGGGTCTTCCACCATTTTTGACATTTCTCCTTTCCACCACCACCACAAACCACCATGTAACCACCATATTTTGAAAGCATCACACCATATTCAAACCCTATATACCAATTTCCTCCATGGATGGACAAGGCTAAAAAATTTGGAGGTGTGTTAGGATTTTTTTGGACATGAAGATGGAAGAGAGTGGGGAGTTTTGGAGGGGGTTTAATGAATCTTTCACGGAGGCAAGCTTTGTGGAGCAAGACAACCTCTTTAAGACCATCTTAGGAGGTGAGAGGTTGCCATCTTCTTAAACGTTTCAACCAACTATTTTTGGAGCTCCATTTGAGATGGAACAACCCTACTATTAGTTTAAGACTATATTTGCATAATTAATAGTCTTGTTAGATTGTAAAAGTAGGATGCATTTGATAACATGATGAGTTTCAAATAATTTGGTATTTAACATTTTTATGGAATAAAAATGTTGCAAAATGTGATTTTTGTTAAAAGTAAATTATGAATGAATATTTCAATTTTTTCTTGAAAAATACAGTTTGGGATTTTGTAAAAATAGTGTATTTCTAGAAGTTTAAAGTTAACCATTTTATGGAATAAAATATGTTAGAATGATGTTTATCTCCCTAAAATATTTTGGTGAAATAATGTTCTAAAGCTTATTGCAAAATGAAGATTTTATAAAAGTTGGACATATGATTGAGTTTTGAAGAAATAAAAATGTCATTTGTGTCTTGAAAAGTGTATTTTGCAATTGTTATGAATTTCTATAATAAATTATGTGTTTAACCCATTAAATAGGATTTTGGAATTTAAAATCCATCTTCTCATGCATGCTAAATTATAGTATTTTGATAACGAACATATAAACAAGTTTAATGAAGTTTTTTGTGGATTTAAGCATGAAATAAGAAAAATAGAGATTCTAGTCTTTAAAGTGTGTGAAAAATATATTGAAAGTGTGATAAGTGTGAGGTTGTAAGGCTACATATGCTAATAAAAGGAAATGGTATTTTCTTATAGAATTCTTTAAATGTAGTTGGGTTTCTTTGATAATGAAAGTGAAGAAATGTATAGATTGGAAAAGTGCTTAGATGAGGTGCTGAATAAGTGTTAATGGGTTAAAACATTGAGAATTTGGTGTATATAACTTAATAATATTTTTAGGAGATTAACACTTATGAAATTGGAAGAAAAGACAAGTTTGTAAACAAAAGGGTAAAAT
The DNA here is from genome assembly GCA_949130495.1 of Sambucus nigra. Classification (NCBI taxonomy): domain Eukaryota; kingdom Viridiplantae; phylum Streptophyta; class Magnoliopsida; order Dipsacales; family Adoxaceae; genus Sambucus; species Sambucus nigra. The sequence goes on from OX422210.1 coordinate 210,390,273, forward strand.
GGTAATTTTACGTAAAGTGAAACCTTTTTATGAAATAAAAATGTTGGAAAGGGTGTTACACAAATAGTCATAAATGAACATGATTTTGGAATAAACCTAAACTAAATCCATCAATAATGAGTATAGAGCATCTAAATTCCCAATTAAAATACAACAAACAAATCCATAATTCTTCTATTTTCACAATAATGATTACAATAAAGTCTCTCAAATATAAAATTCCCCAACTAAAAATTACACCACTAATTATTACCCCACACTCTAAACTAATTCTTCAAAATAGTCCATAGTGTCCCAATCCACGCTAACCTGCCAACTAAAAGAAAATACGAGGAAGTACACAATATGACAGGAATAGATGCTAAAAAATAATAGCACGATGAATAAATCGCAACAATACGAATCCGCGTATACAAATCAAACGCAATACTCAAGCATTATATCAATATTAATTTCTCAACAACACGTCAATGAGTCACGAGGCCTCACTTCACCGCGCCTATGCATTCTCAAGCATATCCGAATTTTGGACTATTGGCGGGTGCCCATTCTCCGTGCCATATTAAAATCTCATGACACTATACTCAAATCACAATATAATATATCACAATGAATCAATAATTAGATTCCAATAATTTTCAGATTTCAAATGAATATCATAATTCAACATAAGTGCAATCGACACGGAAAGCAAACGGAATACTCTCGAGATAATTTAGGAGCATATTGTGTAAGTCACATACCTCAAAATAATCACATGAATTATCACATATATTTCTGCCTCAAAATCTAATCGCACCATCACGTTTCTCTCGCGAAAATAATCAAATCTCGTTCTAACCTAAACTCGAGAAAACACCAAATAAGCCTTCTAATCTAAGGTTGAAATCTTGAATAAGTTTGCTGCTATAGTTTGTAGATAAAAGGGAATAATTTTGGAGAGGTCTTATAGTTGAAAAGTTGAAGAAAATGTGATTTGAAAAGCCAACCCACGAATTTGTTGATATAAAAAGGATTAAGAGTTTGATTAAGAAAGAGTTCTAATCAGATACAAACACTAAAAAATTTATCCCGGACGATCGGACCGTTGGAATTGGATGAAATTCGGGGAAGAATTAGCTGAAGACGAGAGGAAGCTGGATAAAAAATTTGAGCTCCATCGGAAAATTCAATATTTTTAAATATTTTTTTTGTTTAGATTTTTTTATGTTTTGAGGACTCTTCTAAGACTTATATGCATAGGAAAACTTAAATAAAAACTTTGTTTTAATTTCGATTCCAATTCCGTTTGAAAATTTATTTTTCAAATATAAAAATCAACATTTTAAATTATAAAATTTATAAAATCCAAAATTTCATTTTTCTCCGATTTTCAAAATTAATTTAAAAATTCCCATTTAAAAAATTCGGGTTGTTACATAAAATCATTGTTAAAGTGTAAAGGGCATGAAATGATGATTTTTTAAAGTGTAACAGAAGTTGGGGTGAAACTCCGGGTTTTGGCTTCGGCCGAATAAAATGAAAAATGGAATAATGTGGACATTTGTAAAATATTAAAACACATTAATAAGAACTCGGATGACACCGTGATAATTAAGGAGAGCCCGGAGCCCTGGGGTGAAAGATCCAAAATCAGTGACCAAAATATATGGTGCGCATAGCCGGTGGTGTGGATTCCGTTAAAGTATGCTGTTGTTGGAAGATTACGAGAAAAAGATAAAGGGAAATTGAACATGTTAGGGATTAGGTTGTGTGGTGAATATATGAAAATACAACCCAACTTAAAGAATTAATATGTGTTGCGATAAAGGATAAAGTGGACAAGTAATGGGAAAATTACTTAATATCCATAAGGCAAAGGAATGGTAAAGTGAAGTGATTAAATGGGTGGCAAGCAACCTAAAGAGGTTTAACACAGGATGAAAGGTTAAAAAGAAAAATAAATATTTTCTAACATGATGTTTGCGTGTGTTAAAAGAGTGATTTTAAAAGAAAATACTAACGTGGATTGGTACAAGTAAAGTTGTAATTTTGGTGAAAGAAATTATTTTCCTTAAACAAAGTATATTTGTTTTAAGTATTTAATCGGGTGTGTTAAATTAAGGAATAAATGTCAAATCAAGTAAAAGTGATTTTTTTACGAGATTAAGGTGAATTAACCGGATAAATAACGTTTTTAGAATAAGAATGGCTTCATGCATATAAGTATATGTATGCAGATGTATATATAGATGGTAGTTGCATGTGCACGTAGGATATAATGTGGTAGAGTCTTATTGTGCATTGTTGTAATTTCCCATTGCGAATTCGGCTTATTCCCTCGTCTTTGTTACGGAAGGTTGGGTGCGGTTCCACATATTGAGGGTGTTATACATGTAAGTATTCTTTTTATTTGGCGTCAATAGCTCTGTATGCTTAGATTTTGGGGATGCTTCCTACGGTTCTTCACGTAGCTTGATTTTAAATGGTAATCGCATGTTAAACAAATGAAATGTTAATTAATTAAAACTAGACTTGTAACATTATTTAGGTTATTTCATTGCACTTCACACCTAACTCTTGGATCGGACCGGGTTGACCACAGGTGACCCATAAATCCGGCCCGAGGAGTTACAGTTAAAGAGCTTGTAAATATGATGTCACTTGGGGAGGCTAATTGGGTAGAGATATTAAATGCAAAGCTTCTGCTTTATAATAGTTATAATAGATATATTTGATTGGATAGGCTCAGATAAAATTTTCCTTACACCATTGTCCTTCACATCTTGTAGTTAATGGCCTAAGTTTTATTATTAATATACTGATAAAAGTTTATGAAAAAACACCCCACCCTCTAACTGCAATTTGATTTTAGTTAAGAGACTGAAATAAAACAACTAAAGTAATAGAGGAAAAGAATGCTATCACTATACAAAATTTGACTATCCTTATCAATTCTGCCATATTGACAGTATTATTTGTTAACTTGAAAACATAAATTTACAAAGTTGGGCATACCTAATAATTGCGAAAGGAATTCGAGAGTCAGTTAGATATTCTCTTCCAAATTAGTAAAATGGAAAACGTAATTAAATAATTTGCTTTGTAATGAATCTTGTAACTGAAACAATTTCGAGAAAAATAAGAAGGAACAACAAAAAGAAAGAAAGCATTAACCCTGTAGAAATGGATTTTATGAGTGTTGCATAACTCTATTAGCAAAATCTCGTGCTAAAAAATAGCTAAAACTGTGTTTTCTACATTCTCCCGACGTATTAGAAACTTGCACTAACCCGTGATGTGAAAAAATAGCTTGTACGAAAAGAATTTTGTGATGTGATTACGCTATCATCTCGTTACCTCTCTCACTACAACGAAGTGTTATTTTGAATTTCAAATGAATTATATAGAGAGAGAGACCGCTACATATAGAGATAAATAGAGGTGGTTGTCGATGATGGTTCACTTTTGTGATCACTTATCACCGTTTGGATGCTTCGGCAGTAATATAGCGGTGTCCATTTAGTCATTTGACTGTAGGAAAAAATGAGTGCAAATACAATAAAAAGAGGAAGGACAAGGGTGGGGAGAGGAAAAGAGTAGACCCTTATTATTCGGAAGGAGGGAAAAAAAATGCACTCTGAAAATAAAGATATTAAAGAGAGAGACAAAAGGGTGCTTTAAGTTGAACAATATTAAAAAGATGAGAGATACTACTACTTAAAAAGAGGGAACTTCCTCTTCAATGGTTAGAAGACTAAACTACCCTCATTAAATTTAAAATTTATATTATACCCTTAATAATAGTCAACATATCTTTCTCCAATTCATTGGCTCCTACGAAATAATCAGGTTCATTTCATCTCATCTTTCTCATATTCATTCACACATACTAAACATCCAAATACATCCATGTTCCAACCATAGAAATCCAAATTCAATTGCCTCAAATTTCATTCTCCAATTCACTAACATTCATGCATCCTATCTCTCTCCTATTCATTCACGCATATCAACCATCAAAATACATTCATCTTCGAACCCTAGAAATTCATCTTTATAAATGGAAGATCAAACAACTATTTAATTAAAAGTCCATCGTTTCTTTGCTTCGTTGCTATCATTTCTTCTGCCAAAATTAAGGTCAATACTCCTAATTCCGTCTATAATTTTTTATTATGTCAGCAAAGTATGCATTTGTTAATTTGAAGATGAAGACAATTACATAAATTTTATAATTATAAATATCTCATTAAAGAATTTTTGTCTCTCATTTGTGATCAGAGTTTGTATTTTCCATTTTCATTTTTTTCATATTTTTAGATTTGTGTACTTATTACATATTCTAAATTAAATGTTAATTTTAAAACAATTATATACATTCACATATGCCTATTGTTTTAAATGTTAATAATTTGAAAATTATGCATACTGATATAAACTTTTTCAGTACTAAAGATTGTGCTTATTTTTTGTGATTTTCTTCTACTTACGAAAATTTCACTCATGATAAAAAAAATTATTACTTTCGTAAGGTGGAAGTTCACTACTGCAATAGTTGATGGCACTAAGACAAGTACTTAATTTATGGTTTATTGTCATTCTTATATAATTTCTAATTACGAAAATTTCACTCATGGTAATAAATTTTATTATTATTTTCACAAGGTGGAAGTTCAATATTTTGGTATTACAGATAAGACAAGTACTTAAATTTATGGTATATTGTCATTCTTATATAATTTCTAATTACGAAAATTTCACTCATGATAACAATTTTTTTTTTCGTAAGGTGGAAGTTCACTATTACATACATTAGTTGATGGTACTAAGACAACTATTTACTTTTGGGGTTTATTGGCATTCTTATATAATACGATGTTCTTACTCTTTACAAGTATGTTAACAGTAGTAGGAATGTAATTTGATAGTTTGTAAGAAATTGTTATCATTTCACTTTTTCGTAAGTAATTGTTAATTGAAATCTTGTAGGATATTGTCAACATTGGTGGTACAAGCTCGAATTGTGAATCTGAGAGTGAAGGAATTTTACTTTTGTTTACGTAGTATGTGAAGGACTTAATACCATATTGAAACTATTTCGTATAATTTATATTCGAGATGGTAATATATTTCGTTTGAATTTTTATAGGATATTGTCAATCTTTCTTATAGAATCTTGGACTTTCAATCTCATAGTGAAGGAATCTTAATTTTATTTACGAGGTAATTGCAATTAATTAATGTATGATTGCGAATTTACTTATCATTTTTTATTTAATTTACTGACCATTATGAAACCAATTGAAGAAATATGTAGATGAGCTAAAAAATTCATACTCTTTACAATTTGTAATTTGTAGCTTTTTTTTCTTTGTTATGAAAAAGAAAAAAAATTAAAGAGTTAGGAAACAAATTACATCATATCAATTGAATGATATGAAATACAAACTACGCATGTATAACAAATTATAGAGTATAACCAAGTACATACCCAAATCTTTATAAACTAATGAATAACATAATTGTTTGGATAAACAAAATTAAGTCATTGCAATATACATATTTAACGTTTTGATATCATGATGAATGAAACAACCTATGAACCAAAAGAATCAAAGACTGTGATGATTCATTATTTGGTGGGCTTTTTTGGAGCAATTGGGTACTCAGAGAGTGGAATTTTGGGACCACTAAGTTTAAAATGACTTGATGCAAGAACTTACGTCTTCACACATAATTTTTTTTATATTAGCCACATATATATTTTTTAACCTAATTTTGTAAAAATATTTTCATTATATTTTTTTAACTTAAACTTATGTATTCATGTCTTTAATGCTATTCATTTGACATGTCATCAAGATGTAATTAGTTTTTATTATTGTTGTTGTATTGATTTTGAAATGTGTACAAGGCGATAGGAAAAAGAATAAAGATACTACTCTACTTGAAAATTTCAGAATAAAATTATAGACCTTCCCTAAATTAAATTAATTCTTCTTGGAGTCCTAATTTAAGATGGATCTCAGTCCTATAGGTGAACTTTAATAGATACATTTCCTCCCAAATTTTTGTACTTTAACGATCTAAACATATTTTGAGGAAGTAATATAGTCTCCAGAATCCCCCCGTATTTAAAAAAACCACTATGAGATTGAGAAAGGATTTTTCAGAAATAAAACTCAACCAATTAATTAGTAATTTGGAAATAATTTTATTTGAAAATATACTTAAGCTAATAGGTATGAATTCTGATAAAGAATTTGGATTTTTTTTTTGGGGATAACACAAATAAGGGTACTACTGAAACTTTTTCGCATCTTCATCCCCACAAAGAATCCCATGACAACTTGAAAAACATCCCCAGCAATATGTGAAAAGAAAACCATTAAATCCATCTCGACTAGATACCCTATCACCACTAAGATCAAACATTGCCATTTTTACTTCCTCTATAGAGTGCTCATATGTAAGCATTATAGTATCTTCTTCTTGAATCAGATTAGGAATAACATTCAAAGCTTCGTCATCCCAAGAATAATATTTTACCTGGGAAAATTGGCGAGTTGGCATTTATATTTAATGATGGGAAGATAACGTCAATGAGAGACTGTTCGGGGCCCTCATCATGTGTTGATGCTTCCTTCCCATTGCCAATCCTTAGAAGAAAATCTCTAAGTGAGGAATTGATACCCAAATGTTTAATTACTTAATCATCACTATGAAGTTAAAGAAGGCATTAGTTCTTTTTAGTCATTACATTTACATAATAGGATGGATGGATTATCAGTCTTAACATATCAATACAACAACTTTCAAAGATAAATTACACGAGACATAGAAACCGCATTCATGTCCATTTAATAGAAATTATAAAATAACAAATAGAATCCATCCGGTTAATAAGTATGGCCAAACCTAAGTTTCCAAGAAATTAAAAAATTTACTCAACAATAAGATGAATTGAAAACAACAATTGTAAATTAATTTTAAAAAATTAAAAAAATTATGGTACTTGAATAAGTGCAATGTATTCCATAAGTATCCATAAACCATGAACTAAATAGTAACACTCAGTACTAAATATTAAGAGCATGGAAGAACAAACTGAAATTGTTTGAAATGTTATGTTTGATGATAAGAATAATAATAACATCATGTTTAACCAATCACGACAATCTGGAGGTGAGGCCACAGGCAAAAAACCTGTTCGGGCAGGGCATATATCAAGTTAATGAGACTTGGCTCTAAATTTTCTATTTTATGGATATATTTATAGAATTTTATGCGGAGAGATGAACTCCATGATTATGATAAATTTCTTATGGATATTTAAAAAAAGAATTAACCGCTTCTCGCAACATCTCAACCGAACATTCAAAGGCAAAGGATGAACCCCCCCTCCATTCTCTAGCCAGATAACACCTCATATGCTCAAACAACACTGATTCAATAGGGCTGCAATACATTTGGCAAAGCAAGGCACTGCGTGTATGTGTTGGTGGACTTTTTAACTCTTGGCTTATTTGGATCTCATGCTCTAGTAGTGGAAAGTATTATCTACATATAGGCAGTTTTTATAACAAATAATGATGCTCAATAGATCAACTATATTAATTCAATATTTATAGCCTAGGTGCTTCTAGGTTATACAAAACCTGTTTCTAGAACCTCGGAAAATTCAATTTATAAATGCAGAATTTTGGGGACGCAAAATCTTTATCACTTGTATGCCTCCAACATTCGAAAGAACACATCAACCTCCTCCCTCCTCCCTCCCTCCCCCCCCCCCCCCCCCCCCGAAATTGGGATTCCTAACATCTTGACCACTTATGCGCGTAATGTAGTCTGCTACTAATCCCTACTTATCGACAACAATACGAAACAACTCAGAGAATCTCACCTCCAAAGATTCATCACCACATCATATATCCGTCAAGGGGAACACAAACAGTGATGAGTTAATGCACACAGTGTTGGAGCTAAAATTGTTCTCTCACAGTATAATGTGAGAAGTTACTGATTTATATACTAATTACATGATAAGAGTTTATGGCTTAAAGAAGGATACAAAAACATTTGAAATTATGTTTCAACTAAAACAAATAAATTACACCTGGGTAATTAGGCGGGAGATTGACTTGGTCTGATACACTTCCTTTAAGTGGACGGGGAGCAAGAGAGAACCCGTAGCTTGTCACGAAGAAAATGGAATCGCATTGAAGGCAAAACTTTTGTGATAATGTCAACAATTTCATCTTTTATATAAATTAATTGGACTAAAAGCTTATTTGAGGACTCCTTTTCACGTACATAATTAAATTTAATTTCGATTTGTTTTGTTCGGGCATAGAACATCGGATTAAACGCAAGGTAGGTGACGACGATGTTGTCGCACCACAATGTAGGAGGTTGAGAGAGAGTGACATAAAGTTCATCAGGGAGCGAGAGAAAACATGTGAGCTCAGCTACGACAGTATCGGGAGCGCTTTATATTCAGATTTGGTGGATGAGGGATTCTGACCAAGATAAATGATATATCCGTCGGTCGTCGCCGATCATCGATACACGCAGCCCAATCTGAGTTAAAAAAAAAGACTGAAGATCAAGTGGAGATGATTTTTGAAGGACAAACCTAGTGTGGCAGTGTGCTTTAAATATTATAAATTTTGTTTCAAGGTTCTCCAGTGATCGTTGGTAGGGTCGCATAAATAGCGAACTTTGTTTACAACAAAGTTGAGGTTGCGTATTGTTAATGTCAAAAATTGTAAAGCACAAACAACATGTCAAAATTTTGTAGGATCCAAAATTGGTTTGCCCCCTGCCTTAGATAATTTTGTTGTCTTGATGGTGGGGTGAGAAGAGGCAACGAAAACACTTCTTATGCATATACGACGACAAAAGTTAGATATACAACAAATTATACAGATAAATAATAAGAGGATAACGTTCTAGACAATATAACAACCTACACTACAATTGAGCAGTTTGTTAGTGAATGAAAGCATATACTATAAAATCTTATACTTTATACATTTTCTTCATTTAATTATGTGTCAGAAATGGACATATTTTTTTCAGCCTATCAAGGAGAAGATGATGAGGGGAAATGAAATTTGAGACCAAAGTCACCACTGTATGGCAGCTTTTCAAGTAGAAGATGATGACAAAAAATGAAATTTGAGACCAGAATCATGACTGTATGGTTAGATTTCAGAACTTGGTTGTTTAGTTTCTACTGTCATTAACCTCCCCTGAGATCAGGCCTAATGCTATATTTTGTAATAGCCATTATTTTGCCCCTTAAAGAATTCTACATTTTACCTTTCCATTACCCTCTAATTCATTAAAGTCCGTTGTTCTCAAGTAGACTTCAATACTGCATCAGTTTTCCCCTGGGTTGAGATCTCTCTGTAATCTTATATACTCCACCTTTTTATTTATTATATGGACAAACGAAGAAAGAAATGAAAGCTTAATCTTCTTAACCTTAGTTTTAAAAAAAATCCTTAAATGAAGAAATAAATCCCAACCAAAATTCCACGAAGTCTAGCTTGATTAGTATGAATTCAGTTTATAATTTCTGATTGCAATTAATAATAACTGTACTAAATTAACTTATGAACTATGCTATTATAGTTTTATATAAATCAATGTAACCTGTAATTTTTCATTGGTCATATCTGTACTTATTGTGTTGGAATACTCAACTGGTTTATGAGTGTTCAAAGTTGGGTTTATAAGGTCAATGTGGAATGCTTCATTCCCATTGGTTTCTTTTTTTTGCTGTATTCGATTAGATTTAACATTAGCCTCCAAATGTTTGAGGATGACAATGCTCAATATAGGCAAACAATTTCCTTCTTCTATTAAAATGGCGATAACATCCACTGAATTTGGATATGTAATGGCTCCATTATGTCAATCAGTAGCTGTAGATGTTACTGCTTGATTTGTGGATGTCACTACTACATTTAGTAACAAATATTCTTCACCTATCATATAACACACATTTGGGACTACGTTCACTGCACATGTCTTTATTCTTTTACATTTGTATCCTCTCTTAAGCTAATAATATTTAGAACTTTAAACAAATAAATCAACATACTTTGAATAGTAGGGTATGTTAATAGTAGTAAACAAGAAAACAAAACAATTAAGAATATTGAAGAAACATAAGTTGTCCTCTAGAGTTCCCTTGACCACTTCATTGGGGACTCATTTTCATTATTAAGATTTGGTGAAATAGTCTCTGCTGAAGTGTTTGGGGGGAACTCCCAAACACATCTGATAAATATACATACTGCTACGCATGATGAGATTCTTGGTAGCGATCTGCCTAATCAATCTGCCTACAATAAAGATTTTAAGACTTATATTTATAGAGTAACTACATTTATTTACTTTAATATGTATAATGAATATTAAATTGTAATTTCAGTTCCACATGTTTTGATTAATGACAACATATGTACATACAACATACAACATAATCATAATTTTATTTATGATCTTTCTTGCAATGCACCTTATTCATAAATAAAATAGTCTTTAAATATCACAAATGAACTAAAGTAAACGAAATAATGAAGTGATGAACAATTATATAATCAATATTAGTCACAATATACTTCAAACTATGAGAATCAAATAATTAAATTCCAGTAATCACCACAACCAACTCTTCATAAAATATATTTATAGATAAAACAGTAATCACCACAACCAACTCTTCATAAAATATATTTATAGATAAAACTCCATTCTTGATTTGCAAACATTCTAATAAGTCTTTCCTCCAACCACTCCCCATTTTTCAGCCCTCTGTATCATTTAAATTCACAGCGTTAAAATCGATATCAATTAGTTTACATATGTCAATCACCTCTTCAAAATTGAGAACTATCAAATCAAATATCTGAAATCAACCACACGCAACGTTGCACGTGGGACAGCTAGTATTGTATAAAATGACGCAAAAAAAAAGATAGAAACAATAGATATGCATATCCTAAAAAATAGGAGAATTTAAGTCATGTATAATATATATATATATCGATTACGAAGGTGCAAAAACTCAAAAGTAAAAAGGAGGCGAAATAAGATTGAGGTGTTTTGATTGAGAAAGGAAGGGGAGGAGGATGCCAAAGAGGACGACGCACACGTACTCGAGCGAAGACGCAGCACCAGATGGCCCCGACTCTGATCTCTTCGTCTATTACTGCAAGCACTGTGGCTCTCACGTCCTAATCACCGGTTTCCTTCTCTCCCTCTTTTATTTTTATTTAGGGAGTTTTGGGAAAAGGTCCTCATAGTGCTCAAAGTGTATAAAAATAGGACACTTCATATAATTTTATAAATTTAGTCCCTGTACTAAAAATACCATGAAAAATGGTGAAAAATAGTGCCGCTGGTGCGGACCAAAAAAATAAAGGTATTGTACCACAGGGACTAGATTTAGAAATGCTTTTGTACTACAGGGACTAGATTTATAAACTTGAAAAGCACTGTCCTAAAAATTCAAATATAGAAAGAAACATGACCTTTACCTTAATTCTCTATTTTATTTAATACTTTTGCACACTTTTTCTGTTTTCAACTTTCTTGTTTCGCCAAAAAGTTTCTGCTGTATGGTAAAATATTGTTACCACAGAATTAAACTAGTGGACTAAAAATTATGGTCAATTGTTTACATGACGCAATTGTTCCAACTTTTCATCTACAGTTTCTTTTTTTTTTTGATTCCCAAAAGTAATTGATCATTGCATCTTAATTATATTGCCAGGATTCTTCCATACTAAAATGTATTTGTAGATACTCAATTGCAGAAAATGCCAAAAAGGAAAACTGACAAGGCATATGTGTTGGACAAGAAGAAGCATCTTACCAGGTTGAACATCAATGAGGCAGGAAAAGTTCTCTTGAAACGGTAAATTATTTGTTCGCTTCTATAGCATATCGCACAACTTTTTCAGTGTTCATCATGTGGACTATTTGATAGTTTTCACTTTTCACACTCACTGTTAGTGTGTTTGGATTTTACATTTAGTACAAGAATTAATTAGGAGTTAATAAGATACTAGAGGAAAAGAAGATCAATAAGAATGCTATCACTCTCCCATATATATATACAATAATTATTATATAAATGTTACTAAGTATTATATCTACAATAGCATTATTCTTTATGTTAGGAATCAGAATCTAATGTCAATTGCACAATATGTTTCGTGTCTAATATTTCTGTTCCTGTCTTATTGTTAGCTATCTTTTATATATGTATGGTACTTCAAAGAAATGTTAGTAATGTTAAAAGTTTAGGGCATTAAAGTATTGTTACCATTGTTCATATGTAAATCTGACGTAAACTACACGTCAAAAGCCTCCTAAAGATATCTAATCACACATTTATAGAGAGAGAAATACTCTTTTCTATTTCAAAATTCAAATCTACCTCAAATGAGGCTTACGTGGGGGTATTTAAAGGGGAGGAGTAGCTTAGATTCTAAGCTAATGCTCTAAGTAAAAAAATGCCATTAATTTCTTTTTGCTACTCCTACCTCCAAATACTAAAATAAAAGGAAAATACAAAAACATAATAAAATAAAAGAAAATAACAAAAATAAAATAAAATGCACTAAAAGCCCTAAAATGACCCATTTCCATCAAAATTAATGTTAGATTCTTTGTAGCATAAACTTCAAAGCATACTTCGTGTTGTGTAATAAAAAGAAATACGCCTAGGCGCTAGGTGGCCATCAACCGCCCGCCTACCGCTTAGGGGTTTTTAGAACATTTTTTATATTTATATAAATAAAGAACTTCTATAATAGTAAAACAGATATACATGTTTCACAACAGTTTAACCAACACTGGCATTAATATTAGTGCATCATATCACAAATTTGAATCAATAGTTTCACAAATTTGTCACCAACAATTTCACAAATTTGTAGTCTCTTAACTTCAACCAACACAATAGTTTAACGAACACAATAGAAAACACAAATATCCTCACACACTCTTAACAAAATTACAACACAGATTAAACAAAAAACAAGATAACTGGGCAACTTGTTTTTCTTCTCCACTGCACTCGTATCTCATCAATTACCCTCCTTCTGGTGCTAAATGCTGAGTTAGACGCGACAGTGGTGCAGGAACCGCTAAGATATCATAGACCATCTTAGCTAAAATTTAGAACTTTGGACTTTTAACTTTCCACCAAAATATCAAAGTATCCTTTCTTGGAAATACCAGTTCTTCAAAATCTTGTTTACTTCATACTTTGATATGCACGAATATTAGAAGAATGGATTTGAAGATACCTCTTGTCAAAGTCACTAAGGGTATCGGGAGAAGCAGAGATAAGAGAACTTGTACAAGAGCTTCCATCATCAACAACGAAGCCAAAATAATCTATCGAATGCGAAAAGTCACCACCATATTCATTTAACAATTCAACAAAACACCCACGAATTCTAGTTATGTAATTACTAGCTAGACCACCAATTCTATTGTAATAATACTCGACGTAATCCATATTAAACATAGGATCAAGCACCCTGCTGCTGCAAGCACCAAACAACTTTTACAATATTTGTCAAACTTATCTTTCATGTAGCCAACCTCCCATTCCATCAACAAAAGTTGAATTTGACAAACATCACAAAAAAATTAGGAGTAGGAAAGTTTGAACCAATAAAATGTCGCGTTGCATCATAAAAAACTTTTGAACAATCTTTTTTTTAACTTGCAACATGCCACTCACCACCTTCTAAAAGGGTGGATGGAAACCCTAAATTCCATCACCGCTAAAAGGGGGATACCAATCCTTTTAGCCTCCTCCACCCCCCACCATCCATCACCACCTTCCTCCACCCCCACCTTCTACCGCCACACAACCACTACTTCGTACAAATGAAACACCGTCTCCTACCTTCCCCCAAATCCTAACTATAGCCACTCCTCTTTCCCCCTACTGTGCCAACCCCAAAGAAACCTTAATCCTACCCAAAACCTAGCCCCACCCTAGCCGATCAGCCCCCAAGAGTCCCCAGAAGGCGCCGCCCCTTCACTGCCACCTAAATAAACCCCGACCAACCCAACCAACCTCCCACCTGGCCAGACCACACCCCAGGTGGTCGGCATGCCTTTTTGCACCTTTAGTGGCGCCGAACAGCTAGGGTTTTGTCCTAGCGGTGGTCGGCAGTGGCTAGAGGCAAACCCTAGCGGTGACAACCTCCATTCCCCCGCTGTCTTAGCCTGGATCCACCCTCCCAGGCCCCCGTTCTAACCCGCTACCCCTTCAAACAATATTTCGTCCCACCCCTGCCCTATTCCGACCACCCCTTACCCCTAAACCCTTCCACTTTTTAGCCCTAATCTGTCCCACTCTTTTTTTTACCCTATTTTCATCTTTCCTCACTCATCAATACCCAACCACAATCAATCCCAACAAAAATGAGCTTCCCTACTCCGATCCATTCCCCTACCCTCTATTTGACCTCAAATCCGGTCGAAATTGGTCTTAGGGCCTATCCGTGACACAACGTATGACTTCCATGAAAAATGCGTCCCACTTGTAATCCATTTTTTGACTATTTGCCATTTTGGGTCCGACTTTCCGGAATGTCGCCGTCTTCAGTCCGCTTGTTTCGCCATTGTACTCGCAAAGGTGCGGTTGCTGGAGTTCCCGTCCGGTCAGATTCAAGGGTCCACCACACCAAGCTGCAACCATATACTTGTGGTTTCGAGAAGGCGTGTATGGTCGTCAAGACATCGCCGGGATTTGGATATATTAAACCCATTATTGATGAGGTTCATACGCATGGGACTATATTTTATTTTGCATTTTAGTTTAGGGAATATTTGTCATTTTCTTTTATTTTTAGTGTTTAATTGGTCTCCAAGCATGTTTGGGGCTAATTAATCATTTTTAGTCATTAGTTGTCATTTTTTTGTCTTTTTGGGTATTAGCTTGGTTAGCAAGCTAACCTCTCCTATAAATAGGCCCTTGACCCTCATTTGTAATCACAATTGAATATTGAGAAAAGAGAATAGAGAGAGAAAGAAATCAATTTCTTTAGCGTAGTAGTTGTTGTTGCTGTTGTGTAGTTAATAGTTGTTGTGTATTGTAGTCATAACGTTTTCGCATTCTTAAAGTCACATCAAAATGGTATCAAAGTTGCTCTTGTTCTTGGTGTTCGTCGTGGTGCGTTAAGTGGGTATGGAGTTGTGATTCCAACTTGGGCAACCCTTCAATCGATAGATTGATAAATGTCCAAATGAGAATCGGGTGGATGGAAACCCTAAATTCCATCACCGCTAAAAGGGGGATACCAATCCTTTTAGCCTCCTCCACCCCCCACCATCCATCACCACCTTCCTCCACCCCCACCTTCTACCGCCACACAACCACTACTTCGTACAAATGAAACACCGTCTCCTACCTTCCCCCAAATCCTAACTATAGCCACTCCTCTTTCCCCCTACTGTGCCAACCCCAAAGAAACCTTAATCCTACCCAAAACCTAGCCCCACCCTAGCCGATCAGCCCCCAAGAGTCCCCAGAAGGCGCCGCCCCTTCACTGCCGCCTAAATAAACCCCGACCAACCCAACCAACCTCCCACCTGGCCAGACCACACCCCAGGTGGTCGGCATGCCTTTCCACACCCCAGGTGGTCGGCATGCCTTTCCACACCTTTAGTGGCGCCGGACAGCTAGGGTTTTGCCCTAGCGGTGGTCGGCAGTCGCTAGAGGCAAACCCTAGCGGCGACAACCTCCATTCCCCCGCTGTCTTAGCCTGGATCCACCCTCCCAGGCCATCAATCTAACCCGCTACCCCTTCAAACCATATTTCGTCCCTCCCCTGCCCTATTCCGACCACCCCTAGCCCTAAACCCTTCCACTTTATAGCCCTAATCTGACCCACTCTTTTTTTTACCCTATTTTCATCTTTCCTCACTCATCTATACCCAACCACAATCAATCCCAACAAAAATGGGCTTCCCTACTCCGATCCATTACTCTACCCTCTATTTGACCTCAAATCTGGTCGAAATTGGTCTTGGGGCCTATCTGTGACACAACGTATGACTTCCATGAAAAATGCGTCCCACTTGTAATCCATTTTTTGACTATTTGCCATTTTGGGTCCGACTTTCCGGAATGTCGCCGTCTTCAGTCTGCTTGTTTTGCCATCGTACTCGCAAAGGTGCGGTCGTTGGAGTTCCCGTCCAGTCAGATTCAAGGGTCCACCACACCAAGCTGCAACCATATACTTGTGGTTTCGAGAAGGCGTGTATGGTCGTCAAGACATCGCCGGGATTTGGATATATTAAACCCATTATTGATGAGGTTCATACGCATGGGACTATATTTTATTTTGCATCTTAGTTTAGGGAATATTTGTCATTTTCTTTTATTTTTAGTGTTTAATTGGTCTCCAAGCATGTTTGTGACTAATTAGTCATTTTTAGTCATTAGTTGTCATTTTTTTGTCTTTTTGGGTATTAGCTTGGTTAGCAAGCTAACCTCTCCTATAAATAGGCCCTTGGCCCTCATTTGTAATCACAATTGAATATTGAGAAAAGAGAATACAGAGAGAAAGAAATCAATTTCTTTAGCGTAGCAGTTGTTGTTGCTGTTGTGTAGTTAATAGTTGTTTATTGTAGTCATAACGTTTTCGCATTCTTAAAGTCACATCAAAATGGTATCAGAGTTGCTCTTGTTCTTGGTGTTCGTCGTGGTGCGTTAAGTGGGTATGGAGTTGTGATTCCAACTTGGGCAACCCTTCAATCGATAGATTGATAAATGTCCAAATGAGAATCGGGTGGATGGAAACCCTAAATTCCATCACCGCTAAAAGGGGGATACCAATCCTTTTAGCCTCCTCCACCCCCACCATCCATCACCACCTTCCTCCACCCCCACCTTCTACCGCCACACAACCACTACTTCGTACAAATGAAACACCGTCTCCTACCTTCCCCCAAATCCTAACTATAGCCACTCCTCTTTCCCCCTACTGTGCCAACCCCAAAGAAACCTTAATCCTACCCAAAACCTAGCCCCACCCTAGCCGATCAGCCCCCAAGAGTCCCCAGAAGGCGCCGCCCCTTCACTGCCACCTAAATAAACCCCGACCAACCCAACCAACCTCCCACCTGGCCAGACCACACCCCAGGTGGTCGGCATGCCTTTCCGCACCTTTAGTGGCCCCGGACAGCTAGGGTTTTGCCCTAGCGGTGGTCGGCAGTTGCTAGAGGCAAACCCTAGCGGCGACAACCTCCATTCCCCCGCTGTCTTAGCCTGGATCCACCCTCCCAGGCCCCCGATCTAACCCGCTACCCCTTCAAACAATATTTCGTCCCTCCCCTGCCCTATTCCGACCACCCCTAGCCCTAAACCCTTCCACTTTTTAGCCCTAATCTGTCCCACTCTTTTTTTACCCTATTTTCATCTTTCCTCACTCATCTATACCCAACCACAATCAATCCCAACAAAAATGGGCTTCCCTACTCCGATCCATTCCCCTACCCTCTATTTGACCTCAAATCCGGTCGAAATTGGTCTTAGGGCCTATCTGTGACACAACGTATGACTTCCATGGAAAATGCGTCCCACTTGTAATCCATTTTTTGACTATTTGCCATTTTGGGTTCGACTTTCCGGAATGTCGCCGTCTTCAGTCTGCTTGTTTTGCCATCGTACTCACAAAGGTGCGGTCGCTGGAGTTCCCGTCCGGTCAGATTCAAGGGTTCACCACACCAAGCTGCAACCATATACTTGTGGTTTCGAGAAGGCGTGTATGGTCGTCAAGACATCGCCGTGATTTGGATATATTAAACCCATTATTGATGAGGTTCATACGCATGGGACTTATTCCAGTTTCGCCAGTCCACTTTTTGTTGATTTTGATTGGGGTTTGAAGCTTTTTTGAGGTTTATATCATGTAATATTTTGAGTCACCTTCCAAGCTCGAGGACGAGCTTTTTCGAAGACGGGGAGAATGATTTGTTTGGTGATCCGTAGCGACAGGTGGCGCGTGGTTGTGCTCCCGAGAGAAGACTATCTTTTATTTTGCATTTTAGTTTAGGATATTATTGTCATTTTATTTTATTTTTAGTGTTTAATTGGTCTCCAAGCCTGTTTGAGGCTAATTAGTCATTTTTAGTTATTAGTTGTCAATTTTTTTGTCTTTTTGGGTATTAGCTTGGCTAGAAAGCTAACCTCTCCTATAAATAGGCCCTTGGCCCCCATTTGTAATCACACTTGAATATTGAGAAAAGAGAATAGAGAGAGAGAAACCCATTTCTTTAACTTAGTTGTTGTTGTTGTTGTTGTTGTGTAGTTAATAGTTGTTGTGTATTGTAGTAATAACGCTTTCGCTTTCTTAGATTCACATCACTTATGATCAGTGTTTTAAATAGCTCGCTATCGCGAACGCAATAGCGTGCTATTGCCTTTTGCGACGGGAAAAGGCAACTCAAATGGGTCTGCTAACTGGGATGCTGCTGTTACGTGCGCTATTGGGCGCAATTTGACACGATTTAGCGCAAAAGTAAGCAAACGTGCGCAAATCTGCTCTATAGCCGCGCGATGCATGTTTTTTTAAAACCCTCTGGCATATCAAAACGGCGTCGTTTTGGTAAGTACAAAGGTTTAAAAAAAACGCGGACACTTATTCACTTTTGACAGCCCTGATCTAAAAAAAAAACCTTATTATAGTTTTGACAGCGCCAACTTAACAAAACCCTTCCTCAATCACTTTTAACAACCCCGATCTTGAAAACCAAAAAAAAAAACTCATTAACAGTGCTCCGAACTCTTCCTTCCACAGTTTGACAGCCCCGATCCAACTTTGGTAAGAATTTACACAGTTCTTTTTTTATTTTTTTTGTTTTACCATTTTTGAAAAAACTCATTTGGTGTTGATTTATTTTGAAAACTTCATGCCTTTGAGAATTTTGGAACAGTATGGTCCCATGCTTGGAACAATATGGTCCTAATTACATGTTTTTCAAATTAAAAATCTGTAATGCACAAATTGCTTGCGCGATGCGCGACGCGATTTCGAAACCAAAACGCGACACCCTGCACGACCGCGATTTAAAACATTGCTTATGATATCCGATCTAAAGTTTATTTCTAGATTCAAGTTTGAAATTGGGGTTTAGTTAACAAATATATCAAAAAACTCGTGATCGACCAAACTAATCAGAGAATTCTGCTTGATTCTCATAATGGCAAGATCCCTCCTATTCTTTTCGACTAAACTTGTAGTTTTCAAGCTTTAGGGTGCCATCCGCAGCTCTGTTTAAAGGTTGTATTAATTGCTGCCCCACATGCTTAAATTTTCTACCTTTACAACCATAGTTGTCAAAGGCGCGCCTAGGCGCTAGGCGCACACAGGCGCAGGGCAGGCGCCTCAAAGGGGGTCAGGCGAGGCGGGTTGAGAGAGGCGCGCGCCTATTGGACAAAGGCGCTAGGCGCAGTTAGGCTCCGGGCGCTCGCCTAGGCGCGCTTCTCCATTTTTGTCTTTTTTTTTTTTAAGAGGTGTCTTGGTTCATTAGTTTTGGTAAAAACCCGGTTCCTTTATTTGTAAAACATAACCGCACGTTTTTTTTAACAAAACAAACCAAAATATCAAAAAAAAAAAAAAGAGGAACCCTAGTCTCACAAAACCCTCCAAACTCTTCTATTTCTGTATTCCGGCAGCTATTCTCTTCTCTCCTTCACCGGGCGGCTGTTCATTCTTCTCCGGCGGCTCTTATTTCTCTCCGGCGCAAGTACTTTCTTCTCTTTAACAGGTATCTATTTTTTTTTTTTCTGTTTTCTTTTATTTTTTCCCTTTTTGTTTCTTTTTCATTTCTTTTTTGTTTTTCTTTCCTTTTCTATATTTTTTTCTGTTTTCCTGTCAGTCTTTTTCTTTCTTTTCTTTTTTTCCTTCATTTTTTCCTGTTTCCGGCAACTTTTTTCCCCTTTCCTCCCTGTTTTTTCTTCCATTTTCTGAGTTGTTTTATTGTTTTATGTAAAAAAAGAAAGAAAAAATATTAATTCAAAAAATATTAGTTGAAATAAAATGAAAGAACAAATACTGACTTTTTTTTTTTTAAATTTTAGAACTGTTTTGCAATTTAATTAATTACTGTTTTTTGTAAAAAGAAAGAAAAAATATCAGTTGAAATATAAAGAAAGAAAAAAGACTGATTTTTTTAGAACTGTTTTGCAATTTAATTAATTACTGTTTTGCAATTTAACCATTTAACTCTTTGTTTTGCAATTTAATTACTGTTTTTATAGGATATTTCATATTGTTTGATGAATTGAAATTAGTTTTTGTATTGTTGCCTTTTGGTTAAAGTATAGCTTTACATGATAATATGTTAAATTTTGGAATCTTAATTATGCCATTAAGTTTATCATTGATGTCATGATATTATTAAAACATCAATATATTGCTTAAATTTTATTTTTTTATTTTTTTTTCAAAAAAGGTGCGCCTATCTTCAATCAGGCGCGCGCCTCGCCTTGCGCCTAGGCGCCAGTGCGCCTTAAACAACAATGTTTACAAGTTCCTCAGTGCTTCTTCAAGTGATTTTGTTCCCTTACTACTCTCTTACAAAAAATTTCTTGCAATGTTGCATTTGGCAACATCTTTTCCATTGGTGTCTTTCATTCTAGTGAAGTCTTTTCTTACTTCAAGCCTTTGCCTTTGCATGGTGACCCGTGCCTATCCTCCCCTTCCTTATCCCCATGTCCACCAGTACTGCAACACAAACTGCCACCAATAGTCGTGTTTTTGGGTCCGTAGCATATCTGGGGAAGTAAGAAAAAATACCAAAGCACTTTAAAGGTCAACATTAGAGAAGAAAAAGAAATTAACTAACTTAAATAAATAAAAAAGGGTGTTCAATAGTACTGAAAATCGCTCAAACAGTCGAATTAGATTATAAAAATCACTCAAAACATTAATATGTAACTTTGAAAATGTTAATGTTGATGCTGTTGGCAAAACATCAATATAAGTTACTTAAGAAACGTTAATGTTGATGTTGTTGGCGCCAACATCATCAACATTATCATTTTTTAAGTAAATTCTATTAATGTCTCGAATGATTTTTATAGTTTGTATTTTTTTAAAATAAACTGAATGCATTGCAAACTCTTATTTTAAGAAATTATCAGTTTAGAATGTGTAAACATGCATAAATATTTCCAAAATCCTAGCTATTTATAACCCTAAACTATTATCAATTAAAAAATTATCAGTTTGTAAAATATACTGCATACATAGCAAACTCTAATACGTTCCAGAAAAATTATCATTAATTACTTTGAAAAGAAGTGATATGAAAAGCCTTATTTTTCGATAAAAAATAAATCTAGAGAGCCTAAATAGTTTGAAAAAAAGTGATCTGAAAAGCCCTAATATTTTGAAAATCATACGTGAATTTAATATTTGAAAGGCTAAATTAAGGTGAAAACGTTCAGATCTAGAAAGATATATATACGTAGAAATCTCTCTCTCTCTCTCTCTGTCTATATATATATATATATATATATATATATGTAGAGAGAGAGAGAGAGAGTTGGGACTTGAAAGTTGAGATTAGTGACACGCGTTTTTGGTGAGGCTTAGGGTTGAATGAAGAGGTTTTGCTCCTTTGTGTGTTATCTCGACCATTGGTTCAATATTAATGGCTATTATTATAACAGGTATGTAATTAATGTACACATATATAGTATATAATATATAAATACTAATCGAATCGGGTATTACCTGGACCGGATACTCGTATATTCGGGTAATTGGGTATTCATATATATTCCAGAGGTCCAGATCAGCTTAAGAGGATCGGATCCGGTTCTAGATCCGGTCCATTGACAGGCCTAACTCCGGTGTATATCTGATATCTAGATTCTTATCACGCTCTTGTGTTTTATACGAGTTGTCTCCATCACGAGATTCTCCACTTCCCTTCTCTTCACCTCCATAGAAATGTTTGATGCCCTCTCCCTTGTTCACCTACCCTTCAGATCCTTACGTGATTACGCGTAACCCCCTTCTCCTCCTGTACGTACACCCAAAGTCATACATTCATACCTGCTTTACAATTGCAATATATTGTGCTATATATATATATATATATATATATATATATATAGGAAGGCTCACCTACATCATGCACTATACATCACACCGTACATCACACCTAATTCTAGGCCCTAGAAAACTTTTTTTCCAAATTTTATATTTTTTCCTTGAAATTAACCTTCCAATCAACCCATATGCAAAAAATTAGGTCAAAATGCATTTTGTAGATATTTTTAAAAAATCCACAAAAAACTGCTGGTGCAGACCCTTATAAATAAGGTAATTTTAGCAGGTTTTTGTGGATTTTTTAAAAATAGTTACAAAATGTATTTTGACCTAATTTTTTGCATATGGGTTGATTAGAAGGTTAATTTTAAGGAAAAAATATAAAATTTGAAAAAAAAGTTTTTCAGGGCCTATAATTAAGCGTGATGCATGGATGATGTATAGAGCATGATGTAGGTGAGCCTTCTCCTATATATATATATATATATATATATGTATATATATATACATATCTGTGTGCGTTTGATAAAATTTTGGACACACTGGTATCCTTGAAAAAACTGAAAGTATAGCTTTGGGAGTGACAAGATGTCCGTCAGACAAGGACATTAAGTACAAAGTGAACAAATGGAAAGTACAATCTAGTATGGAATTGAGACATACCTGCGATGTCTAGTATGGTTTTCAAATTTTCAAATATGAAGTACATACAAGATCTTCATGCTTTCAGCATCAAAGTAAATAGAAGTTAGTACAAAACACTTCTATTAACAGTGTTTCGTGCTGGAAGCTACTGACGCATGATTTATACTATAACCGGATCATAACAATCTTTTTTACTAAGAAGGAAAAGAAATCCTGAGGAAGAAATAAACAAAGATTAAGTAGTGAAGTTGAACTTCCAACTTTTTCCAGTTTGGTCAGTTAAGGAATCCAATCCTTCTCATTTTCAAGTACATGCTTATGGTGATACACCTCAACTGCTTGATGCTCTGCCTGTTTTAGAGCTTCTAATCATTATTAACCTTCAAAGTTTGCCAAGTTGGGCCTTTTGTTACTTTTGATTACACAATATAGCTTGCCTTGTTAGTTATATTCTAATTTGGAAGAATAACAATCAGATGGTAGCAATATGTTGATTTGTTTACAATTGGTAGAAGCAAATAATTTAATTCTCTTTGTTTGGTAGGAACTTGGATCATTCATCTTCCGTAAGTTCTCATGTACATTTTTTTGCTGCTCTACTACATTGTGGTTTGGTCTCTTCATTATATATATTTTTTTATTTTAGTGCATTTTCACATTGTGGATCTTGCTCGTTTTTTCTTCTGTACTACATTACGGCTGCGTCTCTTCTTTTACTTTTATTATGGGATGTTTTCCAACTGGGGATTTTCCTTGTCCAGTGGAGAAGGGAAATTGGAGAAGCAGTTCCGCATGAACTGTATGGGTTGTGGGCTTTTTGTTTGCTACCGTCCGGAAGAAGATTTGGAATCTGCCTCCTCCATATATGTTGTTGATGGTGCACTTAGTACAGTTGCTGCTGAAACCAACCCACAGGTAATATCCCTGAACTCTATATGTCATTCATCATCCATTTTTTTTGGTTCTTGAGCTTTATAATACTATGGGCGTATATGGCAATGGCAAATTTCACTTGGAAAAAATTGTTGCAATTGCAGTAAGGCACAGGATCCCCATGGTTCATTTAATTACTTCTTGTTGCTAGTTGAAGTACTGCCAAATCTGATGATTATTCAATACTGGCCCCATGGTTAGTGTAAAAAGTGGTTGCAAGTAGCCATCATTGTTCCGAGAAAAAAGAACATACTTCTTTGTTGAGCATCTGAATACATGCTGTAGAAAAGAGGGGGTTGGTGATATTATGAAGAGAATCTAGATATCAAGGGTGTAACTGGTATTGGAGGTTTCCCTTATAACAATGTTCTCTTTTGCTGTTCAATCCATTAAAAGCAAGTTTGGCATTGTGGGTGGGTGGGGGGTGGGGGGGGGGGGGGGGAGGGGATCTAAGTTGGTGGGATGTGGCAACTTCGGTACATATTTCTTGAGAGTGAGACTCGGACATTCTTTGCGCATGTATAGAACTGGGGAGAAAATGCTCATGAGATTCTATGGGAAATTGGAAACGTCTAGGAGAATTGGTGTTTTGAGTGGTGGTATAAATGGGGTGCCCGTTTATTCCAATCTCCTCTTTCTTATGCATTTCCAGTCAATCAGGATCCCATCTCCTCAATGCAGCCCTAAAGGCTGTGCTTAAATAGTGTAAATCCAACTGACTTGACTGCTTCTTGAAGAAGAACCTAAAACTTGAAAGAAAGGGAATTAGGGATTACACAAAACTTAAAAAGAAAGGGAATTAGTCAAGAGAAAGAAGTCGATCGAAACAGGAGAACTCACTAGATGGGTTACGACTGAATCAACCTCTAGTTGCTCACCGGAGGGTTGGTTTGTCAGCTTCATTCCGAACGTTTCGAATCGCTGTTCCATAATAAGAGGATTTCCATCAGAATGTCCACTTTTGACTGCAGAACCTGAATTGTTGAGTAAATGGGAAGCGGCTACTCCTCGAAAATGCCACTCTCTTGCTTGAATGAATCGACATTTTTTGATGGTCATTGTGAAAGCTATGTGATATTGCTTAAATATGGGTTCACAAATTCCAATTAAATACTTATTTAATCAGAGTCAATTTTTATCCAAATTAAATTCAGCCCTAAAACATGCAACTACCTGGGAATAATCAAACCATCTTAAATAATTGTTGACACACAGATTCCAGGAAATAACCCAAAAGGGAAAACCTTTTTATTTCACTTAATAATACTCACCAGATTACAAGCGAAATCTGCAATTAATATTCGCAGATACCAACAAGAACACGCAGTTCAGAATCAGCAATGGAATTCCGCAGCAACTCCACAAGTCAGCAAGGATCACCCACGAGTACTCCCAAAGACCGCAGTCGTAGTCAGCCCAGCACCTCCCTCAAGTGGCACCTAGATCAGCAGTAGGAGATCTTCCCTACTAGAGAAATTGCAGCAAAGATCGTATCTTGGGTTCCAAAACAATTCACTAAACTATTGAGATTTTTGTGAATTGAAAAACAAAGGATTGAACCCTAAATTGAAGAAGACAAAAGTGTCCTGCTATTTTGCAGTTTTTGTAGAATGAAAAGCGTTAGGTCTTCTTAAGAAACAATGACTCATTTAACACGCTATTTATAAAAAAAATGAGTCGGCAGATCGCTCGAACGAGATAACGACGTCGCTCGAACGAGAAGCAATGTCGTTTGAACTACATCGCTCGACATCATTATGTCGCTTGAACGACATACTGATGTCGTTTGAACGACCACTACGTCAAATTTTGTTCGCCTTAATACTTAGAAAAAATTCCATTTGACGAAAAACAATGCCTCAACTGAATAAAAAAACAGTTTTAGAAATTTTTTCCAACACTTCGAAAAATTAACCTTACCAAAATTAATCTCGCAGTTGAAGAATGTTGATATTCGGATTCGTCTCGATGCCTGATTGATCTTGAATAAATCTTCGACGGTTGTAGCAGCCTCTCTGCGCAAGCAGGGGTAAGGCTGCGTACATCCAACCCCCCCAGTACCCCGCAGTGGCGGGAGCCTCGTGCACTGGGTTTGCCCTTTTTTGGTTGTAGCAGTGTACGACATATACTAATGTAAGCCGGACACTGTAAAATATGTCCTTACAAATCTCCCCCTATGTCTATGCCGGTACAAAATAAAAACATCCGAGTTATCAAATCACAATGCCTATACAAATTTAATACCCTCCCATGAACCCCAAACTGAAAAGGTACTAAAAATGCAAGTCTAAAACTTTTCTTCAAAAATCTTCAACTTCAAATCTTCGTTGTCATCATCAGGGTATGCAAAATATGATCTTCAATTTTGTTCCTACACTCATGAGACAAAGCAAATACCTCCGTGACGTATCGAGTTTGAAATGAGATAAACATAAACAAATATCGAATCTCAATTCTCCACCATAATTAAAACTCCCCCATAAAATCATAAGTCGTTCTCCCCCCTTTTATTTGTCCGAAATAGACAAGGAAAAGAATAAATAAAAAATGCGTGGAGTGTCACGACAAGCAAAGCAAACAAATCAACTACGATCATCAAGTATAACCTTGAAAGCATTCACCAACTATTTTTGATTTTTCAAAATTTTCAAATAACAATGCAAAAATAATTTTACAAAAATCATACACCATGAATTTAAACTAAGATAACCAAATCGTGAAAACGGAATGAATGGGTGTGAGCCAATTTGATAGGAAAATCAACGCAACCAAACATAACATATGTGCACGATGAATATAGATACTCCTAACGAATGATCTCAAAATCGTTTCTTAGGTAACAAATAATGTGAATTCATATGACATCGACTCAATCTAATTGACACATCAAAGTTTAAAATGATTTCCACACCAATAACGTTTAAACTATGTAATGCTTTTTCAAGACTTTGTCAGGACGTGCAAACCCGTTGATTACTTTTCCATCCGAACACCCTCATAAATAATAAATGTTTTATTTTTCTTGAGGTGATTTAAACCTATTGACTCCCTTTTGGCATACTTATCTTTTTATTGCCTTCAAATTTTTTCGAGCTCTTTTCAAACGGTGGCTTTCACGACGAGTTAATTTTGTACTCTCGCAGTCCTTTCCGGTGTTCACTTTTCATTTTTTGCAATTTAAATCCTCACGGTGAACAGTTATTACATGCACTACTTTCATTGTCGAGTTTTATCGCATATGGTTCGTTTTAAAGACATGATTGAGATGGAAACACTTCGACCAACATGTGATAGACAAGTAATAATCAAACAAATCTGTGCAAGTGTGCATTAAAGGAGACTAAGAGTCAAACATGTAGGATCTCAAATTACATCTTAGTGACTCCAAACATTATAAAGCACAAAAATGAAATGAGTCGCATATTAAAACACTATCAAATAGTCACATGGATATGGAATGAAATTGTGACTTGGTCATCCTAAATGTCCATCCATAAACGGTGTAAACAAAATACAAAACTCTCTGTCTTTTTCCAAAATAACTTATCAAAATAAAATCTTTTTGGCTTTTTCAAAATTT
This sequence comes from Sambucus nigra, assembly GCA_949130495.1. Classification (NCBI taxonomy): domain Eukaryota; kingdom Viridiplantae; phylum Streptophyta; class Magnoliopsida; order Dipsacales; family Adoxaceae; genus Sambucus; species Sambucus nigra. The sequence continues at coordinate 210,417,525 of OX422210.1, forward strand.
TTCTCAAAAAAAAGAAAATCTTTTTGTATTTTTCCTAAATTTTTCAAAAATGATTTTTTTTTTTTCCGAAAAAAAATAAAAAATGGAAAATATAAATACAAAAATGGTACACACTAGCAATAGGCATAAAATATCATCGTGAAAATCATCTTATGCTAGCAAACAAATCTAAACATCGACCGTTAGGTGCGGTGGAGTCTTCCAAAGGTTGTGTCATCCTATGAAAAACGTCCATCAAATCATGTGAAGTTTTGACCAAAAACTTAACTTGCTCCCTAATATGTGCAAACTCTCTCATGTAATCATCCGGAGCATCCAAAGTATCATGTGTGGGTGCATGTGTCGTAGAAACTTGTGTAGTAGCAAAACGTGACACATTACCCAACTTAACGCAAAATTCCCTAAGGTGTCCTCTCTTCTTGCAATGGGTGCACACGTACACGGGCCTAGGAACACCTCTCTCAAAACGTCTAAGACGCACGTTCCTATCGAAAACGGGACGCCTAGGTGGGTTGGGTTAAGAGCTAGATGGATCAATCACAAACTTGGAAACCGGCTCGGGTGCTACGTGTAAAGTGGATGCACTGTCATGACCTATTCCTAGTCTCTCAATATTACCCAAAGCGGGACCGAGCAGCATCTTTCCAACCTTCTTAGATGTATCGTCTATAGTGACCTTTACCTCTCGGGCACGTTCAAGATCTCTCTCTAATTGTGACACACGGGCTATAATTTCACTCTTTTCCCGATTCACGACGATCAACTGCTCACTCAAAGAAACCTTCACCTTCTCGAGTTGACTCGCCGACACCTCAAATTCTCTCAAACTCTCAATCTCACTCTCCAAATTAATCACCCTAAGACCTAACACCTTATTCAATTTCTTAGTCTTTTCAACGTACAAATCTCTAAGCGCAATTTGGAGCTCACTATCATCCTCACTAGCGCACTCACTCTCATACTCGCTAGAAACACTCAAACTATCCTCGGGGGTCTCACGTGCACAAGTGTCCTCATCGTCGTGGGACAAACTGGGTGTGCTCACGTGACTAGCTAAAAAGGCAACACTCATCCTATGTGAAGATTCATCCCCAGAATCCTTCACCTCTTCCTCACTATTGCTAAGAGTGGCTGGCATAATAATGTTCTTGCCCTTTCTCTTTAGCCTAGTGGGACACTCAAAAGCCTTATGCCCTTTACCCTCACATTCAAAACATCTCTCTTTCTCCTCTTTCTCTTTCTCACCCTCTTTTTCACCGCTCTCTTTGGCCTCATCCTTCTTGTTATTTTTCTCAAAAAATCTTTTATTGGAAGAATTTTCTTTGGAAAATTTGAGAAACTTTAAAACTTTTCGCAAGCAAGGCCATATCAAAATCAAATTCGCCCTCAGACTCGGACTCACAAACTTTCCCTTTCTTTTTCTTATCTCTCTTGGATACTTCCTCTCCCTTTCTAGACTGGGCTCTAAGTGCTTTCCCTCAATCCTTAGGCTTGAGCTTGACAGTGTCAGAAAATATGTCAATTTTCATATGTCTGGAGGTCTCCTACCAGCTCTTCTAACTTTAGATTGCTCAAATTTCATAAGGAATTTAAAACAGTCACTTTAGGGATAAAACGTTTAGGCAACGATCTCAAAATCTTTTTAACCACTCGCGAATCAGGAATGTGCTCACCACGATTGAAACTAGTGTTGACAATATTAGATAAACGTGCGTAAAAATCATCAAAACACTCGGCTTCAAGCATGGTTATTGTTCAAATTGAGTAGTTAAATTTTGAAGTTTAGACTCTTTGACTGCATTAGTGCCTTCAAGGGTAAGTTGTAAAACATCTCAATCTTATTTAGATGTGGTGCACGTCATAATACGTTGGAACTCTTCAGGAGTGACGACACCAGAAATTGCACTTAGCCCACGAGAATTAAAAGTACTCTACCTAAACTCATCCTTAGTCTAGTTTGCCACGGGTTTTAAATTAGTAACATTATTTGCGGTGACAGTTGGAGGAGTCCAGCCTCTTTCACAAACAACCCAAACACGCTCATCGATTGCTTTTAAGTGCGATTTCATATGGGCTTTTCAGTAAGCATAATTAGACCCGTCAAAAATTGGCAACCGATTATATAAGTTTTCATTCGGAAACATTGCGATTTTTCGAAATCAGATTTAAAAAAAAATCAATATCACAAAATTTTGCAGAAAAATGAATCCACAATAAATTAGTGAAATCTGCTCTGATACCAATTTGTGAAAGCTATGTGATATTGATTATATATGGGTTCGCAAATTCCAATTAAATACTTATTTAATCAGAGTCAATTTTTATCCAAATTAAATTCATCCCTAAAACATGCAATTACGTGGAAAAAATCAAACCATCATAAATAATTGCTGACACACAGATTTCAGGAAAAACCAAAAGGGAAAACCTTTTTATTTCACTTAATAATACTCACAAGATTACAAGCGAAATTTGCAATGAATATCCGCAGATACCCACAAGAACACGCAGTGCTGAATCAACAATGGAATTCCACAACTACTCCACAAGTCAGTAAGGATCACCCACGAGTACTCCCAAAGACTACAGTCGTAGTCAGCTCAACATCTCCCTCAAGTGACACCTAAATCAACAGTAGGAAATCTTCCCTACAAGAGAAACTCCAACAAAGCTCGTATCTTGGGTTTCAAAACAATTCACTAAACTATTGAAATTTTTGTGAATTGAAAAACAAAGGATTGAACCCTAAATTGATGAAGACAAAAGTATAATGCTATTTTGCAGTTTTTGCAGAATGAAAAACGTCAGGTCTTCTTAAGAAACAATGACTCATTTAACACGCTATATATAAAAAGAATGAGTCGACAGATTGCTCGAACGAGAAGCAATGTCGTTTGAACGACATCACGCGACATTATTATGTCTCTCGAACGTTATACTGATGTCGTTTGAACGCCCACTGCGTCAAATTTTATTCGCCTCAACACTTAGAAAAAATTCCATTTGACCCCAAAACACTGCCTCAACTGATTAAAAACAGTTTAGAAAAATTATCCCAACACTTTAAATGAACTGTTAAGGGACTAAAATACAACCTTACCAAAATTAATCTCGCAGAGGCTTTTTTGTTGAAGAATATTGATATTCGGATCCGTCTCGATGTCTGATTGATCTTGAATAAATCTTTGATGGTTGTAGTGGTATACGACATATACTAATGTAAACCGGACACTGTAAAATATGTCCTTACAGTCATCACGACGAGGTTTCTTAAATCCTGACTTCAGGATTGATACGACTCCTACACCATGTAAGCTACAGAAAGCGCACTTCCTGAATTACGAAAGGGGCCGCTCTTCCTCCTTCTAATCCGGCCATTCCTGAACCTGTCTTTCTGCCTCTGATTTTCTTACTGAAATTCACTTGGTCTATTGTTTTTTTTTTCATTTTTTTTTTGGGGTGGTGGTGGTGGTGGGTGCTGAGGGGTCTATTTTGGGAAGATGGGTTGGTCGAGGATTCTCCTTTATGTTCTTCATATGCTAGACTTTATAGGATATCTCTTAATTCTCAAAATACCATGTCTCGGATGGTCTCTTGGATCCCTAAATCCAATTATTCTTAAAATCTCATATTTGAAAGAAATCCCAATAGTAGGAAACTCAATGCCTTTTTCTTTTTGATATCATCGCTCAATAGGTTTATATCTAGATTCTTATGATCAAAGAGTGGTCGGAAAACAATTTGTGGATTTTCTTGCAAGTATTTTGTTGACATTCTTGTGGATTCCCCATCTTTTCTCTTGTTTAAACCTCATAATATGATTTGTAAGTATGGTGTACCTCCAAAAAGATCAAATATTTGCTATGTTGGTTACTATGAGGAAAGTGAGTACATGTGATACTTTCAATGAAGAGTTCTATCTTGTTGTAGGGGGTAATGTGCTGTTAGGGTTAGTACATATCTTGCCGGAAGGACCCACGGTAGTGGTTCTAGTTTTTTTATTTTATTTTTTTTGGGGGGGAAGAGAGAGAGAGAGAGAGAGATTCAATAGGTGTCGGGGGGGGTAACTTTTTCACACCAAATTTTCCGCTATTATTACACTGAATTTGATCCACAAATTCATGTAGGCAGTCCAACACACAAGGGTTCACTGCAACACAAATGCACGGGTTCAAAAGAACTCCATTCACAAACTTTATATTATACACTCTCAACTTTTATATCATACTCAAACTTCAAATGGAAAGCAAATTCAGCCTAATGTTCTCTGCTCCAATCGCAATGGCTAAATAAACATAAAGAGGATGGAGGATACACCCCAATTGCTTACTGCTACCAACTGCCTACGAACTTCCTTTGACTCATCATTGTAGCCCACTTTTGTCTTCTTTGTCCAAGCCAAATGCATTTGACCCTGTTCTGGTTCATGTAACATAACATAATTTACCTTGGAGAATCCGTGTTTGCCCAATGTCATGACTAGCAAGCAAAGCCAAACTGTAGCTCACCATGCACCACTGAGTGCAATTAGCATGGCCTGCACCACAAGTCATGTCGTACATAGCCACGCGCCACCAAGTTTCCATACTTGAGAATCCCGCTGCTATGTGTCCCCAAAGATGACCATGGTCTATGCCCATGTCGGGACGTGGTCTCTCCCAAGTCAGTTCTGCTCCCCCTTACCCCCATAGTACCTCTTAGTGAAATTCATAGTGGTAGTTTAGACATCAGCTTACATTAGTCCAATAAATGCACCAACCCTTAGCCTTGCCCGCGCAACTATGCACTCGAGGGCTTTGCCCAGTATTCCATGCAACCCAAATGTAACCCTACAGTCCGTCACCTCCATCAACACTTGTCTCAACCAATGCTAATTCCAAGTCCAAGGAATCCTAACCTTGCCCAGGAACACCTTGGGCCATGTGGCATTGCCCGGCGAACATTGGGCACATCTCCATGCAGCCTAGCTAGTTAAGACCTGACATTCATAGGGTGAAGGAGAACTTCTTTAGGGGGAGAGAGAGAGAGTTATGTGTACTATTCTTTTATACTGCCTGTAAAAGGCCGAGAATTGTTCCTTATTATCAATGATTGATATTAAACGTTGACTTTTTTGGAGAACTATATTAAACATGTGATTTTTTTTTTCTTTTATTGGAGAAATATATCAAAAGCTTAGTTAGTTTTAATTTCTTTGCATTTCCTTTTTTCGTTCTACACCTTTTTGGAGTCGGAGCAAACAATGATATGCGGTTTTCTACAAGCTACATACACCAAACCCATAACCATCCATGACAACCGACCCTCGATCCAAGCTCTTTCACCATTTCACCGTAACTACATTCTTCACCTATACCACTGTCCAAGTACAACCAACCACCACTGTTCGCGCGACCCCCATCTCTGCGACAGAATCTGCCAACCTCATATCTGCACTTTCGACACTTCTCGACATAAACCATTCGCGATTGCAACCCTTCTCCGAAAACCTCACCAGGAACCCACAAAGTCCCTTCGTTCATCGATCTCAAATCAAGAAATCGAAAAAGGAAGAAGAGAGCATGGGATATCTGCGTCTTCCTACACGGAGCACCGTTCCGTGTCAATAGAGCCATTGACATCCACTGATGTCCCCGTCACTAGCGCCATCGCCAAAATTATCTTTCCTTCCCTTGTGCTACTCCATTGTATAATGAAGCCCAATTGAAGAAGAAAGTTTGTGAAAGGGAGAAGTGTGCTAGGATCATAGTTACCGGAATCACTACATCCCCTTACGTATCGCGATCCAGGGTCGCACGAACCGAAATATGGTGGGTTCTCGATCCGGATCTCCAAAAATTGCTTTCCCAAATTTAACATTTGATGTTTTAGTACTTATTAGTTATAAGGAAATTTTTGACTAAAATAATCTAATAATGGGGAGAAAAAACTTTTCAACCAAAATATATACATAATTCATTATATATCTTATTAATATATTATAGAATAACGAAAATATCCACTACATACATCCTTAGGTAGCTTTCTACACTGGTGGAGATATGAATCTTAGACCAAATCAATGATTATAGTACTAAAAGAACCTATTAAGTCCCCTTATGATTTGAAGTAGTGAACCAACTAAGCATACCTCCATCGTACCGCGTACCGACTAAAGCAACGTACCTCGTACCCGTACCCGTACCAGAGCGACCCACGATCCAAGTAACATTGAATTGGATTGGGTTTTTAAGAGAAGACCTGTCCAGATTTGAACCAGGAAAACCAACTAGTGAAAAACAAACTGGTATTACAATAAATCGGCCTGTAAAAAAAAAACGAAATGGTCAAAAAAAGAAATAGGAACACAGTAACATAAGCAACCACTTTGCAGTTCAGTTCACACTTCTAGTTGGTGTGACACCCCGCCTAATTAAACATCGGGTGATCAGGCCTTTATTAAATTAAAACAGGTTTCTCAAATGGTTCATTCTTAGCATCACTGTCGAAAACTTTTTAATTACTAATCCCCTAAGTAAAATTAGACCGGTGCCAAATTTTATCTTTCTTAAAATAGATAATTCAACCATGCGGAACAAAGTAAAAATCATGTACTATATCCCAATCAACAAAGTAAAAGTACAACAAAACAAAAGTATTACCGAATAAACCATCCGCTGAAAATCCCAAACAACAATAGAATAACCACTAGTCTGAAACTAAAATCTGAGACTAATACCGGACCACAAGTCCATACATAGAATAGTGTGGGATCCTGTACTAGATCTGAATGAGTGATATCGTCTAGTCAAAATCCTGTAAGCATCCACTGTGCTCCAGCTTCGAGTCCCTGGAAGGAAATCATCATACATGGCATCCCTGTGGCTGGACACCTAAAAGGTTTTGAAAATATTTTATAGCAAGAGTTAGTACTCAAAACATTTTGAAAATATTTAGCAAGCGTTTATCACAATATAAAATGCGGTTATTAATTACACATGTTAGGTTCTCGTACACTCTCTTGAGTTTACTCACCCCTCATCTTTTGTGCACACCTAACGTTCTACACTTAGTTTATCTAGCCATACCTCCCAAGCTAACTAAAACCAAAGTAGTCAACTGAACTTATCTATACCCAAGTTCCAGTACCGTCCATACAGTACAACCGTTTCACTAACATCTCGCGTATGTTAATAAATTCTCAGGTAACATTTCATCTATATTATTTTTCAAGACTTCTCATTTAGTTTCACTACTAAAGTTACTACAATTCTCACAATTGTTGACTTCCCACTTGTGTAATTAAGTTTCGCTACTTGAATTACTAAATAGATTTTCTCTATCTAAAGGTGCATTTCGTAATTAAGTTTCACTACTTAACTTACCAGTTCAGTATGTATCTTTAAATACATAATATATATCAATCTACTAATACACAGAAGTAGAATATCATCTAGTGTATATTTCACACACAATATATATACTAAATATCAGTCATTACTATTTTGCCCTTTTTATACACGTAAAGGACTCTTGGTTCGGAATGATTCATCAACCCCAAGGTAAGAATTGGTTCGGAATGATACATCGACCCCAATTATTTATATACACAAATAAAAATCTCTTGGTTCGGAATGATTCATCGACCCCAAGTGAGAGTTGGTTCGGAATTATCCATCGACCCCAACTATTTTAAAAATATATATATACACATATTCTGGTTCAGGACTGTTTCATCGCGACACCAGTTCAAGGTTTGGTTCGGCATTTCTCATCGACCCCAAACATATAATAACTTTATGTTAATTCAGATTGTCTCATCGACCCTAACATAATTAATTTAGGTATAAATCTCTCGACCCCAAAAGATCACATAATTCAGTAGGTACACGCCCGACCTATTAATTATATACGTACGTAATATTTTAATCTCATATATTTGCCGTACAACATTCGCTTTACGATTTATCGCATTAATCGCATTTATTTGAGTATTCACATAACTCTAAGGGTCTTAGTTACCCCTTACATATATTTTCAGTAGTTATCGCTTACCCTACTGGTCTATTACTTAAATTGAATTTACTTCGCCTCGTAACTCAATTTCCGAAGTCCCCGATACTCTACTAAATCGGATTATTCTCGTCGGTCCGTAATCCAAGCCCTACACCCAATGGCCTTATCGGACCTCAACAATATACTTACTGGTTTTATTCTCACTCCCATATAAGTATAATGTAAATCCTAGGATACTCATTCATTCCCGAAAATCAACGAAGAATTAAACATGAAAAATTCGGGAAACAGCTTGCGTCGATCGATCGACAGCTGGGTTCGATCGATCGACATAGTCGATCGATCGACAGTTCGAGATCGATCGACCGATCGAACAGGGACAGACGCAGTACGTCTTCTTTGTTAATCCTTTCCTCCATTACCAAATCTCCAAACTCCATTATCGTCCACCAAACTTCGACCCAATGATCCTAACATGTTTCCACATATACTAGGACAATTACTGACGTGTCAAATACATCAAAACTCCAATTCCTTTAAAGAAATAATGAATTAAACCCATAATTTCTTGAAACCCTAGTTATGGTGTTCTTCCCATATTTTCATTCAAAATCCAGATTTTTATTCCGAAAAATCATCAAGTCTAATCTGAATATTAATCCTCTACATAAGTTAAATCATTCTACATGCGATTCCTATCCCAAAAGCATAAATATCATCATTCTCCTATGAAGATATTGATTTAAACAAGACTATTCAAAAACCCTACACATGGGTATTATAACTTTATAATTTTTGCAATAAACAACTTGCCTTATGATCAGTAGGGTCTGATTTCGTGGTTGTTGTTGATGATTGATGATCTTCATCCTTCAATCCTTCTTCCCCAACAAGTTGATAGTGAAAATCTCCTTTGAATCCTTCCCAATTCTTCCTTTTGCCTTGAGAATGGTTTCTCTCTTATCTCTAATGGCTATGGTGTGTTTTCATGGGTTTTCTAACCCTAACCCCTCTATCATACGGCTGATATAAAGCTCTAAATTTCGTAGGTCTCCATACCCTCTCATGTTAAAAGACCAAAACGCCCCCGAACGGTCTCGGTTTAGTCCAAAATTACCCCGGGACTCCACTAGTACCCCCGGGTATACTATTTTGACTAATTTGACCCTTCCGGACTCATCTGTGACCTCTAAATTATCATTTGAGTCACTTAAAAATATTACTCGTTCTCACCCCAACACGGTCTACACGCGTTAAGTAACTATTTACCACTCGCACTAAGTAAATATAATGAGGCAATATAAATCGGTAACTATCTCTCGATTAATATTCCAAAATTACAGTTTTTAATAAATCCCATTAAATTACTCCTCTTACGTAATTTAAATTAAGCTGTATCTTCTCATTGAATTCTCCAATTTAATTAAATAAAATATTCAGAAATACGGGGTATTACATACTTCCCCCCTTGCAAAGGAATTTCGTCCTCGAAATTAGGATAAGGCTGGTATTAAGGCTGAGGACCTTAAATATAATTGCATCTTCTAATACCTAATACCAAATCATAACATCCTAACGGTCGCCCCAAGTACATGCCTTGCTTCATTATAAATACTTATCGCATGTTACCCATGCCGCATATATCATAATTAAGTCTCACTACTTAATTTCTCCATAGATTTTCCCAATCCAACGTTAATTCTTGAAATTAAGTTTCTCCCTACTTAATTTACCCATTTGATGTATATCTCTATATATAACATCTAAGTGTCTACTATCACTCATAAGTAGAATATTCTAAGTTATATATTTCACACACAATATATTCTTTAAGGAAAATTGGTCCGACATTGGTCCGGGAATTCCTCGACCCCAAGGTAAATGTAATGCACATGTCGGTTCAGACTTCCCGTCGATACCAATATTTATCATCGATTTGGTTCGGAAAATCATCGACCCCAAATCGATCCCTCATGTATTGGTCCGGAACATCATCGACCCCAATACAGAGATTAAGCACACTTACTATCGCACATAAGTAGGAAAATCAATAGGTATATATATCTTACACATAACATATACTATCAACACTTATTTTATAATCACCCCCCTTCTATAGCACTTTTGGGGTTATTGGCTCGGAATTCCACCTCGATCACCCATAGTGATTAATTACTTGTCTCGGAATCACATCTCGAGCACCAATATATGTATATATATCTCATCGCACATGAGTAGACAATTTGTGAGCCATATATTACACATTTCATGTATCCTAAAATGTCATACTCCAATAGAATGTCCTCATATCACGCGTTAAGGACTAAAAGTTCGAAATGTCTCCTCGAACCACACCTCAAAGTACATGTATTGTTCGTAATCGGTACCCACGAACCTAATCCTCATGTACAGTCCATATAGGCACTCACTCTACCTATACATATGCTCTTATAGGCATACATTCAACCTATGAATTGATCAATGGGCTTCTCCAAAATTCCACTATCATAAGGGCGTATCATCATTCTTTCTCACTAACATTGAGTCGTAGGTAACACAACATACTCAAAATAAAACTTTATCTCTATTCCTCCCTGACCATCTCTCACAGGGTGGAATTTTAGGATTTCATCCTGATTCACGAACATGTAGAGCGGCACCGTGTACTTGTGCACTCTCCCTTTTCAACTACATATTAATCCATCCCGGTCACCCCATTCCGCTACCCCAGCGAAATGTTGGCTTAGTTTTGATGTTCACAGCCCATCACTAATTTATAAGTCTGTCTCCTCCTTCCATCATTGGAAACATAGTTTCACTATCACATTCCGGTTGCTCATTTCGAGTCAATTTTTCTCCATCAACTAGTGGTGCGTCTGGAGACAATCTCACTATGTCTCTTCCTCAACACCGCTTCCTACTCACGTCATCTTTCCTTAAGTGGTACTCTATTCCCCTCTCTCTCCGGGTATATTATACTTTACAATCCGTGCACTTTTCGTAATTGGCGCACTTTAAGGGTTGATTACCTTATAAGAATCAACATTTTAGTAACGCGTAAGTCACTCTCAACACTCAGTTAAGTAGAACCTCGCGTCACTTCTTCACGACAGTTAGGCCTCCCATATCAAGAGATAACTTTTGAACGGCTTCCCACCGACTTTTATCCCATAGGGTGTGCTGGTTCTCTCAGCACAAAAAATCTTGGATTACCGTCTATCTTCCATGACGTTCAATCCATTTCATCAACACGACTAGACGCAACTTCCTCCATTGGCGTACTTAACAAATAATTTTCTCTGCATCCCTCTACCTCAGATGGCTAAGGAAGCCAATTGACTAGGGCTCCCATACACCCTCTTCTCCGTGCATATTTGCAAAAACATTGCAAACGTCGCACTTGTAACATGCTTTTCCTCAACTCTCGCCTTGTCTTCACGGCGTGACTACAATCTTGTGGGCATTCACAATCCCCTATAGACCAATAATCAAATTCTTTCCCACAAAGTCCCACTTGTCCCTTCGTGGTGAAGTAAGCCTTTCATTGTTCCTCCACAACACTACCGGCTCCACTCATGTCCTAGCATCTAGCAATGTCTCTTCTCCTGACGTGCATAAAAATTCAGTCGTATCCCCTTTCGCAACCGAACTTAAACAAGGGACTTCTCCCCATGCATTCTTACTGAGCATTGTCGGAACAACACATAGTCAAGATACTCAAATTCCATTCCTCGACAATATGTGCAACCATACTCCAATATTTCTAAAGGAGTCAAGTGGCACTGTGCTTATACTATCACTAAGTCCCTAGCACTAATTACAACAGCGAGCTCGATCTCTCCACTCAGCGGTCATACGACATACATTGACTCACATCATTTAGGTTCCTACACACCGGAATCAATTACTATGAGACGTTCATAATCTCTGAAGTCTATCACCTATTGATGAATAATGACAACTCGACCCTCTTTCAGGTGAGGTATCGTCACATACCCCATTCACTCGAGGCTAAAACCCATTTACTTCCTTATCCATCGCTCTGGTGGTTCAGATGGTTTCCGGACATAACACGCTTGTCCTCTCCGGAATGCAAAACTTATCAGAGTTATTATTTCCTCAAATAACTTCAAGCTAAAATAAAATGCGTGGCCCTACAACCCACACTAGGCATCTTTACAAAAATCCCCTTACTCCTGGCCACTGACCGGTTTGGGGTATCCCTCCTCTCGGACTTGGTAGCCTCGATTCTGAGCACTATCATCCTGGTTCCTTTAGTTCTGCTGACCAAGAGGAACGCACTATGGGGCTTAACAATCCCGACTTAGAATCTAATCATTAAATCCTCTAGTGGGTTTCCACTTATGGCTTGCACCAACCCCATTACATTTAGTCTTACTCTTTGACTAAATCCTTAAACTCTCTTAGCTCCGCCCACCTAGGAGCATTTACCTCAACCTTTTAAGAAGTACCATACTTCCTTCATATACATAAGTCCTCCAAGAAGAGTTTTACTAAAATTTTGAACGACAACTTGAGAGTCTTATCCTCTCAAGGGCTCTTTTCCTTCGTACCTATCTCATCGGTACAAGTTCACTTCAACGGATAAATTTCTTTCTCACGGTTGGCCTCTACCAGGCTTTCACGTGATGGGTTCCGGTATTTCCATTCTCTTCGCTTCTGAATCAACATTGGAGAACTTTGCGGTTAAACTATATGTAAGGTCTCTCTATTTGTATACGGATCCTTGGTCCGAATGCGGTGATTGGTATCCCCGCCGCGTTGCCTAAGAATTTTTTTACTCAAATTTTCACTTCTGGGTATTTCTACTCTATCCCTAAATGCCAAAACCTCTGTACATTCTACTTCCATTGGTTACCATACATAGTCGCCGTTTTATCACAATTTACGGCTCGTTCTCATAAAAAAAATTTCTTCAGACTCCCTCCCACTATCACTACATTGGGCGGGTCTAGATTAGCATCCCCCTTTGTCGTCGCGACACTTGGAAAATGCCTGCTATGCCTCAACAACCCTTGCAGCATCTACTTCTATTACACAGTAGGAGTGACCTCAACAACGGTCATCTCTCCTATGATTTCCATCTTTGAACACTCCAGGCTTCATGCTGAGCTCCTCCCTCCTGCAATACTTCCAACGCCAATGCTGGTTCTACCGCCATGTTCGACGTACCATGCCCAATCGAACTCGTATATGTAACACTAAATCCACTAAATAGCAGGAGAACGTAAACTACGTACGTAGAGGAGTACAACAATCCTAAGATAAGGCTCTATATCAATCAAACGATACGCTGGAAACGTAGTAAGCCGTACAGATCCTATGGACATTAGAACCTGAGGCTCTGATACCATCTGTGACACCCCGCCTAATTAAACATCGGGTGATCAGGCCTTTATTAAATTAAAACAGGTTTCTCAAATGGTTCATTCTTAGCATCACTGTCGAAAACTTTTTAATTACTAATCCCCCAAGTAAAATTAGACCGGTGCCAAATTTTATCTTTCTTAAAACAGATAATTCAACCATGCGGAACAAAGTAAAAATCATGTACTATATCCCAATCAACAAAGTAAAAGTACAACAGAACAAAAGTATTACCGAATAAACCATCGGCTGAAAATCCCAAACAACAATAGAATAACCACTAGTCAGAAACTAAAATCTGAGACTAATACCGGACCACAAGTCCATACATAGAATAGTGTGGGATCCTGTACTAGATCTGAATGTAGGGGTGTAATCTAGTCAAAATCCTGTAAGCATCCACTGTGCTCCAGCTTCGAGTCCCTGGAAGGAAATCATCATACATGGCATCCCTGTGGCTGGACACCTAAAAGGTTTTGAAAATATTTTATAGCAAGAGTTAGTACTCAAAACATTTTGAAAATATTTAGCAAGCGTTTATCACAATATAAAATGCGGTTATTGATTACACATGTTAGGTTCTCGTACACTCTTTTGAGTTTACTCACCCCTCATCTTTTGTGCACACCTAACGTTCTACACTTAGTTTATCTAGCCATACCTCCCAAGCTAACTAAAACCAAAGTAGTCAACTGAACTTATCTATACCCAAGTTCCAGTACCGCCCATACAGTACAACCGTTTCACTAACATCTCGCGTATTTTAATAAATTCTCAGGTAACATTTCATCTATGTTATTTTTCAGGACTTCTCATTTAGTTTCACTACTAAAGTTACTACAATTCTCACAATTGTTGACTTCCCACTTGTGTAATTAAGTTTCGCTACTTGAATTACTAAATAGATTTTCTCTATCTAAAGGTGCATTTCGTAATTAAGTTTCACTACTTAACTTACCAGTTCAGTATGTATCTTTAAATACATAATATATATCAATCTATAATACACAGAAGTAGAATATCATCTACTGTATATTTCACACACAATATATATACTAAATATCAGTCATTACTATTTTGCCCTTTTTATACACGTAAAGGACTCTTGGTTCGGAATGATTCATCGACCCCAAGGTAAGAATTGGTTCGGAATGATACATCGACCCCAATTATTTATATACACAAATAAAGATCTCTTGGTTCGGAATGATTCATCGACCCCAAGTGAGAGTTGGTTTGGAATTATCCATCGACCCCAACTATTTTAAAAATATATATATACACATATTCTGGTTCAGGACTCTTTCATCGCGACACCATTTCAAGGTTTGGTTCGGCATTTCTCATCGACCCCAAACATATAATAACTTTATGTTAGTTTAGAATGTCTCATCGACCCTAACATAATTAATTTAGGTATAAATCTCTCGACCCCAAAAGGTCACATAATTCAGTAGGTACACGCCCGACCTATTAATTATATACGTACGTAATATTTTAATCTCATATATTTGCCGTACAACATTCGCTTTACGATTTATCTCATTAATCGCATTTATTTGAGTATTCACATAACTCTAAGGGTCCTAGTTACCCCTTACATATAATTTCAGTAGTTATCGCTTACCCTACTGGTCTATTACTTAAATTGAATTTACTTCGCCTCGTAACTCAATTTCCGGAGTCCCCGATACTCTACTAAATCGGATTATTCTCGTCGGTCCGTAATCCAAGCCCTACACCCAATGGCCTTATCGGACCTCAACAATATACCTACTGGTTTTATTCTCACTCCCATATAAGTATAATGTAAATCCTAGGATACTCATTCATTCCCGAAAATCAACGAAGAATTAAACATGAAAAATTCGGGAAACAGCTTGCGTCGATCGATCGACAGTTTGAGATCGATCGACCGATCGAACAGGGACAGACGCAGTACGTCTTCTTCGTTAATCCTTTCCTCCATTAACAAATCTCCAAACTCCATTATCGTCCACCAAACTTCGACCCAATGATCCTAACATGTTTCCACATATACTAGGACAATTATTGACGTGTCAAATACATCAAAACTCCAATTCCTTTAAAGAAATAATGAATTAAACTCAGAATTTCTTCAAACCCTAGTTATGGTGTTCTTCCCATATTTTCATTCAAAATCCAGATTTTTATTCCGAAAAATCATCAAGTCTAATCTGAATATTAATCCTCTACATAAGTTAAATCATTCTACATGCGATTCCTATCCCAACATGCATAAATATCATCATTCTCCTATGAAGATATTGATTTAAACAAGACTATTCAAAAACCCTACACATGGGTATTATAACTTTATAATTTTTGCAATAAACAACTTGCCTTATGATCAATAGGGTCTGATTTCGTGGTTGTTGTTGATGATTGATGATCTTCATCCTTCAATCCTTCTTCCCCAACAAGTTGATAGTGAAAATCTCCTTTGAATCCTTCCCAATTCTTCCTTTTGCCTTGAGAATGGTTTCTCTCTTATCTCTAATGGCTATGGTGTGTTTTCATGGGTTTTCTAACCCTAACCCCTCTATCATACGGCTGATATAAAGCTCTAAATTTCGTAGGTCTCCATACCCTCTCATGTTAAAAGACCAAAACGCCCCCGAACGGTCTCGGTTTAGTCCAAAATTACCCCGGGACTCCACTAGTACCCCCGGGTATACTATTTTGACTAATTTGACCCTTCCGGACTCATCTGTGACCTCTAAATTATCATTTGAGTCACTTAAAAATATTACTCGTTCTCACCCCAACACGGTCTACACGCGTTAAGTAACTATTTACCACTCGCACTAAGTAAATATAATGAGGCAATATAAATCGGTAACTATCTCTCGATTAATATTCCAAAATTACAATTTTTAATAAATCCCATTAAATTACTCCTCTTACGTAATTTAAATTAAGCTGTATCTTCTCATTTAATTCTCCAATTTAATTAAATAAAATATTCAGAAATACGGGGTATTACAGTAGGTTTACCCGAATTTCTCATTAAGGTACGCTTTCTCCCTTGCGAACTCGTTTAATCTCAAATATTATTTGGTAGTTTACTACATTTGCAATTTAGGTCCCAGCATACTAACTCTTTGTTTGAAGCTTAATTAATTTTTCAGCCTACTACATTATAAAGAATATATATGTAAAGAATAAAGAAGTCAGAATTGCTTATAAAAATCAGTGAATCGTTCTACTGGTAGAATCACATTTGAGATTATCCACCAGCCTATTGATTCATCTTGACACCCCTCGACTTCGTCCTTCTGAGACTCTGCCACCTCTTTTGCCCAAAACATCCGTGGTATTCATACTGATATAAGATGCAAGATTGTATTAAGTAATATAAATTATAAACTTGCTGGAGTAGCTCACCGTAGATTTCAAGAATTTAATAAGGTGACTGTTATGCTGCATGTTCGCCCATAATGTTTCTCAGTAAACATTCCGTTGAAAAACTACATCTTAGAGCCACTTGACCTTTATCATGTTCTTCGTAGGCTCGAGCCTAATGATTATGTGCTTAATTAACCATCTAATATGAGTATTTGTTTTCAATTTGAGGATTTGTTTCTCTATCGAGCCACATTTGAGCCTCCAATTTGATATCCTGATCTTTGTACATGTAGAGCTGTTTCTTCATCTATACCCTAGTGGGTGATGTTCCACGTCTTTCACCACACCACAACCAAGATTGAGAAGATACACGCAAAGAAAACGGGAGGAAAACAGAAGTTTATTACAGTTATTTTAGTTTTACTTTTTATGAATATTTATTTTAAATAGTAGTTTTATTAGCATTAGTTTCGCAGTCATGGTCATAACTTTTTTCGTTAGTAAGGCCTATAAATCAAAGGCCATTTGATGGAGAAATGCACCTTATTAGTGATTATTGGTATTAAACATTGATTTAGAATTTTTGACTTCTTAATGATGTGAATTAAGAATGCAAGGGGTTTGATTGTAATATTTCTTAGTTGTACTATTTATTATATTGCTTTCTTATGTTAGTCTAGTAGATTCTAGAAGGTGCCATTAGTGTTGTCATAGATGACAACTCATGCATGATGGCTGATGAATCGCTAGCACATTCTAGAACGCCTCCTTTGGCATATAAATGTACTCGGTCCCCATCAGGTTGGTAGAATTCTTTGGGTTGTTACAAAAATTTCAGATTCATGTTGGCTTTTTTTTTCCTCTTTCTTTGGATCCAATTGGTAGTGTTTACGTTAAATTGGTATCCGAACGGGTGGGTGTGCATCCTCCCATTGCATCTCCTTTAATGGCTCCCAAGTAAGAGAAATCTGCCATCAATTTTGAAAATCAGATGGCCGGAATCAATGAAAATAGGGCTGAGATGAAGAACCAACAAACTCTACTTTTGTCAAAATTGGAAATATTTTTCTTCATCCCAAACCCATAAGCCCTATTCTTCTCCTTCGACAACCACCCCCAAATCTCCTCTTCTGGTTCGTCCCATTGACCACCTTCATCCCACCCTCTAGACCCAATCCGTTGTAAACCCTAACCCTACGAAACTCTTACAACCTTTGCAAACCCTAGCCAACACAAACCCTAGGATTGTGATGAGGGCGTACAAAAAGCAAAGGAGAGGGAGGGTGAAATTCCCAAAATCACAGCCCCGACTAGTCCCTAGGGCAAAATCGACACGAGAGAAGAAGAATAAGCTAAAATCGAACAAGAATGGTCGATCGACCTACCTCACTACATATTCGACTCTGGTTAACCTCCATGCTCTCCGACGACCGACGATGGTATGCAAACGACTTGGCAATGGTCCGAGGGGGTTGGATCTAGGCCTTTGCAAATCGCAACCCTATTTGATTTTTGAACCCACCGACATTGAACCTTGGCGAGATCGGAGAGAGATGACAGAGAGAGGACCAGAGTTTACCTGTTGGTGGATGGCCAACAAACATTTTCTCAAGAAGCAAAGCCATTAACAACTTTTTGGAGGGGTGGATTGGGTACCTTTGTTCGCTTATATGCACTCTGTGTTGGGCCAACCCAAATGTGTTTTATTTGGTGATGGGTTTATGGTGCTAAATTTAGACAGGAGTGGGCTTGATATTCCTTGAAAGTCTTAACTTAATTTTGGGCCCCAAATCTAAAGAAAATTTGAGGTTGTCTTCCGAAAATAATAATAAATCGCATGCGCCAAAGTTCAAAGCTTCCAATATATACCACTTTCTTCATCGATTTCGAGGACGAACTCTTTTAGAGGAGTGTAGTATGACACGAATTAAGAATACAAGAGGCTTAATTGTTATAGCTCTTAAGTTGCACTCTTTTATTTTCTTTTCCTGCTTGTATTAGTTAAATTTTGTACTTAGCTTAGTAGTAACTAGAAAGTACCATTAGTCTTGTCATGGATGACCACTCATGGATAGCTAGCACCTTCTAGAACCCTCTCCTAAGGTTTATAAATGTACCTTTCCCCATTGGGTTTAGGCATTCTTTGGTATGTTATTAAAGTTTTAGATTTGTGATTGTCTTTTCTCTCTTCTTTGGATCCAATTGGAGGTGTTTGTATCATTTAAAGCTTAATTGATTTTAATTTCTTTGTATTTCCGTTTTTGGTTTTATACCAGAGTTTGGTGAGGTAATTATGAGCATGGAATATGGAGGGGCTTAAATAGCTCGCTACCCTCAAAGTGAACGAACAAGGTAAGTATCACAGGCGAGTCACGCGTGCTAAGTTCCACTTAGCTCGAGCAAAGGAACCAAGTGTTCCATGTTCGAGTCGTGGGGCTCCTAGGGGGATTGGATGCTAGAAAATGAGACAAGTTAGACGTGTTAGTCTTCCCGAGTAACTAAGGATCTCTTTGATAGCATAGGCTGGAATGAAATTTTTTTCTTACCCACCCCGAAAGAAAACTTGCCATGGCAAATCATCAAAATGTGAATTGGCTAGTGGTATCTTAACGTAAGCTTTAATTTTACAGGGTGAATAAACGTTATCAAAGGCACCCAAATATTGGAAAATGGGAAAAAATCTTTATTTTTTATGGCAAAAAGTCATCAAACACTCCCCTTAAGAGCAAAACCACTAGGATCATTTGTGTGAAATCTCACTCGTTCACATTCATGAGGAACCACCTCAATGGATCAACTAGATTTCTAGCTCACCGGGCCATTGATTGGACAGGTTGTAGTACCTGGCTCACATGCCTGACATATCACATCACTTGCACAACTTAGCAGTGTGCGACTAAACACAGGCTCTGTAATCCTTGCTCGGTTGCCCACGCCGAGCAAGTCTTAAATACTGAAGTAGAAGTTTAAATGCATATCCCACTACAAATAGGATGTTTAAACCAAAAAAAACATTCTCTGCAGAAATTCCTAATCTCTATCCCTCTCTCTTCACAACATAACTAGCTCGTTCTTCATTTATTGCTTGCATTTACTATTAGGACTCCACTACTTTCGACCTTTATTCATTATTGCATCACCGTTCCCCTGCCTCTCTAATGAGTCACTCGCTTTGCTCATTTTCTCACCCTCCTCCTCAATATGCCGAATAAACGAGGGAATGAACGTGTGTATATGCAAATAGAAACTGGCCTTAACCTGCACTATTGAAGAGGCAATGCATGTTATAAGTCGACTGTCATAGGAATTCCATTTTACGCTATTTAAAAATAGAAATTAGTTTGAGGTGCACAAAGGTGTAATTCATGTAAAGGGACTCACGTGAGACAGGGAGCCTGCATGTAAAACTTACCTAAACGGTAAGTCCATTGACACTGGACAATCTAACTGTCTAATGTGCCTTGTTTCTGCCCACAATGGGTAAGAAACAATGCACATTCCACTGTACAAAAATGTATCGACGATGTAACTTTGCATTTTGGACAGATGGTGGCTAAATACGTCCCACAGGTCTGGGCGGGTAACAGTCTACCGCCCAACACCTGTGTTCGCTAGTAAACCTCCCCGCCCAGCTTTTGTTAATAAAAAAAATTATCTCCATCCTATAAACGGCAACTAACGGCTCTATTTAATATTTTGGTATAAATAGAAATCAGACCAAAAACATTTTTACACCAAAAAAACCCTCACCATTTCAATAAATTTATCCTCCAAATGGCATCTCCCTCCCAAACCACTCCCATAAACTCCACCCGCTTACCAAATTTCACCCAACACGATGAAGTGTTACTTTGCCACGCTTATATAAAACATTCAATCGATGGCGCAATTGGGACAAACCAATCTCGTAGCACTCTATGGGACAAAATAACTTACGAATACAACTGTAGCGAGGGTGTTATTTACAAACGCACCGAATATGCGTTGCGGGAAAAATTCAGAGCGATGAACAAAGATTGTTTGTTGTATTCTGCGAAGTTGTCTCGATCATACAGAGTTGGTAAAGAGAGTGGGACAACTGAGATTAATTGGGTAATGACATTTATATATGTTCAGTCAATTATTTATATTTGCGATAATTATTTTGTAACACTAATTGTACGAAATATTGTATTTTTTAGATAAGCTGAGCTCGAGCAGACTTCAACATGATGCGGGTCATATATTTGGGTTCGACCATTATTACGAGTTGCTCAAGGATTTACCTAAATATAACATGTCAACTACTGGGTCACAATTTACGGATGAACACAATCAGTCAACCCACGAGATTTGAACAATCCCGACCAAAATTCAAGGCACATGAATAATCCACTGAGAGACCCATGGGGCTTAAAGTGACCAAATTAAAAGGGAAGAAAAGAGCATTAACCAATAGTTTGGCAACGCACACGGCACTTCTATAAACTCAGAGGAATTCAACGCAGCATACAAAGCACATTATGCTGGATCGCAATCAAATCAAAGAATTCTAAATGAGAAGATGGAGGATTTAATTAAAATTCAGACTAAAGAGTACGAAGCTCAACTGCAGCGTGATGAAGATCGAATATATACATGAATACTAGTAACTTCACGCCACAACAACATTTTCACGACATGCAGATGAATCAGATAATGCATCGTCGCAATCAAGCATATCAAAACTCGTCACAACATGAAAATAGTTAGTGATTTATCAAATATTTGTAGTTCTGCAATTGTTATTTATTGTTTATTTTGTAACCCATTATTATGATTTTTTATATATTAGAAGCACATTTAATAAAATTTTAGATGAGTCGTAATGATGAATATTGCATATACATAAATTAAGAGTACACATATTTAATAGTACAATGACATCTTATTACATAAATTAAAATTAACAATAACATAAAGCAACGTTAATAGAAATGAACAACACACACAATAGTAACGACTACCAATTTGATGATTTTGCATGACGGCTCCAAATGTGTTCCATGAGGTCATCACGCAATTGGTCGTGGGCATCCTTATTTTTCATCTTCCCCTCCCGCACCTGGTACTGATAATATCCAGCGAGACTTTACCTGCTTAGGTAGGGTGGTGACTTTATGGAACACATTTGGAACCGTCATGACCTCATACCCAGCCACTCAAGTTCGTCAAACAATCACTCAAACCCAGCCACTCAAGTTCACAGGAAACACCCGCATGAGTCAATTGCTTTACATCACAGAATATTGACATCCTCTTGACTCCACTGCTTCATGGTGACCTCCACTGACCTCACAAGAAATTCCTTTGTTGTAGCAAGTTTTAATGCCTGAAGAGCCCACTAGCACTTGGGTATATGGCTCTTATATGCAGAAGAGTTTCTCTCAAATATGAGAATTTGGCCCTTCATAAAGTTGTGCCATAGCTCTTCAAAAGGAAAGAGTTGCAAAGAAAACATTCTCAAAAGTGGAAGTAAACGTCATTTGACACGAAGTCACAGAAGAGAATTATTTCGAAGTTGCTTCCCGGTTGCCCTCACATGGCTCATGCTCAATGCTTACAGCGAAAACAAAAGGGAATGATGACATCATCAACTACTTGTTGCTTATACCACCTTTCTCTTACATGATACCTGCTTCTTGAAGTTTTTCACTAAATGTTGCACGCCATTACATGTACATTATTGGGGTCTAATCAATTGCTTAATTTGACATTTTAAAGAAAATCACATATCTGATGTCAGCTAATCGCTAAATTTGAGTGTCGGAGAAAGCCACTAGACTTCATTATATTAGACAAAACACACTACATCTTTGAGGCAATGATGTTGCTCTCCAGAATCACAGGATTTCATCACTTTGTTCTTGTGTGTTCTTCAATTCAAAGACAATAACTCACGTCATAGCGTTGGTCCATAATTAATAGGGTCACATATCAGACGTTGCTCTCTCTCTCAATATACTTGGAACAAATTGTATAAATGGAAAGTCTAACTAGAAATGATAACAGATTGCATAGGTCATTAGGAGTTCCATTAAGCGGTTAAATTTAGTGTACCACCTTACTTATTTCTTCTATGAAGGAAAAACCAAATTTTAGAGTGCTTAAATCTTCACTCTCCTTCCTTTATATCTCGAGGAACCAGCCTATTTTCTTCTTTGATTCTTGTTAGTCTTTCTGCAATATAATTTCTTTCTGATCACTTTTTGTAAAAATATATTATTCTGATATATGCTGTAGGATGCTCCTGTGCCACCCTGCATATCGCAGTTAGAAGGAGGACTTGTTCAAGTGGCAATCGAAGTGGAAGACCGTGCACAGCGCTCAGCAATTACAAGTAAACCAACTGTACAAAGTCTCCTGAAGTTACCTCATCTTGTTATCTGACAATGGCTTTGAAATTTCTTGTTGGGAAATAAGTATATAAAATTTTTAACATGTCATTTCAAATTCATCACCCAGTGATGACAATTGATTAGTCAATCTTGCATGTCCAAACCCTTTTGAATTGATTAGTGTGGAAGTTGAAGCTGACCAATTTTTTCTCCCAGATAAATGTATAATTGATGATGACCTGGGTTCAAACATGCATGTTCTAGAGTTCTAGTCATTCTTTTCAGTTTCAGAATTATATTGTCGTCATATTGTAGTATGTGAAATGTATCAGACATTCTCTTGTAACCTACATTAAAACACCAAAATATCTACCAAATTGTTGGGTGTAATTTCTGTCATCCCTTTAAGGAGGAAGGTGTCGGGGTGAAGCTTTAGGTGCTGGAGCGTTGGACATGGCATTTTCATTTCATCATCAAACTAATTTGAGTTTATATATTAGTGTAGGAGCTGGGAGGGTAGTTAGTTGCTGCGATAGAGTTAAAGAGAATGCTCCTTAAGAGTCGAGATGTAACCCAGTTTGAAGAACTTATCCCTTCCACAAGGGGAGCACCGGGAGTATAGGAACAGAGTATGAGAGAGTAGGCACCTTGTCTAAGAGAGTAACAGCCTAAGAACCAGGAATTTTGGATTATAATTGGATGACTTATTATAGTAGTGATCTTTGGTGGTAGCTGTGATGGTCTGGTAAAACTTGACTACTTATAGAAAATGTTCTTGACATTGTCAACAGAGGTTGTAAATGTTCTTATGAAAATTTTAGGTACGTGTGAGAGGATCATCCAGAGTTAACGGTGTAAAGGTTGTTTATATAATGGAGTAGAAAATGATTTTGGACCATTGATCACGGGGTGAACAGTAACATGCATAAAATAGGATGTCAGTACGTTAAATGGGAAGTGATAAGATATTTGATTAGCCGGTGCAAGTTTTGTGTTTGTGGGATTATATGACAAAGGCAAAGGGTATTGTTTCAGAGAGGTCCTGTTAATTTAAGGTCGGTGATGATGATGTATCAAGGAGAGTAAGAAGGCATCAAGGATTATTGAAGGGTAAGTAAGTGTGAACGAGAAACGAGCATAGGCGTTGAACATGGGTATCCAGGGGAATATGCTCTTTCTCTCGTTTTGAGGTCGTTGGCTTATGATAGCCCGAATGAACCCTGCTCTCTATATTCCAAATAACAAACCCTGAAAGCTAACAAGAAGAGGATGTCGATTGGTCCCCCCACTCATTGGGTTTTGCACAATGTTGCCTGGATCATGGGTCGCTCCTAGTTGGTTCACTACTACAGATTATGAGACACTTTAGAACTCTAGTTGGAATTCTTTTAGTATTATAATCATGTGTTTTGTCAAAAATTATATACTCCACATTAATTAAAGGGGTTCATTAAAAATGTACGTACCATGTAATATATTAATATATTAACCTTTCTTGTGTATATATTTAGGTTGAAAAGTCTTTTTACCCCATTTACTCTTATTGAAGTAAAAAATTGTATTATTACTAATAATACTAAGATAGTAAATGGTAAAATTGGGAATTACACTGTTGAAGATGGGATCATGAACCCACCATGTTTCAGGTGTTTCGCGGTACTTAGGAGGATGTAGTGATCCCGGCAACTATGGTTTTGTCAATTCAAATGAATCAAGATATTAGAGTCAAAGCATCCCTGGGAAAGGAGTATAGAAGTACATACATGGACATGCAGTTCAATGGTGATGATTGAATTGATTGCCTTCTGGCGGGGATTGAAGATATTAGAGTTAAAGCATCCCGCATGATGACTCTTTCCCCACTGATTTGTATATAATTGGAAGTGACACATTTCTTTTAGGGATCTTAAGTATTTAGTTCCCTTTTTTAAGATTTATTTGGACCCACTCCTATGTTTTTTTTAGTTGTTGGTCCTATTCTAACTACTATGGGACAAGTGTCATTCTCTACGGAAAGGAAGATGGACGGTTACAGAGTAGTTATGGACAATTTTTGGTAGTTATAGGACTTGTTACAATTTTAAAAATACATGGGATGAAAGCCTAACAAATCTTAGGAGATGGGACTAAAGCCAAGAAAACTATTTCTTTTATCTATTATTAACCACATTGGTACAAAAACAAATGCATAGAGTCGACGCTGACAGTGGAAATTCAAAACTAAGAAGGTGGAGAATTCTAGGTGATTTACTACAATTGAAGAGAACATCACAGTCACAAGCACATATAGGGTTGTGACTTTTGAAGCATCTACCATCCTCGAATAACTATGAGTTATAACATCTCCTTGCAAGCGTTGAAGTTAAAACTGTTATTAATTCAATTTTGGACAACTGGTTATGGCAGCTCTATATCACTGTTCTAAAAAACCCGCCTAGGCTCCGCCTAGGCACGCCTAGGCTTGAGGCTTGGAAGAAACGCCCCGCCTTAAGATTTTGACGCCTTATGCTTGGTAAAACCCTTAAGGCGTACTTTTTTTCTAAAAACAATAATGCTTTAGTAAAACGATATCGCCTTTTAAAGATTTTTTTACAAACCGGACCATTATCGCATCCAAAATAATCAAATAGTATTTTTAATTGCAAATATTCAGACATATTTTTATGATATGTACAATTTTAGTATTTTAATACCCTTGTTATGGTTAAAAAATATTAAAACATATTAAAAAGGCCTAAATGCCTTTTCACGCCTTTTTACGTCTTGACCCGCCTAGGCTTCTAAGGCTTAAGGCTTGGCCTCCATGCCTCGATCACGCCCCGCGTTTTTTAGAACCTTGCTCTATATAAATAAGATCTCAATTCTTAAAATGGTTTGTAGTCTAATCTTAATTGTTGATCACACTACCTATTGCCCTTGTAGCGGGAACAAGCCTCCAATAATCCCATTAGCGTGTTTTTAAATAGTAGAAGCATCGTCTAACTTTTGAAAATGTAGATATTTGGATGTGAAGGCATGGCTTGTAGAGTGGGGCGAAAGAGTTTCATATATTCAAAAGCATAATGTGTCTACTAGGCTGCTTCTCAACTGTGCTTCTTAAATTTTTAAGCCATTAATCAGCTATGAATAACATCCTTTTGTTCCCTTTGTTCATTACATGAGCATGATTATCCTTTTGGAAACTGTAGACTGTTTATTTTCCCATACATATTATGTATAAATGCTTGCTAAAAAAGGCGAGAATAGATAACATCCTGATTGCATTGTTTTTGACAAATAGCGTCATCTTTGCATCTGGTTCTTCCAGGAGTGAATGCTGACGATGTTCGAGTAACTGTAGCTGCACCTGCAGCCCGTGGTGAAGCTAATAATGAACTTTTGGAATTCATGGGCAAGGTATGTTCTTTTTTTTTCTCCCTCCTTTTATTTCCATTTTGGTGGTTACGGATAATAACATGATTCAAAATTTTGATTTCTTACAGTTGAGTTATTATGTTAAGCTAATACATTTGATGTTGAAATAGGTGTTGGGTTTGAGACTAAGTCAGATGACTCTTCAAAGAGGCTGGAATAGCAAATCAAAGCTCCTTGTGGTGTGTTGAAAAGTTTTTTTTAGCATCCATAATTGTGACCGTCTGTTACTTTGCGTGCTTTGTTCTCATACATCCTCCCTACTAAAAAATATTAAAGTCTTACAAAAATGCATAAAGTATGAAAGCAATAATTCAATATTTACAGTTCATTCATGTTCAAAAATTGCTTGGATACAAAGTTACATTTCACTTCCATAATTCATCCTAAACAAATGAAACAGAAAATATCATTTCCATTTCATGGAGAATCAAATGTTCTACCCGCTCAGACCCCTTTTCATTCCCCCCTCCCCCTCTTATTTAAACTTCTTTGGTAAACTAATGAGAAAAAAAGGGTTCAGTGGGCTTTATATGGGACAAGTTTTGAAATTCACAGATTTAGCATTTCAAAATTGCCAAAAGACCCTGCCCTATCCACAGTCATATCCCTCTGTATCCCCCCCAATTTAAAATAGAAAAGAAGGGGATATTTATTAGGTGTATCTGATATGAGGCCTATCGGGCAAGTGTCGGATACCGATACTTGTCCGATACCGGTACGGGGTAGTATTGGTGTCTTCTTGATTGACCATTTTGACTTTGGATACGCCCGATACATTGTGGATACTTTTGGAATACAATTGAGTCAGTTTGTAATTACTTTAAAAAAAAAGTGAGGGTCGGTTGGTAATTATAAGTGACATAAACGGCGTGAATGACACTCAAAGAAGCACACTCAAACATTGAGACTCTCTCAAAAACTACTATTTTTCGAATTGATTTACCACAAATGTGGATAAGGAGAAGTGCTGGAGAGCAAGGTTGTCAAAATGCGTATCGGAGCCGTATCGTTTTCTCAAAAAATGTGTATTGTATCGTGTATCGTATTGTTAGATACACTTTTATATTCAATAATTATATAAATAATATTATATACATTATTATATGTGTGTGGGGTATCTAAAATTAATAAAAAAGACAAATCAACACAAATTATATGCAATATTAAGTATTAAATAATGTCTAAAGCATCTTCATGATATCATATTTCATAACATAATTCCAAAGGCCAAAATTTTCTAATTATTCCTCCCCACTGACAAACACCACATTAATTACATTGCAATCATATCATATTACATTGCAAATTTTTCTAAGCTGTTATGGTTTGTAAGTTCTTCTCCTTGTTTCTTTTGAAGCCCTCGCAACTTGCTCAACCAAATCCCAAAACCCTTTTACGAACTCCCAAGCCCTCTGCTTCTTCTATTATTTTTTTTGTTTAAAAAAAGCGAAGTGATGTCGTTTAGCCGAAAAACAAAGATGTATCGCCGATACGATACGTCTGATACGTATGTATCGGGCGATACTTAGGTATGTATCGCCGATACTTACAAAAAACGATACATCCACCGATTCAACATGTTTTACCCTCGATACGATACGTATCGTGTATCGACCGATATTGACAACATTGCTGGAGAGCATATTTCCTACCAATAGAGGAAAATTCTAGCATCCATTTGATGCCATGGGTGGTCTAGATTATTCTTATTACATAAAGGATTATAATGACCCTCACTAAACCTAATAACTACAATTAAAATGAAAAATAAAAAAATGGACAATTATGACATGAAAAATATGAAAAATGCTAAAAAGATCAAAAATACGATTTACATCACACTCCCTCACTTAAAACAAAATTCGTCCTCATGCTTCCAAAATTCTTCGACTTGTGTAAAATCTGGAAATATGTAGCCCCAAGAAAAGTGACCCTTGAATTGTGTGCTTGGGCATTTGCGTTTCTGTTGGACCACAATTGACTTCAGCTGAAAATTCCGCCTTGGGCCAAATTTTGGCTCACAAGTGACTTCAATGTCTAATATTGCAGCCCAGGAGAAAGCAATAATAAAAGCAGTGTTTGGGCTTTCAGCCTTTCACAGAAACTTGGGCCTCCAAATCCCTTAATGGCACTTTTATCTACAGCCCAATTTTTTTTTTGGCAATTTACTCTTAGGTCCCTTGTTGACAATTTTTAATTATTTAAGGACAATTTTCTATGTAACAAACAAATAACAGATTGTGAAAACAAACCTCACAAAAGTTGGTCTTGAACTTGATGAGCCTCCTTGATCAATAGACTCAGATCCAAACAAAATCTAATCAGCTCGGGTAGGTTTGCTGCCCGAGCCGAGATGAGGGAAGGAAAGAATGAGCCGGAGGAGAGTGAGGGAAGGGAGGAGAGTGAGAGGGTCGGCCGTAGAGCTTGTACGTAGAGAGAGAAGAGAAAATAAGAACCTTAAGTTAGGGTTCTGTGTTGGGTTGGGTTGGGTTTCAAAAGGCAACGTGGGTTATGATATATATATATATATATATATATATATATATATATATATATATATATATATATATATATATATATATATATAATAAAGGAGCATGGTTTTTGGCAAAATATCTTCACTTTTATGCATGACATTTCATGCATGATATTTTCTCCCTTTCATCCCATGCATGAAAGTCATGTTAAAGTGTTTTTATTTTTATTTTAATAAAAAGGGTTTTGTTTTTGTTTTTTAAAAGGGAAATAATTATTTTTAAAAAGGGAAATAATTTTAAATAATTTAATTTATATTTTTAAAATATATTTTTATATATTTTTATTTATATTTTTAATTTATTTATATTTTTTTCTTTAATTTTTATTTTTTTTATCACGGGGGCAAATTTATTGGGAAAAAGTTTTGTTGAGTTGAGTTGAGTTGGGGGCAAATTTATCGTCATGCGCTCGGCACAGGCATCCACTAAATTATTTAATGAAAGCGGTCTGGTCCGGTTCAAAACCGTTTTTTACGATCCAAGACCGAGACCGACCCGAATTTTGCGGTCCTATATATTTTTAGACCGAAATAAGAAACCCCTGCAAACGTGTGTTCGGTTCGGTTCAGTTTTTTCCGTCCATTCGGTCTATTTGGATTCGTGCCACCCTCAACTAATGTGTTACCACCATACAATGTTCTGATTGAAGCCATGTCCCGCATCCCTATGAAACAAAACAACTATGAGCAGAGATAATGTAGACATTTAAAAAAAAAGTCTTTGATTCATGTTTACCAAAAAAATGTTTCATTTGATATTAATGTCATGCTAGTGTCACTACTGGGGATTAAAAATTATTTTTGACAATATGTTGGACTAAAAATTAAAAAAATTATATATCTTGAACTTTTTGTTAAAAGTTTCTTAAAGTTCCTTACAAATGATCACAAGTTATCCTGGAGATGTTTGTCTGTGTTATTTATATTTATATAATTTTCCATGAGCCACATCTTGCAAGCATTTATTTTCTTGTTTTGTGCATTTCTATATTAGGAATTTCATAAATGTCAATTATATGAAAACACAATGATGATATATTCAACCAGGTGGAGGATTTGTCTGCAAGGCAGGTATATGAGAAGCTTTTGGAAGCAGTACAACCTTGAACTGCGCCATGGATAGACGCAAGGTCCCGAAGTTTAACATTTTCCTTTTCTAATACATTGAAAAAGCTTATACAGTGATCCCAATGTACCATGTGAATTCAGATCATTGACACGTGAAGAATTGTGAATGACTGCTTGTGTAATTGTGCCCTGGAAATTGTTTAATTTATGCAAATGTTTGCGACTGTTTGAGAATTATATCATGCAACCAAATCTTCTCAGGATAGAGAGTTTTAAGTTCACGAGCCCCATCATGATGGGCAAATCTCATTTGAAATGACGACTATGGTGAGGCAAAGCGTCTACCATTAGAGTGAATCTCGTAATTCACCCAGTGTCATCTCAAATCTCACGCAGTTTTTGCCATCATCAAAACATCCTCGTTTACCGTTCTAGATTTAAGACGTTTTCATAAATGATGCCTAATTACACGGGGATAAAGTGCAAGTCTAATAATAAGTTCCAACAATATGAATGCGACAGTTAACAACATTACGTGGTTCATTCAGACAAGTCTTGCTTACGTCCCCTATGGTAATTGTTTGTGGTATTCTTTATTAATAGGGATGTTTTTAAGGGCATCCTAAATAATATTTAAAATATTACAATTTTTTTTTTACTATAAAATACAACTTGATTTTAATAGTTCTTTTCAAATATCATTAAAGGGCTATCATATATTTAAAGTTGTAAAAAATTATTTACCCACTTTCTCTCCTCTCTACACATTCAAACCTCTTAACTTCTCAACCTTTCAACTTCAAAACCTCTCAACTTTAACTATAAATTATTTTCATCATCTAAATCTCCAACGCTTCAAAGATTTTCATCAAATCATCATTCAACACCATACAAGCAAGATTATAGTCATCAAAACATATATAATAGACATTGTTTGATATATTATTCATTATGATAATATGTTAAAAACATGTTAAACCTATTAAAAATATGTTGAACAACAATAATGTGTTAATTTTTGGTGCAAAGAACGTTTAATACTCCTCATATGTTGAGAAAACACTACATAATCAATAAACCCTAGCGTATAAAATCCTAGCTGATAACCCAGTGGTTTGGTATCTCGACCCTGAGTAAAGATTCAAATTTCGTCATGTTTGCCCCAAACCAAATATGGAATGAAAAATTGGATTCAAACATCATTGGGTATAATTACCCAAAGTATATGCGTTTAATTCGGCATAATTATCTCGAATATATGCATTTCATTCGGTATAATTACCCCGAATGAGACTTTGCAACAAAAAAAATATATATACATTTCATTCATTATAATCATCCCGAATATATGTATTTAATTCGGCATAATCACCACGGCATAATCATCCCGAATGAAACTTTTTCTTTAAAAAAAATCTAACATTGATTTGGGATAATCATCCCGAAAATCATCATCTTCTTCGGGGGCCCGATCCCGAACCACTGGACGATTTCTGTTATTTTTTCACATTTGAATCCTTATGAATAACCAAATTATATATATATATATATATATATATATATATATATATATATATATATATATATATCAGTCATGCTCTTGTGCGGACTAGTCCGCATTTTAAGAATGCGGACCGGACATGTGTCACCTGACGGTGAGCCTAGAAAAGAGAGAGAGTGTGCCTATAATTTAGGCGATGAAGTCTAGGCGCACCGTTAGGTGACACATGTTCGGTCCGCATTCTTAAAATGCGGACTAGTCCGCACAAGAGCATTATTGTATATATATATATATATATATATATATTGGAACCCAAAGTTTACTTAAAAAATGTAATTTGGGGAGTTTTCCTTTGCTTTTGAGGTGTTATCATTGTCTTTGGGGGAATATCCATTGATATTTGAATATTTAAATAAGAAACCCTAGTTATTTAATAATGTTGAAGATGATTGCTTAGATTAATGGAGAAAAAGTTATTAGCTTTTGTGAAGAAGATAAATGGAGAGTTTGGAGTGCAGTGTAAAGAGATAGAATGCATGGTAAATTGTGTTGAAAATAGTGTGTAATATATATATATATATATATATATATATATATATATGATGTGGTGGACCTTAGCAAAAAATCCTTTTTTTTCTTATGATAGTTTGAAGTAAAAGTTGTAGTGCCCTTAGAAACACCCATTAATAAGAAGCTCATTGGGTTATAGAATCATTAGATAAGAGCCAAGAATCTAAAGTACAATGATGCAATTGGTAGGGACCTTTATTTATATATACAAGAGTTGTGATTACAATACATTAAGTAAATGAAGTCTCAGAGACTGTATAGACGGGTTCACAATCATAATTGAACTGATCTTGATCAGAGGATTCTAATATTTAAAGTAAGAACTTGAGAAATTTTATAGGGGCACATGATTTAGACACATTGAAGTGTCGTGTTTGCATTGACTTGTGTTTGAGATCCACTAATTCTCATTCAAGACACCAACCAATGTGGACATGATCCTTCAGCGTGTCTATCTAAATGTGTTTAAATAACGTGTCCACCTAGAATTACTCGTAAACACTCTGCTTGTCCTTATCCTCATCTAGTTCATCTTCTTCGTACCGCTTGGTTGCGAAAAGGTCAACCATACTTTAAACTATAGTAGGTCAGTCACAACTTATTAGACGAGGCTAGCCTAGCTGAATCCACATGACATGACGGTATTGGCTGGAAAATTCTCACATCCTCTAATTATTAGGATCACTAAGCAAAATACCTATGTAATTTATAGAGATCAACATCAAGGATAAACATTAATAGTAAAATTGCACATGATTAAATAGTGCATATGGATTGTCACACTAGATGCCCTTAATTTTCAAACTATCAATCACACTTTGTTTCCTCCTTATAATGGTGGAGAGGTGGAAGAAATTGTGCTTCTCCCTCATTTAACTAACATTTATATATAAGATTTTTTCTCCAACGTAATTCTTTTCAAGTTAATATTTTAGGGTGTTTTAATATAAACCCCATTTTTTTTTAAATAACCCCATTTTTTATAAGCCACAATTTTGGGTTGAATTGCAATTAACACACCCCATCTTGTGGTGTGCATAAAAAGATTTAAGGTAAAGCTTGAAATTTAGGGATCCATTTCAAACATTTCAGACAGCGGACTAAACTCAATCCGGACAACCCTTTTGCACACAAATGTGACACCCCGACTAATTAAATACCGGGTAGCTACACCTTTATGAAATTAATACAGAATATCAAGTTGGTTCAGTCTTAGCATCACTGTCGAAAATATTTAATTTATTACTAGCCACCTAATATTTAAAAAGAGAGATGCCCAATTTTATTAAATAAATTAACAATAACCAAGTAATTAAATCATCA
Source organism: Sambucus nigra (assembly GCA_949130495.1). Lineage (NCBI taxonomy): Eukaryota > Viridiplantae > Streptophyta > Magnoliopsida > Dipsacales > Adoxaceae > Sambucus > Sambucus nigra. The sequence continues at coordinate 210,451,045 of OX422210.1, forward strand.
AACATCAATCGCATAAACAATCTCATATGAATAACCAACGAAATGAAATAAACTGAGTCTGGAGTAAACACTCAAATGATAATAATACCAGAGTAAATAAAATCCCAATACACGAGTCTGAGTAAATCAACCAACATCTGAAATAATGAAAGTCTGTATCTACAATATCTAGATAAGAATGAGCACCATGCCCCAACTGATATGAATGACTCCGAAGGAACCAAGGATAAGTGTGGAGGCGTCTAATACCGATATCTTGTAACTTCCATAGCAGCTACAACACGTCATCAGAATGGAACTCCTATGCTTGGCGTCCCTATGGCTGGGCACCTAAAATATTTTTACAAAACAAAATAGATTTGGAGGAAAACGGGTCAGGGCCCGAGGTGAAAACAGTTTAAAAATATAGCAAGTATTTAAATTACAATTAAACAACACATTATAAACATGTTAGTTGCGTACTCTTACATGAGTTTCTCACCTCTCAACTAATGTGCACGCCTAACGCATACCCTTAACCCATCCTAGTTATGACGCTAACTAACTAGTCTGTACCACTCCTGGTTTCACATTCTAACATAGGGTATCTACTCGTAAAACCCAAACAAGTCACATTCATAACCCATATTCACCTTCATTAAATTACTTATCTCAAGTGTTAATTAAATTCTCACATTCTTAGCCCATTCAAATATCTTAGTTATTCACATCTACTAAGCAACATTGAACCAGTCACAAGTACATATATAAATCACTCTCAGTACATATATACATATAAGGCACCCATAGGCTAAGCTGCGGTGTATGCATACTCTGCTATCAAATCCATGTACACCATGTACTTCAGGATCATGTGTTCCGAATCACTAAGGAATCGTCTCAATACAAATCACACATATTGGAGGCGGACATAGTTCACATACCCATGGGTCACGCACATACCTACGCTCCCATGGTTAGTTGACTTGTCAACTTGCAAACAAGTCATTCATAGTCCTATGTCCTTAAGGTATCAATCTAAATCCCCCCGAAGGCACACAAAGATAAGATGGTCCTTTTCCCGAAAACCAACCTCCCGTGATAGCAAGTATGGTAGGTATGTCATATACATAAGAAATCCATACACTAGGCATTCACACAACCTAAGTAATCATATTTTAATATCGGTATTCACACATTCCATCTAGTAAATCTCGTACGTAGTAAGTTTATCCCGAACATCCTACGTAATATATAATTAGCTTGATAACTCTCTTGTCATATCAATTTAAGTACTTAAACCTATCCCAAAAGGTTACTAGGTCTCCTATTAGTTTCTAATGTTATCTCAGTAACTTAAAGTCCCTCCGTTACTGTTCTTATCCTTACATCATCATTCATTCCCATTATAGTTTCAATTCGAACGATTTCTAACCGTACCTCACTTGGTAGACCCTCGTAAGCAATATCATTCAAATCCATAAGGTAAACCATTTTTCTAGCATCAACTAAGACCCTACTGACCTTAACTAAGTCCCAAAATATTAAATTAATCACCCTAATAATCATTAACGGCTTTGGGATTTTCATTAAACCTTAAGGGAAAATAATTACCAAAAATCAGAAGATGTCGATCGATCGATCATCGATCGATCGACATTCTTGAGTCGATCGATCGATCAAGCAGGTATTTGCCCAGAATTCTCTTAAATAGTTACGGGTTTCTTCTTTTTACACCTCTAATTATTCATTACGACGTCCCAAACTCCCAACCAAGTATACTAATCATCATACCAACATATTTACATAATTTCTAACGTTATCAGAATCATTAAATCATCCTCAATTAACAATTTCTTGGATCAAAAGTCATAATTATTCCTCTAAACCTAGTTCTTCCAAATTTCTTCAATAATATCATAAATCCTGATTAAATTTCATACTTCCCTACACATGAAGCATGATTTCATATCTAATATACGACCGAAAGTTTTAACTACATGCAACCCTACCCAGATTCAATGTTTAATTCTCCCATTTCACAATTTATTTCATTGTTCATGATGAATCTTCAAATCTACACTATCATGTAAAATATATGCTTTGAATCTTTGCAAGATAAATCACTTGCCTCTGTTTAGAAGTTCTGATCCGTTGATGACGGTATTGGTTGGCTCTCCCTCTCTTTTCGGTCACAAATCCGGTGATGGTGGTGGTGTGTGGTGGTTATGGCCATGGAAACCCTTGGAACTTCTCCTCTCTATTCACGTTGCCCACTCTTTGGTTTTGACAGATAATGGCCCTAAGTTTGGCTGATAAATATCACCTAATTTTCGTGAGTCACTATTCATTAAAGATTAAAATGACTAAAATACCCTCCCGGGTTGTCGGTTAGGCCTAAAAATGCCCCGAAACCCAAACTAAACCCCCGACTAGTGTTTTCTGACTATTTAGACCCTTCGGACACGTTGGCGCACTCAAAATAATCATACCGATGAAATAAAAATAAAATAATTTAAAATCCATTAAATTGGGTCCTGACACGATTGAAACGTGCGTCCCAACTTAATTACCGAAACTGCCGTATTTTCAACTAATGACAATTTAAAAATTCAATAATCACATATTACTATAATCACTCAGTAATATTCAACATTATCATCATATTTAAATACTAACTCTCCTCTCGCTAGTTATTTAAATCCGAATTAATTTCCAATTAATTATCCCAAATTAATTTAATTAATCCCACAATTAAAAGAAATTTCATTTAATTAATCTCATAATTAAAAGCCATAAAATTACGGGGTATTACATACTTTCCCCCTAATAACAAAATTTCGTCCCGAAATTCGGAAAAGTAGGCATACCTGGAAAAAAAATTAGGTATCCTCCAGTACTCGAAACAAAATACAAAGAAAGGCTCAATCACTACAGCCCTCGCTTCACAGCACGCTTGTTGAACACTCTTGACACTTTATCAGTTATAGGGTTACACCTCAATAAATGCACCTCACGTTGTGCTCTTACTAAACAACATTCGAATAAGAATAGCCTATACATCATTGGCCGCATTATCTCAATATTATTATGAGTTCGTCCCTCACTTTGTATCAACTCCCGCGTTTATCTAAACACAGAACACCCATCCTCAGAGAAACCATAGAACATCTGACTACTCTTGTCCGTTCTTCGAATCTCTGTTCCCGGTGGCGTGACTTTTTCAAAAGGAAAAGCCACATAAGAAGGTTGGTGGTTATCCCATATATTTATCGGACTTTAACTTATGACTGATCCCAACTCTTTCATAATCCGCTCACCTCTAAACATCCAGAAGAAGAATAGTAAGGTTTATTTACACAAAACATCTGTAAGCACCTTGTCCACTATAAATAGGTACGGGTACTTTCGCACAATTCTAATATTAGGTAACACCCTCTCCCCATTACCATATTATACTTCACTTACTAGCTATACCCGTTGTGAAAATGAAATGATCGCAATGAGTCCAAAATTACTTTCATATAGTTCCACCAGTCGTCAATCACCTTGCGCCTATTCCTCGAGCTATAGGTGAGACACCCTTCTCAAAACGAAACGTTATTCCCACTACTTCCTCATACCCCATGTTGAAAGTGTATTTCGGGGACCTCATCCTAGTTCAGAATAATACTGGGTAGGACCACATATCGGCGCGTTCACTATCTAATAGTGTAAATCACCCAAGGATATAACAATTACTTTCCTTCTGGACAACATGTCACACACATTCGAAGGAACTCGTTACTTATCTATAAGTTGGCAACCCTTCAAAGAAATTTACCAACTTGACTCTTCCATCACTGGAATCGTCGGCTTGATACAAAATTTTCTGGCTGATCATCTGACCCCAACCGATCTACTACTTACTATACCCCTTTCAACACCGACTTTCACTTATAATTCTTCCCGTTAAGTGATACTTAATAATCCTCTTCTTCCCTCGGCGCATACCAAAAGTTTTCACCACGATGTGCACTTCTGGACTCTTTATACCTTATTGAGATCCTCACTCTATTTAAGCGTAAGCCACCCTTAACATTTGATTGGGTGGAGCTCTGCTCCAAATTGTCCATAATAGTTAAATATTTATCTTCTCAAGGGATACCCCCTTTTTAAATGGCTTCCCACTGCCTTTCAACCAAGTCCGGACGTGGTACTCTGATTGCACATGAATCTATAGGTTGTCGTCCTTCTCACGACGCTTAATCCGATCTACCACTTTCATTTTGTCATAATAGTCCCACAAGCATAAATTTCACCCATCTATTTCCATGTTTCTTCTTCCGGCGATTTTGACAGCAGCAAACCAAGGTGTTTACACCCCTTATAAATCTGCAAACGGGTTTAAACATCATACACGCTCATACATACGCCTAACTCTTTATTTCCCTTGTATTCCCAACGTGGCTATACCACTTGGACCATCTCAATTACCCCCCCCCCCCCCGAATTCGAAATCCTAAATCCTCCTTAACATCATTCCATCCTTCAACCTGCCGTAATAAAACAAAATTTTCAGTACTTTCTCACCAAACAACTGGCTCTACTGGCCTTATATCGTAATTTACCTTTTAGCTTTCAGTTATAACTACATACTTCCATAACGACCGAGGTACCGGACTCATGGACGAATGGCCCAAACATCTCCCTACTACCAACCTTACGCTAAGTTTTATGCGTGGGATGTCTCGCAAAGAGAAATCCAAACAAGGAACCCCCCGATACACTACTACTTAGCATTGTCGGTTATCGAAATCCATTAGGCCCTCAGTTCATAACACGTACCCCTATATTCCCGTCTTTTGACAACAAAGTTACATCTCCTTCCGCAATTACACTTAAACAAGGAACTTCTTCCAAAAGACACTGCCTCTTAACATTGATGGTAATAACATTCCATAAACATCATGCAAATATAATCGGGGCTCTCAAAATCCCATCCCCAGACATACAACTATGAGTATCAACTTTCACGTCTCTACAGGGTGATATAACAATGCATTCTTCTTATTACCACATCCTGAGCGTTGATTATAATGACCAGCTAAATCTTTCCACTGAACAGTAAACCAAATACACTCCGAATCATATCAATTAAATTACTACACATACAGGGATCAAATATTCGAGATTATTAGACCTTTCGAAGTCTCGATAATATATATATATACATACATATAAATATCTATAAATGTGAGCCCGACCCTCTCGTAGATGGGGTCTCGCTAGAACAGAACATTCTACACCAAGGTAGTAACCCCGATAGACTTGAAATAACCGCACACTATCGGTTTAATCATTATTATAAAACCATAATTAGGATAATATCATACTCGTATAACACATCACTAAAACGAGTAATTTCAATAAAGTATATACCACTATCGATATACCCATTCATCCTCCGCCGATAACACTAAAGGTAACCCCACTATACCAGGGAAAAATATTCACATAAATAATAACATTGCCGAGATACTCACTAAACTCGTCTCTCATGCGAATATAGCAATAATAAAAAATGTAGTAACTCGTTCATGTCACATACAACACGCATCATCATCTAAGGATATAACTCATACTTCTGCCCTGCCAATCGCCCTGGCTGCTTAAATGGTTCCTGGACTTAACACACCTGTTCGTACCAAGTCAAAAATTTCAATAACTATTTCCCTTGCTAGGAACCATACCCTTATCCCTATACTTGCTTCGGGAAAATTTTAACGCACGGGTTTCACTCCCCACAAAATACCTCTACACATACTCCACTTATCTCTCGTCACACTGACCATGTTAGGGTTGTCCTTCTCTCGAGCATTGGTAGTCTTGACTCTGATGACTACCTCTGTTGTTCCCTTAGCTTTGATGGACCTAAGGAACACGCTACTGACTTCAACAACTCTTACTGAGATCCCCATCACTCGGTAAATAATTTTTCTATCTGAATCATTTAAATGGGTCCCCTGATGGGTCTCCCCTTTGTGGTTCTTCACCAACACCGTTTCCCCCAGTCTTACTCTATCTAAATTCTTTGATTCTTGTAGCTCCCCACACCAGGAAGCGTTTACCTCCATATTAATAAAATGCGACATTGTTACCATCTGCATTGACCGTCCAACCAGAATTCCCCAGAAGTGCTAGCAATTATTCTTGTTTTAATGTCCTCTTTTCTATTGCACCTACTTCATCCGGTGCAAGGTTCGCTAATTAATTAAATTTCTTTTCACAAAGTGACCTTTGTCCGACCCTCTTGTGTGTTCAGAACAACGTTTGCATCTTATCCTGAACATATGATGAAGGAACTTATGGTCAAACCATACCTATGAGCCTTCTCTTGACAAAACATTCCACTTCTAAGTGTGGTGGTTGCCTCTCACCATTGTAACTCTGTTTTTACGAGCTAAGAGAAATTTTACCTTAAATTTTCACTCCCGATTAGCCATACTCCGACATATGCCCAAGCCTTTGGATATTTTACCTTCGTTGGCTAACACACGCCATTTTTGCCTTTCTAGAATTTCTACTGCTGGTTCTCTTTAATGTTTCGTCTGACTCTCTCCCATTCCAACCTTGCCGAGTGAGTCTAATTTGACCCCACTTGCTACTATAGTGGTACCTAGAAGTCATATGTCGTGCTTTATCCGTCTTTACCATCCTGGTCTTTCGTGCCATAATAGGGGTGACCTCAACTATGGTCATCATTCTTTAATATATCAAATAACCTCAACTGAGCTTTTGCCTCCTGCAGTTCGCCCAACTGTCCTCACCTGACATACTGCATTGTTCGGCACACAAACACACCCGAATGCAAATAAGATTCACTATCATATACACTATAGCAGGAGAAAGAAATCTCACCAAAGAAATCAATAATCCTAAACATAGGGCTCTATATCAAAGAAAGCTACGCTGGAAGCATAATAAATCGCACAGATCCTAAAGGACACTAAAACCTGATGCTCTGATACCACCTGCGACACCCCGACTAATTAAATACCGGGTAGCTACTCATTTATGAAATTAATACAGAATATCAAGTTGGTTCAGTCTTAGCATCACTGTCGAAAATATTTAACTTATTACTAACCAACTAATATTGAAAAAGAGAGATGCCTAATTTTATTAAATAAATTAACAATAATCAAGTAATTAAATCATCAACCATCAATCGCATAAACAATCTCATATGAATAACCAACGAAATGAAATAAACAGAGTCTGGAGTAAACACTCGAATGATAATAATACCAGAGTAAATAAAATCCCAATACATGAGTCTGAATAAATCAACCAACATCTGAAATAATGAAAGTCTGTATCTACAATCTCTAGATAAGAATGGGTACCATGCCCTAACTGATATGAATGACTCTGAAGGAACCAAGGATAAGTGTGGAGGCATATAATATCGAGATCTTGTAACTTCCATAGCAGCTACAACACGTCATCAGAATGGAACTCCTATGCTTAGCGTCCCTGTGGCTGGGCACCTAAATTTTTTTTACAAAACAAAATAGATTTGGAGGAAAACGGGTGAGGGCCCGAGGTGAAAACAGTTTAAAAATATAGCAAGTGTTTAAATTATAATTAAACAACACATATTACAAACATGTTAGTTGCGTACTCTCACATGAGTTTCTCACCTCTCAACTAATATGCACGCCTAACGTATACCCTTAACCCATTCTAGTTATGTTGCTAACTAACTAGTTTGTACCAATCCTGCTTTCGCATTCTAATATAGGGTATCTACTCGTAACACCCAAACAAGTCATATTCATAACCCATATTCACCTTCATTAAATTACTTATATCAAGTGTTAATTAAATTCTCACATTCTTAGCCCATTCAAATATCTTAGTTATTCACTTCTACTAAGCAACAGTGAACTAGTATCAAGTACATATATAAATCACTCTCAGGACATATATACATATAAGGCACCCCTAGCCTAAGCTGCGGTTCACGCATACTCTACTATCAAATCCATGTACATCACGCACGTAAGGATCACGTGTTCCGAATCACTCAGGAACCGTCTCAATACAAATTACACATATTGGAGGCGGACGTAGTTCACATACCTACGCTCCCATGGTCAGCTGACTTATCAACTCGCAAATAAGTCATTCATAGTCCTATGCCCTTAAGGTACCAATCTAAATCCCCCCGAAGGCACACAAAGATAAGATGGCATTTTTCCCGAAAACCAACCTCCCATGATAGCAAGTATGGTAGGTATGTCATACACATAAGAAATCCATACACTAGGCATTCACATAACATAAGTAATCATATTTCAATATAGGTATTCACACATTCCATCTAGTAAATCTCGTACATAGTAAGTTTATCCCGAACATCCTACGTAATATATAATTAGCTTGATAACTCTCTTGTCGTATCAATTTGAGTACTTAAATCTATCCCAAAAGGTTACTAGGTCTCCTATTAGTTTCTAATGTTATCTCAGTAACTTAAAGTCCATCCGTTACTATTATTATCCTTACATCATCATTCATTCCCAATATAGTTTCAATTCTAACGATTTCTAACTGTACCTCACTTGGTAGACCCTCGTAAGCAATACCATTCAAATCCATAAGCTAAACCATTTTTCTGGGCATCAACTAGGACCCTACTGACCTTAACTAAGTCCCATAATTTTAAATTAATCACCCTAAGAATCATTATCGGCTTTGGGTTTTCATTAAACCTTAAGGGAAAATAATTACCAAAAATCAGAAGAGGTCGATCGATCGAAGAAAAGGATCGATCGATCGATCATCGATCAATCGACATTCTTGAGTCGATCGATCGATCAAGCAGGTATTTGCCCAGAATTCTCTTAAATAGTTACGGGTTTCTTCTTTTTACACCTCTAATTCTTCATTACAACGTTCCAAACTCCCAACCAAGTATACTAATCATCATACCAACATATTTACATAATTTCTAACGTTATTAGAATCATTAAATCATCCTCAATTAACAATTTCTTGGATCAAAAGTCATAATTATTCCTCTAAACCTAGTTCTTCCAAATTTCTTTAATAATATCATAAATCCTGATTAAATTTCGTACTTACCTACACATGAAGCATGATTTCATATCTAATATACGGCCAGAAGTTTTAGCTACATGCAACCCTACCCAGATTCAATGTTTAATTCTCCCATTTCACAATTTATTTCATTGTTCATGATGAATCTTCAAATCTACACTATCATGTAAAATATATGCTTTGAATCTTTGCAAGATAAATCACTTGCCTTTGTTTAGAAGTTTTGATCCATTGATGACGGTATTGGTTGGCTCTCCCTCTCTTTCCGGTCACAAATCTGGTGATGGTGGTGGTGTGTGGTGGTTATGGCCATGGAAACCCTTGGAACTTCTCCTCTCTATTCACGTTGCCCACTCTTTGGTTTTGACAGATAATGGCCCTAAGTTTGGCTGATAAATATCACCTAATTTTCGTGAGTCACTATTCATTAAAGATTAAAATGACTAAAATACCCTCCCGGGTTGTCGGTTAGGCCTAAAAATGCCCCGGAATCCAAACTAAACCCCCAACTAGTGTTTTCTGACTATTTTGACCCTTCCGGACACGTTGGCACGCTCAAAATGATCATACGGATGACATAAAAATAAAATACTTTAAAATCCATTAACTTGGAACCTGACACGACTGACACGCGCGTCCCAACTTAATTACCGAAACTGTCATATTTTCAACTCACGATAATTTTAAAAATTCAATAATCACATATTACCATAATCACTCAGTAATATTCAACATTATCATCATATTTAAATACTAACTCTCATCTCGATAGTTATTTAAATCTGAATTAATTTCCAATTAATTGTCCCAAATTAATTTAATTAATCCCACAATTAAAAGAAATTTCATTTAATTAATCTCATAATTAAAAGCCATAAAATTACGGGGTATTACAACCAATCTGCCTCTGCCATCGTCCCTGATTAAAGAACCACTCTTCAAAATTATAGTGAATGTATCATATTCCAATTATGTTACAATTCAATGTAAAATTTGCACTTACGATCAAAGAACCACTCCATACAGTCTTTATTGTTTTCGGGGCCAATCATATATTGTGGAAACTACTGAAAGTCTTTGATATGCATTTCTCTACTCCAACATGATTAGCATTAGCTTTAACAATATCATGTGATAATGAGGTTTACGTTACTTGAGCAAATCGTGCCCTTTTTAATTGCAACCAGAAGTGTAAATGCATTATAACATACCCTTTCAACATGAGGAGGCTCATCCGTTGATTTATAAATTCTGGCACTACTGATATACAAAAAATTCTCTGCACTAGTACTTCGGCCCAATCTGCATCGTACTCTTGGCCCAATTTTTGCTTTGTTGTTGCTTCGAATTTTGGGCGAAAAGAGTAAACTCGTTGTATCCAGATTTTGAGAGAGGAGTATTCTGATTTGTTATTGATTCAAATTGCATGATTCAGACTTTAAGATATGGAGATGTGATGTTTTTATATTGCTATGAACTCTAATGAAGTGGTGTAGTTAGTTAAAGAAGGTGCTATATTGTCATTCTATCTATTTTATTCATTTAATCCGTTTAACACTCAGCTGGGGTTTATTAATAAAAACAATAGATTTATATAAAAGCAACCATATTTTAATATAATAAACCCTCAACTTGTCTCCAAATTATATAGGTTGTGAGAAAAGTAATTTTCTTACACCATTTGAATTACCCTCAACCATAAAATCATTTTTTCTTTTATTTTGGAATATGTTACCAAAAAATAGTATTATTTTGGATTTTAGTCTATTCCATATAAGCATTTATGTTGCAACTAAGTGCGTAATGATACCCCAAGAATTATCGAGGACGTTATTCTATCACTACATCAAAAAAAGAAATCTGGCACGGTTTAAAACTGTGCCAGATCAAATCTGGCACGGTTTTGAACTGTGCCAGAATCAGGTGTTAAAAAATGGCCATTTTTTTCTGGCACGGTTTAAAAGTGTGATAGATTTGACAAAACAGGAACACTTCTGGCACACTTTTAAATCGTGCCAAAATTTGATATTTCTGGCACACTTTTGGAACAGTTTTGAACTGTGCCAGATTGAGCACATTTTGATAAAGGTTTGGCTGCCAAAATTTGATACACTTTTGGCATGATTTTGAACTCTGCCAAATTTTTGGATAAAAGAAAAAAAATTAATTATTTGAAAACAAGAAAATTCACAAATTGCAAATCTTGCACATTGTTGATAAACTAATGTACATACAAACTTCAAAATATTACAAGTCTTTAGTAGTTCACAGACCAAAAAAAAATTGCGTTGAGTTTTCTCTATTTTCTGGACATTCTAAAACCTGCGTAACATAAAGCCCGCACCGCACGACCACAAAATATAACAATAAACTTACAAAAGCCTGCACGGACATAAAAGTTAACAATAAAATTACAAAAGCCCGCACGACCATAACACACAAAAATAGAATCATGAATAAACCCCTTGTTGTAAACTATTGAGTTCTCCGTGTGTTCCATGTGAATAAATGCTAACGATAAATGTTATCCTGGAAAAAAAAATAGGATACAAAAAAGATACGATATTAGTAACCAAGTAATTCATAAAAAAAGCTTACTCAAGCAAAAAAATTACATATACGAGTTGCAATTATTATTATATTCTAAAATTAAAAATCTTATTCAAGTTATGACTACCTGATCAGTTCCTACGAGTTACATTGGTCTCGTGTAAAGTGTTAGTGCTACTTACGGGATCGTTTCGGGGCTGGTTTGGATTTTCACCCTTCAACGACTTGTTTCTAAGCCTAATCCATATATTATCAAATTATCGTCATGTCCTCAAACCGAGAGGCCCGTGACTACGCTGTCAGTTTGTAAAAGTTATATTGGTCCCGTACGAGGTGTTCGTACCTCTTACGGGACCGTTTGGGGGCTAGTTTATGTTTTCACCCCCAAACGGCTTATTTTCAAGCCTAATATACATATTTTGAAATTATCGTCATATTCTCAAATCGGGAGAGCCGCGACTACGCTTGATGGTTTACTGAAAGGATGGAGTATTTATTCTGTAATGTTGCTCGGTGCTCATGCATAATGAAATAACTGATCTGCCTTATTTATTTGCTCAACATATAAGTGCCTTATCTTCTCATTGGTGGATGATTCCGGTTGATTGATGGTTGCATTGGAACTAGTTTTTCTTTTGAGGAATTATGTTCGTCGTGTGCTATGTATCACCCCTGGGAATCTGGATGCAGTAATTTCATAGTTTTCAGCTTGTGGCTTGTCATAATCTTCAAGTATGTTGGTTGGTTGGTTGGTTAACCGACTAACTGCCTTCTGTGCCGATCAACTGAGTGCTGATTGTCCATATTTGATTTTTCTAATCTCTGCTCCTCTGAATGCTTTGTTGATGTAACATGTTAGCTTTTGAACCCAATTCTTAAATATAATTAGTGCCGAGCTAGTAACAGTCTTTGAAACATTTACATATAAGTACAAATGTTGGTCGGTTGTGAAAATCCTCGTGCTGTAAATGCTGAATCTGATGCTTGAATGACACTAAATGAATAATTGCTTCTGTAGTAAAATCCCCCAAGTGTGGAGTATGAATTCTGATATGTGTTATTGATCAACATATGTGGAGCCCCCAATTGGGCTTATAAAACGTCTTCTAGAATAAATTGTATTTGTATTTTGTTCCTGCATTGTTAGTAACAAGCATGATATAATATGAAATTATTGAAATGAATGAATGAAATTTGATTATCTTATCTTGTCACCCCTTGGATGTTTGAATAAATTCATGTTCATGATTTGTATGGAATCATACTGGAAATCGTCATTTGAGCAACATTGGTGCCTTAGGTTTTTGGTGCGAGTCGCACTGAGTTGGGCAACATTATGCCTAAAGTTTTTGGTGCGATTCGCACTGAGTTGGGCAACATTGTGCCTAAAGTTTTTGGTGCGATTTGTACTGAGTTGGGAAACATTGTGCCTTAAGTTTTTGGTGCGATTCGCACCGAGTTAGGCAAAATTGTGCCTAAAGTTTTTTGTGCGGTTCGCACTGAGTTGGGCAACATTGTGCCTTAAGTTTTTGGTGCAATTCGCACTACATTGTTGATGACCAATGTTGTTGGCATCTCTGTTGACGCCGACCAACATTTAGTTGGCAGTTGCTGAGTGCTGACCAATAATTAGTTGGCGGTTGTTGAGGGCCAACCAACATTTAGTTGGTGGTTGCTCAATGCCGACTAACCTTAGTTGGTGGCTGTTGATGCCGACCAACCTTAGTTGGTGGTTGCTGATGCCGACCAACCTTAGTTGGTGGTTGATGTTGCCGACCAATCTTAGTTGGCGGTAAAATATAATACATGTTGCAGGTCTCCTCAGAGCTGAATATATGATAATAAGTATTTCGCCGAGCTCCATGCTGTGATGAATATAAAATATGCATCCAAATGGATATAAAGAATGATCTGTGCTTGAGCATATATCAGAGCAATCATAGAATTAATTGTGCTTGGCTAATCTGTCGAGGTAAAATTGTATAGTGTCGAGCAATACTAATAGTTTCCAGAAGTTTAAGATTGTAGTCGAGCTTTCGTCGGGATTGAATCTTGTACCTGTGGAATTTAATAAGTTGCCCGAACACCTGTTGAGACTAAATAAAATAGTTATTCTCATGAGAATAATTATTCAACCAAACAATGTATGACGTGTATCAACTCAGACATAAGGCAATAAAAAATTCAAAATATGAAAGAATATGTTTTATGCCAAATGTGTGTCATGTGAGCAGTTTCTCAAATATATATCTCATGTAAAACATAAGTTTTATTCAGAATTTTTATGCAAATTTCGACTATAAATTCATTTAAAAAATTTATTTGATTCTAAAGAAATATTAATGAGATGGTATTATTTTTTAGCAAATGGCGATGATTTTGACTTTGTCAAAATCAATAATGTGAGCAAATAAAATTGCCACTTTTTCATTCAAGCACTTGTCTTATCCGCCGATGACCAGCATTTAGACCAATGTTGGATTACTGAGAAGCCTTTGTTCTGGTTTTATCTTTGTTGTCGACTAGGTCCTTGACTGATCATAATTTACAAATTTAACTGGTGCTGACCAGCAATGGATGTTGACGACCAGGAGTAGGTTAGTGTTGAATGGTCACCAACCAACATTAGACGTCGTCAACCAATAAGCAGATGATCGCCGAATGTTTAGCTGGTGCCGACCAGCGCTGGATGGTGCCTCCGACCAAGAAGAATTGTTGCCGACAGTAGCCGACCATAAATAGATTCTGTATGGGGAAGTCCCCGACCTGAACAAATTGTAACGATGTCGCCGAGCAGCAATTTATGGCCGCCTACCTGTGTAACACTGCTGATCAAGTAAATGGATGGTGCTGACAAGTTTAGCAGGGGCCGACATATAATCGATGTACCTCCGACCTGTGCCGACCTGGGTAAGAATTCTTGTACATTGATCATGTTGGTTGGATTTTGGGAAATTGTAACAACCCTTGGTATAACAATCCATGTCGCCGACCAACAATAAAAGCCCCTCCTTCTGAAATTCATGTTGCCGAAAAAAAAAATGGTCCGGTGAAATCGTCACTACCGACCAGTAATGGGGAGTGGGAAAAACTGATACCTGTGTAATATATATTGTCGATCAAAAAATAAAAGTTGCCGACCTGGACTGTTGGTCACACATGAGTCACCGACCAATCATAAAAAATTGTAATTGCAAGAATTGTTCCACTTTCTTGCTGATTGATAAAACTTAGTCTTTGTGGACTCTTCCTTGTTTCCCAATGGTCGTCGAATAGTAATAGTAATGCGTGACACTACACACTTTTTTACCGATGTAGTAAATGGGTCCATGGGCAATCTCCTTCCTGACTTAGGTGTAGCATAGCGACTTTCCGATCATGAAATATGAGTTTAAACATTTTAGAATTTTTATAGCGCTGAACAGGGTAATAAGTCTCATATTTTGACAAGTCAATATCCTCTGGAATCGCTGGTCCGACCTTTATCTGAGTTGGAAAGAGTTATCTTCATTTGGCTTTTCCTTCTTAATTGGGGGATTTCATTACTTCTTGGAAACCAGTATGCGGATCGCCTGTCACTGCTTGGGTAAAACTTAGATGGGTCTCAATAATTTGACGTAACCTGAAACTGCCATACTTGCACAGATTTGTAAATGAATGATGTGGTTAATATCTGTGCGGAGAGAGAGAAAGTGGATCTGAATCAATCCATATTAAGAGATCATTTGATAAATAGACGTTTGGATTTCTAAACCAATTCATTTTCACCCATGTATACATTCCGTACGAGGGATGCAGTCAAAATATCTCATGTATGTCTGTATAAAATATATATGTATAAAACTTTCTTTAACATCTGTGATTATGGTTACGCATAGTCATGAATATAAAAGAATGATTTGCAATATTTTCCAGATTTCGTAAATAAAAATTGAGCAAACAGTTTACTAGGATAATCATATAGTATTGTAACAAATAATTATTTAAACAATTATGAAGTAAGAGATAAAAATGAAAGGACTTATCATTTTCTTGCAGATCAACTTTGTATATCTGTTCATGGTGATGAATCGTATCACAAAAAGAATGAGAATGATAATAGTGGGATAATTACGACTCGTTCATCTTCATTCCTTCTAATATGAGGAAAATATTTTCGTGTCGATTCCCAAAGACGGCTCCAATCTGTTGATGACTAGAAATAGCATCCATGATATCTTATCGGCATCAACAACAGATAAAGTGAAGGTATGAAGATGATGATTGAAGATGAAGTGATGATAACATCAAACACATAAGCAATTCAATCAAGCAAATAAGAGAATGATTTTTAAAGTGGTTAGGCTACAAGGAAAAACCTACGTCCACTGTTATTTTATTCCCAGGGGTTTACAATAGCATAATATGGTGTAGAGAGAGAGAGGTGTGTATAGAATTGCTTGCTGGTTCAGATTGTTCAGCTTGTCCCTTTGGCTAAGGGAATGCATGCATTTATAGTGATGGGAGTCCAAGAGATGGAATGTCTTTATATATTCAGACATTTACATATATGTACAATGGATATGACTGTTGGTCTTCTAGGGTGGTTAGTCTTCCTTGAGTTGATTGGTATGCCGACCAACTCTCCTTGGGTGCCGAGCAAGTATAAATATTGCCACGTAGGATAACAGGTGTCCATTTCTTATTGGTTCGCGTAGTTGGAGAATTTTTGCGTCAACAGACATATACACAAAAGGAGAAATATCAGTCGCGCCAGTAATTATTTAATTAAATCCGAATTAATTATAAATAAATTTCCCATTTTTAAGTCAATTAATCCCATAATTAATATTATTAAAAAAATATGGGGTATTACAATTTCATCCTCGGAATTCAAAGTAGTATAAAGTCCCAAATTATTTTGTACCGTTAACTTATGTTTGTACCCGATTAATCCATACTTATATCAGATGAGATAAATTAAAAGGCTCATCTATGCCTATCATAACATCACTGAGGTGCCCATATATTTCACATTTCATACATGCACACACGTACCATTAACAAATATGAATGACACATATACATCTAATATGTAGCATTAATATCAAGCATATCCATACAACAAGTATACCACCACATATGTACATTAAAATAACCATCCTAGTATCCGACTTCCCTCAACTCCCGACTTTTACCAATTTCGTGCGTGGGATGTCTCGCAAGCGAAATCCAAATAAGGAACCCTTCCGATACACTATTGCACAACTTAGGCAGTTATCAAGGTCCATCGGCCAAAGGCAAAGGGAAATAAAAATCACCATTTACGCTAATCATATAAATTTTAATATTTGCCATTTTTCAAATCAACCACTTATTCAGTTATAAGAGTTATACCAAACTCCTTTAGAGTCAACCGCTCTACCATACCCGATATCGTAATTACCGCAATCTAGGTGGGACATTCTTTGTCTGTATTTACTCTATAAAGCACTTAGTCATTTCTAGGTCTCCAAAGGCATACCCATACTAATCGGGTCTACCATTACCACTTCAATTACAACGTCACTATAAAAACACTGAACACGATTATATACATCTCATTAATTGAAGCTATCAATAGCCTTACTTCTACTTTGTGCCTATACTCTCTAAGGCAATACTTTCCCAAATTATATCATCACGTTATCTCGCAAACGATTTTCCCCCTCATAAAAGACTCTTGCCCTAGCCTGAGCATCACCCGATTTATTCCATAAATTTGAGTTATTCGAGCGTATCTACCTCCTTGAGTTATTTAAAATTTTTAAATCACACTCACATGTTTCTTCCCGAAGCATGCTAAACTTTCTAAAGGTCATTGCACGACCCTAATTTCTCATTTATTGTTTCAAAACTAGTCTCACCCATAAAATTTCATAATAATCCTCACGGCTACGATGAACACCAATTCTTAGTCCACCTTATCCTTTAGATATGACCACAACTCATAGCATTACACATAATATTAACATATTCCACGTAAATATAAATTCATTCTCAGGAAAAATATCACCCTCCGTCATAGATAACAAATAGGCCTAAAATAAACATAAACCTCCCATTATACATTTCTATGTATTCACGCACCAACGAAACAATGTTCCTTCTCACCCACGACGAGTCAATGTAAAGCACTCTCCTAAATAGAAGTCTATCCTTTCCAATGTATTAATAAAACCCAAGTGAACACTAAGTCCAAATATCAAACAAAACATATCCCATATAATCTAAAGCAGGAAAATACCCTATTTACCACAGATACTATCAGTAGTCCCTTCTTCCCAAATAATTGCATCTATAATCCAATGCCCATCTCGCTGTAGGTCATAGTTTACACGAACTAAACTCTGCTGATGCATTAGTGTACACTACCATATCCTTAATTTTTTAAAAATATCTTTCCTTAAATTACTAGGCACCAGATTGCCCAAATTCTCGCAATTCTAATAAGTGACCCAAATGAAGGTCTCTATGACTCTCTCTCTAAAACTAACCCTTTGCCCGAACGGGTAGTAACCATCCAAAAAGAATACAATGATTCCTAATCATAGGGCTCTACATCAAATGATACAACGTAGAACACGACAAGCCCAAACACATATCTTAAGGATAATAGAACCGTGCTCTGATACCAACTGTAACAACCTTCATTTTCTCACGTAAATGCTGGTCAGGCTCAATACGCCGAAAATGGGGCTTATGGACAATTTATACCATTCTCAGCACTAAAGGAATAAAAATTTTCTTTTTAAATATAAAAAATTCCACAATGAATAAAAACATATAAATAAAATTGATTTAACACATGAATAATAAAAACTCAATCATCATACAAAATCCTTAATGTAAAGCTAAGTACAACTGATGTAAATAAACCCTTGGGCAAATGCTTGTACAAATCCAAATATGAAATAAAATGATAAAGAGACTGAAGTACAACTTATACTAGAGTCAATAGAGCGAGATCCACTACATCCAATGCAACTGCAAGTCCGATCCATCGTCAGTCCTGCTATCCCTATCATTTAGAATACCTGGGGGGAAAATATTTATAATTTGGGTCAAAGCCCAAGTATGAAAGGATTCTTCACCAATAAATTTGTAATTTGTTAATAACTCATACTTCACGTCTCCTCAACGATGCTCACGTGTAATGAGTACCCCACCTCTCATCTAGAAGAAGTCTTACTCGTATCCTCAATAAGAATGCCAACTGTAACTTTCATTATTTAACCGATCATGTAAAGAATAATCCATTCAGCTATACAATAACTAAATGTGGGTGCTCATGTCTGACATCCCAATCCCCGAATAGATTTCGAAATATAAATATTACAATTTATATAAACTAAGTGCAAAATCTTACGTCATCATATCCTATAACCATTGTCTATTTCTTCAAATCATTTAATGATTAAATTCATATTCCTTATCGTCTACACCGTTAGACTATAAGTTTCACTCTTTTAGATTACCAAATTATTATTCTCATTAATTATTGGATACTCCATTTCTCATTCTATTTAATGTTTGTCAACTTCCTTAGACTATCCAATTATTATTCTTATTAATAATTGTCTGCCGCATTATTCATTACGACTTATCTAGTCATTAATTATCCGCATCATTTTATTAGCCCATCTTTATTATCATTAAGCAATGTCTACATCTTTAGACTAAGGGGGCACATTCCCATATAAGGTATACCACAATGTGTGTGTGTATATATATATATATATATATATATATATATACTAGGGTATGCCCGTGCCTGAAAGCACGCTGACAATTTCCAAAGTACATAATCGCAAAACAACGAAAATTTCCAAAGAACGTAATTGCAAAATGAATTTTTTTTTGTTCCCTGGCAAAACAAAGTATAATTTTTAAAAACAATGGTCATAATTTCAAAAGTTATATGTAGCACGGCGGTAATTTTCGAAAGTGTACACCGTTTGTAGGACCATACGTCATATTTAGCTCACAATAGATAAATAATTTTTGAATTAACCTATTGTACGAACCTATTATTTTTTAAAAAGTTGGGCGAAATTTCCATTGTTTATGAGATAATCCATCTTGTTTAAGAACTAAAATATCAACTATACTATTATTAAGTCATGTATAATTTAAGTAAAAAAAATTATATCTTGTTCTTTTTTATTCCACATAGCATGTTCTTTTTTATACCACTTGAGACAATACTACCAAATCATCAATATGGACTCAACAATTTGAAATAAAGTCGAGGAGAAAAGATCATGAGAATGAAAGCACCAAGTATAAAAAAAATAAAACAACTCATATCAACATTAAATAAGTTTTTTTCTTTTTTTATAAGAAACATTAGTTTCTTAATAGAATTCTCAAAATACACAGCATTTTTCTAAGAACAAAGATGCATACATAGTTTAGATTCTCTCCTATATATAATATGAATGTTCTCTCTCGGGACCAAAAAAAAAACTACCCATAAAATAAAAGAAAGCAAATGACTTGGGCATACTCTCGTCATTTATTCCCTTAAAAAACTGCCCATAAAATAATATGAATATACAACTTCCCCTTTATGAATGGCCTTTGGTATATGGGCATACTCATTGCTCGATCGTTTTCATAACATCACCTTAGTTACAGCTCTTGATTCCTCGTGGGCATCCTAGAACGTTTTGAGTAGCTTGTCCATTTATTTTAAGTCAAATTGTAGACATTTTCAATCTCCTTCCGGTCAAAATGTTATCCGGGTATGCCTGTAGTAAATCATTGAGGCAAACAATTTAGTCAATGGTGGATCTGGAGGTATAAAACCTCTAGAGATGTTCCCTGACCTATCAAACTTGATAATACTAAAAGAACTACACCTACGTGACATGTTATATATAACTTGTTGCTTTCGAACTACACCAATCAAACTTGTTGATTTTGGAATCCTTGGAGCTTCTGGACGTGACAGGGTACATATAACTGACACCGGACCTGTCAAACATAAAAAATTTAAAGAAACTAATTAGAATATAAAAAAAGACTATAATAAATAATAAAGGCAGTAAATAATACAATGTGCAGTCATATTATCCAAAATAATACAAAAATAGGAATACTCCGTTGTGTAACTGAGAAAGTGTAGAAACAAAAATTTTCTTGCCAACCAATTATCTCTACTGAAAAAAGGAAATTATCTGTAAAAAGAGATAATGTGATAGAAAAAAACTCAAGTAGAGGAAGAAAGGCAGAGAATCAAAAAGAGAACAGAGGGTATAATGTAAAACCAAAGATCAGTTTGCCAAATAGAAAATGGTTAATGGAGAAATGAGATAGATTATACCCGTTTAAAATATCATCGAACAATATTGTTTTGATTATACGTGTTGGAGAAATACCAACATTCAAAACGTTCGATAAAATGCGGGACTTCGTCAAGCAACATGAACCTCGCACATTGTGTCGCAAAACCTCGTCATGCTCCTAATTGCTATTTAATTCAGTAACAACTTATGAGTTGAGTACAATAACATATTTAAAAAAATGAAAGAAAATAAATAGAGAATTATGACAGTAAAGAAGTTGGAACATGAGCATACTTTCATATTGATTCTCAAGTTATGTAAAAGTAATTTTTTGCAAACTCATGATGCTCCTCAAAGAAGGTCTAAATCATTCAAATGAAATTAGGGGTAAACTACAAATACCTCCCTCATTCAAAGGAGAACGTAAGCATTAAATTCATACTCAAAAGTCTTATCACTTAAAACATTTGAAGGGTAAAAATAGTCAACAATAGACTGAAGACAAAACATGGCAAACAATTGGAGACAAAACAGGGGGAAACTAGGGGGGACTAAACAAATCCTCTTACTAACATAAATTTCACCTTATGAAATAATTCAGTCGGTTCTTTAATAACCTTGAAAGCCTTGTGTGTGCTAAAGTTTGTGTTCAAACTCTATAGTAGGCATAGTTTTCGCGAGACAATATCATAATTAGGGTTCAAATTCTAAATTGGGTAAGTTTGATTGTGAAATACATCAAATGATGTTCTTGATTTGTTGTGTTTATTTATTTATATCTATGCTAGTCTCAAGCATTATTGGATAATCCATTTTCTGGTGTGGATTGTTGTCCGGATGATACTCCCTGGGATGGAGGTGAGTTAGGTTTTGCACTTAAAGCTTTCATTTATAATTGTTATATATTACAGGAATTCTAAATTCCTTCCTTTCCATTGTTTTGGTTCAATCGTGAATTTTGGTTAATTATGAAGCACATCCAGAAGAAACATGTCACTAACTATCGTATAAACTTAACCTCATAAATGATATATTAACAACTACTAAAATCAACAAAATGCATACATATGTACAGAAAACACTGGGAAGGTCGACCTTATAGGCGTTTTTTTCGTGATGGTGCAGAATGGGGAATGCATTGCTCATTACTACTGCCATCTGCGCCTTCTTATAGGGTTGCCGCCTCATGGAGCAATGAGAAGACATGTTATTTTTCCAACATCATTTACCTTTACTCTAATGAGTCTAGAGAAGCCCACCTGTTTGAGCAGCCCACCTGCAGTGATCTATCGCATGATATTCATGGTCCATATTTGGTTGACACAGGCTCCCATCTCTCTAATGGTTAGATTTGGCAGTTTACTTATATTATTTTCCTAATAAAAAGAATTTAAGCAAGACTTGAAACATATCCGCTGCAAGACTTTGTAATCCTGATGATGTTGTTGGTCTAAAGATACAAAAGCCATATTTCCCTTGGGAGTTCTACATGTACCATCAACTTGATAAGAGGATCCCAGATAAGGATAGGTTGCACTTTGGTTTTTCTCACAGATAGCATCTCTATTCTGACTATAGCATACTCGTCTCTGATAATTTGGCTCATGGAACACTTCAGGATGCCATAAATTCCAATGTCTTCATTGGTGGATCCATGGAAGAAGTTTTGTGTATTTATTACACCATCGAGATGCTTTCCATGTTGGAAATTATGCATGGCACTGGTATTGTTCATGGTGATTTCAAGCCCGACAGTCTGATTATTCGCTATGCTGGAAATTCTGCATGGTGCTTAGCATGATCAGGGTCTTTTCCTTATTAACTGGGGTAGAGGAATAGACCTGAGTCTATTTCCTGACAATATGACGTTCACGGGAGACTATCGAACTTCTGGCCTTCGTTGTATCCAAATTCAAGAGAAGAATCCTTGGAAATTTCAGGTAGACACCTATGACTTGTGTGTTATAGTTCACGTGATGCTTCATAACTCATATATGGAGATAGAAAAGAAAATATCCTCAGATGATGGCTACGTCTATCTGCCCAAATCACCTTTCAAGCGATATTGGAAAGTTGATCTCTGGAAGAACCTTTTCAGAAAGTTACTTAACAGCAAGCCCAGTGATGATAACGTCAAGTTGTTAGGGAGTTTAAGGGAGTCATTCCAGGATTATATGCACTCAAATACACAGCTGATAAAAAAGCTAAGGCAGTTACTTGTTAAGCAGAGAGCTTCCTTGTGTTCTGCTTAGTCATAATTACTATCTATGTATTTATTACTATTAATATCTTGTGTCTCATGTAACTCATTCAGGGGTTGAAAGAAACTGTTGGTCCACATTTCTCAACATTGTTTATAAGCTCTCATGGATTCTAAGAAAAAAACAATAAAAATGATTATAGGCAGCTGGTTTGTAACTTCAAAAAGGTGAGAAGCCAATGGTTTAAAAGCAACTTTATATTTTTATACTGTAATTAGCAAGTCAAATTACTCAGTGGAGCATTGAACTTATAAAAGAAAACTTAACGCAGTGATAATAAGAAGGAACTTAAGACGTATATACAAATAATTTTATAGTTAGAAACCAAATCTAGTGGCTTGAAGAAAATGCCAAAAACATAATAAATCATACCGAAAAGTTTATATCAAAAGGAATATGGAATATGGAGGGTAAATATTGGCATAAAGCAAATAGATTTGAAAGGATAATTGTTAAAAACATATTGAGAATCCATATAATCAAGAAAATAAGATTGAATATCAATGCTCAGAATTATATGGAATTTTGAGACATCCTAGGGGAGAGTTTTAGTTGTGTACCCAAGAGGTCTTCATTTAGGCATTCTTCCTGAATAGTGGCTATTTAAAAAAAAATCTTCTTCAGTGTTTAGTTTGTCTCGTAGCCCAATTTCCTCAGTTTTTATAAACTCCACTACCTCTTCAGTTCCATCTGCACCTACAGTAATTCATCCTTCTTCAAAGTCTGACTCCTTAAAATGGTAAACATTAGGCAATTGAACAGTTTGTATATTATTGGTGATGACTTTGACTAAATTTGTTTTGGTGTGAGGATTATCATCATGTTGTGTTGGAGTTTGGGGTTTAGCTTTGGGTAACTCTTGACTAATATTTTGTACCTCGATTTCCACCTCTGAAATAGCTTGGATTTGGTTGTCCTATTTTTCGACAATTATATACGTTTAGATTATCACCAAATTTCTACTTCTATGGTTTCTTCTAAAGTTTCAATTTAATTTAGAGGCGTGCTATTATTGTTAGAAGTTGTAGAGTCGGGATTCCCTTCCACCAGTTTGTTCATACATTGGCTGGCATCTTCAATTTTGTACAGGACAGGGACACGCAGTTTAGTAAAACATATATGAACATAATACCTATGTACCTAAGATTCTTTCGGCAATGCGTCCTCTACTTATGTTCATTGATATTTTAACAATCCATTTCTTTGTCAACAAAATTACAATTAAAATCTAAAAATCAACAAAATCTCAAAGGTATTATAAACATACATGAACAATAAGAGTAGAATGATACCTTAACTGAACTCCAGGGGAAAATTTGTACTCCATTAACCTGCAATACTTTGTGATTTAGGCTCCTCAGTACTTTGATCTTCACCATCATCCTCTCCAGTTTTCTACAAGAAATAATTACAATCTCAAAATAGTAACATAAACCCAAGCGCCAAAACTAAAAGTCCAATGGTAAAATTCCTATTTTCCAAAACTACAAGTCCAATGATTCTCAGTGTCCTTTTCTTTCTATTTGGTAAGATTTGAAATAACGATTTGATCAGTAGTTGAAATCAACTAACTAACGCACTATTGGAGCTTATTTTTCAAGAATCATTCAAAAATAAAAAATAAAGACCTTTTCTTCTTAGATGGAGAGTTGTTTGAGTTCGAAGAAAATAGGGAACCAAATTCAAAAATCCATTATGAAATTGATGATGATTGTGCTATGAAGCAGCCATTTGAAGATCATCAACCCAAATGGTGACGAAGTTTGAAGATGAAAAATGGTGGCATTTAATCTAAAATGGAAGCTTATACTATTGAACTTCCATTTGAAGATGTGTAATATCCAAGTTTACAACATGGAGGCAGGGGATGTAGGTAAAGGAAAAGAATATGTTAGTAAGGTATCAAATTGATTATGACACACTTTTTTATTATACCCCTAATGTACCTATTGTGACCCCATGTCATATATCACCACAACAATCCCGAAAAGACAACCACAAAAGTAACCAAATTAGTAACAAATACACATCATCACATAATGATTTATACGACGTAATTAGTATTACCTTGGCAATCCAACAACATTTTAAATTAGAAACGACCATACTTCCATAAAAAATAGGGTGAAATATTAGTTCCCACAAAAAAACATAATTTCTTGCAAGAATTCGTATCTCCATCAAGAATAATATTTCAAAATAAAAACTCAAAAAAATATCACATCTCCAATCAAGCTAACAGCCTAAACAATAATGTAGAGGGCCTCGAATATGAAAATTGTAAATTGATAGTTTCCAACTACCATATTCATATTGTTGTCAAATACGTTCATAGTTTCCAATGAAAAAATTCATTAGTAGTAGTAAAATTGCCATATTATCTGGCAACAAACAAACAACAAAGTTAGTGATTGTAAATAAATCAAACAATGAAATGAAAAAAAAATCAAGCTAACAATTACATAAACTTTAAACCACTAATTTAACTATAAACCCTCACCACCATTAGCTTATTATGAAATAATCCATATCTCTCCCCAAAATCAACCTACGTATATTCAAAATCTGACTTGGATATTATGTCAAACAAAAATGAAAATGTAAAAGTTTAGATTCAGTCAACTTACTAAGCTTTGAAACATGTATTTGTAGGATTCTTGACTGAGACCTTCACCAGCATTATGTTCATATCTCATATTGATTCAAATATGTAAAGGACCAAAATAAAATCTCATGTTCCATAAAGTAACAATATATACACAATAAACATGAAAAAAATGAACCAAGCCCCCAAATTATTAATGTATCTATACCCACCACAAAAGGAAGAGAGACATAATCTTGGAACCCAAATTCGACATTTAAAAAAAGTACAAAAATCGAATATACCAAAGCTGCAAGGAAGTTAAAAAATAAAAGGTATTGTTCAAAGTCTTTAATTTCAAACCAAAATAACAGGGGAATTTCATCAAAAACATGGTGTAAAGTTTGACTAAAATCACGGTGGATACATTTTGGATCAGAAACTAAACCCAAAATCGAAAACTAAACCCAAAATCGAAAACTAAACCTAAAATAGAAACCAATCAAAACCAAGGATTGATATTTGAAACTTACGTGCGAAGAACGACTGCGTGAAGAGAGGAGCGACGGGTGTGGTGGCGGCGGCGGAAGTAGGGGGAGAGGGTTGATGTTTGAGGCAGGGTTTTTTTAGGGTTGCTGATGAGAGAGAACGGGAGAGAATGAGAGGTTTGTGTAGGGGTAACGAGAGAGTGTGGACAAATTGATGAACATGTTTTGATGAAAATAACCCTAATTTTGAATTAAAGTGTAAGTTTGGGAAGTAATAAAAGAGGGGAAACCCAAATTTGTAAGGGTAAAATAGGTATTGTAGGAAAAAATGCATATTGATGACATCATCAACTAAGCTTATGACATGCATAAGTTTTCTACTTTATATATATATATATATATATATATATATATATATATATATATATATATATATATATATATATATATATATGTGTGTGTGTGTGTGTGTGTGTGTGTGTGTGTGTGTGTGTGACACACAAGGACTTCTACCGTTGGTTTCTCGTTCGTGCTCTATCGACAACTTCGGAGTAATCCCTTATCCTAAGAGGACATCAAAATATACACACAAGTTGAGGGTGCTCCCCACGCTGGACGCTTGTATACTGCCCATACCCAACAGTGATACAAGAACGGTTAACGCCAACAGCTACCTCTTATGGGTGGCGCCTCCACGTAGTACCTATATGACCTACACATCGTCCATCCCACTTGTGCCGATGTGTGGTATGCTACCCAAATGCGTGAACCCTCGAACCTAGAGGCCCGCGCGAACCCGAATAGATCGAATGGACCGAATCGTACATGATCGACTTTTTCAATTTTTTTAATTCGGTCTAAAAATATATAGGACCGTATAACTTGGTTCGGTCTCGGTCTTGGGTCGTAAAAAGAGGGTTTGGACCGGACCGGACCGCTTCTATTAAATATATATATATTATATATTTTTAATTTAAAAACTTACTCACTCACGCTGCCATGCATGTAGCATTTGAGACCCAATTTCGTAACTTATGTTACGCAATAAACAACAAAAGTTCATCACCCTAACCCAAACTTATTTTCTTTCCTCTCTCTCTCTACATACACGATAAGGCCGGTCGTAAAATCCTCCCTCCCACTGTCACTAACTCTTCTCCGGCTCTGGCAGAAAACCCCTCATCTCGTCGATTGCCCCCTTCCCTCATCTCGGCTCCGGCAACAAACCCACTCTCCGACCACCCACCTTCCCACTATCGCTGATTGAAGAGATGTAAAAGGAGTTTTTTGTATCCGAGGAAAAAAATGGATTTCACAGTAAGTAAAACCCACCTTCCAACTGTCGCGTTCAAGAAAAAATTCTAAATCGATCAAAACCCACCTTCCCACTGTCGGGTTTCACAGTAAGGAAGCTTATCAAGACTAAGTTCCAAATCGATCGTGTTCAAGAAAGTAATATCAATTTTTTGTGAGGTTTGTTTTCATTTAGACGATTGTGAGGTTTAAATCTGAGTTTACATTATTTACATAGTTACAAATAATTATTTTACATGGTTACAATCTGTATACAATATGATTGTAACTATTGTTTGTATATAATCTGATTTACATAGTTACAAATAATTTTAGTTACAAGAATCTGATCTAAGTTTACATAGTTATAACTAAATATAGTTACTATTATCTGTATACAATCTGATTTACATGATTTACATAGTTACATACAATCTAATCTAAGTTTATATAGTTACAAATAATTACTAATATATGTATACAATCTGAATTTACATAGTTAATTACTAATATCTGTATACAAGTGATTTTTTTAAAAGAGAAATGTTGTTTTTTAAATAATGTGCTTTTTTTATTTAAAAAAATGTGTTGTTTTTAATAAAAAAAAATGTGCTGTTTTATATGGGTATGGACCGAATAAGACCAAGACCGAACATGAACCGCTTGAAAATCGAATAGGACCGAAATGGATTATTCCGGTCCGGTCTCGATTCATAATTTTTTTAGGACCGATTAATGCGGTCCAATCCTTAACACACCCCAAAATTGGATCGGATCGGACCGCGAATACCCCTACCCGAGCCGATAGGACGGTCCATTGGTACGTCCACACAAATACATATAAATACATATTATCACCCAATATGTATAAGTAGTTACTCTATAACTACTTTAATCCAAGGAAATCTCAACCCACATAAATTACAACCTTCGTGGCTTAATTATAACATTTTAGTCAATTATCCCATATCTCATTTTAAGCCGTTATCTTACGACTACGTCCCAATTAAATATTAACTTGCATACATTGCCTGTTTTGACCTAAAACTTGCATTTACTTCATTGTTTATTTCTCTTTAAATACATAAGCATAGGTATTCCCAAACTAACCCCGCCAACACGATTATAGGTATAGTTATCCCCAACTACCCTTACCTATACGTTTAATAATCATAGCGTGTTGTCCTTTTGGCTCGAACTTTAATCATTCCAGATTATTAATAATTATTCACTTCATGATACCCTTTTCAATGGGGTTTATATGCACATATATAAGGAATCAACTATCGTGGAAAAAGGGTTATATATACATATATAAGGAATCCTCTAATATGGTTAAGTAGTATTACCCAACTACAACACCCATAATCACTCATTCGGTTCATATCTTCACTGTTCGGAATTCATTACACAAAAACCCACTATTAGGTTAAACACCCTTTAATACATTTGACATCTAGTAATTTATTATATAATAAATTAAAACGGCTACCCCATGTCTAACTCCTGTAACACTAGTGCTTAATACCTGAGTCAATTTTTCCAACTCTAAATTTAATAAATTACACTTTATTTAATTTATTAAAATGGTGTCACTCAACCAAAATGCCCGGACTCACCCCTTTAGCCCGTGAATTTATTCTTTAGAATTTATCGCCTCGATTTCAAAAAATTTAGGTTTCCCTCTTTTTATCTCTACACTATTAATTATACTCATCTCCTTTTTAAATCCCTAATCATAAAATGATATAAATCCCTACTGAAACTCCCATTTAGACCCCAAAATATCACCTTCGGCCCAATCAGAATTAAGTGGACCTGCGCGTGGCTTTTCCACGTCGTTCGAACGACTCACCCTGTCGTTCGAATAACAGGTGATGTCGCGCGAACGAGTCCCAAGGTCATTCGAACGACGCCTGGGTTTTTCATTCCCTTCTTCCTCTTCCTGAAAATGCCTGCCATGGATAAAACCTTTAAACATTTTGTACCCAGAACTTCCTTCTGTAAGCCTTTGGAACTAAAGAAATGCCTAATAGTTGTAAATCCCAAATTTTATACCAACCCTCGACACAGATATGGGATTTAATATAATATCTCCAATCATTTATAGTACATAGAAATCATCTCCAAATCTATAAATCGAATTACACAAGATTTATAATACCTCCATCAAAATTTGATTTCACAATCATAAATTTCACGAGAAAATTATCTAGGTTCAAATCGCGAATCTAAAAATCGTCAAATTTCACACAAATTTAAAGGTCTCTAATTGTGCAATCACAAAATATGATTCGGCTTTAGATCTAAACATGGAGTTAACATTCATACGAGAATAACACAAATTGAATAAGAGTGGCAAGAGAATCTTTGCCTGAGATTGTGTAAATAAGCTTTTGTTCCTCCTCCTAGGGTTTTCTTTCTCCTCTTTTTGGTATTTCTCCTTCTCTCTCTCGTAACTGTTGTTTTAGGCTTTCTCTAATGATAGTGGGGGAGTGGTTTACCCCCACTTAAACACTTAATAAATGGTTAATCCTGATTTGGGCTTTAAGCCCCAACTTTGGACCCACAAACGAGCTCAAATACAAAATTTAATTAGCCCAATAACTCTCCAACTCATATATATATATATATATATATATATATATATATATATATATATATAATTGTGTCGTGACACACCCAAATACTTTTTATAAAAATAAATCCCCTTTGATTTATTTTCAAATCATTAAAGTCAAATTCTAAAATTTATAAATAATACCGAGTCTAATTACTCGCAATCCCAGATTAACTAATTTCACCGAATAAATTTAATCCTTATTAAATTATATTTTATTCCAAAATATACGGAGTATTACAGCAAATAGAAAATCTCGCAAAATAAAAGGGAGAGTTTGTGTGTGTTCATTTGATTTTAACATACTGATATTTTATATATTAAAAAAACTGGATATTATATTTTAATTGAAAAAGGTCATAATCCACAACATAAATATGATATGTAAGAAAGAAATATTTTTTTAGTTTAATCCATTTAATCCCTCAAATACCCATTTACTCAATATTTTTTCTATTTTTAAACGTCCGCGCTAGCGGCCCCCCTCCCTCTCGTCGAAGCTCCGACGACCCCCCACTGGAACTCCGACAACTATCAATATTCTCTTATTTTTAAAAATTCATGCTAGTGGGCCGCGCTACCACTAGATAAATGTGTTTGTTTGGGTCTTTATTTTGAGTGTTTTTAGATGGTGAATGAGTTTTTCAAACAAAATAAATGGTTTAGAATAATCATGTATTAATATATGTTTGAGAAATTCTAGATATATCGCCAAACAAACCGCATTCAAACCACCTGAACAAACAAAATCGTCTTTTGTTTTTTTTCTCTTTTGTTGGCCCACACAATATATAATAATAATAAAACAAAAAAAACAACATTATAAATAAATAAGTAAACTCATTTACCACATTATTAATATACCCACTTATTTACTTTGTCACCTATAAATTCATTTTTCTTCAAAAATATAACTTTTAAGTTAAAAAAAAACACTCCAATAAAAAAACATAATTACATGCTATATATAAATAAATATAAATAAGTATATATATTAAAATACAACAATATAAGACACGAAATCGTATTTTCTTACTTAACACAAACAAATTAAAAAATTACACTAATGTAATTATGAATATTTTTACTTTTTAAAAAAACGATCCACGCTAGCGGTATGTATAGGCGGACCGACCACCTATACATACCGCTGGCGCAGACCATTTTTTCTAATATGTTGGTCCGCGCCAGTGGTATGTATAGGTGGTCGGACCGCCTATACATACCGTCTAAACTTTTTTCAGAAATTTTATTTTTATAACACATTTATTATTATTTATTTATTATTTTTTTCTTAAATAAAAACTATTTTCTTAAGATAAAAGATTGACTTTTTATAAATAAAAATATGCACAGATTTATAATAAAATATTAAAATACATTTTTTAAAAGCCTACAGTTTAAAAGAAATAATTTTTATAATATATTCCAAAATTTCCTATTTTTTTGGATCTTTTCAATGTTTTTCAAAATCTTTTTTCATTCATTTTATTATTTTAGAAAAAACTGTGCCTATTTTTATTTATGAAAAGTCAATTTTTTATTTTAAGAAAATAGTTTTCATTTATGGAAAAAACTTCTTAAAAAGATTAAAAAAAAACTTTTTATAAAAAAAGATAGAAAATAAATCGTGTTAAGTTTATCAATTAAATACTAAGCATGTAAACTTATTCGTATCGAATATTGCACATATATACCCTCAAAACTTATGCATTTTAGTCCCTTCGAGTACTTTAATGCATATAATTATGCTCTTTAATCAGACAAACTCCGTTTTATATGCTAAAATGTTAGTTGAAGTATAATTGAGCTATTATATGTATTAAACTGCTTAGTATGAAGTTTGGGCGCGTTCCGATAAAGTTTCGTTGCGATTCGCATGTTTAGGGGCATTTTCGTAATTTTACACTTCGGAATTTTTTCCCGAAATATTCACGGAAGTTGTAGCCCTCGGGCCAAGCTTCGCGTGGCCGCAAACGGTGCGCGAATCGTAGTCTGAACTAAGGAAACACGAATCTTTAATCGGAAAAGAATTATAAGGATTTAATTTATTATTATTATATTAATATTTTAACAATTCATTTAATTATATCCATGTCCCTTTCTCTTTCAAATTTCAGGAGCTTCCATGAACGATTTTTGGCTTTGGCTTGGGTTGTGCTCGGGTTTTGGGTTTGCCCAAAATTGATATTTTTCGTCCGAAATTAAAGCTGGGGCCGCGTGCGGATACGGTTGCGGGTTAGTTGGCTCGGTTCTCGAATTTTTTAGAATACCCATTTGGCCATTTTCAAGCTTTGGCCAACAATGGTGGGTTATTCCATTTTCTTGGGTGTTCTCGGCTTAAATGGTGGAGCTTGTATGGGTCTCCTGGTTATGCAGTATAGGTCTCGAGTTGTGGCACATGATCGACGCGGGTCTGATCCAATTCGTGGATGGTCTTGGCTTAGGGCAAAAGTCATGGCAGATGGCTGCGTTTTTTTTGTGGGTTGTCCCATTTGTCGCGGTCGACCGCGCCTAGCCCAGCCCGTCGATCGATTTTCCCATTTTTGGCCTATGAGCATTCCAGTTGCCTCCCCCCTTTGCCGCGGTCGACCGGTGCTCTGTATTTTGGCACGACCTGTTTGCTGCTTCTTTTCTTTTTTTATTTCTTTTTTATTTTATTTTCTTTTTCTCTCTTAATTTAGGAGTTATCCTCTTTTTTCTTTTCTTTTCTTTTCTCTTTTCTTTTGTTTGTTATACCCACTTACTATAAAAGGACCACTTAGTTAATTTTTGTAGGGATCTTCATTTTTTTAGTCCCATTTTCTCTTTAGGCTAGGGTTTGGAACTATTTGGGGATTTTTATTGGAGACTACCTCTCTTCTCATTTTTCTTTGTGTAATTCTCCGTTAATTTAAGTCTCTCTTCTATTTATTGCTTTGTCCCTTATTTTTATGCTTTGTATTTATTGTTCATGCCTAGAAAAGTAGTGTAATTAATCTATTTTTTGCTTTAATTATTAATTAGTTATTAAATTATTTTAATCATGTGTGTTGAGTAGTTATATAGGATTTGAGTCGTGTGTCCGCCATTGATGGGCGTCGAGCTCCGACAATTAGTTTTTGTGTAAAATCGCATTTAATTGAAAGTTTGCGTATTAAAATCGGATTATTATGTGTTTAATTTTCTTTATCACGCAACGTTAGTTTTTAAAGCGATAATCCAATTTTAAGATGCGTAAACATTGAATCACAGCATAGATCCTATTCATCTTCTATCCACACTTTAACTAACTTCACTTGAGATCGATTAGGACTTTCTTTGGTTTTATTGTAGGCTCGAATTTTGGCTAGAAAGAATGGCTTTTCGAGTTCAAAATTTCTGAGAATATAGAGGTTTTTTCAGTATTTTGACTTTTAGGCACTTTTTCTCCCCTCCATTTTTCTTTTCTCTTTCCTTTTTTTTTTTTTCAAACTCACATTTTTTTTTTCTTTCTTTTTTTTCATATATTATTCTTGCAACCTCATTTTCTTTTGGCCTTTTTCCAACCGTAATTTTACCCTAGTATTCTCAGAAAATGGGTATGGCTTCTCTTTATGGGTTTTAAACTCCTAGTTGGAGTTGGGTAGGATAGTGGGCTTTCAACAAAAGACTTATCTTCTTTTTGGCTCAAATGGGCTTGCAATGTAATAATGTAAAAAGTGTTGGAGTTTGAGCTTAATTTTGGGCTTTCAAACGAGGGCCTAATCTCATTTCTCAAGTTTCATTAAGTTGATTTGTGTCTCAAGACGACTTACTAAGACTTCTAGTGCGTAAGATTCTGATTTTGACCTTTTGTTTTCAGTAATCGAACAAAACAATGAATTTGAGATCATCAATGAATTTATCACTGAAGGAAAGTTTGAGTTATTTTAACTCGGATTGATTTAAATCTCTTGAAAACGATGAATGGCACAATATCTCACCGGGCTAAAATCTCCACATGTATTCTTTAAGCATATTAACTTTCGCCTCAATATCCATTTTCGATCATATTATATGGCTAAGTGTAAAATATTATAAGTTGAGAGATTTGTGAATTAATTCTATATTAAGAAATTGTTTCAAAACTCATTTATATTGAAAATCTTTTTGGATTTTTGATTTTTTTTTTCAAAAATATTATCCTTACCCCCAAACCTAAATTTTACATTGTCCTCAATGTATACAAAAATCAAAATATGGACAAATAAAATAAAGTAGAGAAGTAAAATGAGGATATTACCTGTGAATTTCCACTTGTGTCACCTACTTACAAACTATACAAGTGTATGTTAGCCATAAAATAAAGCTAAACAACCTAAAAAAATCTAAGAAGGAGGGAAAAAAAATTATATACAAAGTTGTGACAATTATCAATATCACCATAAATTAATAATCGAAATAGTTGTGGGTCATTCCAATTAATAATCTTTATAGTACTAAGTAAAAAAGTAGTATAAACTAGTGAATTTGACCGCACAACATAAATCCAAAAATTAAAGTCACGGTCATAATGGTGATCACCGACATCATCACAAATAAAGAATTTCAAAGCACGTGAATCATGTGTCGATGCATCACATTGGGGTAACAAATCACAATAAGGATCCACATATTTACTATCCCTATTCTTAAAATAGTCATGTAAAATTGGAGATGCATACTCCAATCCTAAATGTGAGACTTTACAAAAAATACGGGACGAAAATGTATTCCACGGGAATGTATTCTCTTCGTCAAAAATGGGAGGACCATCATAATCACTAGAATTATCAAGAAAATCGGATAACAAATCCTCCACTAGATTTTCCCACAGATAAGGTGAAGTAGCAATTTTATCAATTGAATTATAAGAAGAAACTTGACAAAAGTCAACATCTAAATAATCACAATTATTACTTGTGTCAAGTTTGTCAATTTTCTTCCGACAAAATTGATTATCTTCAATTATTTCATGACTATTTTTAGAAATCTCGTCATTACAACGTTGGTTCACTTCTTCCCAGTTGATACACTTTGGTGGGCAAATTGTAATTAAAGGAGTTGGACTCTCGTCCATGCCATCTTTAATTTCTTTAAAAATTATTACTGACCCATCCGACTCAAATCGAAATATGTAGTCATTCGGATTTTCAATATTTCTAGCCACACATCCAAATGATCAATATAGGAATCCGAAAAATATGATGGGATAACAATATTGGGATCACTCATTGTAGTTTATTACGTCAATCTCTTTTCTTTTTTTTTTCTTTTCTTTTTTGCATTTATTTAGTGTGCTACAGAAAAATAACACAAAAATAAATACACCATTTGTAAAGTGCGCACACACAAAAAAAATAGTGACAAGGAAAGAAAAAAAAAAATTAACACGACACGCGCACGAATGGTGTATTCAACACACAAACAAAAATGACCAAGCACACTTATGAAACAAATTTTTTTTTTATTGCTTTCATTCTGGAAATTACTACTGATTTTTTTTTTTGTAAAGTTGTTTTTTTTTTGTAAACTTTTTTTTTCCACTAATTAAAAAAAACGAATCTGGAAATTTACATTAAATTTTTTTTTTTTTTTTTCAAGTTTTTTTCAATTTTTTTTTATGTATTTTGTGATAAACTAGTACTAAAAGTGCTATTTATTAAAAAGAAAAAAACTTAAATCAGTTTTTTTTTTTTTATTTTACTATTTTTTTTATTTTTATAGCAGCGATAAATTCTGAATGTTTCCGAAAAAAAAATAATAATATCAATTTTTTTTAAAATTTTTTTTTAGCTAGTTTATTACAAAACTAGTGTCAAAACAAATATTTATTCACAAAAAGAATTAAATCTAATATTTTGATTTTTTTTTTAAATAAAAAACAAGGCTGTTGGATTTTTTTTTTGGTTTATTTATTTATTTTATTTTATTTAGGATTTTTCGATTTTTTTTGTATTTTTGAGTACTTTTATGACAAAACTAGTGTTAAAAACAACTAGTTATTCATAAAAGACTTTAATTTTTTTTTTTGTTTATACAAACTCGAAAATCTGGAAGTTTCCAAAAAAAAAAATTATTATTTTCGAAATTTCCAAAATTCTAAGTACTTTTGTGACAAACTAGTGTAAAAAACAACTAGTTTCGCATAAAACACTTAAAGTTTTTTTTTTTAACAAATTACAGCATTTTTGAAAAAAATTCCACGAAAAAAAAAATAATTACGAATTTCTACAAATATTTAGGTAATTTATGACAAAATTAGTGTAAAAAACACTATTTAATCACAAAAGACTTAACTTTGTTTTTTTTTTCTATATTCTGAAAATAAATAAAAAAAATGCTGCTGGAATTTTGAACTTGTCGGATATTTCATTTTTTTTTTTTAAATAAAACTAGTCCGAAAATCAATATTCTTAAAATCGATCGAAATCCCCGGCAACGGCGCCAAAAACTTGTTGTCAAATTTTATTTGTTATAAAACTACCGCAAGTGCACGGGCTATTGAAATATAGCGTGTGTAAGTACGGGTCGAACCCACAGAGATTTTCTCGATATTTATAAAATATTGATTGTCCAACTAGACATATGAGTGTATAAAAGTGATTAAGTTTCTAAACTAAAAAAAATAAAAAATAAACGAACAAGTACAATAGATAATATTAAATGAGGAAGAAACTAGGACATCGGATCCGTTTGTCAATTCTAATTAAATTAACACATTAATTTAATTCCGTGATTCCGAATTTATAACACAAAATATACCGACTCTCGTCGCGTACATTTCGGAGAATATAACATTATATGCGCTCAAAATATTTTAACGTCTCTTGAATTAGACACCATAAATCCCTATTCCCTCGAAAATATCACTTTCTAAATTTTTAATGTGTATTTAAGCATGAGATATCAAAACATCAAAGTGCAAGCATAACCCATAAAAAATGACAACTCTAAAATTTTAAAGCATGAATTTCTAATTAATTCTTGAGGTTTAAAAATACACTCTCGTGTATTTTTAAGCGAATACCGAATTTTTTTATTTCAAATTAAAACATGTCGGAATATGTACAAAATTAAATTAACATGCGTGATTTAATTAGTCATGACAAATATCACCTAAGTCCTAGTAATTAAACTACTCACACAACATATTTGACACACAAATATTGCAAGATGAAAAAATAATTTTCATTAATAAATGTCAACTTACAAAATTTTGGGTCCGAGACTTGAATTATAATAAACAATATGCTCCTTCAAAGTGTCCCTCAAAAATACACTCTACACAGATTTTTTTCTATCTCTCAAAGTGTGTCTCTTTTTTTTTTCTTCAAAAGTAAAGTCCACCCCTTCATGTGGGAATTGGCTTATGATTTATATCCCAAAATGGGGTACAAAACGTGAGGGAAATGGGGAGGAATTATGGGAAGAAACATGGATTGGTGGGATAATGGGTTTAGAAGGTGGGGTAATGGGTTAGGTTAGTGGGCAAATGGGTTTGGGTTTAGGGATTTTCGCCAAAAAGAAATGAGGCTGGCAAGGGTCGAACACCTATCCTCGCGCAACTCTCTCTCTTTTGCCAACCAGCTTACCCAACAACTCTTTCTAATATAAACATACACCCAATTATATTTAACAACATATTAAAACCCAAATTTCCTAATTTGCACAATAGCTCAAATCACCATAACTTCTTCATGCGAAGCCCGATTAGCATGCCGTTTGAACCGACATGACCCTCATTTCGGTGCCAACAATATTTCAGTAGTGTTCAGGTCTTGGGATTGACTTTGGGCTTTGACCCGGGGCTTTGACTTTGACTTTCTTTTGAATTCAAACTTTGCACGGTCATAACTTCTTCGTTTCAACTCCGATTGGTACGCTGTTTGAGCCCAGGCGTACCTTGATTCAAGGCCTTCAATTTCCATGGTTGGTCCGAGTCCGAAATCAGCCATTTGAATTTACAATTTTACCCCTGAAGGTGCGTAAGTGACCTTTTCATGCTCAATTTGCGTCCGGACTTCACCGCTTTCTTTTTAAACCTGTCAATACTAAAAAAACAACTTGAACAAGAGATTAGCAATGAATATAAGATGTGAGTTTGAAGTTCCCAAAATTGCATTATTAACCCCATTTATTCTTAAATTTGTATTTTTCTCTAAAATAATAAAAATATCTATAAAAGCTCTTTATTTATGATAAAATGGGAATAACAACACTTAGATTTGAGTGTAAATAATACAAAATAATGCACTCATCACGTGTCACCATTTTTTATTAAATATTTAATCTCACATCGTTGGGTTAAATTCCTTCATGTGTGATGTTTATGATTAATTAAAAATGCTCGATTAAATGCTTTCGAACCGAAATTCTAATTCCGCCTGTTTAGCCCATGGCGGGTACGTGGTCCCGACTCTTGTTTTATTAATTATTGTTTAGACTTAACTTCTTATTTTTTTTCCTTTTATTTACAACCATCCATCACCTTTTACATTTTTATTCTTGAAATAATAAATCGATTAAAATCTGTCGAACACTCCCCGTGGATTTGATACCCGACTTACCGCTATACTTGTATCGCAAGTGCAATCGTAATTTAAGTTTTTTATATTAACGCGGTGAAACGAATTCAACGATTAGCGTTTTGACACGGCGCTACTTTTCACGCTTGATCATAAACATTCTTAAACTCCCCAGTTAAAAGGCAGAAGGTAGAGTTTTACCTTTTCCTCACCAACTAATATTCTCCACATCACTATGTACAAATCTCCGTACATATTTACCATGTGCAAATAGAAAAACTCTTTTATTCATAACCATTCCAAACATCCCGTGAATCGCTAACTAGTAAAATTAATTCCTGCTAAATGTTTTATATTATAAAATATACTACCCACAACCTACTCTCATTCCCAGGGACCTAGAACTCCATGATACAGTTAGGGTCCGTTTGGTTGGCATAATTTGCCTAGGCAAATGCCAACTATATCATTGTTGAATGCAATTCAGGGTGATGGGAGTCGATAACAGGATAGAAGAACTTTATTACAATCATGGATCAAGTTTTGTCTCCTAGACCTATACGGTTTGTGCATGAACTTTATTACAATCACGCCCAATTTGGAAATATATTTTTGTTAGTGCATTATGAATCATAACTTAGATTATAAATTTCTGTACAAAACAAAGGATTTTAAAATTTAAATTATAGATCATAATCAACTAAATATAATTTATCCCAAATGAGAGTATTAATATGATAAGTGTTGTTTTTTAGAGATCAATTAAAAA
Organism: Sambucus nigra; assembly: GCA_949130495.1. NCBI lineage: Eukaryota > Viridiplantae > Streptophyta > Magnoliopsida > Dipsacales > Adoxaceae > Sambucus > Sambucus nigra. The sequence continues at coordinate 210,490,512 of OX422210.1, forward strand.
ATAAGTTGGGGTTTACCTCCGTCTCAATTTCATAATTCTCTTTTTTAATTTTTTGTTTATAGGTAAGGAATTAGATTTGGGTATCCCAAAATTAGAGTGGTGATTCAAAGTCAAAACACTTAAACAAGTCAAGTCTAAAATGGAAGGTCTCGACTCTCGACGTTGCTGATGACGGATTATATATTTCTACTTCAGGTTGAATAAACGTTTTTTAAATACCAAAAAAATAAACGTTTTTCTCTGAGAAACAAATATTTAAAACTGTTTGTAGGAAGTATTCAACATAAATAGTGGATAGTTTCCAATTCAATGTGCAGTGTACTGGGATGGGTAATTTAAAAGTGTTTGTAAGATGGGTAATTTTTTTAATCAGCTTTTAATTTCTCATGGAACAGGAGTCGACATAAATAGTGGGTAGTATCCAATTCAATGTGCAGTGTACTGGTATGACTGACCCCACCTTTGTACTTGCTGCTTGTTTTATTGTTGGAAGATTTTTATAGTTGTGCCCAACATAGTAGGATTTTCCAAGGGAGACCAGACATCATACTTGTTTCGGATGCAAGGTTACTCCTATTTATAAATCATAAATGCTCCATCTACAAAGTAAGGGTGTAAACGCCTATATATGCGAATTTATTTCAAATGTCTTTTCGTGAGATGTAGAAATTTAATATATAAACTAGATTGTAGCCTCGCGTTATATGAGAGAAAATTTATTTTCATTAAAGGGTGAAATATATTTTTTAAAAACCCAATTATAGAGATATGTATAGTTGTAGTGTCCTCTGTGTAGTTTTTCAAAAAACTACAATATATGATAAGAGAGAGAGAGAAAAAAAAATATTGACAAATAGAAAAATGACATCATATCTATTTTATCAATTCAACTATTAATATATATAGCAACAACACTTTTCAGAAACAAATCTATTATTGAATGTAATATAAGAAATGTACTTAAAAGGTTTAATTTCTTTGCCTCCATTATACCATATAAAATCCTATAAAATATAAGAAACTTAGTTATTTATTTGAATACACAAAAGGTTTTATGAACTGAAATTACCCTCTATTCATATTATATGATATAGAAGTATAAAATACCAAAAAGATTGAAAAAAAAATTGAACATAAAAGAGGGAAATTTGAGTTAGGCAAATATAGAGGGCCACGTGAGTAATTAAATGGGTATGAAATACAATATGTGGGAGTGGGAGGTCCCTTAGTATTAAGTTTTCTGGACAAAGTGAATTTCCTCGTTAGTTTTTTTCGATTTGTCCATCCATGTTCACGTGATTGGGGTCTTTTTTTTTGAATTTTTTTTTATCAAGATCTCTCCTATGAGATGGACACGCCATTGGCATATTTAATTTGGACCTTGATATCATCAGATTTGAGGCCCGACGTGACCTATGAAGGTGGAGGAGTTTGGATACTCATAAATCTGAAATCCATTTTTCTCAAATGGGGGACTTAGTTTTTTTTTTAACATAAAAAGTAAACTAAATTACATTAAAAAATTACAAGATAAATAAATAAATAAATAATCACAAAATCACAGCCCACCACTATCGCACTCTCTCTCTCTCTGTCTCCCAAAATCACAATCCACCACCGTCGTACACTTCCAAACCACCAAATCATCTATCTCCTTATCGAACATTGAATCTCCAGTTCGCCGGAGCCATCGATTGAAACCAAAATTTAATTTCAAAACCTGATTCGATTGAAGATTGAAACCAGAGTTTAATTTCACCATTCATCAATATCGTGATTCCACCATCGTCACCATCATAATGGTATCCACCACCTGATTACAAACGCCACCCGTCATTGCAAGCGTCAATCGCACAAACAGCACCACCTGATTGCAAACGTTTTGACCATTACATTGCAAACGTTTTGACCATTACAAACATCACCCACCAACCATGCATAGCCCTAGTTTTCTGTCGAATTCCAATTGCGCTTTCCAGTCACGATTTATGTTTTGTCAATTTATACCAGGTTCATTGCTATCGAGTTGAAGAGGAATTCTGGGAAAGAGTGACAACGAAGGAGCCATTTGTCAGAAATATAAGGGACTGGGGGAAGAAGAAGGGAGCAGGGAAAAGTAGATCAGGGGACACCTACTTTGTGGGTTTTTAGAAAGGGGTAATTATATCTAGGTCCTATTTATTGGGTCAACAAGCTTATAAGTCCTATTGACTTTTTAATAACCCCATAGGTCCTATTCCAACTTTTCAGGAAATTTTTTCACAATTTTACCCTTTTAAAACCAACCATCCGTAACTTCCTTGAGGAAGTTACATAAGTGGTTGGACTTTTTTTTTTTAATCTTTAAATGATCATAACTTTTGATTCACAAATCCGTTTTTCGCAAAATTACTATTTTTGAAATCTGCTCGACGAAATCTATCAAACAAGATACATGAAGACGATAAAATTCCAAAGAAAAAAATTTACACAAACAGTAAACTTTACTGTATGCACTAGAATATGAAATAGTTTTATATCTGTGACATTTCACAAACAGACAGTAACATTTACTGTGGTAATACTACACAGTAAATATATATATATATATATATATATATATATATATATATATATATATATATATATATATATATATATATATATATATATACATCCGGGGGATCCAAACCCTCTTTTTTTCAAAAATACCTTATATTTAAAGGTTCGCGCTAACGGCATCCAATCCTTACCACCATTGTTGGAGCTTCAACGACCTTCGTCAGAGCTCCGATTTGGGGTGGGTAAGGGTGGCATGTGGTGCCGCTGGCGCGGACCTTTGAAAATAAGAGACTTTTGAATAAATGGGCTTTGAATCCACCGGAGTATCATGGGGTGCCGCTGGCGCGGACCTTTGAAAATAAGATTGGATCAATGGGATAGGGATCATCTGGAGCGCCAATTTGAGGTGAATAGGGGTGGCACAGAACTTTAAAAATTTACGAGCATATTGGATATATATATAGTTTGTAAAAATGTCATAGATATTAAACTTTATTGTATACACCAGAAAATGAAATAGTTTTATATTTGTGACATTTTCACAAACAATAACATTTACTGTGATAATATATTTATGAAATAGTTATATATATATAACATTTTCACAAACAGTAACATTTACTGAGTTAATATTACACAATATATATATATATATAACATTTTCACAAACAAAAACATTTACTGAGTTAATATTACATAATATATATAAATATATATATATATATATATATATATATATATACACACACACACACACAGGCGCGCGTGCGCGGTAGATACAAACCATTATTTTTTTTCAAAATTACCATATTTTTAAATGTATACGCTAGCGACATTCAATCCCCACCACTACCCACCCCCATTGTCGGAGCTTCAACGACTTTCATCAGAGCTATGGTTTGGGTTGGTAGTAGTGGCATAGGGTGCCGCTGGTGCGGACCTCTGAAATTAATAGAATATTAAATAAATGGATTTTGGATCCACCGGAGCTCCGATTTGGGGTGAGTAGGGGTGGCATTGAGTTAGGTTTATATCTATAACATTTTCACAAGCATTAACATTTACTGTGTTCATATAACACTGTATATATATATATATATATATATATATATATATATATATATATACTGTGTAGTATTACCACAGTAAATGTTACTGTCTGTTTGTGAAAATGTCGCATATATAAAACTATTTCATATTCTAGTGCATACAGTAAAGTTTACTGTTTGTGTAAATTTTTCTTTGAAATTTTATAGCCTTCATGGATCTTGTTTGATAGATCTCGTCGAGCAGATTTCAAAAATAGTAATTTTATGAAAAACGGATTTGTGAATCAAAAGTTATGATAATTTGAATATTAAAAAAAAAGTTCAACCACTTATGTAACTTCCTCAAGGAAGTTACGGATTGTTGGTTTTAAAAGGGTAAAATTGGAAAAAAAGTTCCAAAAAATTAGGAATAGGACTTATATGTAAGGGAAAAACATGATGGGACTAGAATGTATATAAGAAAGTCTAATAGGATCTAAACGTAAATGCCCCTTTTAGAAACGTTTCCTTCTTGGAGAATACAGACTTCACACGCTAAAATTAAATGTGAAGTACTGCGTTGCCACGTGGCTTAATATCCGATGGAGACACCGTTTTTAATGTTACTAGTTTTTATCCGCGCGCGATGCGTGGGCACTTTATAGTTCTTAACATAAAATCTATTATATATACTAATATAGTGAAGGAATTATATATTTTTTTTCATTCATATAAGAAAATATACTCGTGAGCCATGCTATTCAAATAAAGTTATATAACATACCTCCCTCTGTAGAGAATATTAAAACAGTATAAACAAGCGTGTGTTCTCAGTAAGTACCAGTAGACTTGGTAATTATTCTATGATGTGGACATTCAATTTAAAATACACCCATAATCGAAAACAAATTTACTTTTTCAAAAAAACATACTAAAGTAAACAATCGAAATTCCCTTATAATCCAAATTTAGATAAGTAACTGAATTAATACTCATTATATAGACATAAATATTTTCCGAATTTGCCTTTTTATTTGACAATAGTACTCTAAGAAAAAAAAAGACATTGATGATTAAATGTTTGACTAAACATAAATATATTTTCTTTTTAAGTCTATCCACTATCAATAAAAAAATAAGGCAACCAACCAATACTCTTAAAATATATACTCTGTATTACAAACACAAACATAACCTATGTTGTGTATTTTGCAAAACTTCATCATATGCATGGAAATAGAGACCGTATCTATGTTTCCCCAACGTTATATATTCACAATCAATCTCACTCAACCAGGAACGAAAAAACTCATCTTAACGCCTCTTTCTATTTTACCGAAAACCCAGCTCATGCCGTCTCTCTTTGCTGTGAAAACCATAAACCGAGTTGGCTTCTTCCACACAAGTAGTTCCAACAAACACAAACCATAGACCGAAGCACATAGAAAATAAAACACTTGCCTCTGGTTTTAGAATTTGCAAGAGGAAGAGTCGTGCAAGAAGGAGAGAGTCGTGGGGCTATACAGAGTTGTGGGGTTCCTTTTATATAACACTTCCTTCTTTATTGAGAATTGGAAGAGTCTAAGTTTAGATGGAGAGTAAAAGTAGGGTTAGAATATTCAGATACAGTGAATGGGGGAAGAGACGTAGATAAAATGGTTTGACTGAACCACACGCACATACCTCGTTTTTATATAAAAATAGGCGTAATCAATGGTGTTGCATAAAAATAGGTGTAATTAATGTTGTTGCCAAATGTCAATTCTCTGTGAAGAAACACCAAAATTATATTATGTTATTATATATATTAGATATAAAAACAAAAGCTGTGAGTAATTGTTGTACATGACTATATTAATTTGATTCTCGATTGTTTTACAATGTGACCTTAATAATTTCAGACAGGCACATTATGGAGTCTATATCTCTCCTATATAATATGTTAAAAACAATCTATCTTAACTTTTGCGTCTTTCATTTCCCTTTATTTCACTCGCTTATTCATCTCCCTCAAAAGATCTCTGTTCAAATTCACATTCCCCTTGATTTCTCTCTCCCTCTTTCCTTCAATGACCTTAAACCTACCGCATGAATGATGTGATGAAGGTAAGAAAGGTTTTTTTAGAGACGTTTAATGTTTGACCTGAACATAGTGTTATAATATAACATTTGAGTACATCCTTGCTATATATACCCAGTAAATGGATTCATTCCAAATGTTGAAATGTTGAAGCCCATGTCATGAAATAGTTGTTTTCTATGTGTGGTGTAGATTTTCATGTCTTAATTATTAACTGTTATACAATGTAGTAAGAGAATTATAGTTTAAAATGTTTTAGGTTTTATAGTATATAATTTGAGATTGAGAGTTATTCACTAAATTCCACCTTCTCTTCATCCTAGCTCCACTTTGAAAACTGTAATCTGTCAATAGCCTGCTTTGATCTCTATTAAATATCTTAAAAAAATTATTTAGGGCAAGAAATGTTCTTTTTCAATTTCTTACCTGTCATTAGAGAAACAAATTGCTTGACTTTAAACTTTTTAAGGTTTACACATAAAATACTACAACCTATCAATGTTAAAGACTCTCAATGTTTGGTGTCTATTTTTTAAACCTTTTGTGATATTTTGTAGAATTGAATCTATTATTTATTTGTGGTTTAAGCCTTTTATTTTCGAGTATATTACACATTAAGATTACATTGGTCTAAAAATGCCTACAATAAACATTGTTCTTATTTTTAACAAAGACTGAGTAATTTTTTTCGGTGGAAACAAGAACTATAAAATGCCTACGCATCGCGCAGGGCTAAAATCTAGCGATTTTATAATAGTATAGGCAAAAGGGTGCAAGCTAACGCTATAAAATAGGTTATGATTAAATGGTTCCACACAGATGGGTCAATCCACCTTGTGGGAATAATTTTTTTTTATAACTTTGCTAAGTCATATATAGTTTTAGAAAGTTTGTGGGGTCCTATTTATAAACTTTAAAAGTTAAAGGAGACCTCAACTAATCAATGACTAAGATGAACATATATTTTATCAAAAAAAAGATGAACATATATTAGTTAACGTAACATTTGATCTATTATGTTCGACTACAAAATGAAATAGGACAATTAATTTGGAAAGAATGAAGTTTAATTTATAAAGCTTTTAACCCACTTAATTTGATATTTTAATAGATAATTATTAAATGACAATGTTAACCCACTTAACGACCCCGCTTAAAATGATAAATTACGGAACACTATCCCCTATGTCATGTTTGTCTTTTACTCCTAACATTGTTCCCTCCGACAAACAGCGTCCCCTCCGGCGAATTGGTTGCTCTATATCTATTTTCCTTTCTTTGTTCTTGAAAGTGTAGATACAAGAAATTACCTAAACAAAAATCAAATTGTAATTTTTTCAAATTAAATATCAAGCACAACGCTTGATATACGGAAAGAACTCATAACGGAAAAAATCTGGGATGACCCAACCACGCAAAATCCACCAAGTATGAAATTACAAAAGACACGACATAAGACTTACTACACATACTCGATGCCCTCGCAAGCCTTGTCACTCTTATTTCCTTTAACCTACGTGCAGTGTCAGGTAAAAGTCCATCAGGGCATGGACACAATGTGTGAGTCCACACATGTCTCAATATCCACCGAACAGCTCAACAAATGTATACGGATTAGAACACGAAATCCACCGCTTCTTCACCGCAACACCACACCATAGAGTCCACCATATGTAAACAATAAATAAGGTGTTTAACGTATAAAATAATTATGAACAAGATGAAAAGAATAAATCTTTGGTGCCCAAAATAGGATCTTCAAAGCATAATAAGATGGACACTTGGATCCTAAACAACTCGGTGTAAACTATGATTTGTGAGAGATTTTTGATAGAGTTGGAAAACTTAAAATATAAGTTTTTTTCTCTAATAAATTTGTTAATCCGCAGTCCAATATATAAGAGGTTTTCGAAAAACGAGATAAGAATGAAAAATCAATTTTACATTGCAAAATGCGTCGGGTCGTTCGAATGACTTTGAACCTTGTTCGAACAAAGTATATGATCTCGTTTGGATCAGTATCCAACGAGATATTAAATCAGATTCTAGCGAAGGCCAAAGATGGTCTTTCAAATTTCGTTGGAATATATTTTAATGAGGTATCTTATTTCTTTGTAACGACATATCAATTCTCATTCATATGACGTCGCGAAAAAAAAATCATAAAAAGATAAATCGTTTTAAAACCTTTTGAAATAAATTTTATAAACACCTAACACCCAAATATGAAATATACAAGGATCAAAATATTTATGCATTCATACCTGAGAGATCTTTGGAGCATAAAGACGGAAACAAGGAATGAAACACGACATGGTAATGTAGATCTTCTAACTTTGCCGCTACATCTTCAAGAACCACGTCATTGGCTTAAAAGGTCAACACACTCAAGTCCTAACCTATAACTGAAAGAGTTTTGTCCAAACATGGAATAACCCAATCCATACAAATTAACTTTATTAGAAGTTATCCTTATAGTTCTTTATAGCTGAAACTACATCATTTTCAGGCAAGCCTTCCAGCGAACTAGTTACTCACTGTGATCTCATATATATATATATATATATATATATATATATATATATATATATATATATATATATAAAAGATTGACCCAAGTAATATCTTGGCAACCCAATAAGGTTTAATTTTCAATTTATAAAACAAGGTTTTAATGAACCTTGTAGTATTTTGGATAGAATGTTTAGCTCCCATTTTCCATAATAAATGTGTTTTTTTTCAAGCAGTACAATGTTTGAATGTTTTCATTTTATCATTAAATTAGGCTTTTTTTTTATCAATCCCAATTATCGATTGAGAATTTTTGGGGTTTCAAATGTTTGACTATTGGAATTACTAGCATACCCATTTCTTTAACAACCCAATTTTTAAAACTGTTTTGGGAACATAAACTATTTAGTTCGATTAGGATACAAATTTATTACCTCAAGTAGTCTAGTGTAATAAAATAGGGAGGATTATATATCATCTTCTTCACTTAATCTACTCATCCCCATCATATAAAAAAATGTGCTTAATTATTGTGCATAATTGATTGAGGTTCAAAAATGAACCATTCATCCTACATAAAAAACTTCAATCGATTATTCTCTGTTAAACAAAGATGTCCGCATTTGTTAATTTTATGGGGTTTCCCACTTTATGATAACAAGTTGTCTGGGTTATGTACCAATGTTTGATTATTTAAAAGTGTTTTCTTATTTTTCTATATCCCCCATTTATTGACCAGGTTAAATGATTCTCAACCCATTAGTGTGGGTCCAATAAAGATGGGGGGGGGGGGGGGGGGGGTGTATAAAGAAAAGTGTGGGTGAAAATAAAAACACCCTTAAATTATTAACTAGTTTGTTACTAATCATTAAACATTAAAAAAGGATTAAAAATTAAAAGTATAAACAAAAGTTAACAAAAGCTTAATTTACACCCCAAATGGGTAGGGTGAGTTAAAACTGTTTTAGCCCATTTGTCTGGGTTTAATAAAAGTGAGGGTACAGAAAAAATGGAGGGTTGAAATAAAAACACTCTTAATTTATGAATCCCTTGAATGAAATTGCAAATCACTTATACTTCTAGACTGAAACATATCATAAGTCTTTTATATTTTATTCTTCACGACTAAAACTTCTCAAATCATAACACCACATTGTTAAACATTCTGTCTCTACAACCATCACTCGGACTTGCACAATTGCATAAGAGGTAGAAATCATCGCACTTCTTAACTTTTTCACATTGAGATAAGAATTCTAATTTGTCTAATATGTTTACTTTTTTGGATTGAAGTGTTAGGTCATTTAATGTTTATATAAATAACTAATTTTAGAATTAATTAATTAAATATAAGTGTACTACTTAATGTGTTCCACATGAGAAATAAGATTTGATAAGAATTTCTTTAGATAAATTATCAGTATTTTAAGATAATGATGGTGGGTGAGTTTTCTAATTATAGTCTAATTGTGATGGATGGTAGAGTTATAATTAAACAAGGAAATTTGGGTCCCCCCTCTCTCTATATATAGCAGATTATATTACATCAATAATCTGCATAATAAGACAATATATTAGGAAAGAGAGAGAAAATTCTAAAATTCCAACATTAATAATTTTTCCTATCAGGGTGATGAAGGTTATGTCGAAATAATTATCAAGAAAATTTAAAGGGGATTTCTATAATAAATTTGATCAAAGCATTGGATCAATGTCATCCATCCTTTTAATCGTTTAGGCATATTTTGTATAAACATGAAGTTCCAAGATCCTTTTATTAAGAACAATTGTATGGTAAATTTTAATCTAATTAATAAATTTGTAAATTAATATTATGGTCTTCTTAAGAATGGTTTTACATGTGGTATCAGATTTAATGTTTAAAATCTCATGATTTTCCTTTATTTATGTTTGCCTATAATGAAGTCTACATTAAATTGTTTTTGTGTGCCTCAAACTTTCTATGACATTTTACTTATGTCATTAGATGTACTTAAAACAATAATGTATTATTATAACCTTTTGTGATGTTTACACCAATGTTTTTCTTTTGCTTCCAATACTCACTTATTGGTTAGCAAATTCTAAACTTGCTCATAATTTTACGAAACTCACATGGTCGCTTGAAAATGCCAAAATAAATAATATACATTATTACAATGGGCACCGACTTATTGTTGTGAATTGGCATCATTAGGCCCTTTAAATTACATTTTTGCTATTTATTGCCAAGAGGGATGGAAGACCTACAAGTTTTATTAGAATAATGAAAAAATGGAAAAAAATTCCTCCAAACAAAACTAGAAGGGGGACATTAAAACCTTACCTTCCTAAGACAAACAAAATAAAAACAGTCTTAAATGTATCTTTATATATAAATACATTAGGTTCACAAACCATATAATGTGGGATATCCTACCCAAACCATTGTAAAAAATAAAGTCTCAATGAACTTAAATATACTGCTTACGATTTCTTTATACTCAGAAAAATAGGCTTACAAGACTTCAATCTAAAAGAAAACCCAATCTTAGCAAAATCTATAATGATGGCTTTAATTTTTCACTTCACAAAATTAATTTTTAAATTTTGCCAAATGTTCTGAGATCCTAGAATGATTATCTTAAACCCTATAGTGATAACTCAAATTTTATTTTTTTAGGGACCGAAAATAATGATCTTCCCAAATATTTTCTATTTTTCCACCACAGGGATGTTTTGTTTATTCAAAATAATTCTAATGTTCATGTTTATGTTATATTCGATGTCAAACCCATACTATAATTCATGTGTGGACATTAAGTTTATGAATCAATTTTTAATACTAATATTCATGTTTAAGTTGGATTAAATGTCAAACACATGCTATAATTCACATGTATAGATATTAGACGTATGATTCAATTTTGAATATCAACATTCATGTTTAGGTTGGATTAGATGCTAAGCGCATGTTATGATTTATATTTTTGGACATTAGATGTATGATTCAATTTTAACTATATGTTCATGTGTTAGGTTGGATTATATATCAAGTGCAGATTCGAATTTGAAATTGTGAACATTAAACTCATGCATGTGAATGTTAATTGTTGGCGTGTCATATGAATTCACTTAATCTTATATAATAACTATATAATTATCTCTTCTGAGGAGAGCTTGACAAGTGGCAATGTATTAACGCCATCAGTTAATGTATATATATAAATATATATATATATATATAAATATATATATATATATATATATATATATATATATTATAAAATGGAGTCATCCATTGATAACTCATGCCATGTGGCAACCAATATGTCGACCCTTAACACCACTTTCTCTCTCTCTCTCTCTCTCTCTCTCTCTCTCTCTCTCTCTCTCTCTCTTTATTGCACTATTTATTTTAATTTTACTATTCATTCTTTTTGTATCCATCTTAATGGAACTTTTATTTTTCTATTGGGTACATCAATAGTTCACATCGCTAAAATATTAATCATCTGTTAAAATCCAAAATAGATCATCTTCCCTTTTCTCTTTAATCTCTGATATTTAACAGCCATAAAAAACTCCATCACTTAAAAACTCTCTTGCTCTTAACCGAATATTACTTCCATGGCCAAAATGGCAAATGATGCACACATATCATTCCATTCAATTTTACTGGTATGATTGAGATATGGTTTCCGATTCCGTGTGGTGGGTCAAACGATTTTGAAAAATGTGGGTCCATAGAAAGTTTTATGATAGTGGTTGATTTAAAATGAAAATTAGGTGGTGTGTGTTTTTACAGATGGCACAAAGATGTTTGATAAAAAAATAATTCCTACTCTTTATATACATTGAATAAGCATTGGTGGTACTAAAACTATTAAAAATGAGTTTTCCATAAAGGGAACAATGTATTTTCGATTTTGTGGTAGAGATGCAAATTTATAAATGAATATTTATTTAAAGTATTTTGACTGCTTGCATGAAAGGTCTTGGTCCACCCATTTCTTTAGATGTATTAAGAAATATATCTTTATCTCTCCATTGCATTTTTATAACCATTTTTGACAGAGTTGTAAGCTAGGTATCATGGAATTGACGCCCAATATAGGATACGACTCGATTATCAAAATCCTAAATCAGAACTAGAAAGCTACGATTTTTAATAAAAAAAAGTAACTAAATAAAAAATACTTTTCACCTTTTTATTTTTCATAAACTATAAGTGACATTAATTAAAAATAAAGAAAGGCCCAAAGCCCTACAACACTATGTAATACCCCGTATTTTTATGGCTTTTAATTATGTGATTTAATAAATTAAATTACCTTGAATTATGAGATTTATTAAAATTAATTTGGGATAATTAATTGGAAATTAATCTGGATTTAAATGCTAGTAAGATGAGAGTTATTATTTGATTACTATAATGTTTTTGAATATTACCGAGTGATTATGATAATATGTGATTATTGTATTTATAAAAATTATCGTGAGTTGAAAATACGACAGTTTCGGTAATTAAGTTGAGACGCGCGTGTCAGGATCCAATGTAATGGATTTAAAAGTATTTTATTTTTATATCATCCGTATGAGCATTTTGAGTGCGCCAACGTGTCCGAAAGGGTCGATATAGTCAGAAAACACTAGCCAGGGGTTTAGTTTGAGTCCCGGGGCATTTTTAAGCCTAATCGGCAACCCGGGAGGGTGTTTTAGTTATTTTCATTTTTGGTGAATAGTAACCCACGAAATTGAAGAGATATTTATCATCCAACACTTGAGTTCCTTAGGGTTTTCACAACCATAGATCATAACGGCAATTAGAGAGGAAGAGAGGAGAAGTCCAAGGGCTTCCATGGCCAAAACCACCACACACCACCACCATCGCCGGATTTATGACCGGAAGGAGAGGGGGAACCAACCAATAACGTCAACATCGGATCATAATCTATATTTTTCCAGGCAAGTGATTTATCTTGCAAAATTTATGGCATATGTTCTACATGATAAATTAGAGTTGGAGACAAATTATGAATAATTGTGCTAATATGAAATTGGGGACTAAATCATGAATTTGGGTAGGCTTGCATGTAGTGGACCTTATGGAATCATTAAGGGAATGAATTATAAACTAAGAGTTAGGAAAATTCGAAATTACATTGAGGTTTTAATGATTTTTGAAGAGATGAGGAAAAACTAGGGTTATGGTATTTTAATGACTTTTAATCCAAGAAATAGATAATATATAATGTTTTGATGAATCTTGAATGTTAAGATTGATGTAGTAATGTTGGTTCATGAATTATTATACTCATTTGGGGAGTTTGGGACGTTATAATATGATTTAGAGCTGTAAAAATGGAGAATCCCATAACTGTTAACAAATTCTGGGCGAATACCTGCTTAATCCATCGATCGACCTCTTTTCTTCGATCGATCGACGCCTTCTGTTTTTTGGAAATTATTTGCCTTTAAGGTTTAATGAAAATCCCAAAGCCGATGTTGATTCCTAGGGTAATTAATATAATATTCTGGGACTTAAATATGGTCAGTAGGGTCTTAGTTATTGTCAGAAAATGTTATAACTTATGGGATCGAGCGTTATAATTATGAACGGTTACAGAGTGAGGACGATGTGAGGTCTTTAGATTTTGGGACTGAAAGTGGAATGAAAGATAATTTAAGGGATTATATATATTTACTGAGATAAATTTAGGAACAAATGGGAAAACTAGTATTCACTTGGGATAGGTATAGGTACCGAATCCGTATGACGAGACTTATCGCGTTAAATAAATATTACGTAGGATAACCGGAACGTAAATATTGTGGGTGAGATTTAATATATGGGGGAGGAGTATACCTATATTGAATTTTTATATATATACTGGTTGTGTGAATGCCTAGTGTATGGATTTCTTATGTGTATGACATAACTACCATACTTAATATCACGGGAAGTTAGTTTTCGAAAAAGGGTCATCTTATCTTTATATGCCTTCGGGGGGATTTTGATTGGTACCTTAAGGACATAGGACTGTGAATGACTTATTTGTGAGTTCATAAGTCAGCTAACCGTGGGAGCGTAGGTATGTGCATGACCCATGGGTATGTGAACTATGTTCACCTCCAATATGTGTGATTTATATTTAAACGGTTCCTGAGTGGTTAGGAACTTGTGATCCTTACGTATGTGATGTACCGGGATTCGATATCAGGGTATGAGGGCATCGTAGGTTCTATCCTTGTGGGGTGCCTGATTTGTATATGAGATATTATACGGGTGTATATATATATATACTTGAGATAGTTCTGTTGTGTTTCTTGGTAGATGTGAATAACTAAGAAAATTGAATGGGCTACGAATGTGGAAAATTAAATAAAACTTGTGATAAGCAATTTAATGAATGTGGATGTAAGTTATAAATATAACTTGGTTACGTAATATGAGCAATCACCTTATATTAGTATGAGATAGCATGGGCCAGTAAGGACTTGTTAGATAGTGGCATAACTAGGAGGGGTTAAGGGTACACGTTAAGTGTGCACATTAGTTGAGAGGTGAGAAACTCATGTGAGAGTACGTGACTAACATGTTTAACATATGTATTGTTTAATATTGTAATTTAAACACTTGCAGTTTGAAAAAATATTTTCACCCCGGTCTCTGACCCGTTTGCTTTCAAATCTATTTTTGTAAAAACATCTTAGGTGCCCAGCCACAGGGACGCCAAGCATAGGAGTTCCATTCTGATGACGTGCGGTAGCTGTTGCGGAAGCTACATGATCTTGGAATTAGACGCCTTCATAATTATCCTTGGTTCATTCAGAGTCATTTGTATCAGTTAGGGCATGTCGCCCATTCTTATTTAGAGGTCGTAGTTGCAGACTTTCATTATTTCGGTTATTGGTTTATTTATTCACACTCTTGTATTGGGACTTTGTTTACTCTGGCATTATTATTATTGGAGTATTTACTTCAGAATCAGTTGATTTCATTTCGTTGGTTATTCATATGAGATTGTTTATGCGATTGATGGTTAATGATTTAATTCTTGGTTATTTGATAACTTAATTAATAAAATTTGACATCTCTCTTTCTAAATATTAGGTGTCTAGTAATTAATTAAATATTTTTTTGACAGTGATGCTAAGACTGAACCAACTTGATATTCTGTATTAATTTAATAAAGGAGTAGTTACTCGGTATTTAATTAGACGGGGTGTCACAGGTGGTATCTGAGCATTAGGTTCTAGTGTCCTTTAGGATATGTACGACTTATTATGCTTCCAGCGTAGCTTTCTTTGATATAGAGCCCTACGTTTAGGATTGTTGATTTCTTTGGTGAGATTTCGTTCTCCTGCTATAATGTATATAATAGTGAATCTTATTTGATTCGGGTGCGTTCGTTTTCCGAACAATGCAGTACGTCAGGCGAAGACAGTTGGGCGGACAATAGGAGGCAAAAATCAGTTGAGGTTATTTGATTTATTAAAGAAGGATGACCGTAGTTGAAGTCACCCATATTATGGCACGGAAGTACAGGATGGTACAGACGGCTAAGGCGCGACTTGTGACTTCCAGGCACAACTATAGTAGAAAGTGGGGTCAAATGAGACTCACTCAGTAAGGATGGAATGGGAGTGAAAGAGTTAGACGAAACATTTAAAAGAACCAACAGTGGAAATACTAGAAATACGGAGATGGAGTGTACTAGCCAGCCAACGTAATATATCCAAAGGCTTAGACATATGACGGGGTATGGCTAATCGGGAGTGAAAATTTGGGATACAATTTTTCCTTGGCTCGTAAGAGCGGAGTTTCAATGGTGAGAGGCAACCACCTCACTTAGAAGTGGAATGTTTTGTCAAGAGAAGGTGCATACGTATAGTTTGACCATAAGTTCCTTCATTAGATGTTCAGAGTGAGATACGAACGTTGTTCTGAACTCACACCAGAGGGCTGGTCAGAGGTCACTTTGTGAAAATAAATTTAATTAATTAGCGAACCTTACACCGGATGAAGTAGGTGAAATGGAGAAGAGGACATTAAAAGGAAAATTTACATGCAAAAAGAATTGTTAGCACTTCTGAGGAATTCTGCTTGGACGGTCAATGCAGATGGTAATAATGTCGCGTTGTGTTAATATGGAGGTAAAAATTTCCTTGGGTGGGGAGGCGCAAGAATCGAGGAATTTATAGAGTAAGACTGGGGAAATGGTGTTGGAGAAGCACCACAAGGGGGAGACCCAACGGGGGACCGGTTAAAATGATTCGGATAGCTGAATTGTTACCGAGTGATGGTGATTTTAGTAAGAGATGTGGAAACTAGTAGCGTGCTCCTTAGGGCCATCAAAGCTAAGGGAACAACAGAGGTAGTCATTAGAGTCGAGACTACCAACGATCGAGGGTAAGACAACCCTAACATGGTCAATGTGATCGGAGATAAGTGGAGTATGTGTAGTGGTATTTTGTGGGGAGTGAAAACTCGTGTTTTATAAATGTTTCCCGAAGCAAGTATAGGGATAAGGGTATGGTTCCTAGAAAGGGAAATAATTATTAAGATTTTCGGTTTGGTACGGACAGGTGTGTTAAGTCCAGGAACCATTTGAACAGCCAGGGCGATTGACAAGATAGAAGTATGAGTTATATCCTCAGATGATGTTGCGTGTTGTATGTGTCAGGAACAAGTTACTACATTTTTATTGCTACATTAGCATGAGAGTCGAATTTAGTGAGTATCTCGACAATGTTAGTGTTTATGTGAATATTTTTCTGGTATAGTGGGGTTACCTTTAGTGTTATCTGCGAAGGATGTATGGGTGTATCAAAGTGGTATATAATTTATTAAAATTACTTGTTTTAGTGATGTGTTATACGAGTATGATATTATCCTGATTGTGGTTTTATAATAATGGTTAGAACGATACTGTGCGGGTATTGCAAGTTTATCGGGGTTACTACCTTGGTGTAGAATGTTTTGTTCTGGTGAGGCCCCATCTGCGAGAGGGCCGAGCTCGCGATTGTATATTTGTATATATGTATATATATATTGTTGAGACTTCAAAAAAATATAATGGCCTCGGATGTTCGTTCCCGCTATGTGTAGGGACTTTATTGATATGATGCGGAGTGTATTTAGTTTACTGTTCAGCGTAAAGATTTAGCTAATTATTTTAATTAACGCTCAATATGTAATAATAAGAAAAGTTCATTATTTTATCACCCTTTAGAGACGTGGGAGTTAATACTCATAGTTGTAAGTCTGGGGACGGGATTTTTAGAACCCCGATTATATTTGCATGATGTTTATGGAAGGTGATTTCCATCAATGTTAAGAGACGATGTCTTTCGGAAGGAGTTCCTTATTTAAGTGAAATTGCGGAAGGAGATGTAACTTTATTATCAAGAAGCGGGAATATAGGGGTACATGTTATGGACCGAGGGCCTAACAGATTTCGATGACCGACAATGCTAGGAAGTAGTGTATCGAGAGGGTTCATTATTTGGATTTCGCTTTACGAGACGTCCCACGCTTGAAACTTAGCATAAGGTTGGTAATAAGGAGACGTTTGGCCATTCTTCCGTGAGTTGGGTACCCCGATCGTTAGGAAAGTATGTATTTATAACTAGAAGTTAAAGGGTAAATTATGATATAAGGCCAATAGAGCCAGTGGTGTGGTGAGGAAGTACTGATAATTTTGTTTTATTCTGGCAGATTGAAGGATGTAATGACGTTAAGGAAGATTTAGGATTTCAAATTCAAGGGTGATTGAGAACGCCCAAGTGGTATAGCCACGTTACAAATGCAGGGGAAATAAAGAGTTTGGAGTACGTATGAAGCGTATATGATGTTTAAACCCGTATGCATGGGTTATAAGGGGTGTAGACATC
Source organism: Sambucus nigra (assembly GCA_949130495.1). Taxonomy (NCBI): domain Eukaryota; kingdom Viridiplantae; phylum Streptophyta; class Magnoliopsida; order Dipsacales; family Adoxaceae; genus Sambucus; species Sambucus nigra. The sequence goes on from OX422210.1 coordinate 210,508,551, forward strand.
TTGGTTTACTAATGTAGTAATCGCTGGAAGAAGAGACATAGACGGGTGAAATTATTACTTATGGGATTAATATGACGAAATGGAAGTGGTAGAGTGGATTAAGCGTCGTGAGAAGGATGGCAATCTATTGATTCTTGTGCAATCAGAATAACACGTCCAAAATTGGTTAAAAGGCAGTGGGAAGCTATTTAAAAAGGGAGTATCTCTTGAGAAGGCAAATAGTTAACTATTATGGACAATTTGGAGAGAAGTTCCACCCAATCGAATGTTGAGGGTGGCTTACCCGTAAATAGATTAAGGATGTTGATAAATTATAAAAGTCTAGCTATGCACAACGTGGTGAAAGGTGCACGGGTCAAAATTTTTGGTATACATCGAGGGAAGAAGGGGTTTAGTAAGTATCACTTAACGGGAAGAAGTATACGTGAAAGTCGGCATTAAAATGGGTATAGTAAGTAGTAGATCGATTGGGGTAAGATGAGCAACCAGATAATTTTGTATTAAGCCGACGATTCCAGTGATGGAAGAGTCAAGTTGGAAAATTTCCTTGAGGGGATTGCCAATTTATAGATAAGTAACGAGTGACTTCGAATATGTGGGACAGGTTGTCCAGGAGGAGAGGAATTATTATATCCTTGGGTGATTTACACTATTAGATAGTGAACAAGCCGGTACGTGGTCCTACGCAGTATTATTCAGAACTAGGATGAGATCCCCGGAATCCACTTTCAACATGGGGTATCAGCAAGTAGTGGAGATAACATTTCGTTCTGAGAAAGTTGTATCATCTATAGCCCGAGGAGTAGGCGCAAGGTGATTGACTACTGGTGGAACTGTATGAAAGCAATTTGGGATTCATTATGATAATTTCATTTCCAAAATGGGTATAGCTAGTAAGTGAGGTATATTGTGGTAAGGGGGAGAAGATATTACCTAATGGTAGAGTTGGGTGAAATCACCCGTATCTATTCATAGTGGACAAGGTGCTTATAGAGGTTTTGTGTGGATAAACCTTATCATTCTTTCTTTGGATGTTTAGAGGTGAGCAGATTATCAGAGTTTTGGATCAGTCAGGAGTTAGAGTCCGACGACTAAAATGGGATAACCACCAACAGTCGTGAGTGGCTTTCCCTTGTGTAAAAGTCATAACACTAGAATAGAGTTTCAAATAACGGACAAAAGTAGTAAGATGTTCTATGGTTTCTCCCAGGATGGGAGTTTTATGTCTAGTTAAACGCGGGAGTTGATACGTAGTGAAGTACGGACTCACAATAATATCGAGATAATGTGGCCAATAATGTATAGGCTATTCTTATTCGAATGTTGTTTAGTAAGAGCACTACGTGAGGTGAACGTCTATCCGATTCAAGTCATTTATCAAGGCATTAAAAACATTGATATGCTTCATCATATCCTCACCCTCCTTCATCTCACGCTTGAAGAGTTTCTTCTTGAGGAACAATTTATTTGACGACGCCTTTCCCAAATAAATCTCTTCTAGCTTATCCCACATGCCTTTAGCCGTGGTCTCCGCTATCACATTATTCAACACATCATCTGTGATAAGCATCTCAATACACAAATCCGCTATTTGATCAATGTCAATCCACTCGGCATCAGTCATGCCTACCGATCGTCCCTCTACCCCCAACAATGCTAATTGCAACCTCTGTTGGACAAGAACGCCTCGCATTTGTCTTTGCCATAACCCAAAATTGATCTTCTCATCAAAAGCCTTCATGTCCATCTTCATTGAGTCACTCGATCCATAACTTAGATCCCATCTCTTAGAGCCTCCGCTCGTAGAGGTTGATTCTCGATTACTCTCCACATTTTTCGTCATTTGGAAAAAAAACAAAAGCTATGCCAAAATTGTCAAAATTGATTCAACCTCGAACCAAAATACGGGGTAAACAATGCAACCTAAGATTTGATACCACTTACTGAGCTAAAGTAAGACTATCTATAGCGATCAAGACGATAAAACTCACTCGGAAATTTTATCAAACACTTGGTGTGTGGAAAACACCCAAGACATTGTTCCGTAAATGAACTAGTGTGCAAACTCCCAATCAAATCAACCAAGCATCAATGAAGTGACAAAAAGAACATACAAGCAACAAAAAATCAAATAAACAACAATTTACGTGGTTCACCCAAGCTTTGGGTTACATCCAGAAATGGTAGGATATCTTCTTTTATAGATAAATGGCTAGGAACCAATGGTTACACACGCACCTCACTTATCTCTCTCAAAAGGCAATCACTAACCAACCTCAAGAACTCACCTTGCTCAAAGTAGCTCTCTATCTATTTGCCTTTGATTAGCTCTCAAATATGCCCACTCTTTCACAACCTAGAAATAAAACTTGTATTTATAGGTTTGAGCCAAACTGGCAAATTTGTAAATAAACCAAAACTGAAAAAATAGGAGAGCCAAAACCAACACACCCAACCAAGTTTCTATTTAATTTTAGTATAAGCCTAAAGAGGCTTAGTTGTAATTCCATGTGTTGATGTTGCAGTACTAACAACACTGAACCAGTAGCACTGGAAGCCATATTAAATCTAAGAAAGCAAATACACCAACATAAATATAAACAAGAAATAGATAAGTTTCGATCAAAAATGGAGAAAGATGCGCAGAAACGCTTGTGAATAAACTCAGAAATAGAAAAAAGAAAATAAAAAAATTGTGAATGAACTTAGAGCAAACTTAACATGAAGCTAGGGCTGAACAAAAAAAATATGAAGCTATAAGATGAAATCAGTCTTATAAACAAAATAGAAAAGATGCAAAGAAGATAACATACCAAATAGATTTGCAAAAGCTAGGGTTTGTTTGAACCCTTTGCCTACACTCCCTCAGTACCTTCAGTCGCCACACCCTCCCTCCGATGAACCCTTCAGTTGCCAGTCACAGAAGCTTTGGTGGGTTTTTGCTTGTAGGAAGGTCGGTTCGATCGATTCCGTTCATTAGATTTAGGGTTTTGGTTTGGAGTCCGTTTGTTTTGTTCATACATATGGTCTATTCTTTTCCTTCCTATGTTTTTTACAATACACGTTTTAAGTTATTAAACATTTCACCATGGTTTAGGCTTTTAAAATACTAAAAATTACCTTGCGTGTCCGAAAAACATGTCCTCAGTGTGGTAGCAGCATGTTCCAGCGTGTCCGACTTAAAAATAAAAAGAAGAGGATACTCTAGGACACACGTGCGTCAGCATGTCTGATTTGTCACGTGTTTATCCGTGCTTCATAGGTTTGCAGGCAAATCTAATGGAAGCCACTTTCTGCTAGTCCTGCAAAGTCTAGGTCAATTTTTCCAATTATTGTTCTCCACAGCCTTCCTGATCTGGTTAATATATAATTATTGTGATTTATGCACGGGTCAGTCTCCATATGTTTGTGGATCATCCAAGAGGAGATGCAATTGCAGCAACTAGGTGTAAGGTCTTTTAAGTTATTAGGTTTACTTGGAGCCCAAACTCCTTGTCTCTTGCAAAAATTATATATGTGCCTCTTTTGTAAGGAATTAACTATTAGAGAATAAATCGAGGGAGTGTTTCTTTGCTTGAATGTAATTGTAAGTCTTCCGTTGCTGTGATTACTCATATTGGTTGCCAGTTTTAGTTGCCCTTTATGTGTTCTTGTTCGTTTTTTCTCTTTTTTCGTTTCCCCCCTAAATACATGTATTGATTCCCTTGCTTCATGTTGTTCTTTGCATGATTGGTCTTGGTTCTTATGAGAGGAACTTGAATTATGTAATTTTTTTTTATCTTTGTTGTTTATAATTGACGACATTTCTTTACATCTTGCCCTATCTGCAAAAAGATGGCTTCACTCTTCATATACTTTGGAAAAGTTCTCTTCTAAATCATTTTTTGATGCTTCGATAGAAATCCCCTTTGATCTCGATTTTGAGCATTTTAAGATGATTTGGGAATCTAATATTTGTACTAAGTATGCAATTTGGCTTAGTTGGCAGTTCATTGATATGTTAATACCTGCGATTTGTTTCAAAAAAAATATTTATGCTCACAAATTTTGATGCCTTCTTTGCACTAGAGCGGACAAGACAGTATAGATCATATATTTGTTTATTGTTCAGTTCCCATTTACCTTGAGTTTTTTGGTTAGAATTTTCAGGGGTTTTGAGCATTTTGGGTTTTGCCTAAAAGCTAAACATTTGTCTATTGATTGTGTTTTTTCTTGGAGTTGTGGGCCTTTGGGCTAAAAAGAAGGGGGGTGGGGGTTATTGCTAACTTTTGCTCCTTTATGGATTGTATGCCTAAAAGGAAACCAAATAAGTTTTTGGTCCAGATGCAGGAGTGGAGCTTTTATGGGGTAGAATTGAGCCCTTGTCTTCTTTTGCGGGCTTGTCATCATAGCTTTTTTAAGACACTCCTTTTTGTTCGTTTGATCTGGAAGGTTGCATTAAGCTGATTGGATCGATGGTTCTTATATTTTTGAATTTATGTTGTTGTGTTGGTGTCAAACGATTTGTCATTCAAATCCATCCATGTGACATTTTCTTGACGCTTAAATAGTATACCCCCCTCCCCCCCAAAAAAAAAAAAAAAAAAAAACGCACGGACACACAACTCACAAAAAAAATGTAGAACACCAGATACGGCTATATAATGTCACATTATGTTAAGAGGTTAACCTAGAATTTATAAAAACAATTTATATTTTGTATTAAAAAACATTATTAGATGTTCTGTTTGCCACCATCTTGCACAAAGCCAAGTATGCTGTCTCGAGTTATGATTTGTACTTTCTGCAAAATGTGATGTACAAATTTTTCATCGGATTGGTCTATTTCAAGTCTACCTTCTCGGGGACAAAGTGCTGAATCAGAAGTGCGTGCCACAAGGCTTAGTCTCCTTGAAGAGGTTGAAAGGCAAAAGGCCACAGAGGAGGCTCTTGACCTGATGTGCAGTCAATGGCAGAGAGCTGGCAATCTTCTTTTGTCACAATCTGGTCTGACATTTCCCACCTCGTCAAATGCTAGTAGCAGTATACAGTTTGAGGTCAAATCAATAGAGCACTTATGTCAGGAAGTTGTCATTGCTAGATTTGTTGCTGAAGCAATAAGGAAAGGACAAGCCCGTGCTGATGCTAAATTAGATGCTGAGGCCATTAATGAAGCTAAAGATCTGGAGATCTCATAGTTGTGAGACATATTACAATACTACGAGGCTGTTAATCATGAAATGTGCCAGAGGAATCAGGAAGTTATGGGTACGTTATGTTATTTATCTTATTTATGTTTTGTGGTTTAAGCGCGTGCTGTCATCTTTCTGACATCTTGATTATCATTTTTCAACTTTCCCAGTGTTTGTTGTAGCAATATAATTCCAAATTCAACTATTAAGAAAGTTATCTGAATAGATCAGATTCGGATCATATAATGGATTGTCAAAACTATATTCCAACTCTAAATTTTAACATATTCGGATCGAATTGGATATGATGGACACTGTTAAAAATATTAAATAGTTACTTTTACTGTAACAATTACTATGATAATTGTACAATAAAATTAAAATGGTAAAAATATCAAGTTTTTGATATCTATTCTAAGCGTAATATTAACATGAGATAATATAAATTGAGTCAGATGGTTAAAAGTATTAGGTATATAATATGTATCTTGCTTATAATATATACCAAATCAGATCGGATTAGTATCAATCCATATTCTGTTCATTTACTAATAGGATGTCGAGTTATCACATTACATAGCACCAATCCATATTCAAATCAATACATTGGATTCAGATTTGATTCCTACTAAATTTAGATTCATGGACAAGCCTAGTTTGTCGTGGTTTAGTAAAGCTTTGGTCACCAATTTTGGTTGGACTTCCTTTTGCCCTTGGATTATTTCTTCCAAATTGAATGAAATTTTAACTGCGCGGTTGTGGGGGTTCCTTGGGTGCCTTGGAAATTTAATCGGGTGCATATTGCTTTTCATATATTACCCTACTAACCCCATTGTTTTAATGCTCATTTCAGCAATTACCATATATAAATTTATTCAGTTATATCTGCAAGGACAAATTTTTCATAGTCCCTAGTTTATATTGAGTGTCGTATTCCGTTACAACCGTCAAGGAAGTTCATGTTCACACGCTCAAGAAGACGGATATGAATATCACACATCTTCAACATCTACGCGACACGAGGTATATTTTTGTATAGATTTTGTTTTGAGTTACTTAGATCTTTTATTAAGTATTGTGATACTTTTCTAAAATGTTTTGTTTCAAAATGAGGCATTTTTCTAACTTAAAATGTTTTTTGAAATACCTGTAGGCAGACTTTGAAAAATAATTTTTTTGTTCCCGTCGTTCAAACGACATGACAATGTATTTCAAATGACATGCTAATGTCGTTAGATTGGTCATTTGAAGGCCTATTTAATTTTGGATCAAACGACAGCACACTGTTTTGATTTTTAAAGGATCGTTTATTGGGTCGTTCAAACGACATCTCAATGTCGTTCCAACGACATGAAGTCGTTCTAACGACACCTGCCACCTCAAATTTTTTCGTTAGCTTATAAATACCTGTTTCGTGAAGCTTTTCAATGAAGACTTTTTATTTACTCAAATTGCAGAATTGCTACAATTAAATCTTCACTTTTTAGGGCTAAACCCCTTTTTGATTCACACAAACACATCCCAATTACTTTTGTAAATCATCTTTGGAACCCAAACACTTCTTTGTCGAAGTTTATTTTTGTGGAGTGCTGTCTCTACTATTGGACTTAGGGATGCTCGAGGGTATTCAGTGTTGAAGGAGTAACTGCGGTTCGTGTGATTCTTGAGGGAGTCATTGCTGGTTCAAGGTTGCGGTCTTTGTGGGTTCTTGTAGGAATTCATTGTAGTATTTCACTTGTAAGTTTGTAAGTTGCGATTTACATTTTATTAATGAAATAAAGGTTTTGCCCTGCGGGGATTTTTCCTGAAATTGTTTCCTTGCATGCTTATATGATTTAATGCTTTCAAGCACATAGATGAATGTTTAGGGTTCAATAAAATTGGAATTTGGTTTGTTTGAGATTTACATCTAGTTAAATAACTTAATCAATTGAAATATTGCGAATTCATAAATTGGTATCACATCTCGTTTTCTCAAATTGGTATTAGAGCCGGTTATTCTAATTTATTGAGTGATCATTTTTTCGCAAATTTTTTGTGATATCAATCGTTTTGAAAAATTTTATTTTTGAAAAATCGCAGTTTTTTCGATGGATAACTTATATGCCTATTGGAAAGGCCGCATGAGATCGTGTTTAAAAGCTATTGATGAAAGAGTTTGGCTTGTATGTGAAAGAGGGTGGACTCCCCTCACTGTCACTGTTGAAAATGTCACCAATCCCAAACCTGTGTCTGATTGGACTGAAGATGATTATAAATGGATTACCTATAACTCCCGAGGCCTTAGTGCTATTTATGGAGCCGTCACCCCTGACGAGTTTCGACGTATTATGACGTGCACCACGTCAAAGAGGAATGGGATATCCTCCAGTTAACACATTAGGGTACCGACGCAGTTAAGGCGGCAAAATTGCAAAATTTGACCACCCAGTTTGAGACTATAACTATGTTAGAGTCCGAATGTTTTGATGAGTTTTATGCTAGGTTGTCAGATATAGCTAACACGAGTTTTAATTTGGGTGAGAAAATTGAGGAGTTGAGAGTTGTTAAAAAGATTTTGAGGTCACTCCCATCCCGTTTTATTCCTAAGGTCATTGTTTTAAACTCATTGGGGATATTAGATACACTTTGGTTGGAAGAACTCGTAGGAGACCTTCAAACTAATGAGATTGACATGTTTTCCAAAATCGTTAAGCCTAAGGATAGAGGGATAACATTAAAGACTTAGGTTAAGGAAAAGAAAAAAGAGAGAGTTTGTGAGTCTGATTTTGAGGGTGAGGTTGATTTAGATGACTTGGCCTTATTTGCTAAATTTTTTAAAAAGTTTCTCAAATATTCCAAAGAAAATTCTTCCAATAAAAAGATTTTTGAGAAAAATAAAAAGAAAGATGAGGCTAAGGATAGCGGTGAGAAAGAGTAAGATATAAGGTGTTATGAATGCTAGGGAAAAGGGCACAAAACTTTTGAGTGTCCCACTATGTTAAAGAGAGTGCAAGAAGATTGCTAATACGACCACTCTTAGTGATAGTGACATCGAGTTGAATGATTCCGAGAATGAATCACCATATGAAACGTGCGTTGCTTTCATGGCTAGTCACGTGAGCACACCTAGTTTGTCCCACGATGATAAAGACATTTGTATACGTGAGAACCTCGATGATGTTTCTTTATGTGAGCAGTTGATCGTTTTAGGCCTGAAAAAGAGTGAATTGACCAACACTGTGGCTAGTCTTACAGGAGATCTTCAATCCTCATTGGATACTCGTGAGAAACTTGAAGCCCGCGTATCCCAACTCGAGAGAGATCTTGAACGTGCCCGGGAGGTCCAGGTCACTATTGAGGAAACATCTAAGAAGGTAGGAAAGATAATCCTCGGTCCCGCTTTGGGTAATGTTGAGAGATTAGTAATAGGTTATGACGGTGCGTTTACTTACCGAGTTTGTGCACCCGACCTGGCTCCCGAGTTTGTGATAGATCCATATGGCTCTCAACCTAACCCATCTAGGCGCATGACCTAGAAGTTTTGAGAGAGGTGTTTCTATGCCCGTTTATGTTTGCTCCCATTGCAAGAAAAGATGACACCTTAGGGAATTTTTCTTTAAGTTAGGTAGTGTGTCTCATAGGTATTTACCTCGTTATGCTACTACACGTGTTCCCACACGTGATACTTTGCATGCTCCAGCACATCACATGAGAGATTTTGAGCATTTTAGAGAGAAAGTAGAGTATTTAGTCAAGACTTCACATGATTTGATGGATGTTTTTCATAGGATGTTACCACCTTTGGAGAACTCCTCGGACCTAATGATTGAGGTTTAGACTTGTTTGCTAGCATGGGATGATTTTCATGATGATATTTTATGCCTATTGCTAGTGTGTACTACAATTGTATTTATTTCTTCTATTTTGATATATTTTTTTAAAACCCCCAAAAGATTTTTGTTTTTGAAAAAATACAAAAGGATATTCTATTTTTTTTGAGAAAAAAATTAAAAAAACCAAAAAGATATTAATTTGATAATTTTTTTTGAAAAACACAAATATTTTTTGTATTTCTTTTTACATCGTTTATGGATGGACATAAAATGACCAAGTCACAGCATCATTCCATTATTTATGTGACTATTTGGTAGTGTTTTGATACGCAACATTATTTCATCCATGTGCTTTGTAATGTTTGGAGTCATTAAGATGTGATTAGTGGTTACTTTCTACATGTTTGACTCATGATTTCCTTTAATGCACACATGCACGACTTTATTTGATTTTAGTACTTGTGTATCACATGTTGATCGAAGTGTTTTCATCTCAATCCTGTCTTTAAAACGAACCAAATTCGATAAAACTAGACAGTGAAAGTAGTGCATGTAAGAATCGTTGCCCGTGAGAGTTTGTTTAATATTGAAAAAATACGAGTGAACACGGGAATGGGCTGCGAGAGGCATGTGAACTCGTCGTTAAAGCTACCGTTTGAAAAGAGCCCAAGAAAAAATTAAGGCAATAAAAAGAAAAATATGACAAAAAGGGGCCAATAGGAAATCTCTTAAAAAGAGAATTTAGCACCTCATTAGAACAATAAAAATGTATTATTATTTATGAGAGAGTTTGGTTGGAAATCAAAAGGTTTGCACGTCATGACAGAGTCTTGAAAAAGCATTACATAGTTGTAGACGTTATTAGTGTGGAAATCACTTTAGACTTTGATTTGTTGATTAGATTGAGTCAATTTCATATAAATTCACCTTTTTACACCTAAGGACGATTTTGAGTTTATTCGTTAGGAACATCAAAAATTCATCGTGCAATTATGTTATGACTGATTAAGTTGATTTTCCTATTGAATTTGTTCACACCCATTCATTCCGTTTCCACGATTTGGTTATCTTAGTGTTAGTTCATGGTGTGGGTTTTTGTAAATTATTTTTGCTTGAAAAAAATTGAAAAATCAAAAATAGTTTGTGGAGCCTTTTCAAATTATCGTTGCATGAGCTTAATTGATATATATTTGATATGTTTATTGTGACACACTTCGATTTATTATTGTTTATTCTTTTCCTTGTCTATTTTGGACAAATAAAAAGGAGGAGAATGAATTATGAGTTATGGGGGATTGAGAGTTTGAATTATGGTGGAAACTTGATTTGAATTGATATTTAATTTATGTTTATCTCATCTCAAACTCGATACGTCACGAAGGTATTTGTTTCTCTATTGTGTGTAGGACTTTGATGATCATTTGGAAAGCACGGAGATTTGAAGTTTTTAAAGTTGAACATTTTTGAGGACTTGCATATTTGGTATCTTTCCACTTTTGGGTTCATAGGACAGTATTAGATTTGTATAGGACATTTGTGTAATAACCCTTACTTATGAGTAATTGATTTTATATTAATTTGCCATGAGAGGTAATTATATAAAATATTGGAGAATGGGGTAAATATTATTCCAAGTGAATTAAAAGATGATATTTACTAAATTTTGCATATTTACTGTTATGTGAATGTAAATAGCATTATGTTACGATTCATGGTGTCGTTGTGCTTTAAACGGCATTTATGGTTTAAATGAAGTTGGAACTTGAAATAATTAATATTATCCTGGAGGCCAATTTAGAGGGTGCGGTCAATCCCTAAATAGTCGATATAAGTGCCATACTGTATTTTTGGATTTCGAGCACTTTTGACAGGTTATGACTTAATTATGTAGTTATGAGTCATTTTAATGGTGTATTAACATTTAAAGATGGGAATTAATGTTAAGGGCACGATTAAGTCTTGCAACCCCTCTTATTTCCTAAGTATATACTTCCTAAACCTATAGAGAAAGAGAGAAGAAGAGAATTGTGGAGAAAAAGAAGAGAAAGAAAGAGAATTGAAGAAATTGGGGTTGATCTTGCATCTACCAGAAGGGAATTCGAGATTTCAGCTTAAGGCAAGTTTCTTACTTGCTAAGATATGATTTGGAATGAATAAATTGTAGTGATAGTTGTGTGTTGGAATCAATTGAACAAATATGGATTTTAATGAATTTATGGTATTTGAACCCTTAAATATTGTTTAGATAGATATTGTGTTGAGTATAGTAGTTAGTGTTTATGTAGGATGGTTTTGGTTGGATTAATGGTGGTTGTTGTGGGTAAAAATGGAGGAGAAATGAGTTTTGGGAGAAGTAGGGTATTAAACTCCATTGCCGAAATTGGGCATTTTGGCCCAGGCGAATCGATTAGCCCCTAGCGAATCGATTCGCTAAAGGGGTAGGATACAGGTTTGGGATGAGCGAATCGATTCGGCCTACCCGAATCGATTCGACAGTATGCAGAATGTTAGGTCCTCTTGATCGAATCGATTCGGCCTATCCGAATCGATTCGCTTTCAAGACTGAATCGATTCGGCCAGGGCGAATCGATTCGGAATTCTTGTTGTTTTTAGATATTTTTCTATCTTAGTTTGTAATCCTTTTCTTGTAGGTTTAGGACCTATAAACTTTCTCTTAGGATGAAATAAAGTGTACTAGAGTCTTATATTAGGTATATGACTACTCTAGAGTTGAACGGGGATACTTGGGCCTATCTCGGGAATTATGTAATAGACGTTAGGGTAGCTTTTTCTTTTGTGAACTAGTTTGAGACTAGGGAAGAGTAGGATTGTATCATTGGGGAAATTTAGAGACATGAATGAGGTATAATATACTTGGTGGCTTATAGTAACGTCATTATTTCTCGGAGACTAAATTGGGGGTTTATTAAACGTTGAAGTTTTTAATGATGACATTAAACACTTATGGCTCCGGATAAAGAATTAATGTGTATTTTAAAATGGGAATAACATGTGAATGATAATTTTATATTACACACCTCTCTAAATGCTATCATAGGGGAAGTTACGCGTATAAGGTGAAGCCCCCTGGCTAGTGAATGCAGAGTGAATATAGTCCTCGGTTATAGGACCGGTTATTATTTATTGTGTGATTATTGTTCGAAGTGAGGTAATTTCGGGTGTGGTTATGACTCACTGTCGAAGGTATATGGCCGCTTCCCGACGTCATGCGATGTAGGATGTCCAGGTGATCTTGGTGCTAGGCCTTGGAAGATGATAGCTATTTAGGGGAGCATCCAGTGGGGAAACCCGGAAGGATGGTCTTAGAATTGTTATATGTTGTGAATTATAACTATTCTTATTAAAGTTGGATTTTATTATTGATAAAGCTCTTTATGAAGTAAATCGCTTTGAACACGTTTCCTAATGAGAAAAAGGAAAGGTGAAATGAAATTGGGTAAGAAGGGAATTGAATCTCATTATGTAATATTTTATTCATATTCTTCTGCATAATTGAATTGTGATTGTTGTCATTATATTTGCGTTAGGTTATGCTTTTAGATTGAGAAGTTAGATTCCTTATCATTATTTATGGTGAACGAAACAAGCTTATTCATGATGATTAAATATTCATAACTGTCATGCACTTTATTCACTTTGTGATCATATTAAACCGGGCCCTGACCCGTTTATATTTCCTTGTTTGCATGAATCTTGTATTTGCTCAGGTGCTCTGCCGCAAGGATCCCCGTACCGACTTTTCTATTCCAGTGTCCTGGAGTTGTAACAATTTGTGGATGTTACGGGATATTTGATATTTACGCTTCTATCTTTTGTGTTCTAGTTATGCTTGGTTACACATTCGGGCGTGTTGCCCATGTTTTGTACTTGTATTATATAATGTGATATTGTACTTTAATATTCGGTGTAACCCAAATTGTATATGTCTGTTAACTGATAGCTTATTCGGTTATTTTGTTTTATGTAGTTGTCTGTTTACTATCTGTCTTTATTTTTATCCACCTTCTTTTCAATTGGATTGTTTAAATGTTTTTCGTTAACTTGCAACATAAATTTTTGACAATCCGTTTTCTAAAATAATTGGTGGTTATCTCATATACTTTTTGCAATATGTTGATGCTAATAATGGACCATCTATGATTTCTGTAATTATTGGAGTATCGAGCTGGCCACCTCTTATTTTAATAAGCGGGGTGTCACAGATGGTATCAGAGAATCAGGCTCTAGAGTCTTTAGGATCTATGCGGACTTGTCACGTTCTACCGTAGCGTTCTTTGGGATAGAGCCTTAATGTTAGTACTGTTTTGTTTGCCTATAATTGCGATCTTCTGCAAAGATAAATTGTTCTCAATAGTATTCAAATTCAGTTGTTTCTTCATCTCAGATGCCGCCTAAGAGAGGTCGCCCTGTGAGAAGAAATAGAGTTGTAGAGGATGATGTGTAGTTCCTCCACCACCACAACAAGGAACTATTAATGCCGCTGATGTAGCTAGCATTGTTGCCCAGGCGGTTAATGCGACGATGACTGCCGTGATTCAACAAATTCCCCAAGTCCAACAGCCGAGGGTTCAGGAGGTACAAGCCCCTGCGGGACCTTATCCATGGGAAAGAATCAGAGAATCCTTCTTAAAGGGTCATCCCCAGGAATTTTAGGGTGGTTCTAACGTGATAGTATCTAACCAATGGAAAAAGGATATGCAATGTCATCTTCGCTTGGTAGACTGTAATGAAGAACGAAAGAAAATCCTTGCTACTTTTAAGCTAGTTGGAGCAGCCTTACATTGGTGGGAGTCGATGACCACGCCAGAATAAAGAGATACTATAACTATAACTAACTTTTGGGTTTTGTTTGACCGAAAGTATTTTCCTCCCGCAGTTCAAAGAGAAATTAGGAGAAAACTTCAAGATATAGTTCAAGGTGAACGTTCGGTGGTAGAGTATGAGGAGGAATTCACTCGTTTGGCTAGTTTTGTGCCGGATGAGGTAACTTTGGAGGAGAGGAGAATATCATTTAAGGCTTACATTGGAGGATACTGCAACACTTGCTGGGAAATCCATCTTTACAAACATTCGGGGATGTGATGAACGCTGCATTACTCCATTGTTAAGATCATCGGTTTCATGTACAAGGAAGTAAGAAAGTTTTAGTTATGGGGCAGGCAAGTAAGACATGAGGCAATGGTGCAGGAGGGGGAGCACTACCCTCGTCCCAATCATCGAGAGGTAAGTAAAGGAAAGGGACACCCAACAAGGGGATTTGTCCAAAAGACAACGTTTTAGGGGATTTAATTTCGATGGCAGTAACTTCATGCACGATCAAGTTGCCCAGCAGCAGCAGCAAGTAGGCCAGGCAGGTCGGGGTAACAATGGGGGTCGAGGTCATCTGGTCCAAGGCTTTGGGCAGTTCAGAAATAATAGGGACCGTAATCAGGAAAATATGGCGGGTCATTATTTTCAATATGGGGAGCCGGGTCATTATAGGAAGGCGTGTCCGCAGTTGATTGGAGGACAATTTCTTAGAATTCCACACCGTCAGCAGGCACAGTTACTGCCACCAGTGCCCAATCCAGTCGTCCCTCCACAACAAAGATAATTACAGTATGGGCGTTTTTATCATATACAGGATGCTATGCTTCCTCCAGCCACGCCAGCTATCGAGGGTAAGTTTCCCATTCATGGGCATATGGGTCGTGTATTGTTTGATACGGGTGCGACACACTCGTTTATTTCTAGAAGTTTTGCCCAATCGACGGAGTTAATTAAATCTGCAAATAGTATTTTCACTAGTGTCGAGTCCTCTATGGGTGATGGTTCGCTCATTTTCTTTGTTTGTAAAAGAATAGAAATAAATCTTGGTAATTTGTGTTTTGAGGCCGATTTTCTCGTCCTTGATATGGTTGGGTATGATGTAATCCTGGGTATGGACTGGCTAGTGAAGTATCGCGTTATAGTAAATTGTTATGGGAAAAGTATAGTCTTTGCCATTCCGGGGCAAGAGATGTTTCTTGTGGCTATGCCTCGTACAGAGGGAGGTTCTAGCACTTATTTGTATTGCATTGCGGAGGTGACTTCTCGGGATGTAGTCATTTCCTTAGATTCAATTTCGGTTGTTAGAGACTTCGAAGATGTTTTTCGGGAGATACCGGGTTTACCACCAAGTAGGGAGATTGAGTTTGTGATTGATTTAGCACCGGGAACGCGACCGATTGCTAGAGCTCCGTACCGTATGGCTCCTGTTGAGATGAGGGAGTTAAGAGACCAGATTCAGAAGTTGTTAAAACAGGGGTTTATTAGGCGTATATATCGCCGTGGGGAGCTCCTGTATTGTTTGTGAAGAAAATAGATGGTTCTCTCCGGTTATGTGTTGATTATCGGGAGTTGAATAAAGTTACCATCAGGAATAAATACCCACTACCTCGGATTGATGAGTTATTTGATCAACTTAGGGGAGCGTCGTACTTTTCTAAAATAGATTTGAGGACTGGGTATCACCAGCTACGGATACGAGAACAAGACGTGTCCAAAACTGCGTTTTTAACGAGATATGGATCCTATGAATTTCTAGTTATGCCTTTCGGGCTAACCAATGCTCCTGTAGTGTTTATGGTCCTTATAAATAGAGTGTTTCGAGACTTCTTGGACCAGTTTGTTATCGTGTTTATTGATGACATCCTAGTGTATTCTCAAACTGAAGCCGACTATGCTAAGCATTTACGATTGGTCCTGCAGACGTTGAGGGATCATCAATTGTATGTCAAGTTTGAGAAGTGTGGTTTTTGGCTACAGGAAGTGCAGTTTCTGGGTCACATTGTGACAGCTTGGGGTATTTCGGTAGATCCGAGTAAAGTTGTTGCGGTGAGGGAATGGGGTCAGCCCACGACACCAACAGAGATTCGCAATTTTCTGGGTTTGGCTAGCTATTACCGCAAATTTATCAAGGGTTTTTCTAAGATTGCTAGCCCTTTGATAAATTTAACTCGGAAGGGATTAAGGTTTGTTTGGGATGATTCTTGTCAACTAGCTTTTGATGAGCTAAAAGATAGGTTGACTTCTGCTCTAGTACTTGCATTACCGAGACCGGGGTTGGAATATTTAGTCTTTACGGATGCATCTCTGCAAGGGTTGAGAGGTGTGTTACAGCAAGAGCAGCGGGCTATTGCTTATGCTTCTCGCAAGCTAAAGCCCCATGAGAAGAATTATCCGGTACATGATTTGGAACTTGCTGTAGTGGTTTTCGTCTTGAAAATTTGGAGCCATTACCTCCTGGGTGAGAAGTTTAGTTTTTTCACGGACCACAAATCATTGCAATATTTGTTTTCGTAGAAAGATTTGAATATGCGACAGCGCCGGTGGTTGGAGTTTGTGAAAGAGTACCAATTTGATATTCACTATCACCCAGGTAAGGCTAATGTAGTGGCGGATGCATTGTGTCGGAAACCCGAGGGGGAGTTAGCACTGGTATGGAAGGCTAAATGGAAAGAACTCAGCCAAAAGGACGCGGTGGTAAGGGCGTTTATGTCGGTGTTGACCGTTACGCCTACGATTCTGGCAAGGGTTGTGGAAGCACAAGGAAGGGATAAAGGTTGTTAGGACCGAGTACGCCAACTGTTAACCGAGGGAGCGGAATCCTACTCTATAAGTTTCGAGGGTGGATTACGCTTCCACGGGAGACTTATTGTTTCGAATGAGGGGAATTTGAGACGAGCCATAATTACAGAGTCTCATGGGTCCAAGTTTGCAGTACATCCCGGTGGAGACAAAATGTACCAAGACATGTGTCGCCAATATTGGTGGGCGGGTATGAAACGGGACATTTCTGAATTTGTTTCCCAATGTACTACTTGTCAACTGGTGAAGGAAGATCATCAGCGACCGACGGGATTGTTACAACCCTTGGAAATACCGGTATGGAAGTGGGAAAGCATCTCGATGGATTTCATGACGGGATTGCCAACGTCACCAAGCGGTCATGATTCCATTTGGGTTATCATTGATCGCTTAACCAAGTCTGCACATTTTTTACCGGTACGTACAGATTATAACACTGCTCGGTATGCCCGGCTATTTATTGCGGAGATTGTTAGACTCCACGGGGTCCCCATAAATATAGTCTCCGATCGAGACAAATTTTTTGTTTCCCATTTTTGGCGAAGTTTCTAAGAAGCTATGGGAGCCGAGTTGAAGTTGAGTACCTCCTATCACCCTCAAATAGATGGGCAGACGAAAAGAGTCAACCAAATGTTATAGGATATGCTCAGAATGCGTGTGCTTGATTTCAAAGGAGGTTGGGAACAATACCTTCCCTTGGTTGAATTTGCTTATAATAATTCATACCAATTCACTATTGGGATGGCACCCTATGAAGCATTATATGGTCGACCGTGTAGATCACCTACATGTTGGTTGGAAGTAGGGGATAATAAATTTCTTGAACCTGAAATGATCCAAGATACTTCTTCAAAGATTGAACTTATTCGCAATCGCATTCGAATTACTCAAGATCGTCAGAAGAGTTATGCTGATGCCAATAGAAGGCATGTGGAATTGGAGGTTGGAGATCAAGTTTTGGTACGAGTTTCGCCGATGAAAGGTATAAAGCGATTTGGGAAGAAAGAAAAACTTGCGTCGCACTACGTAAGTCCTTTTCCCATTATTACGAAGGTAGACCCAGTAGCTTATCAACTTGCCTTACCAGAGCACTTGCAACAAATTTATGATGTGTTTCATGTTTCATCCTTGAAAAAGTATAAGAGGTGTGAATGAGCTCTTTGGCACATTCCTTTAGATGATATAGAATTGCAGCCCGATATATCATATGAGGAACAACCAGTTGCAATTTTAGATCACGGGGAGCGTAGGCTAAGATCTAGAGTGGTGCCCTTGGTTCGGGTCAAATGGGGGCATCACAATGCCGAGGAGTCAACGTGGGAGCGTGAGGACGGTATGCTAGAAAAGTATCCACATCTCTTTTTGCAAGGTACGCCAAAATTTTAAGGGCAAAATTTCCTTATAGGGGGGGGGGGGGGGGAGTATGTAATAACCCTTACTTATGAGTAATTGATTTTATATTAATTTTCCATGAGAGGTAATTATATAAAATATTGGAGAATGGGGTAAATATTATTCTAAGTGCATGAAAAGATGATATTTACTAGATTTTGCATATTTACTGTTATGTGAATGTAAATAGCATTATGTTACGATTCATGGTGTCGTTGTGCTTTAAACGGCATTTATGGTTTAAATGAAGTTGGAACTTGAAATAATTAATATTATTTCGGATGCCAATTTAGAGGGCGCGGTCAATCCCGAAATAGTCGAGATAGTCGATATAAGTGCCATATTGTATTTTTTGGTTTCGGGCACTTTTGACAGGTTATGACTTAATTATGTAGTTATGAGTCATTTTAATGGTGTATTAACATTTAAAGATGGGAATTAATGTTAAGGGCACGATTAAGTCTTGCAACCCCTCTTATTTCCTAAGTGTATACTTCCTAAACCTAGAGAGAAAGAGAGAAGAAGATAATTGTGGAGAAAAAGAAAAGAAAGAAGGAGAATTGAAAAAATTAGGGTTGATCTTGCATTTATCGGAAGGGAATTCGAGATTTCAGCTTAAGGCAAGTTTCTTACTTGCTAAGATATGATTTGGAATGAATAAATTGTAGTGATAGTTGTGAATTGGAATCAATTGAACAAATATGGATTTTAATGAATTTATGGTATTTGAACCCGTAAATATTGTTTAGATAGATATTGTGTTGAGTATAGTAGTTAGTGTTCATGTAGGATGGTTTTGGTTGGATTAATGGTGGTTGTTGTGGGTAAAAATGGAGGAGAAATGAGTTTTGGGAGAAGTAGGGTATTAAACTCCATAGCCGAAATTGGGCATTCTGGCCTAGGCGAATCGATTCGCTAAATGGGTAGGGTACAGGTATGGGATGAGAGAATCGATTCAGCAGTATGCAGAATGTTAGGTCCTCTTCACCGAATCGCTTAGGCCTATCCGAATAGATTCTCTTTCAAGATCGAATCGATTCGACTAGGGCGAATCGATTCAGAATTCTTGCTATTTTTAGATATTTTTCTATCTTAGTTTGTAATCCTTTTCTTGTAGGTTTAGGACCTAGAAACTTTCTCTTAGGATGAAATAAAGTGTACTAGAGTCTTATATTAGGTATATGACTACTCTAGAGTTGAACGGGGATACTTGGGCCTATCTTGGGGATTATGTAATAGGCGTTAGGGTAGTTTTTCTTATGTGAACTAGTTTGAGACTAGGGAAGAGTATGATTGTATAATTGGGGAAATTTAGAGACATGAATGAGGTATAAGATACTTGGTGGCTTATAGTAACGTCATTATTTCTCGGAGACTAAATTGGGGGTTTATTAAACGTTGAAGTTTTTAATGATGAAATTAAACACTTATCGCTCCGGATAAAGAGTTAATGTGTATTTAAAATGGGAATAACATGTGAATGATAATTTACTATTACACACTTCTCTAAATGCTATCATAGGGGAAGTTATGCGTATGAGGTGAAGTCCCCTTGCTAGTGAATGGAGGGTGAATATAGTCATCGGCCATAGGACCGGTTATTATTTATTGTGTGATTATTGTTCGAAGTGAGGTAATTCCGGGTGTGGTTATAACTCACTGTCGAAGGTATATGGCCACTTCCCGACGTCATGCGATGTAGGATGTCCAGGTGGTCTTGGTGCTAGGCCCTGGAAGATGATAGCTATTTAGGGGCGCATCCAGTGGGGAAACTCGGAAGGATGGTCTTAGAATCGTTATATGTTGTGAATTATAACTATTCTTATTAAAGTTGGATTTTATTATTGATAAATCTCTTTATGAAGTAAATCGCTTTGAACACGTTTCCTAATGAAAAAAAGGAACGGTGAAATGAAATTAGGTAAGAAGGGAATTGAATCTCATTAAGTAATATTTTATTCATATTCTCCTGCATAATTGAATTGTGATTGTTGTCATTATATTTGCGTTAGGTTATGCTTTTAGATTGAGGAGTTAGATTCCTTATCATTATTTATGGTGAACGAAACAAGCTTATTCATGATGATTAAATATTCATAACTGTCATGCACTTTATTCACTTGGTGATCATATTAAACCGGACCCTGACCTATTTATATTTCCTTGTTTGCATGAATCTTGTATTCGCTCAGGTGCTCCGCTGCAAGGACGCCCGTACTGACTTTTCTATTCCTGTGTCCTGGAGCTGTAACACTTTGTGGATGTTACGGGATATTTGATATAGACGCTTCTATCTTTTGTGTTCTAGTTATGCTCGGTTACACATTTGGGCGTGTTGCCCAAGTTTTGTACTTGTATTATATAATGTGATATTGTACTTTAATACGTGTAACCCAGATTGTATATGTTTGTTAATCGACAACTTATTCGGTTATTTTGCTGTATGTAGTTGTCTATTTACTATATGTCTTTATTTGTATCCACCTTCTTTTCAATTGGATTGTTTAAATGTTTTTCATTAACTTACAACATAAATTTTTGACAATCCATTTTCTAAAATAATTGGTGGTTATCTCATTTACTTATTGCAATATGTTGATGCTAAGAATGGACCATCTATGATTCCTGTAATTATTGGAGTTTCGGGATGGCCACCTCTTATTTTAATAAGCGTGGTGTCACAATTTATAATGACATATTTTCCATAGTCCCTAATTTACATTGAGTATGTCGTATCCCGTTACAACCGTCAAGGAAGTTCACGTTCACACGCTCATAAAGACGGATTCGAATATCGCATCTTCAATATCTATGCGACGTGGGGTATACTTTGGTATAGATTTTGTTTGAGTTACATAGATTTTTTACTAAGTATTGGGATGCTTTTTCAAAAATGTTTTATTTCAAAATGAGGGGTTTTTCGAACTTAAAAAGTTTTCTGAAATACTGGACTTTTAAAAATAAAATTTTTCGTTCCTGTCGTTCAAACGGCATGCTAGGTCGTTCGAAGCCCTGATCGATTTTGAATCAAATGATAACACACTGTTTTGAATTTTAAAGGGTCGTTTCTTAGGTCGTTCAAACGACATGATGAAGTCGTTCGAACGACACGTGTCGCCTCAAATTTTTTGTTAGCCTATAAATACCTGCTTCATGAAGCTTTTCAATTAAGACTTTTCATTTACGCAAACTGCAGAACTGCTGCAATTAAGTCTTCACTTTTTAGGGCTTAAAACCTTTTTGATTCTCACAAACACATCCCAATTACTTTTGTGAATCATCTTTGGAATCCAAACACTTCTTTGTCGAAGTTTATTCTTGTGAATGACAACAAACTGTTTTGAATTTTAAAGGGTCATTTCTTAGGTCGTTTAAATGACATGATGAAGTCGTTCGAACGACATGTGTCGCCTCAAATTTTTTGTTAGCCTATAAATACCTGCTTCACGAAGCTTTTCAATTAAGACTTTTCATTTACGCAAACTGCAGAACTGCTGCAATTAAGTCTTCACTTTTTAGGGCTTAAAACCTTTGTGATTCACACAAACGCATCCCAATTACTTTTGTGAATCATTTTTGGAATCTAAACACTTATGTATCGAAATTTATTCTTATGGAGTGTTGTCTCTACTGCTGGACTTGGGGATACTCGAGGGTATTCACTGTTGAGGGGGAATTGCGATTCGTGTGATTCTTGAGGGAGTTATTGCTAGTTTAAGGCTGCGGTCTTTGTGGGTTCTTGTGGGAATTCATTGTAGTATTTAACTTGTAACTTTGTAAGTTGCGATTTACATTTTATTAGTGAATTAAAGGTTTTGCCCTGCAGGAATTTTTCTTGAAATTGTTTCCTTGCATGCTTATATGATTTAATGCTTTCAATCACATAGATGTATGTTTAGGGTTTAATAAAATTAGAATTTGGTTTGTTTGAGATTGACATCTGGTTAAATAAGTTAATTTATTGAAATATTGTTCTTTTAAAAGATCTAAAAAATTATTATTTTAAGAGTTCACAATGGTAAGTTTTAAACAACAAAAGATAATGTTTCAACTTTTATCTTTAACACACAACTAGCACAACACTAACGGTTTTTAATTCAAACAAAACAAAATGAACAAAAGGCATCAGGCACAATAGTTAGATGTTAAACAGTAAACAACCAAAAAAAGTTTAGTTTAAACACAAAGAAAAATTTCAACAGATCCAAATGCTTTTCTCAAACGTTAGTCTCAAATGCAAAAAAAAAAAAAGATTATAGAGAGAAGTATAAAGCAGATCGAACATATTTATAAATATATATCAGTATGTATATATATATAGTAGATATATATATATACATAAAGAGGGAAAAAGAAGAGTTGTTACCTCAAAAGTCTTCAAGAATGAAAAAACGAGATCTGAGCTCTAAACCTTCGCACGATTCATAACGGCAATAAGTTAAAAAAAACTTTCAAATCTGAAGCTCAAAGACTTAAAGAAGTTGATCATAAAACCCCCAAAGTCAATGATTCAAACACCCTCAAAATCGATCTCCACAAAAAACCAGGTACACAAAACAACTCGGTGCAAACCAGATTAAAAAGACTCCAAAAATCTCTCAAGAAACGTATGTATTTTGTTGAAGTATTAGAGAAAAAGGAAAAAACGGGAGAGTAAATGTTGTGTTCGGCAACTCTTTTAGAGAGAGAGAGAGAGAGAGATAGAGATAAAATGAAAATGAAACCCCTATTTACAAAAGAATAAAACCATGGATTATAAGGCCTTAACCCAAAACAGCCAAGGCCCGATCGCATATACTAGCAAAATAAAAGGGTATAGGCGTAACTTCAAAGGGGCGGGTGAGGGTTTACCAGTAAACCCACACATAAGGGCAGTATAGTAAAACTAAAAGAGGACACGTGTGGCTGAAAATACACGCAAGTCAGGATATCGAGACACACAAGGAACAGACCTCGTTACCACTAACTCTCGGCCACACAAAACGGTAATAAATGCACCCAACCAAACGATACACACAAATTAAATGCTGTCATTTTTAATTTAGAAATAAATGATTAAATTAAACAAAACTAAAGTTTAATCTTATAACATTTTATCCAAATAAAAATTCTGAATAAATAAATAACCGTCATAAAAATTAATTAAAAATTTTGAAAATAAAATAAAACTTATAATTAATAAAATAAAAAGTATTTGAGAAAAAAATACATATAAAATGTATTTTCACAAACATAGTTTATATATTAAATCGTTATAAGAAAATACGATATTAGGATTATATATATAAAAAATAGATTTTAATAAAAAATGTGGGAGCAAATACAAAATTATTTGTCTCAAAATTGAGCCAACACAAGAAGAATGAGATTTTCACTTTCTCCCTGAAAATTCCAACTTTTCAAAGCATAAATAGAATCCCCAAACAAACATCTCTCTCCAGTGGCATCTCTAAGAAACACATTCCCCAGCGGAGTCCCAAAATCCTCAGAAATCAAAATGCTTCCCCAGCAGGGCTACATAAACTTCTCCTCAATCCAACCACATAATCCCCAGACTGACATCTCTTCCTCAGTAAAGGTTTAAAAGAGTAAACTTAAATTACCGCACGTTCCAACATAAGGTCCTCAAAATTCACCTTGACCCTTAGAATTGGTCCTCCCAACTTAAAGTCCTCAAAATTGACCTCGACCCTCAGGATTGGTTGCTCCCTACTTAAGTCCCTCAGAATTAACCTCAACCCACAGAATTGGTCGCTTTCACTTAAGGTCCTCATAATTGATCTCGATCCTCAGAATTGGTCGCCTCAACATAAGGTCCTTAGAATTTACCTCGACCTTCAGAATTGGTCGCTCCCAACACAAGGTCATCAGAATTGACCCCAACCCTCAGAATTTGTTGCGCATAACACAAGGTCATCAGAATTGACCTTGACCCTTATAATTGGTCGTTCCTAACTTAAGGTACTCAAATTTGACCTCGATCCTCAAAAATTGGTAGCTCCCCACTTAAGGTCCTCAGAATTGATCTCGAGCCTCAGAATTGCTCTCTCCCAACACAAGGTCCTCAGAATCGACCTCGACCCTAAAAAATAGTTGCTCCGAACTTATGGTCCTTAGAATTGACCTCGAACCTCAGGATTGGTTGCCTTAACGTAAGGTCCTCAGGATTGACCTCGAACCTCAGAATTGGTCACTCCCAACTTAAGGTCCTCATAATTGACCTCGAACCTTAGAATTAGTCGTTCCTACTTAAGGTTCTCAGAATTAAACTCGACCATAAAAATTAGTCTCTCCTACCTTAGGTCCTCAGAATTTACCTCGGCCCTTAGAATCGGCCACCCCCTGCATTGCCTTATGTCCTAACAAATGTCCTCGGCCCTATAAATTGATCATCCGCATCCTTTATGGTCCTCATAATTGACCTCTTTTTTAAAACATCATGTGGTTTCGCTTGTTCCAAGCTCACCCGACAAGGGGCTCTATCGACACCACATTTTAAGACCTTGCCTAAGTCTCTCCTTAGGTCCCTAACACATACTTGATTCACTACAAACCCTAGGTCATACTCTGAGTACCAATCTCGTGGCCAACGGGCCTTCTCGGGCTCCGTTTGACTCCGGTCAAAGAAAAAAAATCAATGAATCTTTGAAGGCCCCTCAATACCCTTTCTAATGGTCTACCCCGTGCATGAATCGTCATAATGATTCGGATGAATGGACCATTTTACTATTGAAAATTGATTTGGGGGCCACCGAGCACTCTTCGGGCCTCGATTTGACCCCAATCAACTTCATCATCCAATAAAGATCTCAATGAGTATTAGAATGGAATTTAATCCCCTTTCTAATGGTCCACCCTGTGCACAAAATGACATAACCATTCGGATGAACGATCCATTTTCCATTAAAAACTGATTTGGATGCCACAGGGCGTTCTCGGGCTCCGTTTGACCAAAGACAACTCTTTAGATCGAACGAGACTAAATGAATCTTTGAAGGGAACTGAATACCCTTTCCAAAGGTTTATCCCATGCATAAATCATCCTTATGGTACAAATGAAAGATCGATTTTACTCCAAAAAGTCATCTAGCGCTTTCGGGCCCCGATTGACCAAAGTAAACTAATCAAATGGAGAAAATCTCTTTGAAACGTCCAAGTTCCTTGCATAAAATTCCTAACGGTCTACCCCCTTCATGATTTAGACTTACGATTTGGATGAACAATCCATTTTCGTCCGATGATCTCCTGTCCAAAGGACTGACTAGCATTTCTGAGCCCTGTTTGACCCAAAGACAACTCCCGGACTCGGGATCAGCCCAAGGAATCTTAAATGTCCCCAAATTATCTTTCTAATGGTATAACCCATGCGCGATTTGGATTTACATATTGAGTTCTACAATCATTTTTTCAAAAAAATCTACATGAGACTGCTGATTGTCAGGTCCATTTCCCTGCCTATCGGCAGTGTGTCTAGGGTCACCTGTCGATTAAAATGGATAGGGATATTCTGATTGGTAGTCCCCCTGGCCTATATATGGAGGGCATGATCTCACTTCCAGGCACACCTCAGATTCATCAATATCAGTGATCTCATTAACATTCTTCTGTAATCATCGAAGTTTCCTTGTGAAATTACTTTTCCACCTTTCATTCCCATCATTCTCATACCTAATTTTGCAAAAATATCCTTCTCTCTCATCCAACATTCATCCTAATTTTCAAGGAACTCATCAAGGATCAAGATCAAGCCTCAAGTCTCCAAAGAAGGTCAAAACATCCTTTATGCTTTAAATTACTTTATTTTCGCATTAGTTACATAAATTCTCAATTTAGCTTTTACTTTAGTTCATACAAATTAATATCTCATCCTTTATTAGTTATCTTGCACATTATTTATTTTCTATAAAAAATCCAGAACAAAGAAAAAGAGGGTTACACCATAAATTCCGACGGGATTCTTCATCACATTTTGTCAAAAGTAAAGATATATTTTCTACACACACACATATAATAAAATCCCATTTGAATCTATGGGATAAACCCTATCGTTGTGACACATGCGAACAACGTGGGCTTTGATGCCTTTATAAGCCACGTAGACATTTCAGGCTAAACTTAAGACTTGAGTCCTATTTTCCTATTTTCATCTTTTTCCTGTTTTAATTATACATTTTTCATATATGTCATACTTATTATTCATATTTGCATTTTATCTAACATATAATATTGTTTCATCATAACAATCAATATCTCGATAAGCGCAAACATCATATTTTTTTAATTATTATTTTGGGAACATTCCTATGATTGACCTCACTCCAACTTTTTCATGATGTGAGTCGAGTGATTTCAATCTCCACTTATATATAGTGCACCCAAACTTCACGAAGAAATTAAAAAAATAGTAACACAAGCCCACGAGAGCCCGAAAGGTAGGTATGGGTGCTAACACCTTCCCATTCTGTAACTTAGCCTCTGAACCTCTGAACTATTGGTTTCATAAGCATCAGTTCGTCTTTGATGATGCTCTCTCTAGGCGATGACATGTTATTTTGTCTGTTTTGCAAAAAATGGGCTGGCGACTCCATCTCTTTACATCACCCCACATTGACGACGATTGAAGCATTCTTAGAACTCCCACCGCGCGAGCAAGTGCTGACCCCGAGACGGAGGAAAATCGAAGGGATGGCCATAGTCGTGTATTCTCAAACTATTGAAAATTTCTTGATGGGACTACATAATTACATTAATGTTTAAATAGAGAGATGTCAAGACCTTGGAAAACCTACACGCTACCATTCATTATTAAGGTTCAAAATCTATTCTTCGACAACATAAAATCCAGTGAAATCTCATGTGTCTCGTGACCTTCATCGACCCACCCCCTCTAATACACCTTGAGTTTTGACATGGGTCTCATCAAAGAAATCACCCGAGGTCCTATACGGACCAACATCAGTCTCGAATGACCCACAAAAATGTATATGCGAAAATGGAAAAAACATCCATATAGAAAATGATTTAGCTACAGAAGACCTTACACGTTATCCTGATATGAACATGAGTTTTCTCAACTATCACCATTATGCAGCTATTTCTCTATCGAGAAAATCCAATGTGCCTTGGAACAAAATCAGTCGAGCCTCCTTCGAAAAACCAAAAAAATAGCCCCGCACATGGTCGATCACCATGCATACTCTGATCGAAGCTTCTCTGAGAAACCTCGATCTCCTAACAACTCCGAACAACCTCTATCTCCAAGTAACCTCGATTTACAAACATCCTCGAACTCGAGCAACCTTGATCTTTGAACAACTATTTCCAAATAACCGGACCTCCGAACAACCATATCTGATCAGGTATTTTGAGCGACCTTGTTGGGTGAAATCATCTTCGAACAATAAGATTAAAGAAATAAAAAAAGGAGAAGAAGAAAACGATCCATCATTGTTGTTTTCCCCAAGCCGAGGGATCCCTCGAACTGCTCCCATCCCATACAAAACTACCTTTTTCTATTCTTTCTCAAAGACCCAAGATTAGAAACAGTTCAGACATGGGCCGTATTGTTTTAGTTTGGATTCGGTTTTGTTTACTGTTTTTTAATATAATAAAACGACTTGTTTTTTTTTGTATAAATCATTTCAGATCTAGTTTTGTTTGGGGAGGTCTATGGAGTTTGTGTAGATTTGATTTAGTTATTTTTAGATTTGATTTTTTTTTTTTTGTGTGTCCCATAGTCTACTTATTTTGTTAATCAGATTTGTTAACCTTTTCTTAACTTAAGTTAGTTTTTTTTTGCCACATAATTTTTTTTTATTAAAATATCTTTTATTTTAAATCTGATTTAATTTAATTTATTTGAGATTAAAGATAATCTAAATTTTACTCACATCTTGTTTACATCCTCTAATTCGAATACTTTTGGTGTGTTCATTTTATTTAGTTGGATTCAATTAGTGTGTGAACTTTTAGATCATATCTTTATTTATTTAATTTGTATTTTAGTTCAACCCGTCCTAATTTTTTATGTCGAGTGCTACACGTTTTATCTCCTACTTATTTGACTTGGACTGGTTCATTTAACTCCTACACTTTTACATTCTTTAAGCTGAATACTTTTTGTTGTATTCATTTGTACTTAGGTGTACTTTATGTGTATATGAATTTTTAATGCAAACCTTGTTATTTTATTGTTTTGAACTAAAATTGGACTTTAATATTTTTGATTAGTCTTTGGGTTGCTAAAATCTGCTTTGGACTTGTCTCATTTTTAGTAACTGATTACTAATTTTAAATCAATCATAACTTATATGAGCTAAGTAATACACGCTTTAAATTTTATTCATTTACTTGGACTTGATATTTGTAACATAAAAATTGTTTTATTTATTCATATTTTTTTTGGTGTTAGGTTATTTTATTTCAGTTAATGTGACACAATTTATGAAATTTTATTTCCTAATTTTTTTGTGGACACTTACATCAACTGAATTGTGTTTGAGATTAATTTTCACTTGAATATTAATTATTAAGCAAGACCTTGCTTCTGTCTTGTGACTTAATAGTTAATCATTCTTTGTGTACTAATTAATTCAATATCATCTTATTATTATTTATTTGGGTTGTGTACATCTACACTTGGTCTCGGGTTTGAGTGTGTGTGTTGTAGTCATTATTACCTGGTTATTATTGGGTTGACTGATTGTTAGTCAAGTTGGGTTGTATTTATACAAGGATGGGTCTACGAGTTGTATGTGCTTGGTTTAAATCATTGTAAACTGGTGGAATGCATCTGTAATCGATAATTGGTAATAGTGGACTTGGGTGTGTGAGCTGTCCTGGGACTAAGGACATGGGATTTTCCCTTACGGTGGTTTCCTGAAGAACAAATATTGTGTCTCTTTTTCCTTTCCCTCACCTCATTCTTAAAGGTTATTTTCATTGTTAGCATGACCACCTTTACTTACCAGTGTGTGTGAGTATTTTAATTTATAAATCATAAGATTTTATATCAAAGAGTTAAAAGAGTTTTTTATTTCCCTAATTCACCTTAGCAAGTGACCATTAGGTCGTTTCATGTGGTATCAGAGCCTCGGGATTCACTTTATACACGTTTTTATCCCGCAAAGATCCTGAACTCTTTCTAAAATATATTTTTTTATATTTTATAATCTTTTTTTTTTAAATGGGAAATCTAAATTGTGATGCTATTTTTTCTTCTAGAAAATTCCCTTATGAATGTTTTAAAGAGGCAAAGATTTATTCACAAGATGACATTAAAAGCGATAATGGCTTTTGCCAAGTGATGGGTGCAATCGAAGTTAAAGATATTTTAGCTTGCACCACATCTTTCGACGCTTGGAACATCCCTAAATCTTCAACTCATTTATCTAAATTGTTGGATGATGTTTCTGATTGTGATAGAGTAGAGTGTTGTGATGATTTAGTTTCTCTTACGTCTCGTTGTGTCTTTAAGTCAGAGGATATTTTTGACTACTTATCTACTCGTTCTAAAAATTCTGATTTATGTGTAGATAATTGTGAGTTAGATTTTGAGAATTTATCCCATACCTCACCTGATCAATATCACCCTACATTTACAGCTTCCATATGTAATATTGATAGTATTTTTGATGATACCGATGAATATGAAAATGTAGACAATTCTGTCCTTTTCGAAGGGTGCGTGAGTCCGAATTTAGAAGATTGTGTGACTAATAAATCTTTTGATAACACAATTGAGAATTGCACTAATTTGAGTAACATTAATTCTAGGTTGATGGCTAAATTTAAGTTTTAAACAATCTAACCAAGTCTATAACCAAAGAATCTAATTTTCATGTTAGTGAACTTGAAAATGATGTTTCATTTATAGAGAAAAGGATTGTCATGTTAACTGAACTTAATCACCCTCTTGAAACTAAAAATAAGGAATTTTTATTTAAATTTGATGAACCTCAAGTTGAACTTAAGGTTGTTTTAGATAAGTATGATGAATGACAAAGAGATCTTAAGATTGCATCTAAAAAGGTTGATATTTTTTTTAATTCTCAGTTAATTGTCGAATCCCAGAATAAGTATGTTGACGAATTTATTCCTATAAGAGCAATTGGGTTTAAATGTGAAATATTTGATGAAACTATTTTTGTTAGTTGCAGTGAACAATGTCCTGATTCGACTGAAATTAAACTAAGTTATAAAAACGCTGAATTTGAGGATTGTGATACCGCATTTGTAAGGACATTGTTTTTATGTAGCTTTTGCCGTAAATCTGGACATTTAGAAAAAAATTATTTTAAGAAGTTAGGAAAAAATAAATCTGATTTAGGCAAATTCAAAATGTTGGGAATTTTAAAACTACCAAGCATGTCCTTAAATGCGATTTTTATTCTAAAACTGGACATATAGAGAAATTATGTTTTAAGAAATTAGGGCAGATCAAATCTTTTTTAGGGAAAGGTGCGCAAACCCTTAGAAATAAACAAGCCGTTAAACCTATGTTTAGGTGTAATTTATGTTCTAAAATGGGTCATTTAGAGCAGTTTTGTCATAAAAGGTTGAATTTTGATATTGAAAAATAGCTTACTAAATGTAAAAATGCCAAATATGTTGAAAGAAAGTCTTTTTAGTGTAACTTTTGTTTAAAATCTGGACATTTAGAGAAATTTTGTTTTGAGCGGTTGAATTTAACTGGAAAATCTGAAAATGATAAACATGTGAACTTTTTAACTAATGCTATATCCAATGTTAGGCATGTTATGAAATGCAATTTATGTCTTGAAATGGATCATTTAGGACAATTCTGCTATAAGCATTTAAGTAGACAACTAAGTGGTGACAAGAATATGCCCATGATCCCTTTAAAGCCTTTAAAGTATGATTTTGTTGAGAATTGTTTCCAATTTAATGTTAATACTGCATATTTTAACACTACTCTTCCTAATGTCAAATCTAAGTGGATTTAAAAAAATGACTTAGGTTGTCAAATGGGGAGTACCAAAATTTCAAACTAGTTTGTTTTAGTTTGTTTGTTAGTACATTTTGTTTACACATTATGTTGTACTAACTTTATTTAGTGAATTCTTCCCTATCCTTTGTCCCTTTGAGACAAACAGGAGGAGAGTTTGAGACTCTTTTATTATTGTATTTTACAATGTTTTGAGTCTTTTAGGATTCCTTGTTGTTAGTTGAGTAATGTAATTTTTTTTGCTTTTAGGAATCATTGTGGTTAGTTGAGTTATGTACTCTTCTATGTTTTTAGGATTGCATGTTGTTAGTTGAGTTATGTACTCTTCTATTTTTTTAGGACTTGTCCTCTTATAGTTTTACCATACTGTCCTTATGTGTGGGTTTACTGGTATATCCTCAGCCACCCCTTTGAAGTTACGCCTATACCCTCTCTTTTGCTGGTCTATGCGATCGGGCCTTGACTGTTTTGGTTTTGGCTTTCTAATCCACGGTTTTAGTCTTTTGTGGATAGGGGTTTCATTTTCATTTCTCTCTCTCTCTCTCTCTCTCTCTCTAAAAGAGCTGCTTAACACAACATTTACTCTCCTTTTTTTTTCTTTTTCTCTTATACTTCGATAAAATACACACGTTTCTTGAGAGATTTTTGGAGTCTTTTAATCTGGGTTGCACCAAGTTGTTCTGTGTACCTGGGTTTTTGTGAAGATCGATTTTAAGGGTGTATGAATCATTGACTTTGGGGCTTTTATGATCAACTTCTTGAAGTCTTTGAGCTTCAGATTTGAAAGATTTTTTTACTTATTGCCGTTTTGAATTGTGCGAAGGTTTAGAGCTCAGATCTCGTTTTTTCATTCTTGAAGACTTTTGAAGTAACAACATATATATATATATATATATATAATGATACGTATATATACACACATAATGATACGTATATATACGTATCTATATATAGTATATCTATATATGTATGTATAAATACGTACGTATATATACGTATCATTATATATATATATATACACACATAATGATATGTATATATGCGTATCTATATATAGTAGATCTATATATGTATGTATAGATACGTATTTATACATACATATATAGATCTACTATATATAGATACGCATATATACATATCATTATGTGTGTATATATATATATATAATGATACGTATATATACGTACGTATTTATACATACATATATAGATATACTATATATAGATACGTATATATACGTATCATTATGTGTGTATATATACGTATCATTATATATATATATATACATAATGATACATATATACGTATCATTATATATATATACATACATACATGTATGTATCTATATATAGTAGATCTATATATGTATGTATAAATATGTATACATATAAAGATACTACGTGTATATATATATGAGCGTATATCATTATGTATATATATATATGAGCATATACATGTATGTACTTGAGCAGGAAAGCAGCAGACTGGGTATGTTCACCTTCAGCCAAGGGCTCCCTGTTATTCCAAGCCTTAAACAACTCAGAAATTCGAACCTCGCTGAGGGCAAGCTCCAAGTTCTTTGACCTCGCTGAAAAGAAAACAAAAAAGAGTCAGAAAGATCACACACTAACAAAGAGATTGAAAAGGTAGAGCAAAGACTACCTAAGTACTCTTCCCCATAAAAGGGAACAGTAAATCTATCCGACCTCGACCCCTCAGTCTGGGAGGAGAACTGCCCACTTCTAGCAAGAAATCCATCTTGCCAGTAGTCCTTATGGGAATCAGGTAAGTTTACTACCAATACCCTGTCAGGACTCCTGGCCTTGAGATAAAGAACACCAGAGCTAGTTCGAGAAAAGGAATAGCAAAAACAAACTTCGGCGAGCCCTAATTGGGTGCCATAAAGGTGATTTATTCTATGGACACCATTGATTATCTTCCATACGTTGGGCGGACACTGTGCAGGAAAAATGTTGAAATAACCAAAGAAATGCAAGAACAAATTGTTTGGAGGAAAAGTAATCCCCCTTGGGAAAGCAACAAGATGTGAATCTAATGAGCGCCCTCTATCTCTCTAACATTTTTGGGGAGAGAGGCGCACTCAATCTCTACCCACTCTAGGATATTATAAAACTTCCTAAACTCGAACACTAACCTATTACCTATCTTTGCCATTTGTAAACCCTAAACTACAAATTCAAAGAAATTACAGAGAGAAAACACAGAAAGAAAGCAAAGAAGACTTACGAGATGAAAGTTTGACTTAGACAATGCAAGATCACAAGCCCAAATGATGAGGGAGGAATCGAAGAAAATGAAGACCTGGAGAAGAGGGAGCAAATCGCTAAAACTCACAGAAGATGGTGGAACACTCAGAAGCTTGAAACGACAACTGTGAAACGCTGCTCAGAATAACTTTTAAATGTTACTAATCATCGCGCACAGGACACGAAGCAACTGCCACCTAAATCAGTCCTCAAACTTTGGGAAGAATTACACGATTTGCAAAGGAGCCATTATGACAAATCATTTAAATTTATTGAGCCCAAATTGTGGCCTAACAAATTTAGGGGCAATTGTGGGTACCCGGATTTGGCTGGTGTTATGGGCCCGGGCGAGTAGCCTAACGAAAACGGCCCAAAGTCCAAACCCTTCGCACCTTAACTTAATTCAGTTATGACTTAGTCTTTTCCTAAAATCTCGTATGGAGATATTCCAGGAGAGAAAGACGGACGTGGGGGAGTCCAACACCCCTACTCCCCGAAGATAAACATGTATAAAGTAAACCCTAGGCCTGGGGCAATAGGCACGCACTGTATTCTCTGTAAGCGCTCCCCGGTGTATATATAAATAATACTGACTGCACCACCGTGGACGTAGGTATTCTTGCTGAACCACGTATATCTCCTGTTGTGTGATTGGAATTTTACATTCTCTATTTTTCTTAGTGATTGCGCTGCTCTTATCTATTTGTGTTGAAAATAATTGTCACCACACTTACCATTGTGAACTGTTAAAATAATTTATTTTTAGATCTTTTAAAAGAATTCGTTTTAAATCTAAACGTAATTGTGATCAGTAGTTATAGCTTGTTGGCTGTTTGGATTCGGTTTCGTTTACTGTTTTTTAATATAATAAAATGACTTATTTTTTTTATAAATCATTTCAGATCGTTTGCTTGGGTAGTCTATCGAGTTCGTGTAGATTTGATTTTGTTATTTTAGATCTGATTGTTTTTTTTTGTGTCCCATAGTCTTCTTATTTTGTTAATCAGATCTGTTAACCTTT
Source organism: Sambucus nigra (assembly GCA_949130495.1). Taxonomy (NCBI): domain Eukaryota; kingdom Viridiplantae; phylum Streptophyta; class Magnoliopsida; order Dipsacales; family Adoxaceae; genus Sambucus; species Sambucus nigra. Next base: position 210,542,813 of record OX422210.1, read on the forward strand.
TTCTTAACTTAAGTTAGATTTTTTTTTCTGTCACATAATTTTTTAATTAAAATTTCTTTTATTTTAAATCTGATTTAATTTAATTTATTTGGGATTAAAGATAATTTGATTTGTACTCATAACTTGTTTACATCCTCTATCGAACACTTTGGGTGTGTTCATTTTATTTACTTGGATTCAGTTAGTGTGTTTTAGATCATATCTTTATTTATTTAATTTGTATTTTAGTTCAACCCGTCATAATTTCTTGAGTCGAGTGCTACATTTTTTTTATCTCGCACTCATTTGACTCGGACTGGATCATTTAACTCCTACACTTTTACATTCACTAAGTTGAATAATTTTTTTTGTATTCATTTGTACTTAGGTGGACTTTATGTGTGTATGAGTTTTTAATCTAAACCTTGTTATTTTATTATTTTGGACTAAGATTGGACTTTAATCTTTATGATTAATCTTTGGGTTACTAAAATCTGCTTTTGCACTTGTCGCTTTTTTAGTAACTGTTTGTTAATTTTAAATCAGTCCTAACTTATATGAGCTAAGTGCTACACGCTTTATCTTTTGCTCATTTTACTTGAACTTGATATTTGTAACATAAAACCCGTTTTATTTATTCATATTCTATTTGGTGTTGGTTTTTTTTATTTCAGTTAATGTGACACAATTTCTGAAATTTTATTTCCTAATTTATTTGTGGACACTTACATCAACTGATATGTGTTTGGGATTAATTTTTACTTGAATATTTATTATTAAGGAAGATCTTGCTTATGTCTTGTGACTTAATAGTTAATCATTCTTTGTGTACTGATTAATTCAATTTCATCTTATTATTATTATTATTATTATTTTTTTTTGGGTTGTGTACATCTACACTGGGTCTCGGGTTTGAGCGTGTGGTTGTGCGTGTGTTGTAGTCACTATTACCTGGGTGTTGTTGGGCTAACCGATTGTTTGGCAAGTTGGGTTGTATTTATACTAGGCTGGGTGTATGTGCTTAGTTTAAATCATTGTAAACTGGTGGACTGTATCTGTAATCGATAATTGGTAATAGTGGACTTAAGTGTGTGAGTTGTCCTGGGACTAAGGACATTGGTTTTTCCATTACGGTGGTTTCCTCGAGAACAAATATTGTGTCTTTTTCTGCTTTCCCTCACCTCCTTCTTAAAGGGTATTTTTATTATTAACATCACCACCTGTACTTACTAGTGTGTTTGAGTATTTTAATTTATAAATTAATAGATTTTACATCAAAGAGTCAGAAGAGTTTTTTATTTACCTAATTCACCTTAGAAATTGTGCATTAGGTTGCTTCAGAAAGTTGAGTTTGGGAACTCTTGCTGGGGAAACAGGTTGCTCTGCTGAAGAAGCATTTGATTTCTGCTGAGTATGAGTTTTTGGGATGCGGGTGCGTCAATTTTTTGGATTTAAGCTGTAGAATGTGGTATTAATCTGTATAGGGATTTGGGAGCTTGAAAAATGATTTCTTGGGAGAGAAGTGTTCTAATATTTATTTGTCATTTTTTGTCATTTTTTGGGATTTGTTTTACGAAATTTCAACGAGTTGCTGATCGAAAGGTTATAGGGATTGCCATACGACAGTGGGACGTTCTTTTGAACTTCTTAGGGAAGGGGAAGGGAGATCGATGGGTGTTAGGGGACTGTCGATCGGTATACACCTTAGCCTCCTATAAAAAGGGTGAATTCTCTTCATTTTTCACATTTTCTAACTTTTATATCTTCTGCCTCTCTCTTCTGCGATCTACTCCTACGTTCTTTCCTCATTTGACATTAGCAAATGATGGATTTTTCAAGCAGCGAGACCCACATGGCATGGTTGGGCATTGATGATTAGGTGAACTTGGATTGGCGGGCTAGGGTGCCCTTAGCATTTGGTAGCTAGAACACTTTTGATTTATTTGAGATTGTTGCCGATGATCGTACTCTTATACGCGAGCTTTCGCAACATCGGTCGTCGAACCTTGAGGGTTATGTAAAGTACTCCGTGACTTTTGGCATTCCTTTTCACATTTTCTTATGTGTTTTCTTATTTCTTTAAATTATTGGAAAAGGTTTATCTTTTGTTTTAACAGACTGACATTACTACGACGAATCTTCTCTCTCGGGGGACGACGGGCTTTAGAGATGTGTGGGATCACCTTCCTACGGTGGTGCGTTGGGTGGTTTCTTTCACGAGTTTTGGTAGTTTGGCACCTGCGTTGGATGAGACATCCCACTCTATAGTTATTCTATGTGCTCTAGGGGAGAGATGGTGGGATACGACCCACATCGTTCACTTGGGACTCGGGGAGATGATAGTGACCCCCATTGACATCCAGTAACTGCTGGATATAGACTGCGAGTGGACGCAGATAGAGGTGGACCGGTCCCAGAGGGTAACACCAATGATGGTGGAGGCGGTGTTGGGAAATGTGGGATAGATAGTCTCGGGGGATTCAATCCATAAATCTCTTCTTAGTGAGGTTTTAATGAGTTGGTAGATCGGCGAGACCAACGGGGTGTAGGTTCATCAGATGGCTCTTTTATTTATTCTTCTACTGTTGGGAGGATTTTTGGTGGCGTCGAGCAACGATGTTGTCCACTTGTGATTTTTACCATACTTGAGGGTATTTTCGAATATCCCTCTCTTTGAATGGGGGAGATTGAATTTTCTTACCCATTATTCATCTTTGGATGCTTTCAGTCGGTGCTATCAACAAACTTCTACTGGAGCCAGGTATCTTTTGAAGGTATTTTTTTTGTATTTTTCCTTTATGCATTTTCTTTCATTTCCTTTTTTGTATTTCTTCTGATTTCTTACTCTTGTCCTTTTATAGCCGTGGTTTTATGAGGTGATTGAGCTTAATTCCCGTTTGATTGGTTTGCATGATGATTCGATGGGAGGCTACCTTCGGATGTACCGATGGCGGAAGTTTAAACGACAGTCAAAGCGGTATTCTTTCTTAGCTGCAGTGCGCTAAGTCTTCAATGTCCTGATGAGCGAGCATGTTATCTCTTATTTTTCTCTTGGGTCATTTTCCTTTGGTGTTCTCTTTACTTGTGTGGGTATTGACTTTTTCTTATAAAAATGCAGGTGACCTTCTATTCATAGAGACAGCCAAGCAGATACGCCGACTGCTGGCGCACAAGTTTGGCTACTCCTAGTATCTGGGAGAGAGTAGTCCAGAAGATTGTAGAGGATGAGGTGGAAGTACAACTGGCGACTCCCTTAAGATATATGAGGAAGGTCCTAGATATGCCAGACGAGGCCCGGACGACGACGATGATTATGAGCCCTACTCGTCGTACACCTAACATAGTGCCGACTTACGATTATCTTGACTTTGTGACAATATGGATGATGCCGTCATGCATCTATGACGTGGTGAATATTCCTCCGCCTCCTACAACTTCATGAATGGGTGCGATTTGGTAAATAGGGTATGCCCACAGCACTGGTGGTCCATCGATGTCAGCAGCGGCAACGACGTCAGAGGTTCTGTTCCTCTGGCTTGCTCCTCCTTCATACATCATCAGACTGCCTTGAGGAGGATTGACGAGTATGAAACATCGCCCTTATACGATGGACCCGTAGGTGTTAGGGATAACAGAGGATGTCATTCAGTTGAAGGTATATCTTTGTCCTTTGTCTTTCTGATTCCTCTTTATTTTTAGACTAACTGATTTGCTTTTTTGTTTTCTTACAGCATGTTAGGGTATTGACTATGTGGCTAAGGAACATCTGAGACTGGGTGTCTTCTGAGACGGATCATATTCGAGATTCGATCTTTTATGCCATCAGCTTCTTTTGATGAGGGATCTAGATTAGTTAGTGCATGCATCATAGGGACTGGGGATCATATATATATATATATATATATATATATATATATATATATATATATATATATATATATATATATATATATATATATATATATAGAGAGAGAGAGAGAGAGAGAGAGAATTTTGGGGGATTGGGCTGAGTCCAGTGTGGCACCCATCCAATTAAATATTGGGTGATCGGTCCTTTATAAAATCTAAAACAGAATGTTCGATTGGTTCATTCTTAGCATCACTGTCGAAAACATAATAACCTTATTAACCACCCAATAATTAATTAAGCAAGTGAGAAAAATATTTTCCTTCTTTTTAAACAATCATTCAATTAATAATCCAAGAATGTAAACATAATCCATCCACCACATAATTAATTAATGCAAATACTGAATCTGAATCACATACTGAAATAAATAAGGCTGGATAAAACATTCTAGTTCAAAACTCTAAACCAAGAACCATAGTAACAACAAATCCAACGGAAATGAAAGGAAAGTAAACTTAATACATTCTCTGATAAAAATGTCTAAAGAATGGGTGACACATGCCCTAAATGAATAGTCTATCTAGAACTGAGTGAAATGATGGAGTCGTTTAAAGCAAAGACCTACAGCTTCCACAATAGCTGCAGCACGCCAAGCAATCCAAATCTCTAAGTCTGGTGTCCCTATGGATGAGCACCTGATAATACATAAATATATATCAAGAAAGAAAAGATATGCAAGAAATGGGTCAGAGCTTGAGGTGTAACAATATTTATTTTAGCAAGTATTTAAAATTTTTAATTAAGCAAGTATTAATTCCATGTTAGTTCAGACTCTCACATGAGATTCTCACCCCTCAGCTAAAGTGCACGCCTAATGTATATCTATTCTCACCTAGCCACTCGTAACCCTTCTAACTAGATAAAGATTTACTTCTAGTTATACCTCGTGATAGCAACCCGTGATTCCCAGTTTTCCACATTATTAATATCATCATTTATTAATTCGGTTAAGTGTTATCACACTAAGTTAAGTATTCACAACTTACGTCACTTAAGATTGTACTATCCCAATAACCTACAATTATCTCACAGTAGAAATAACACAAGTATACATATACATTTTCATCACTATAATATACATATACTAATACAACACCCCAAGGCTAAGCATGTAGTGCATTGCATACTCTGCTATCATGTCCCAGTACATATCGTACTCCAATAAGGACTATCGGCTCGGAAATCTCCCACGAACCATATATACGAAACACACATAGTGGAGGGGAACATAGTTCACATATCTATGGGTCATGTACATACCTACGCTCCCATAGTCAGTTGACTTATCAACTCACCAATAAGTCTTCACAGTCCTATGTTCTCAGATACAAGTCAATAATCACCCCGAAGGTCACCCAGGATAAGACTGTCTCTACACCACCTCCCGTGATAGTAAGCAGCTAGGTATGTCATACACATAATATTAAGCATGTAATAGGTATCCATACATCCTATTAATATTTATGGGTATTCTCCCAACCTTCTTGTATATTTAGCATACGTATTTCATCCTCATTATTTCGTATCTTATAATATTACCAAATTACCACAACTCTTTAGTAATTACCAAAGTACCTCTTCTTTCCGGATTAATTAAAGTATAAAACTCACCTATTTTCTCGTAGACCTGCCTCGTTTCAAATCTGTTAACTGGAAATTTTCTCTCACCCCTAAAGATTGGAAAATTCCAAAACTTCCCCTAAGAAGTTTCCCGAAAATTCACCCTGTCTCTCGAACCAGATGGCATGTCGTTTGAACGACTGCCACATGTCGCTCGAGCAACTTCGCGCTAGATGCCATCTCGCTTGAACGATGTTACGCTACTTCGCGCGAGACCTACTGTTTCGTCTTCTACCCATAATTTCGGCATTTTCCCACTATTTTTAACCCTAAAACCTCTAAATTAACATCCTAAACTCCAATCAAACAGTTCAAAATCGAATCCTAACAATTATATATGGCTTCTAACATCCTAGAATCATTAAATCATTTCGAATCATCAATTAAATATGAAATCCCCAAATATTTACTAAAACCCCAGTTCTTCAAATTCTTATTCAAGAACACATAATTTCCAGATTCGTTCTTCACATAAGTTCATCAAAACATGATTTCTATTCTATATACATGGAGGGTTCAATCTAATTAATCTCAGATTAAAATCATACATCCTAAGTCTCCAATTTTCATCACTTTATGAACAAAACATGCTTATCTCATCCCCATACTAACATGAATATGATTAAATTCTAAAGAAAAGCAAGTAATAAACACTTGCCTCGAATTAGTCGTCTGATTTATTGACGTTGTTGGTATGGGCGTGTTCCTCTTGTTCCGATCTACACGATGGTGGTGATGGCTGTGCAAGGCGGTGTTAATTTGGGTCTTCCCTCTTGGAATTTGCTCTCCCTCACACTTTCTATGGCCGTTATTTACTTTCTGTATCTTTTAACCCTAATGGACTTCTCTTGGCTGATAAAATAACTCCTAATTTTCGTTCATTAATTAAACCTAAAAATATAATTTATCATAATACCCTCTCGGGGCGCCGGTTAGGCCTAAAATTGCCCCGGGACTCAAACTAAACACCCGAGTATACTATTTTGACTATCTCGACCCCTCCGGACTCAACGGTGCACTCGAAAAAACCATGCGAGTTACCAAAAATAATAAATCTTTCTATTCCATTAAATTAGTCTCGACACGACTCACACACGCGTCTGACTTACTTTACTAAATTGTCATATTTCTTATTCTTGACTTTTTATCGAAGTGTATAGTTCCATATTACATATCACACAGTAATAGTCAATTATTAAGTATTAATCATTGGCACGTTAGTTAATATTTATTTGAATCCAAATTAATTAATAATTAAATTATCACTTTTTAATTCAATTAATTCCATAATTATCTAAATCATTAAAAATATGGAGTATTACATACTTCCCCCTAATAACGGAATTTCATCCCGAAATTCGGAAAAGTAGGCATACCTGGAAAAATTAGGTATCCTCCAGTACTAAAAAAAAAATACAGAGAAAGGCTCAATCACTACAACCCTCGCTTCACAACAAGATTGTTGAACACCCTTAACACTTTATCAGTTATAGGGTTACACCATAGAAATGCACCTCACGTGTGCTCTTACTAAACAACATTCAAATAAGAATAGCCTATACATCATTGGCCGCATTATCTTAATATTATTGTGAGTTTGCACCTCACTTCGTATCAATTCCCGCGTTTATTTAAATACAAAATTCCCATTCTGGGAGAAACCATAAAGCATCTGACTACTCTTGTCCGTTCTTTGAATCTTTATCCCCGGCGTTGTGACTTTTACACAAGGGAAAGTCACTTCAGACGGTTGGTGGTTATCCCATTATAGTCATCGGATTCTAAATTCTGACTTATCCTAAAACTCTGATAATCCGCTCACCTCTAAGCATCCAGAGGGAGGATAGTAAGGTTCATATACACAAAACATCTGTAAGCACCTAGTCCACTAAAAATTGGTACGGGTGCTTTCACACAACTCTACTGTTAGGTAATATCCTCTTGTTTTTACCATATTACATGTCACTTACGATCTATACCCGTTGTGGAACTCAAATGATCTCAATGAGTCCAAAATTTACTTTCATATAGTTCCACCAGTCGTCAATCACCTTGCGCCCATTCCTCGTGCTATAGGTGATGCAACTTTCTCAAAACGAAACTATTCCTACTACTTCCTTATTCCCCATTTTGAAGGTGGGTTTCAGGTATCTCATCCTAGTTCAGAATAATACTGGGTAGGACCACATACCGGTGCGATCACTACTACTAGTGTAAATCACCTAAGGATATAACAATTTCTTTCCTTCTTGACAACCCGTTCCACACATTAGAAGGAACTCGTTACTTATCTTTATGATCGCAACCCCTCAAAGAATTTACTAACTTGAATCTTTTGCTACTGGAATCGTCGGCTTGACACCAAGTTTATGATTGATACCCTTACTCCAACCAATTTCTATCTATAAGTGGTGCATGTGGCGGCTATTAATTTTGCCCCGCTCAACACCGACTTCCACTTATAATTCTTCCCATTAAGTGGTACTTAATTACTCTTTTCTTCCCTCGGCGTATACCAAAAGTTTCGAACCGTGCATTTTTCACTACATTGTGCACATATGGACTCTTTATACCTTATTGACATCCTCACTCTATTTACGTATAAGCCACCCCCAACATTCAATTGGGTGGAACTCCGCTCCAAATTGTCCATAATAGTGAAATATTTGACTTCTCATCGGATACCCCCTTTTTAAATGGCTTCCCACCGCCTTTCCATCAAGTTTGGACGTGCTACTCTATTTGCTCATGAGTATACTGATTATCACCTTCTCCTACGATGATTAATCCATTCTACCAATACTATTTTGTAATATCAGTCTCACAAGTCTAAATCTCACCCATCTCTTTGTCTCTTCTTTTAGCGATTATCACATCAGCAAACCAGGGTATCGACACCCCTTATAACCCATGCATACGAGTTTAAGCATCATATACGCTTTATACGTACTCAAAACTCTTTATTTCCCCTGCATTCGCAACTTGGCTATACCACTTGGGCATTCTCAATCACCCCCAAATTTGAAGTTCTAAATCCTCCTAAACATTATTCCATCCTTCAACCCGACAGATTAAAACAAAATTATTAGTACTTCCTCACTACACAACTGGCTCTACTGGCCTTATATCGTAATTTACCCTTTAACTTTCAACTATAACTACATACTTCCATAACGATCGAGGCACCCAAATCATGGACGAATGGCCACACATCTCCTTACTACCAACCTTACGCTAAGTTTCATGCGTGGGATGTCTCGCAAAGCAAAATCCAAACAAGGAACCCCCTCGATACACTACTAACTAGAATTGTCGATCATCGGAATCCGTTAGGCCCTTAGTCCATAACATGACCTTAATCCATAACATGCACCCCTATTTCCCCATCTTTTGACAACAAAATTACATCTCCTTCCGCAATTACACTTAAATAAGGAACTTCTTTCGAAGTCACTATCTCTTAATATTGATGGTAATCACATTCCATAAACATCATGCAAATAAAATCGAAGCTCTCATAATCCCGTCCTCAGACATACAACTATGAGTATTAACTTCCACGTCTCTACAGGGTGATATAACAATGAGCTCTTCTTATTACTATTTCCTGAGCGCTGATTATAATAACCACCTAAATCTTTCCGCTGAGCAGTAAACCAAATACATTCCGTATCATAACAATTTAAATCCCTACACATACTGGGATCAAATATCCGAGACCATTATACCTTTTAAAATCTTGGTAATATATACATACATATAATTAAATATATAAACGCGATCCATCCCTCTCGCAGATGGGGTCTCGCCAGAACAAAACATTCTACACTAAGGTAGTAACCCCGATAGACTTGCAAAAACCGCACACTATTGGTTTAATAATTATTATAAAACTATAATTACTATAATATCATACTCGTATATCACATCACTAAAATGAGTAATTTCAATAAAGTGTATATCACTATCGATACATCCATTCATCCTCTGCGGATAACACAAAAGGTAACCTCCACTATATCAGGGAAAAACATTCACATAAACAATAACATTGCCGATATGTGCACTAAACTCGGCTCTCAAGCGAATATAGCAATAATAAAAATGTAACAACTCGTTAATGTCATATACAACACGCATCATCATATGAGGATATAACTCATACTTCTATCTTGCCAATCACCCTAGTTGCTTAAATGGTTCCTGGACTTAACACACATATCCGTACCAGGCTGAAAATTTCAATAACTATTGCCCTTAATAGACACTATACCCTTATCCCTATACATGCTTCGGGAAAATTAATTCACGGTTTTCACTCCCCACAAAATACCTCTACACATACTCCACTTATCTCCGGTCACATTGGCCATGTTAGGGTTATCCTCCTCTCGGACGTTGGTAGTCTCGACTCTGATGACTAGCTCCGTTATTCCCTTAGCTTTGCTGGCCCTAAGGAACATGCTACTGGCTTTGATAACTCTTATTGAAATCACCATCACTCGGTAACAATTTAGCTATCCGCATCATTTAAACGGGTCCCTTGAAGGGTCTCCCCTTTATGGTGCTTTACCAACACCATTTCCCCTGTCTTACTCTATCTAAATTTCTTCAATTCTTGTAGCTCCCCACACAAGGAAGCTTTTACCTCTAATTTAACACAACGCGACATTGTTACTATTTGTATTGAACGTCCAAGCAGAATTCCCTAGACGTTCTAACAATTCTTCTTGTAAGTTAATATTCCCCTTCAATGTGCTCTTCTCCATTGCACCTACTTCATACGGTGTAAGGTTCGCTAATTAATTAAATTTCTTTTCACAAAGTGACCTCTATCCGACCCTCCTATATGAGTTCATAACAATGCTAGCATCTTATCCTGAACATCTAATGAAGGAAATTATGGTCAAACCATACGTATGTGCCTTCTCTTGACAAAACATTCCACTTCTAAGTGTGGTGGTTGCCTCTCACCATCGTAACTCTGCTTATATGAGACAAGAAAAATTTTACCCTAAATTTTCATTTCCGATTAGCCATACTCCGGCATATGCCTAAGCCTTTGGATATTTTACCTTCATTGGTTAACACACGCCATTTTCGCATTTCTAGAATTTTCATCGCTGGTTCTCTTCCATGTTTCATCTGACTCTCTCCCATTCTAACCTTGCTGGGTGAGTCCTATTTGATCCCACTTTTACTATAGTGGATCCTGGAAGTCATATGTGTGCCATATTTGTCTTTACCGTCCTGGCCTTCCATGCCATAATAAGGGTGACCTCAACTATGGTCATCATTCTTGAAATATACCTTATAACTTCAACTGGACTTTGCCTCCTGTTGTCCTCCCAACTCGCACGACATACTGCATTGTTCGGCACACGGACACACCCGAATGCAAATAAGATTCACTATCATATACATTATAGCAGGAGAACAAAACCTCACCAAAGAAATCAACAATCCTAACTATAGGGCTCTATATCAAAGAAAGCTACGCTGGAAGCATAATAAGCTATAGAGATCCTAAAGGACACTAGAACGTGATTCTCTGATACCACATGTGGCACCCCACCCAATTAAATATCGGGTGATCAGTTCTTTATAAAATTTAAAATAGAATGTTCGGTTGGGTCATTCTTAGCATCACTGTCGAAAACATAATAACCTTATTAACCACCTAATAATTAATTAAGCTAGTGACAAAAATATTTTCCATTTTTTTTACAATCATTCAATTAATAATCCAAGAATGTAAACATAATCCATCCACCACGTAATTAATTAATGCAAATACTGAATTTGAATCATATACTGAAATAAATAAGGCTGGATAAAACATTCCAGTTCAAAACTCTAAACCAAGAACCATAGTAACAACAAATCCAACTGAAATAAAAGGAAAGTAAACTGAATACATTCTCTAATAAAAAAGTTTAAAGAATGGGCGACACGTTCCCTAAATGAATAGTCTATCTAGAACTGAGTGAAATGATGGAGTTGTTTAAAGCAAAGACCTGCAGCTTCCACAACAGCTGCAGCATGCCAAGCAATCCAAATCTCTAAGTTTGGTGTCCCTGTGGCTGAGCTACTGACAATACATACACACACACACACACACACACACACATATATATATATATATATATATATAGCAAGAAAGAAAAGAGATGCAAGAAACGGGTCAGAGCCCGAGGTGTAAAAATGTTTATTTTAGCAAGTATTTAAAATTTACAATTAACCAAGTATCAATTCCATGTTAGTTCGAACTCTCACATGAGATTCTCACCCCTCAGCTAAAGTGCACGCCAAATGTATATCTATTCTCACCTAGCCAGTCGTAACCCTTCTAACTAGATAAAGATATACTTCTAGTTATACCTCGTGATAACAATGTGTGATTCCTAGTTTTCCACATTATTAATATCATCATTTATTAATTCGGTTAAGTGTTATCACACTAAGTTAAGTATTAAAAGCTTACGTCACTTAAGATTGTACTATCCCAATAACTTACAATTATCTCACAGTAGAAATAACACAAGTATACATATACATTTTCATCACTATAATATACATATACTAATACAGCACCCCAAGGCTAAGCTTGTAGTGCATTGCATACTCTGCTATCATGTCCCGGTACATCTCGTACTCCAATAAGAACTACTGGCTCAGAAATCTCTCACGAACCATATATACAAAACACACATAGTGGAGGGGAACATAGTTCACATATCTATGGGTCACGCACATACCTATGCTCCCATAGTCAGCTGACTTATCAACTCACCAATAAGTCTTCACAGTCCTATATTCTAAGATACAAGTCAATAATCCCCCCAAAGGTCACCCAGGATAAGACTGTCTCTACACCACCTCCCGTGATAGCAAGCAGCTAGGTATGTCATACACATAATATTAAGCATGTAATAGGTATCCACACATCCTATTAATATTTATGGGTATTCTCCCAACCTTCTTGTATATTTACCATACGTATTTCATCCTCATTATTTTGCATTTTATAATATTACCAAATTACCACAACTCTTTAGTAATTACCAAAGTACCTCTTCTTTACGGATTAAATAAAGTATAAAACTCACCTATTTTCTCGTAGATCTGCCTCATTTCAAATTTGTTAACTGGAAATTTTCTCTCACTCGCAAAGACTGGAAAATTTCAAAACTTCCCCTAAGAAGTTTCCCAAAAATTCACCCTGTCGCTCGAACCAGATGGCATGTCGTTTGAACGACTGCCACATGTCGCTCGAGCGACTTCGCGCTAGATGCCATCTCGCTTGAACGACGTTGCGCTACTTTGCGCGAGACCTACTGTTTCGTCTTCTACCCATAATTTTGGCATTTTCCCACTATTTTTAACCCTAAAAACTCTAAATTAACATCCTAAGCTCCAATCAAACAGTTCCAAATCGAATCCTAACAATTATATATGGCTTCTAACATCCGAGAATCATTAAATCATTTCGAATCATCAATTAAATATGAAATCCCCAAATATTTACTAAAACCCCAGTTCTTCAAATTCTTATTCAAGAACACATGATTTCTATTCTACATACATGGAGGGTTTAATCGAATTAATCTCAGATTAAAATCATACATCCTAAATCTCCAATTTTCATCACTTTATGAACAAAACATGTTTATCTCATCCCTATACTAACATGAATATGATTAAATGCTAAAGGAAAGCAAGTAATAAACACTTGCCTCGAATTAGTCGTCTGATTTCTTGATGTTGTTGGTATGGGCGTGTTGCTCTTGTTCCGATCTACACGATGGTGGTTATGGTTGTGCAAGGCGGTGTTAATTAGGGCCTTCCCTCTTGGAATTTTCTCTCCCTCACACCTTCTATGGTCGTTCTTTACTTTCTGTATCTTTTAACCCTAATGGACTTCTCTTGGCTGATAAAATAACTCCTAATTTTCGTCCATTAATTAAATCCAAAAATACAATTTACCATAATACCCTTTGGGGCGCCAGTTAGGCCTGAAATTACCCCGGGACTCAAACTAAACACCCGGGTATGCTATTTTGACTATCTCGACCCTTTCGAACTCAACGGCGCACTAGAAAGGACCGTACGAGTTTCCAAAAATAATAAATCTTTCTATTCCATTGAATTAGTCCCGACACGGCTCACATGCGGGTCTGACTTAATTTACCAAATTGTCGTGTTTCTTATTCTTGACAATTTATCGAAGTGTATAGTTCCATATTACATATCACACAGAAATAGTCAATTATTAAGTATTAACCCTTGGCACGTTAGTTAATATTTGTTTGAATCCGTATTAATTAACAATTAAATTCTCACTTTTTAATTAAATTAATCCCACAATAATAATTAATCCCATAATTATCTAAATTATTAAAAATATGGGGTATTACATCCTGTTGTTTTACTTTTTTTCTGCTTTTTTTTTGTAAAAGATGTAGTGATAACAACATATATATGAAATGAAATGGGTTTCATTTATTTATCTTTGCTCGAAATGACTTAATCTACGTGCACCTTTTTTTTACTTTGCTGCTAAGACCGTAAAAATGATTAGTTAAAAGAAAATTTATTTTAGGACAGGATAAGTAAAAATATACGAAAAGAAAAATTCTAAAATCCTTTGGACTAAAAACAATTTTTATTGAGTTTTTTTATTTTGACAAAAAAGGAAAAATGAGGGGATGCCGATCGACATACCCCTTTGTGACGCCCTACTCAATGAAATACCGGGTGATCAGTCCCATATCTAATTAAACATAAATCTCAAATGGACCATCCTTAGCATAACTAACGAATTTATAAAAATTACTAACAACCTAGTATTCAAAGCTGATGTCAAAATTTTAATCTTTATTAATAAAAATAAACGTAACTGCAGAAAATAAATTAACATAATCCATGTCAATAGAAACCATCATCACAAATAATAAAATGCCATGCCGAATAAACCATCGGCTAAAAATCCCATACAAAGGTAAAGACGGATAATAAAATCTCATAGTGTCTAGAATGAATACTAAATAAAACTATGAGCAACATACTCGAGTATCTGATATAAAGTCCCTATTCTACGAATAGAAGAGATAGAAGAGCCTATCCAAATCCTGCAGCATCCACATATGCTGCAGCATCGAAATCCCTGGAATGAATCAAGTCTAGCGTTCCTATGGCTGAACACCTAAAACGTTTTGAAAATAGTTTATAGCAAGGGTTGTAACCCAAAACATTTTGAAAACATTAATCAAATGATTAGCGTGCAGTAATATAAAATGCATGTATGCGCTTCATATTTACCTTAGTGTCACACTCCCTCGAGGACATCCACACTCTCCTCTAATGTGCACACCTAACGTCACTTTATATCTCCCCTAGTTCTCTGCTCCGTACTAAATAATAGATATAACCCTTTCCAACCACCGTACTCTAACCGAGTATGTTTAAGTATGATTTATAAGTTAATACTCGCGCAAACTTAATCCATCATTATTCCTTTTTTCAAATTTATATAATTTTCACACCAGTTATACACATAATACAGTTCACATCAAGTATTAAATTACCCGCATATAATTATTCATCCCATTATATACGTATAACTATATCACAACATTAATACATATGCTGAATATAAATAATAGCCATCCTCCCGAGTAATAACTCACCGGATGTATTATATAAAGTGTTATCCCACTAGGTATACTCGCATAACCTAGTTACCCCAAGTAACAATCGCTCACTAACTTGACCAAAAATATAAAATAATTGAGGCGGTCATATTCCTTCCCTGAAAGTGATATAAGCCCCTCACTCATATAACGGACGCTATGACCTGGGGATATACTCGCCCTAGTCCTAAAGCTAGGGAGTTCACCCACTACGCGCAACCTCCCTTGATAGCACTAGAGTATATATATTTTAAATAATATCCAATCACTAATATTTATATGCACACACAATATATATACTATCGCATACTGTATATATATAATTATAAAATATCCCGACTTTACCGTGTACCAAGTCCGTAACATTAGCCTATTTGTAAACCTCAAGTTTATAGTCCAACTCTAATTATTAATTAATTTGCACATTAATTAATTAAATTATTTTTTTGTGTCACCCAACCAATATACTCGGACATGCTCTTATGGCCCGAAATTAATATAATGCCTGAGTCGGGATCACTCTCGAGTTGGGATACACGTGTCATCAGACTAGACAACGTGTTGGTCAAATCACACTTCTCCTTTCTTAAAACATCCTTCTCTCTCTCCAAATTTAAAACCCGATGACCTAAATCGCTATTATACTTCTTTGTTTTCAAGGTCTCGGTGTACAAAGTTCTAAAGGCTTTTTGGAGCTCACTTTCATCTCCACTCTCAGATTCACACTCATCCGCACTAGAAACACTCAAATCCTCCTCCTCAGGGTCTCACTAGAACTAGTCCCCTCACCTCCATCCAAACTAGATGTGCTAACTCGACTAGATAAAAACCCGACACACATACCGTGCTCTTTTTCATCACCCTAATAAAAAACTTCTATGTCGCTATCATTAAGTGTGGCAGGCATAGACATTTTCTTTCCCTCTCTCATAAGTCTAGTGGCACACTCATACGCCTTATGCCCTTTACCCCCACACTCAAAACACGTTAAATTTTCTTCACTCACCTTTTCTTTTTCTCTCTCCTTCTCTTCCTCACCGCTTTCTTTGGCCTTTTTATTTTTCTCAAAAAATCTCTTATTGGAAGAATTATTTTTGTTCATTTAAGAAATTTTTTAAAAAATTTCGCAAACAAGGCCATATCTTTAAAATCAAAATCTTCCTCAGAATCTGACTCACAAACTTTTTCTTTCTTTTTCTTAAAATGAGTCTTTAAAGCAATGCCGTTATCCTTAGCCTTAATGGTTTTGGGAAACATGTCAATCTCATAGGTTTGAAGATCTCCTACAAGTTCTTCCAACTTAAGTGATTTCAAAATTTCCAAAGAGTTCAAAACAGTGACTTTAGGAATAAAACGTTTTGGGAGAGATCTCAAAATCCTTTTAACGATACGCGTCTTATCAATCACCTCATCCAAATTAAAACATGTGTTAACAATGTCCGCCAAACGTGCATAAAAATCATCAAAGCATTCAGACTCAGACATGGTGATAGTCTCAATTTGGCTGGCCAAATTTTGTAATTTTGATTCTTTAACCGCATTCGTACCCTCATGTGTTAATTTCAAAACATCCCATACCTCTTTAGACGTGGTGCACATCATAATTCGGCGGAACTCGTCGGGAGTGACGGCTCCAAAAATAGCACTCAAACCATGTGAATTAAATTTAAACATTTTAAAATCATCTTCAGTCTAGGCCGACACGGGTTTTAAAGAGGTGATATTTTTAACGGTGACCGTGGGAGGAGTCCCCCCATTTTCACAAAGGAACCAAACACGCTAGTCAATGGATTTTAAACTAGATTTCATGCAAGCTTTCCAATAGGCATAATTAGACCCGTCAAAAATAGGCATCTGATTATATAAGTTCTCCATCGAAAAAATTGCGATTTTTCACAAAATTGATTTTATAAAAAAATCAATATCACACGATTTTGCAAAAAATAGGAATACGCGATAAATTAGCGCGACCCGCTCTGATACCAATTTGAAAAACGTAACTGTGTGATAATTGATTAAATTCGCAAATTTCTAATTTGGCACACTTATTTAATTAGAGTCTATTTTTAAACAAACGTAAATCAGCCCCAAACCATTCAACTACGTGTGTCCGTGTGTCAAACCATAAATAAATAAAGCATGCGACACAAGTTTAAGGAAAAATCTCCGAAGGGCAAAAGCTTTTTATTTCTAGAACTCTAACAAGTTTACAAAACCATTGACTTACATACAATCTTGCTTTCGCCCATAAGAGTAACGCACGGTGTCTTCGACAAACCTCCAAAGCAACGGCTAGAAACAAAACATCAATGGTTCACACGCAGTATACCACATGGACCGCAATCCTGGACACGCAGTCTTCTCGGTGTAGGTTATCCTCCCCACAAGAGTAAACAACAGCAAAGTGTGTTCTTCAAACACCAAAACAATTCACTAATGCATATGGGAGTTTTGTTAATTGAAAATAAAAAAGGGATTGAACCCTAAAAGGAAGAAGCCTAAAGAATTCTGCTTTTGCAATTTTTATGTTCTGTAAAACGCTGGGACCTATTAAAGAAAACGATACCATTTAATGAGTATTTATAATAAAAATACGTTGCCTCGAAATATGAGCTCATTCGAACGAGATAAGGGTCTCGCGCGAACGAGAACAGATGTCGTTTGAACGATATCGCGCGACACTGCCATGTCATTCGAACGACGTACAAATGTCATTTGAACGAATGTTGCGTCAAAAATTTAATGTTTTAATGTCCGCTCCAATACTTAGAAAAATTACTCATTCTCAAATTTTGACGAAAAAGTCCCCTCCAACACTTAGAAAATATTTTATAAAAATATCCCAAAAGCTCTAAGTGTAAAGTTAAGGTATTTAAAACATAACAATACCAAAGTAAACTTTACGGAGTCTTTTTGATGAAGAAGTTGATTAATTCGGATCCGTCTTGATGTAGATGGCTCTTGAATGCTCTTCGACGGTGTAACGGTATATGACATAATAAATTGATAACGGACTTATAAAAATATGTCCTTATAAATCTCCCCCTATGTCTATGCCGGTACATAGATAAAAATATCCGAATTATCAAAAACCAAAATGCCTATACAAATCTACCCTCCCATGAATAAATTTGTATGTTCTCAAACTGTTCTTCAAAAATCTTCATCAAATCTCAAAGCTTTTCTCATCAGGGTGTGCAACATAATGATCTTCAATCTTTGTACCTACACACATGAGATGAAGCAAAATCCTTCGTGATGCATCGAGTTTGAAATGATATAAGAATAAATCATTAATAAATCAAATCTCCCCCATAATGCAAAAACTCCCCCATAACATGATAATTCTTTTTCCCCCCTTTTTATGATGTCCCCAAATAGACAGATAAGAAGAAAAAAAAATCAAAACATGGAGTGTCACAATAAAATGCACAACAAATATGGATCAAACTACACGCATGCAAAGGTATGTCTAAAAAACATTCACAAACTATTTTTTATTTTTCAAATTTTTCATACAAAAATAAGATACCAAGAATCACACCATAAATTTTAAACTCAAACAACCAAGTCATGAAAGTGAAATGTAAGGGTGTGAACACATTCAATAGGTAAATCAACTCAATCAATCATATGTGCACGATGCATATGTGTACTCCTAATGAATGAACATCAAAAGTATCCTTAGATGTAAAAATTGTTGAATTTAGATGACATCGTCTTATGCAAATCAACAAATCAAAGTGAAAGTGATTTCCACACCAATAACGTCCAAAACTATTAGCGCTTTTTCAAGATTTTCAAGGACGTGCAAACCCATTATTAAAATCTCCAACCAAGATCTCTCATATATATTTTCTTTAAGAGGTGTTAAACTAAATTCTCAAACTTTGGAGAATTGGTGCAAAAACTTAATTGGCCCATAATTTAATTTCTTTTTATTCCCTTTAAATTTTTCGGGCTCTTTTAAACCTCTTTGGACCCCGGATAATAAAATTCCTCAATTTTTTTAGGTCCAATTTAAACGGTGGCTTAATCGCAAAGGATAAATGAAAATCTTTCGTAGCCCTTCACCATTTTCAAACAAAGCGCACAAACTCACAAATGGCTCTTACATGCACGACTTTCTTATCAAGTTTTATCGCGCTTGGTTCGTTTTAAGGAGAGGATTGAAGTGAAACACCCAACCAACATGTGATAAGGTAAGCACAATAGTCAAACAAATCCATGCATGTGTGCAATAATAGAAATCATGAGTTAAACATGTAGGAGGTAACACTTAATTACATCTTAATGAATCCAAACATTATAAAACACATGAATGAATTGACCCATTGTCTCAAAACACTATCAAATAGTCACATGGATAAATGGAATGATGTTGTGACTTGGTCATCCTAAGTGTCCATCCATAAATGGTGAAAAAAAAAACAGAAATCCTTTTGAATTTTTCAAAAAATTTATCAAAATAAAATCTTTTTGTATTTTTCAAATTTTTCAACAAAAGAAAAAACATACAAAAATGATACATACTAGAAATAGGAAAGTAATGTCATCATGAAAAACATTCTATGCTAGTAAACAAGTCAAACCTCAATCGTCAGGTACGGAGGGGTTTTCCAAAGGGGGTGCCAACTTATGAAAAACCTTCATAAAGTCTTGTGAAGTTTTGATAAAAAACTTAACTTGCTCACCTAGATGTGAAAACTCTCTCATGTAGTCTCCAAGAGCATGTAAAGTATCATGTGTTGGTGCATGTGTGGCAGAAACACGTGTAGTAGCAAAACGTGGCACATAACCCAACTTAAAACAAAATTCCCTAAGGTGTACTCTCCTTTTGCAATGGGAACAAACATACATAGGCCTAGGAACATCTTCCTCAAAAACTCTAGGACGCGCTCTCCTAACAGGAATGGGACGCCTAGGTTGGTTAAGGTGAGACTCAGTTAAATCTAACACTAAAGTGGGAACCAGCTCGGGTGCTAATTGGGAAGTAAAAGCACCGTCATGACTTATTCCTAACTTCTTACCTTCACCCTTAAGAACCACATTTTACACCTTCTAAGTGCGTTCTCAAAATTGACTTTGACCTCCTTTCCACGTTCGAGATCACTCTCGAGTTGGGATACACGTGTCGTTAGACTAGACAACGTGTAGGTCAAATCACACTTCTCCTTTCTTAAAACTTCCTTCTCTCTCTCCAAATTTAAAACCCGACGACCTAAATCTCTATTATACTTCTTTGTTTTCAAGGTCTTGGTGTACAAATCTCTAAAGGCTTTTTGGAGCTCACTTTCATCTCCACTCTCAGATTCACTCTAATCCCCACTAGAAACACTCAAATCATCCTCCTCGGGGGTCTCACTAGAACTAGTCCCCTCCCCTCCATCCAAACTAGATTTGCTAACCCCACTAGATAAAAACCCGACACACATACCGTGCTCTTTTTCATCACCCGAATCAAAAACCTCTATGTCGCTATCACTAAGCGTGGCAGGCATAGCCACTTTCTTTCCCTCTCTCCTAAGTTTAGTGGCACACTCATACGTCTTATGCCCTTTACCCCCACGCTAAAGCACATCAAATTTTCTAAATTTCTTCACTCTCATTTTCTTTTTCTCTCTCCTTCTCTTCCTCACCGCTTTCTTTGGCCTTTTTATTTTTCTCAAAAAATCTCTTATTGGAAGAATTATTTTTGTTCATGTTGAGAAATTTTTTAAAATTTTTCGCAAACAAGGTTATATCTTTAAAATCAAAATCTTCCTCAGAATCTGACTCACAAACTTTTTCTTTCTTTTTCTTAAAATGAGTCTTTAAAGCAATGCCATTATCCTTAGCCTTAATGGTTTTGGAAATCGTGTCAATCTCATAGATTTGACGATTCCTACAAGTTCTTCCAACTTAAGTGATTTCAAATTTCCCAAAGAGTTTAAAACAGTGACTTTAGGAATAATATGTTTTGGGAGGGATCTAAAAATCTTTTTAACGACACGCGTGTTATCAATCACCTCACCCAATTTAAAACATGTGTTAACAATGTCCGCCAAACGTGCATAAAAATCATCAAAGCATTCAGATTCAGACATGGTGATGGTCTCAAATTGGGTGGCCAAATTTTGTAATTTTTATTCTTTAACCACGTTCGTACCCTCATGTGTCAATTTCAAAACATCCCATGCCTCTTTAGACGTGGTTCACGTCATAATTCGGCGGAACTCGTCGGGTGTGAAGGCTCCAGAAATAGTACTCAAACCACGTGAATTAAATTTAGACATTTTAAAATCTTCTTCAGTCCAGGCCGACACGGGTTTTAAAGAGGTGATATTTTCAACGGTGACCGTGGGAGGAGTCCACCCATTTTTGCAAAGGAACCAAACACGCTCGTCATTGGCTTTTAAACTAGATTTCATGTGAGCTTTTCAATAGGCATAATTATACCCGTAAAAAATAAGCATGTGATTATATAAGTGCTCCATCGAAAAAATTATGATTTTTCACAAAATTGATTTTATAAAAAAATCAATATCACACGATTTTGCGAAAAATAAGAATACGCGATAAATTAGCGCAACTCGCTCTGATACCATTTTGAAAAACGTATCTATGTGATAATTGATTAAATTCATAAATTTCGAATTTGACACACTTATTTAATTAGAGTTTATTTTTAAACAAACTTAAATCAGCCCCAAACCATTCAACTACGTGTGTGCGTGTGTCAAACCATAAATAAATAAAGCATGCGACACAAGTTTAAGGAAAAATCCCCGAAGGGCAAAACCTTTTTATTTCTAGAACTCTGACAAGTTTACAAAATCATTGACTTACATACAATCTTGCTTTCGCCCACAAGAGTAACGCACGGTGTCTTCGACAAACCTCGAAAGCAATGGCTAGAAACAAAACAACAATGGTTCACACGTAGTTATACCACAAGGACCGCAATCCCAGACACGCAGTCTTCTCGGTGTAGGTTATCCTCCCCACAAGAGTAAACAACAGCAAAGTGTGTTCTTCAAACACCAGAACAATTCACTAAAGCAAATGGGAGTTTAATGAATTGAAAACAAAAAAGGGATTGAACCCTAAAAGGAAGAAGCCTAAAGAATTCTCCTTTCGCAGTTTTTCTATCATGTAAAATGCTCGGATATCTTAAAGAAAACGATACCATTTAATGAGTATTTATAATAAAAATGCGTCACCTCGAAATACGAGCTCGTTCAAACGAGATAAGGGTCTTGCGCGAACGAGAACAGATGTCGTTTGAACGACATCGTGCGACACTGCCATGTCATTTGAATGACGTACAGATGTCGTTTGAATGACTGTTGTGTCAAAAAATTAATAGTTTAATGTCCGCTCCAATACTTATAAAAAATACTTATTCTCAAATTTTGACAAAAAAGTCCGCTCCAACACTTAGAAAATATTTTATAAAAATATCCCAAAAGCTCTAAGTGTAAAGTTAAGGTATTTAAAATATAACCTTACCAATGTAAACTTTGTGGAGTCTTTTGGATAAACAACTTAATTAATTCGGATCCGTCTTGATGTTGATGGCTCTTGAATGCTCTTCAACGGTATAGCGGTATATGACATAATAAATTGACAACGGACTTATAAAAAGATGTCCTTACACAAATTAATTAGTTTTCATCCAAAATTAATTTATGTGAGTAGTGTCGCCCTACTACTATACCCAAAATTTTTCACTCAGCCCTTTGTCTTTCATTTTTCCGAATTTATTTTCCAAATTCATGCCCGATGTGTTGCACTAAATGTTCCCCCACTATTCACAATGATACTCTCTTATAATTGTGAGGGTATTAACTTCCCTAATTAATTTTCTCCTTTAATTAGGTTGGTGGAATTTAAACTAAAAATTTCACCTAAAACCCCCATTCCGAACTGTCAGAATACGTGAAGGGTCGATCGATCGATCCCCAACCGTCGATTAATCGATCGAACAAGTACTCTTCTTTTTCGGCTTGCTGTTTCCACCATTAACTAGTTTCTCTATTCTCTAACTTCTCCCCTGGTCCAATCCAAGCACAATTACCATCATAACGACTTAAGAACATGATCAGGGTCTCCTATAAAGCTTCAAACTCAATTTAAATCTCACGAGTGCCTACTTTTCCGATTTGGGGAATATTTTGGGTTTTCACTCATTAAGCCCCAACATCATCTAATTACCCCAAATTCGTTCAATATTACTACTGGGAGTTCACACCTAAAACCAGTCATCATCTCATAACTATGTAACATAGTTAACTTCCCCATTAATTTCATTCAATTGTTGCCTTTACAAAACCCCCTTTTTGTACCCATTTATACCCAAAATGAATTTCAGATTTCCACATCACAAAAATATGAATTGAATAACATAAATTAATATCACATCCAGTTAACCACTTGCCTTATGGGTTTGTAGGGTCTGATCCAAGGGCGTGATTTGCAAGGTTGATGATGAACTCCCCAAATTTGTCTCTAGCCTTGTCTGCAAAAGGATTCCCAATGCACTCTAACTGCTCCCTATAGCTTTCTCCCAAAACTTAGGAATTAGATTTGTGTCTTTTGCCGTTTCCCTTTTCTCCCAATTAGTTATTAAAGCTAAATCCCATTTTTAGCCTAATGGGCCAAGACCGAGTGACCCAAATACCCCCGTGTGGGCTCAACTATGCCTAAAAAAGCCCCGATACCCATTTACTACCCTCGGGTACTCTTTTCCGACTATCTCGGCCCATCCGGACTCAATCGTTCACTTAGAATTGACATCCAAATTAATTTACAGAATTTATTATCTCACACCTAATTTAGTCTATAACCGACTCCCGGGTGGGATAAGTAAATCCCACGTCACTAATACACTTATGACGTAAATAATTATTACTATTCACTTAGTAATTTAATTTTCATAAATATTAACAATTTATTCTCCCGATTAATATTTATATAAATATTTCCCATAATTAATTCCATTAAATTACGACACGCAATTAATTTAAATTTTTACCCGAATAAATTAATTTTTAAATGCATAAAAATACGGAGTGTTACATACTCCCCCCTTATAAAGGAATTTCGTCCCCAAAATTAGGTCGTACCTGCGGTGAATAACTCTAAATACTACTCCCGCATATCCTCCTTAGGTAGACTCATTCATATTGTGATGACCCCACTGTACTCTCACTACTGGAACAACCTTGGATCGCATCTTGCGCTCACTAAGGTCCAGAATAGCTACCCGTATCTCCTCATACGAGATGTCTGGCTATAAGTCAATTTCCTCGAGTGAAACATGCCAGGAGGCCCTCTTGCTCCTTCGATATTTCTTCAGGGATGCAACATGGAACACGTCGTGTATCCACTGAAGGTGCTTTGGTAAACCCAGTCTATAAGCTACCGGTCCCACCCTCTCAATAATAGGGAAGTTCCCCACGTACCTCGGCGCTAATTTACCTTTCTTGTCGAAACTCTTCACCCCTTTCATAGGGGACACCCGGACCAATACCTGATCACCAACCTAAAACTTCACATGTCTTCGTGAAGCATCAGCATAACTCTTCTGCCTATCCTGAGCTATTCTAATCCGTCCCCGAATTAGCTCTATCTTGGAAGTCGTCTCCTGGATAATCTCTGGCCCTAATAACTTGTTGTCCCCCACTTCTAACCAACAGGTGGGCAAACGACAAGGTCTCTCGTACAGTTCCTCGAATGGTGCCATGCCAATCTTAAACTGGTAAGAGTTGTTATACACGAACTCTACCAAAGGAAGATATCGATCCCATCCTCCCCCAAAGTCTAAAATGCACATCCTTAGCATGTCTTCCAGCACCTAATTTACTCTCTCAGTCTACCCATCTATCTGTGGATGATAGGCGGTACTCAATCGTAACTCTGTTCACATTGCCTCCTAAAAGCTCTGCCAAAAATGGGCCACAAAAACCTTGTCTCTATTAGACATAATATTAACCAGCACCCCGTGCAGCTTAAATATCTATGCTATGAATAGTTGCGCATAACGCATCGTCTTAAAGTCTATACGAATCGGTAAGATGTGGGCTACCTTGGTCAATCGATCCAGAATCACCCATATGGAATCGTGACCCCTCTGAGATGTAGGTAACCCAGTAATGAAGTCTATGGAGATGCTATCCCACTTCCACACGAGAATCTCCAGTGACTGTAGCATCCACGAAGGTCTCTGATGATCAACTTTCACAAGCTGACACGTGGTATATTTCGAGACGAACTCTGCTATGTACTGCTTCATTCCTGCCCACCAATACTACCTCCTCATATCCTGGTACATTTTATCCCCACTGGGATGTACCACAAATCTCGAACCATGCGACTTTGTTACAACAACGTATCTCAAATCCTCATTTTTTAGCACAATCAACCTCCCATTAAAGCGTAGGCCTCCCTTCGAACTGACCGAATAACCCTCTACTCCCTCAGTCAGTTGCTGATGTACTCTATCCTGGTAGATCTGGTCCTCCACATGTGCCCTCACAACCTGCATAATGATCTGGGGAGTGATGGATAAAGCTGATATACATGCCCGGGACACATCATCATCATGCCAAAGTTTTCTCTACTTCACTTTCCAGACCTCTGAAATCTCCCTTGTAGGTCTTCGGCTCAACGCATCTGTCACCGCGTTACCCGTACCAGGATGATACTAGATGTCAAACTGGTATTCTTTCACGAATTCTAGCCACCATCTCTGCCTCATATTCAGATCATTCTGTGTGAAGAGATGCTGAGGTGACTTGTGATCCGTGAATAGAGTAAACTGATCTCCCAGAAGATAGTGCCTCCATATCCTCAAGGCAAAAATGACCGCTGCTAACTCTAGGTCATGAATGGGGTAATTATTCTCATAGGGCTTTATCTTCCTGTACGCATAAGCTATAGCCCTCTCATCCTGCTGTAGCACACTCCCAAGTCCCTATAAGGATGCATTGGTGTAGACCTGATACTTTAGTCCTCCCCTAGGTAAAGAAAGTACGGGTGCAGATGTAAACTTGTCCTTTAGTTCATCAAAAGCTAATTAACAATGATTACTCCATATAAAAGGTACCCCTTTGCGAGTCAAATTCGTCAAAGGACCCGAAATATTTGAAAACCCCCTAATGAATAGCCTGTAATACCCTACTAACCCCAGAAAGCTAGGAACCACGATCGGTGTCATGGGTTGCCTCCACTCCCTCACCGCTGACACCTTACTCAGATCCAATGCAATACCCCTATCCGACACCATATGACCCAGAAACTGTACCTCCCGTAGCCAAAATCCACACTTACTGAATTTGGCATAAAGATGGTGGTCTCATAGTGTCTGTAGAACCCTACACATATGCTATACGTGCTCCTCCTCCATGTGCAAGTAGATAAGAATGTCATCAATGAACAAAATAACAAACTGGTTGAGATACTCTCTGAAAACCCCGTTCATAAGATCCATGAACATTGCTGGCACATTGGTGAGCCCGAATGGCATCACCCTGAACTCATAGGATCCATACCGCGACAGGAAAATGGTCTTAGGAACGTCCTCCTCTCTAATATGTAGATGATGATACCCTAACCTCAAATCAATCTTTAAGAAGTATTACGCCCCTCTCAACTGGTCAAATAAATCATCGATCCTAGGTAATGGATACTTGTTCCGTTTCCTCACCTTGTTCAGTTCCCTGTAGTCTACGTACAACCGAAGCGAACCATCTTATTTCTTCACAAACAACACCAGCGCACCCCACAGCAACATGCTCCGCAAAATGAAACCCTGACCCAGGAGCTGCTGAATCTGCTCTCTCAGATCACGCATCTCTGAAGGGGCCATACGGTAAGGTGCTCGAGCAATCGGCCTCATACCCAATGCTAAATCAATAACAAACTTGATTTCCCTACTGGGGGGTAATCCTGGTTTTTCTTGGAACACATCCTCGAAGTCCCTCACTATTGAAATTAAATCTAACGGAATCACCAGCTCCTGTGAGGTCTCCTACTTAATATAATACAAATGCGTGCGCGATCCCCCCTCGGGTAGAGTCATCTCCACTTGGAACATCTCCTATCCGGGAATGGAGAACACGTTGGTTCTTTTAAAGAAATCTACTGTCACTTGATAACCTGCCAACTAATCCATACCTAGGATGACATTATACCCCTCCATATCTAAAACTAAGAGGTCCGCCTCTAAACTCAGTCTCCCAATCAAAATGTTTACCCCCTAAAAATTGAGTGTATGAATGACCCATTACCCACTGGTGACTCTACACACATCCAGAGACTACCTGCAGTCTCTAACAAATCGACTACTCTATCAAATTTAGTTTTAATGAAGGAATGCGATGCTCCAGTATAAAAAATTATACTACCCTCAAGCCCATGGATAGGAAACATACCCTCAACTACTAGCGGTTCCTGAGTTTTTGGTGGAATGGGAACATCCCGGACGTTATACATATGCCCGTAATGCATCTACACCTGCTGCTGTGGGGCTGGTGGAACCGGTGCTGCTAGTGGCATCTGACCCTGCTGTTGGCCCCTACCTCTCTATGGGCACTCTCTCTTAAAATGTCCCATCTGGAAACAAACAAAATAATGCCTCTGAACATATCCATGTCATTGGTCCTGTTGGCCTTGATGAGGCTGGCCCTGTTGGCCACCTTCATTGTTCCCTTGGCCCTGACGCCCCTGAGGAACCTGCTGCTGCTGATTTGGGCCCTGCTAGCCTGGTCTAAACCCCTGTCCCCCCGATCAGAAACCTCCAGGCTTAAATTTCTTATCCTGATTCCCTTGCTGATTGCCAGACTGCTGAACACCGCTAGTATCACCACCAACTACCTTGCCCTGCTGGCTCGGCTCCCCTCCCCTCTTGCTTCCCTTCTCATGGAAGACATGATCCTGGCAGTGCGCTAAAGTGGCGTTGGCGACATCAGTATACGTCACCAACACTGGATTATCGATCAAATGCTGCCTGATTCTCCAGGCTAAGCCATCCATAAACCTTGACTTCTTCCGCTCCTCATCGCTCACCTCGTTTGGTATAAAATTAGCCAAACGGGTGAACTCCTCCTTATAGTCAGCCACTGAGCGATCACCTAAACCAACTCACCGAATTTCTTACTCATCTCTGCCTCTACTATCGGTGGGAAGTATTTGGTGTCAAACCGCACCCAGAAATCAGATATCGTTATCAAGTACCTCTCCTTGGCGGTGGTAACTTACTCCTACCACTGTAAAGCTGCCCCTGACAGACGAAAGGTAGCAAGCATCTATTTCTGCATATCGGTACACTTAAGCATGCGCAAATGGCACTGAATGTTCTTCTTCCAGTCACAAGCTTCTACCACATCAGTACTACCCCGGAACTCGAGTGGGTGGCCCTTCTGAAAGGTGTCCCTAACTCTCTGCCAAGAAGGTGGCCCCACTTGGGCCTGAACTGTTAGTGCCACTAGAGGTGGTGCCTGGGGCTGAGGAAAATGGGCTTTTATAGACCTCATCACTGTGGTGACTTCCTGAGCCACTATTAGTGCCACCTGAGTAGTGGAGATCAATTCGGGTGGTGGTGGCGGTACCTGTGGTTCCCGATGAGCCTCCCTCAACTCATCCCTTACCCCGTCCCTCTTCGCTCGTTATCTCCTCGGTGGAATCTGAAAATAGATCGAATTGCATAAGTACAAAATTTATACAAAAATCTAATAGGATAAATACGATATCTCAAAAGCGAAAAATGAATCAACAGTCCTAATAATAGGGCTCTATAACAACCGAACGCTACGCTGAAACATAGAAAGGCGCACAGATCCTAAGGACACTAGAACCTGATTCTATGATACCATCTGTGACACCCCGCTCAATGAAATACAGAGTGATCAGTCCCATATCTAATTAAACAGAAATCTCAAATGGACCATCCTTAGCATCACTGACGAATTTATACAAATTACTAACCATCTAGTATTCAAAGTTGATATCAAAATTTTAATCTTTATTAATTAAAATAAACGTAACTGCGGAGAATAAATTAACACAATACATGCAAACAGAAACCATCATCACAAATAATAAAATGCCATGCCGAATAAACCATCAGCTAAAAATCCCATTAAAAGGTAAAGACAGATAATAAAATCTCATAGTGTCTGAAATGAATACTAAATAAAACTGTGAGCAACATTCTCGAGTATCTGATATAAGGTCCCTATTCTACGAATAGAAGAGATAAAGGCACCTATCCAAATCCTACAACATCCACATATGCTGCAACAGTGAAATCCCTGGAATGAATCCAGTCTAGCGTCCCTGTGACTGGACACCTGAAAGGTTTGAAAATAATTTATAACAAGGGTTAGAACCTAAAACATTTTGAAAATATTAATCAAATGATTAACTGGAAGTAATAAAATGCATGTATGCGCTTCATATTTAAGTTAGTGTCTCACTCCTTTGAGGACATCCTCACCTCTCCTCTAAAGTGCACACCTAACGTCACTTTATATCTCCCCTAGTTCTCTGCTCCGTACTAGATAATAGCTATAACTCTTACTAACCACCCTACTCTAACCGAGTATGTTTAAGTATGATTTATAAGTTACGACTAGCTCTAACTTAATCAATCATTATTCCTTTTTTCAAATTTATATAACTTTCACACCCGTTATACACATAATACAATTCACATCATGTATTAAATTTCCCGCATATAATTATTCATCCCATTATATACGTATAACTATATCACAACATTCGCACATATGTTGAATATAAATAATAGCCATCCTCCCGAGTAATAACTCACCTGATGTATTCTATAAAGTGTTATCCCACTAGGTGTACTCGCATAACCTAGTTATCACAAGTTAGAATCACTCACTAACTTGACCAAAAATATAAACATAATGGAGGTGGTCATATTCCTTCCCTGAAAGTGAGATAAGCCCCCGACCTATATAATGGACACTATGACCTGGGGATATACTCTCCCTACTCCTCAAGCCAGGAGATTCGTCCACTACGCGCAACATCCCTTGATAGCACTAGAGTATATATATTTTAAATAATATCCAAGCACTGATATTTATATGCACACATCATATATAAACTATCGCATACCGTATATATATAATTATAAAATATTTCGGCTTTACTGTGTACCAAGTCCGTAACATTAGCCTGTATGTAAACCCGGAGTTTATGGTCCAACTCTAATTATTAATTAATTTGCACATTAATTAATTAAATTATTTTTTTGTGTCACCCAACCAATATACTCGAACTCGCTCTCGTGGTTCGTAATTAATATAATGCCCGAGTCTAATCCCCGACTCCAAATTAATTAGTTTTTATCCACAATTAATTTAAGTGAGTAGTGTCGCCCTACTACTATGCCTTAACTTTTTCACTCAGTCCGTTGTCTTATATTTTTTCGAATTTATTTTCCAAATTCATGCCCGATGTGTCGCACTAAATGTTCCCCTACTATTCCCAATTATGCTCCCTTATAATTATGAGGGTATTAACTTCCCCAATTAATTTTCTCCTTTAATTAGGTTGGTGGCATTTAAACTAAAAATTTCACCTAAAACCCCCAATTCTGAACTGTCAGAATATGTGAAGGGTCGATCGATCGATCCCCAACCGTCGATTAATCGATCGAACATGTACTCTTCTTTTTCGGCTTGCTGGTTCCACCATTAACTAGTTTCTTTATTCTCTAACTCCTCCCCTGGTCCAATCCAAGCACAATTACCATCATAACGACTTAAGAACATGATCAGGGTCTCCTATAAAGCTTCAAACTCAATTTAAATCTCACGAGTGTCTACTTTTCTGATTTGGGGAATATTTCGGGTTTTCACTCATTAAGCCCCCAACATCATCTAATTACCCCAAATTCGTTTAATATTACTAGTGGGATTTCACACCTAAAACCAATCATCATCTCATAACTATGTAACACAGTTAACTTCCCCATTAATTTCATTCAATTGTTCCATTTACAAAAAGCCCTTTTTGTACCCATTTATACCCAAAAAGAATTTCAGATTTCCACATCACAAAAATATGAATTGAATAACATCTATTAATATCACATCAAGTTAACCACTTGACTTATGGGTTCGTAGGGTCTGATCTAAGGGTGTGATTCGCAAGGTTGATGATGAACTCCCCAAATTCGTCTCTAGCCTTGTCTCCAAAGTGATTCCCAATGCACTCTAACTGTTCCCTATAGCTTTCTCTAAAAACTTAGGATTTAGATTTGTGTTTTCTTCCATTTCCCTTGTCTCCTAGTTAGGTATTAAAGCTAAATGCCGTTTTTAGCCTAATGGGTCAAGCTCGAGTGGCCCAAATACTCTTGTGTGGGCCCAACTATGCCTAAAAAGCCTCGAGACCCATTTACTACCCACGGGTACTATTTTTCAACTATCTCGGCCCATCTGGACTCAACCATACACTCAAAATTGGCATCGAAATTAATTTACAAAATTTCTTATCTCACACCTAACTTAGTCTATAACCGACTCCCGGCTGAGATAAGTAAATCCCACATCACTAATACACTTAACACGTAAATAATTACTACTATTCACTTAGTAATTTAATTCCCATAAATATTAACCATTTATTCTCCCGATTAATATTTATATAAAGATTTCCCATAACTAATTCCATTAAATTATGACATGTAAGTAATTTAAATTTTTACCCGAATTAATTAATTTTTAAATGCATAAAAATATGGGGTGTTACACCCTTATCCTGCCTATCGACATCTCAGTCCAGTTAAATCACCCCAAAGCTTTGATTATACTTTCTTCAGCTACTTTGTCCTCATGTTGTAGTCTTCCATTTGGATTTTGTAAGCTCCTTGTCTTTAGCCAAAATTTTCAAGTATAAAAAGGGGGAAGGTGGAGAGGTTTATTCACCCATTCACATTTTCTATCTCTTGCTTAATTCTTGCTTTTTATCTTATTATTTACAACATGGCTCTTCCCGTAAGTGTGAAATTCGCATCTTATCCTAAAAGTTTTGAGGCTATGTGCTCATATAATGTAGGCTATGACGCCTTTAACCCATGTC
Source organism: Sambucus nigra (assembly GCA_949130495.1). Lineage (NCBI taxonomy): Eukaryota > Viridiplantae > Streptophyta > Magnoliopsida > Dipsacales > Adoxaceae > Sambucus > Sambucus nigra. The sequence goes on from OX422210.1 coordinate 210,575,111, forward strand.
GGGTTTCTTTGTGGCACAATCGATCCATTAACTAGAACATGCTGATGACGGCATCACAATTTTGGTACCCTAAGGATCATGTTTTTCTTTTCGTCTTGGACGAGGTCTTCCCAACCTATGGGGAGTTCTCTCCTATATTGGGGATAAATCCCAGTGTAGCGACGACCATGCCAGAATTTTTCGGTCTCCTCAGGCATTGTTGGTGGAATTTATCCACATCTCTCCTTCGGTGGCTCGACCATTGGTCACTGGAGGAATGATCTCCCTCCTAACTGTGGTGTATTCCGTGCGTATAAAAGATGTTAATGATGCGGGCTATGCCCAAGCTATCGCCCTTGGCTTAACTTTGAAGCTACTGGTGTTGACTGGGGACCTGATGATGGACCCTCAACTTGTTACCATTACTGCATGAATGTCATATCATCGTAATCCTGCTGTGGTGGCTCTAGCGGAGACCCTAAACGGTTTAGATGCTTGGCGGGAAGGTTGTTCTAATTTTATGAGAGGTATCCCGATTATGATATTCATGTGTCTATCTGAGAGATTCACTTGGTGGTCTCCCTGAATATCCTTTGGCAGCTGTGACGAATTTCTTAACTCGCTATTTCATTTGCTTTGGCTCTAACATGGAAAACTGGGTAAACTAGTTTATGGATTACGAAGCTTGATGTCTGCGCTAGTCGGTGTACTGGAGGGGGGAGTTGTAGCCCATTCTGGAACTGGGGGTATACCAGTATGTTTTGTTAGTTGGCTAGTTGGGCTCTATAAGACCTCCTTCTATTTTCCATGGTGGCTCCTACGTCAAGTCAGATGGGAGCAGATCCTTCCTGTACCCAGGATTTCTTTCCTGTAGAGTATTTGATGGAAGACATTTGCATGCGATTAGGATCTTTGTGGGAGAGTCATCGGTTATCAACCCGTCCTTCTCTATCCATTGGCAGAGGTTGGTAGGTTTCTGGGGACCATATGAAATGGTTGTGGAGGAGGGTTGTGGCTAAGATCTTGGCCGAGGAGACTAGGCAGAGATGGTTTGCCATGTTTGACACTATGGAAGGGGCGTAGTGGTTTTTCCTTGGATGGTTCGAGCTTATAGTTCCATGGAGGGCCTTCAGTATAATAACCAAGTAGAGGAAGTTTGGGGGCCTCAAGGTATAGATATTGATGGAACTGGGTCCTTTGGTAGCTTTGGGTAGGGTTTTTTATGAAGTTAGTGATTATTTGTGAAACTTTTATGACGGTTATGTATTTGGTCATTTCGGGGTTATTGGGAATAAGTTGTTTGGCTCCCTACACTGATTTCCTGTAATCATGTCGAAATTTCCCAAAATGGAATTAAAAAGGAATTTAATTATATTATTGTGCCTCTTGATGAATTTTACATTTGAATTATCTATACCGATCGCTAAGGCATATATAATCCTTTTGTTTATATAAATGATAAAATGAACTGTCGTTATCGGAGGTAAGAAGAGAAAAGAATGTTATAAAAAAGAATGGGGTCATGCCCATGTAAAGCATAAGAGGTGCCTACATACCCATGGGGGTTTAAAAATTTTCTGAGTTTTATTTTTGAAAGAAAAAAGGTTTTTTAGAGGATCAGGACCCACGTAGTTCTGATTAGAGGGAGATGGAGAATTTTTTTTAGAATAGAAAGGAGATGAGAGGAGTCGTAGCGCATCGAGATTTCGGACTAGGGGTAGAATTTCTTGTGACAGTCCAGGTTGACTGGATGCACCATCTCCTCTCTATTAAGGTCAGTGTGCATACCAGTGCCATCTGACAAGATCTTCTTTACGATGTAGGTGCGACTCTAGTTTGGTTTGAATTTCCCATTGGTGTCCCAGGCAGGTTTCATGTTTTCTTTGAGGGATAAATCCCCTTCTCGGACACCACTCTCCTTAAATCTCCTATTTATTGATCGCACTATTAGGCGATGGTACCCTTGTATATGATATAGATCTTTTAGTATCCTTTCATCCAAGACCGGCAACTCGTCCAGTTGGCTCTGATGCCAGTAATCTTTATTGACTTTTCTTTCAGGCATGACGCGTAGTGAAGGTCTTTCTAGTTCAGTAGGTAGGAATTCTTTCATTCCGTATACTAGAGAGTAAGGGGTACCCTCAACAGATGCTCGGATGTAAGTACGATATCCCCAAAGGGCATGAGGGATTCGATCATCCCAATCTCGACAATTGTCGATCATCTTGGTGATGATTGCTTTAAGGTTTTTATTGGAGACTTCAACTGCACCACTAATTTATGGTCGATAAGGAGAATATTTGTGTCTCTGAATCTCATACTCGCCGACTAATTATGTGACTTCTGCCTCGAAATGTAATCCGCTATCAGACTCTAGCTCGTGCGGGACTCCGTATCGACAGATGATCTGCTTTTGGATGAAGTTAGCTACCTTTTTGTCATTTAGTACTTCATATGACTCGGCTTTGACCCATTTGGCAAAGTAATCAATGGAAACCAGGATGAACTCATGCCCATTTGAGGCTTTGGGTTTGACTTTCCCTATGATATCGATGCCCCATGTGGAAAACGGCTAAGGATAAGTCATATTATATAATTCGCGTGGATGAAAGTGCTGGAGATTGGAAAACTGTTGGCATTAAAGACATCTTCGGATATAAGTGGTGCAATCTTGAGCTATGGTAGTCTAATAGTAACCATTTTGGAATATCTTGGAGATCATATGGCCATTCATGTGGGGTTCACATTCCTCGTTGTGGATTTTCTGCATCATCTCTTCAATGTCTGCCCCTGCGATGCAATATAAGTTGGTTTCATCGAAGTTTATCTGAAACGATACTTTATCACTGAAAATGTACTGGTCAACTAGTTTGTGGAAGGTTGATCGAGCTTTCTTATTGGAATCCTGGGGGTACCTACCATGATTGAGGAGGTGCTAAATGTTGTAATACCAACAATCGGCCATACCATGATCCTCTTCTATGATGAGTTCGATGTGGTAGTAGTGGGTCAATTTATCTTGTTTTTGTACTAAAAAAGAGGCCATCGTTATTCCCTCGAGCATGTCAATCATGGAGGCTAAGGTACTAAGGGCATCGGCGAAGCTGTTCCTCTTTCAGGGCAAGATATGGAAAATGATATCTCAAAACTATTAGGCCATATCCTCTAGGTAGGCATAGAAGGGTAGGATTTTCTCATCTTTGACTTTCCATCTTCTAAGGACCTGGCCGATGATGAGGGTTGAAAACCCGTACACATTTAGGCATTAGATTCCTTTCTTTAGAGAAAATTTAAGGCTTACGGTGTGAAGTGACTTAAAAAGTGTCTTAGTGCATGTGAATACTGTTCAAGTGTAAACCGGTCACGTAAGTAATAATCTGAGCAAGTTGGGTATCCAACACAGGGAATAGAACGAAGAATCATGACGACGAATAGGAAAGATGCTTAACCCTAGAATGACTCAGAAAAAGAAAGGAAAAGGTGATGAGTTGCTGATTAAACCTATCAACTAATGCAATATGAACTAAATTAAGAACTAACTAAGCATACAAAATTAACTACGATAAACTTTTGACTATATGAGAGAAAATGGAATTAGGATACACTCCCCCGAACCGTCGATGTTCACATAGAACATAAAATCTTCAAAAAGATAATTCTCCATTCAAAGAAGCATAAAATACTCTCTAAGCATTCGTCATATGAGGACTAAATGCCGCACAGTATCAAATCAAAAATTGTATTTGACGAAGATGAGAAACTATCAAAATGCCAATTACACCCTTAAACATTCCAGTTACCTAGGGCAAATGAAATTAAAAGGCCTACAAGTTTTGTTTTGATAAAGTTCTTCGGATGAGAAATTATTTTTTATTCACTTTTACATCCATATGTGTTACCTAGGTTGGGTCATGTACCCCAACCCTCTAAAAATTTAGCCTAGCATGGTCAAACTACTAATAAACCGAAAATCTAGAATACACGAAATCATTCCTAAAGTGTCACCAAACATGTAAAAGATAATTCTAACTAAGAAATAATTAATCATAAACCAAAATATGAGAGAAATTGAAAGCAACAAAGGAATATTACTCATATTGAAGAAAAACCTTGAATTTTACGCAAAAAGCTGAAAAATTGTTGAACAATATGAATCCTAAGGTTCTTGCCTTCAAGAATCTCTCAAAACAAGATTAAAGAAAAGTTAGCTATGAATTATGTTAGTTTAAAACTTAATGAACTCGTATTTATAAGAGTCCTAAACCCATACAACTTTAGGCTAAAAAACAGGGCCAAAATAAAAACCCCGCTTCTGGCAATTTGTAACGATTTTAAAGTGTGACTAATCTTTGTTGTGGTTCTGGAGTGTGACTAAAGGTCGAACCTGTTAGGGTTCTAGGGAGAACCGATCCTCCTTTCTGCCTTCTCTTGTTTCTTCTCTTTTCTTTCGATTTCTTTTTTCAACTTCAAACGACCATAACTTCTTCACTGTAGCTCGAAATGGGGTGCCATTTTTTCCACTATTCTTTAAGATCATCAACTTTATAGTTTGCCCCATCTCCGGAATAAGGTTGCAAAATTACGAAATTTCCCTTTAACTACCCATTTCTTGGTTTCTTTCACTGCTTTGAGTTTTCTCTCGCACTATCTTGCATGAAATACCTATAAAACACATAGCAGATACACAAAACATGACATACTTAACAAAAATGGTTATTAGCATGAATATGAGATACATACAGTCTATTTACACCACGCGGTACCATAAAAGGATTGAAATTAAGGGGATAAATATGGAGTATTTATGCCTAATCGAATCCCCATAACTTATAACTTTGCGTGTCCCGAGCAATGTAAAATAATGGTAGTAAGAGTTAAGGACCCTTCAAAATCTTTATTGGGATAGAATACCTTTTTTCGTGGGCTAGCGATTGCATCTAGTGTATGCAACAAGCCTTTAACCCCTAGGTTGCCCTAGTAGGACGAGTGGTGTCTCGTGAGGGTTTGCAATGAATATACCCCCAAATTTTCTTTTTATTTTTTTCCAACTCACAGAAAAATCAAAATACCTTAAAATTTTACAATTTTAACTCCCCAAAAATAGTCATAGTGAATTCACATTCCGTAGTCTCAATTTATTTTATATGTGTGAGCGAAGCCGAAAATTCAACCACGAATTTCCACCGATTGATTATTACGTTACTTTACGAAAATTCATTTTGATTCAAATGCTCATGAATGCTCTCACAAACGAATCACTCAGAATGTGGCTATTTTCTCTCAGTATGCGTGATATATAAGAGTAAATATAATGGAACACAAATTCACGCAAACAAATTTGATAGACGAAATTTTTATGGTGAAAAGATCTCATCATCGGAATACAGTCATTGGAAAATGGGAAACATTATCTCTTATTCACACCAATTAATCTCTCTTATTATCTTTTTGTCTCTTAGCTCTCCACGCGGCAATTAATTTTGTTATTCGGACTCGATTAGGATTTTCTTAGGTTTTGAGGTGTGGTTGGGAAATTCAGAATTAGAAAATGTTCTTAAGATGCCCGTTAGTGATTTTTCGGGCTTTTCTCATTTTTCTCTTCTTTTTCCCTTATTTTTTTCTATTTTTCATAATTTTCTTTTCCTGCTATTTTTGTTGAGCATTGTTCCTTTATTTTTCTTGCTCCTTTTTATGCACTTTCCAGACGTATTTTTTGAATTTTTCAATTCATAATTCTGGGCCAATTGGTTTTTCAGGTTATCAAACGAAAATGGAAAATTTATTAGGCTCAAATTGGGTTGCAAAAGGGAAAAAATTTCATAACTTTTTATGGCTAATATTTTTGGGTACACAAACAAGGGCGTGCTTTATTGTCCGAATCACTTATTATTTTACCATAAGCGTCTCGAGAATAATTTATTTTAGATATATTTTAACTCGTTTTTCTAGACAACATCTCACACTTTGCCCATAACTGATCAAAACAAAGGAGTTGAGATCTTAAACGACTTATTTAAACGCTGAAAATAACTTTGAGTTAATTTTAACACGGATTGATTTAATAACTCAGAACAATCGAAAGGCCCAAAATCTCCCCGGGTTGATTAATCTCTACATTTATTCGTAAAGTCGTCAATTTTCGCTCAATTTCCATCTTTGGTCAATTTCGGCTTAGTGCTCTTCATTTTTCCAATTTGAGACTTTAAAAAAAAATTAGTGATATTTTTGAAAAATTTAAATTCCAATTTTTATTTGATTGAGGAAAAATATTTTTGACTTTTCAGAATTTTTCAATTTTTTTGGATAATTATGAAATTTTCTATTTTTTTGGACATTTTAAAATTTTGTGAAATTTTTAAAAGACGCACTTGTCACCCCTCCTCCTTAACTTAGACTTTTGCATTATCCTCAATCAAAAGCAATAAAAGTTAAAGAAGAAAAAGAAAATAAGTGCGACAAATAAAACACGCAAATATTTGAAATGCAAAAAGACACTATATAACTCCAACACACGATTCAAAAGTAAAAAAAATCACCCCATACGCGTCAGGATGCGACGACCTTTCTCTCTCCACTAAAAACTCATCCGACCCCCTGTACGGGTTCCGATGTTCTCCTCGTATCCTTCGTCCTCACAGTGTACTCCAATAGTTGAAACAAGTTAGGACCAACCCCATATATAAGGGGGACACCTTGAGGCTCGTAATAACTAGGGTGAATGAGATCCTCGTGGTGCCCAATCGAACCGTAACATAGTTGTCCCAACTTGGAGAGAACATCTCGGTCAAAATTGGAGGGTCATGCTAAACCTATATCTCTCTTAACTTCGAGAATGCATGGGTCGGGCTCTAAATCGATCGAGACTCGAGTCCTCCACTCAATTGCATCCGAGGACTCAAGTGGCATGGGTTGATAGTCACAAAGAAGGAATTCATCCATCCTATCTTTCCATTCACTCTCTTCTAAGTTATTAAAGGAGTCCAATAGAGATTGGACTTCCACACTGAGGCTCACATCCACCAGTCTGAATTCTTTCTCAAATTCCTCTAGGCTCATTTCTCTTAACTCTCTCTGGCTCGGACTCCGAATATTCTCTCACACTCTCATCTAAACTCTCACGCCTACACGCTCTCTCTCGCTCTCAATATTGGTCACTAAACACGCCTCCCCCACCTCTCGATCAATGTCAGTTTATGTCTCGTCACTATCGCTACCCGATATAAGGCATGCTCCTAAGGCATCCCCACCGATATTTCCCTCTATGTGCTTCTCTACTATCCCCTAGATAAGATCTACCACGTGAAAATCGTCCTCCTCACCCACTTGCTTGATATATTGAAGATATTCGTCTCAAGGGTCGTGTTCCCGAATGTGAGTTGCATTTTTCCATTTCGAGTGTTGATTAATGTGTTAGCCATAGCTAAGAATGGGCGGCCTAGGATGACGGGAACATGAGTGCTCGAGGGAATGGCGGGCTCTGTGTTCCAAATGAAAAAATCTACCGGGAAGTAGAAAGTGTCCACTTGGACTATCACATTCTCGATAATACCTTGGGGTATCTTCATGGATCGATCTGCGCGTTGGAGAGTGATTGATGTGGGCTTGATGTTCCCCAAATCTAGTTTCCTATATATGGAAAAAGGGAGAATGTTGACACTCGCCCCTAAATTAAGGAGTCTTTTTCGATTCGGTTCTCTCAAATGATGCACGGGATAATAGGTGCACCCGGATCTTTAAACTTGGGTGGGAGGCCATTGAGTAGAACAAAGCTCACATTTTGTGGTAGAAAGACATTTTTTTTTTCACATTTAGCTTTCGTTTCACCGTCAATAACTCCTTAAGGACTTTAGCATAGGAGGGAATTTTCTTTATGGCATTGAGAAAAGGTAAATTCATCTTTACTTGCTTAAATACATCCAGAACATCGTCGCATGAGGCACATTTTCAGGTGGAACCAACCGTTGAGCAAAGTGCAGCACTGGGTTGTTTCACTACGACTTCGGGCCCACTAGTGTTATCCTCGTTGTCACTCTCATTTAAGGGGGCATCTTCGGCCTCTTTCATGCCGGGTGAACCGCATTATCTTTAGGTTCGTGATACAACGCAAATATTACGTATTTCACCCGTTAACCTACGCCTTATTAGCCCCCTTGGGTATCTTAATCCCTATACTTATGCTCGTTAACTAGACAACCTCGGATTTCTATGTTAACATGTTTTATTGGGATTAATTGAGCTTTTGTAGGTGTTTCGATGCTTAGTATGAAGTTTGGACGCTTTCCGGAAATGTTTCGTCGACTTTTGCAGCTTCGGGGGCATTTTAGTAATTTCAGCATTCGGGTTTGAATCCCGAGATCTTCACGGAAGTTGAATCCCTTTGATTTCTCTTCGTGTTTCCGCCGACGGTGCATGATTCCGAGTTGTAATGATGAAGTTATGGCATTTTTAGGATGATTTTTACTAAAAAAGTACACTCAAGGTCACATTCAAGGGCATTTTAGTCATTTCATATTTTTGTTTTTTAGCCTATTGTCTTCTTGGATGTTGTAGTCCTCTGAGTTATCTTCGCGTAGCCTCTGACCATGCCTCATTCCGAGCTATAACGAAGAAATGGCGGCATTTTCCGTAAAATATAACAAAGCTGCTGAATTGCAGACCTGTAGGGGAGAATCGATTCGCCCCAAAACCGAATCGATTCGGAATTGCTGCAGAATTGCAGTTCGAACTTCCCCTGTTTCCGAATCGATTCGGCCCTGAAGATTTTTGGTTTTCTTCCCTTTTATTACAAGTTTTCCATGGGATATTTTGTATAAAACCAATCCATCTCATTTTGAGATGAAATAATCAGATTTTTAGATAGTTTTTAGTTAGGGTTTGGTTTGGAGAGTTCATTTTCTCTTCTGCTTGGATTGACAACCCATGTGGTTTTGTAAGATTGAACTATTCACTTCCATTTCCATTAATATAGTTTGTTCTTCATTCTTTCCTTGCTTTGCAATTTAGTTTCCATGCTTTCTAACTAGTTTACATGCTTTAATTCTTGCTTTCCTAGTTTAATTAGCACAATTTAGTTTAATTCATTATGCACCCTTAGATAAATAGTGTCGGGATTTCATTTCCGCCATTTTCGGGCCCCGAGCTCCGAAAACTAGGTTTCGTGTAAAATTGCGTTTAATTGAAACCGCGTGTATTAAAGTTGGATTGTTATGCGTTTAACTTTATTTGTCACGCAACTTTAGTGTTTATAGCGATAATCCGAATTTAATCCGCGTGTGACCATTTTTGATTAAATGTTTAATCTCGCAACTTTGGCTTAAATTCCTTATTGTGTGATGTTTATGCTTAATTGAAAATGATCGATTAAATGTTTTCGAATCAAAATTCTAATTAGTAGTTGTTTAGCACGTGAATGTGTGTATGCGATCCCGATCCTCGATTTCCTTTTTTGTAGCGTAACTTATTCTTTTCTTTTGTCACCATAACCAACCATCACCTTTTCTTATTTCTTTTACACCATTTTTATTCTTAAAGTTTTAAAACAATTAACATGTAAAATTTAATCACTCCCTATGGATTTCTTACGATACCCGACTTACCGTTGTGCTTGCTTGTCAAGTGTAGTAGTAGCTTAGGTTTTTGTATCGCGGTGGCGAAACAAACAACGATTGTGTCCTCACACGAACACACTTTTTCCGCCCGGTCAGTTCGTCATGTGGGGGAGGTGATAAATCAACTACTCTCCTACTATGCAAAGTAGCGACAGATTGACATTGCTCTTGATTTGCTTCAGAAGTAGAGCTAACACCAGGTTGACCTTGAGGAGATCTTTAGCCTTAGGCCAGAAACTTACCTTTTTCTTGGACATTGAAAGATGATTGCAACTTTGAAATATTAGCATTTATCTCGACAAACATCCGTGTGTTTTGAGAATTCGTTACTTGTTGAGCTTGTATGAATTGATTTATTGAATCTTCAAAATTTCGCCTCGGTGGGGTGATATATGGTGCGAAAGGTGGTGCTGGCATCTGTGGATCTTGTTGAAAGTGCTGAGGTGGTGGTGGAGGATGGGCAACGTGTGAATTAGGATTCAATGTGGCATTTTGTTACCCGTAACTAAACCTAGTATGGTTCCTCCACGAAGGGTTTAAGAATTACCGTGAGGGGCATTGAAATTTCTCTTAAATCCTTCCTCTGCTTCCACTCGCTCATGGATCATGACTTTGTAGGCGGGTATCGTCGGACATTCCTTTGTTGAATGACCCTCCTTACAAATTGCACACACCTTCGCTCTTGATTAAGTGGATCTAGGTATTTCTCTTTCCCTTAATTAGACTACATCTTTTAATTATTTTGCAAGTTAGTTTATTTGAAGTTGCAGGTCAACTTCTTTGTCCAAATGATAGACTCTAGATGCAGAAGGAACGGTGGACGTGTGTCAAATCTAGGTTTGGGTGTTAGGATCGAATATGTCCCACGCTTGAGTAGTCTCGACGACATACTTAAGGTGGGCCCCTGCATCATTTGTATCTAATCCCCAAATTGGTCCCTCTCACATTGTCTCAACGAGTTGTTTAGAAGCTATGCTTATCCCGTGGTGGAAGAAAGATATGAGATGATACGTTTCAAAACCATGGTGTCGGAATGTATTAAATAGATCGTTGAAACGTTCATACGATCGATCAAATGGATCATTTTCTTGTTGTGTGAAATTGAGATTTGATGGAATTCGTTCGATATTGGGGGAATAATTTTAAGTGAAATTTGTCTTACATGTCCCTCCATGATCTAATTGAGTTTGGTGATAAAGACCATAGCCAGGTCTTTGCTTTGTCCTTTAAAGAGACAGGAAAAAGTTTGAGGCAAATTGTTGAGCGTTAGGAGTGTGTGGATTATCGGGGTCGTACTCAACTATCGAATTCTCATGAATGAGGGTAGGAGTATCTTGAGGAGTTTGTTGTGGATTTTGCATGAAAGGATCTGAGAGATGTTAAATTTTTTTGGCCTTTTTACTTTTCTAAATTATTTTGGATTTTTTTATAGATTTTTTGGCCTTTTAAGAATTAGAGTCAAATTTTGTATCAAATCGACCTAACATACAAGTCTACCTAATCCTCAGCAACGATGCAAAAAATTTGATGTGACTTAAGAAGTGTCTTAGTGCGTGTGAATACGGTTCAAGTGTAAACCGGTCAAGTAAGTAATAATCCGAGCAAGTCGGGTATCGAACACAAGGAATAGGATGAAGAATCGTGTCGACAAATAGGAAAAACGCTTAAACCCAGAATGACTTAGAACAACAAAGGAAAAGGTAATGAGATGGTGATTAAACTTATCCACTAATGCAATGTGTACTAAATTAAGAACTAACTAAGCATGTAAAATGAACTAAGTTAAACTTTTGACTATATGAGAGAAAATGGAGCTGGGATACACTCCCCCGAACTGTCGGTGTTCACATAGAACATAAAACTTCAAAAAGATAAGTCTTCATTCAAAGAAACATCAAGTACTATCTAGGCATTCTACATATGAGGACTAAATTCCGCACCGTATCAAATCAAAAATTATGCTTGACGAGGATGAGAAATTATCAAAAGGCCAATTGCACCCTTAAACATTCCGGTTACCTAGGGCAAACGAAATTAAAAGTCCTACAACCTTTATTTTGATAAAGTTCTTTGAATGAGAAATTATTCTTTATTGACTTTTACATCCATATGTGTTACCTAGGTTGGGTCATGTACCCCAACCCTCTAAAAATTTAGCCTAGCAGGGTGAATCTACTAATAAACAGGAAATCTAGAATGCAAGAAATCATTCCTACGTTAAAAGTGTGACCAAACATATAAAAGAAAATTTTAACTAAGAAAATAATGATTACAAACCAAAAGATGAGAGAAATCGAAAGCAACAAAGGAATATTACTTGTGTTGAAGAAAAACCTTGAATTTTATGTCTAAAGATGATAAATTGTTGAACAATATGAAACCTAAGGTTCTTTCCTTCAAGAAGCTCTCAAAACTAGGATAAAGAAAAGTTAGATATGTCTTATGTTAGTTGACAACTTAATGAACCCGTTTTTACAAGAGTCCTAAACCCATACAACTCTAGGCTAAAAAATAAGGCCAAAATAAAAATCCTGTTGGAAAGCTAGGACCCCCACTTTTAAAACCTTTCACTTTAATTTCCTATAGGTGCAGAATAAATATGGTTACTAATAATTTTCCAAAATTTATTTAATTTTCTTTTCTTTGAAAGATGGAAAATTATAGTGATCACAAATTTTAATTTCTCTTCAAATTAAAATTAAACACAACAAAGTGAATTAAAGTAAACACACACACACACACACACACACACACACACACACACACACACACACACTCTTTAAATTCACTCAAACAAAATTAATTTAATTATCAAGATTAAACAATTTAGGCAAGAATATTATCCAATTGATTTAGTGCCAACTTGAATCAAATTAACTTAAAATAAACTTACCCAAATAATTAAATATGCACCATTTTAAACAAGATTGCGAATTAAACCCAATTTTATCTTTTATCCCTAAGCATGCGTTCTAGGTGATTTTTGCAAAAGAAAAAATAAATTCACAATCCCACAACGCTCTGATGTACGAGGAAAAATCCAAAATTGAAAAAAAACCTCAGATGGACCTGGACTAACAAATTCACTAAGTATGGTATGAATTTTACAAAGGCTTCACAAGAGGAATTACACAACATACTCGACTCCCTTCCAGCCTTGACGCTCTCCTTCAACCTTTAACCTCGGCCTAGTGAATAACCACGGACTCCTCCACAGTCTCAGACTCCACTAATGGGACTCTTGGACACCGTCACCCTCACACGAAGCCTTTCTTCGAGAGGGAACACCGGAACCTAAACAAATGTATCTTCTTTTGTTGGTGTAGAAAAAATGACCCGAACTCTTTTCTTACTGTGTAGAAAAGTGAACCCGGTGCCAAAACACTCCAAGCAAATATATAGAAGTAGAAACTTGGATAAACTAAACTTTGGGTGTAAGTGTTTTTATAGAAATTAGTTCATGGTTACACAAAAACACTAAACAATGAACTTTTAAACTAAGAACAAAAACACTAAACAATGAACTTTTAAAACTAAGAAATTTTTCTCTCTAAAATCTTCTCTCAAATGTGTTAAGAAAATGTTAAAAGTTCATTTTTCAAAAGAGGTTCCTGCACTAAATAAGTCTAGTAGAAAGTTAGTGGGTAAAATAGTGGGAAAGTGGGGTAAAAACTGCTAAAATTGTTCCTGTCAGAAATCTCATTCGAACGAGATTTTCGTTCGAACGATATTTTGTTCGAACGACTTTTCTAACGAAAAGTCTGTGGCCAAAATGGGAAAACTCGTTGGCAAACTCGGTCGAACAACAATTTTGAACGAAATGTCAGAATGCTCATTTTTTCAATTTTTCGCCCAAAAACATTATTTTAAATAGAAATTACACCCATTAAAATTATTCCAAGTCTCTACAAATATATATATAGCATTCATACCTTATTGGAGACTTGAAATATGATGAATTGTTGAGGACGCAAAAAGGCACTTGAAACTCGGCAAGAATAATGGCTTCATGTTGAACTAGGTCGATATGTCTTCAACTCAAACTTGTCATAGGCCTGAAGGATACACAAGAACACTATCCTATGACTCAAATATTTTTGTCCGGAATTGAGCTAACACTACATAAGAATCAATTGGAGAGTTGTGTCCTTACAAATCCCGCTTTTGGCAATTGATAATGGTTTTAAAGCGTGACTAATATTTGTCACGGTTATGGTGTGTGACTAATGGGACCAGTCCTCCTTTCTGCCTTGGCTTGTTTCTTCTCTTTTCTTTGGATTTCTTTCTCAACTTCAAATGACCATAACTTCTTCACCGTAGCTTGGAATGGGGTGCCGTGTTTTCCATTATTCTTGTGATTTCAGGATCTTCAACTTTATAGTTGGACCCACCTTTGGACTAAGGTTGAAAAATTACAAAATTTCCCTTTAACTTTCCATTTCTTGGTTTTTTTCACTGCTTTGAGTTTTCTCTCGCACTATCTTGCATGAAATACCAATAAAACACATAGGAGATACATAAAATCTGAAATACTTTCCAAAAAGGGTTAGTAGAATGAATATGAGATAAATCCAGTATATTTATATCGCATGCGACCATAAAAAGGCCAAAATTAAGGGGATAAATGTGAAGTATTTATGCCTAAGCACGACGCATGCCTCGTATTCAGTCATGTTGTTAGTGCTGGAAAAATCTATCTTAATGGAAATGGGAGTGTGAGAGTCATCTGGGGTGATCAGGAGTATCCCAATGCCATATCCTTTTTTATTAGCAATGCCATCAAATAACATTTGCTACCGAAGGTCTTCTTGAGAGGTGCAAAGGATATCTTCATCTGAGAACATGGAAATCCAAACGTCGGCTTCTTCCATACGGTAGTCAATGAGGTAGCCAGATATAGCTCTCCCTTTTATGGATTTTTGCATGACATACACAATATCAAACTCAATTAACATCAATAACCATCGGGACATTCGACTAGATAAGGCAGGTTTTTCAAGCAGGTACTTGATAGGATCTATTCAGGATACAAGTCTAATGGTAAAAGAGACCATGTAGTGCTGTTATTTTTTTGTGACCCAGACAAGGGTGACACACGCTTTCTCCAAGGAAGTGTAATTGACTTCATACCCGACCAATTTGTGACTGACATAGTAAATGGCCCTTTCTTTGCGATATTTTTCAAGGTATTAGGCTAGCAAAGCCCCAGATGTGGTGTCTGTTAGGTCAAGTATAGGAGTAGAGGGAGGCTAGGCTATGGTGGCATAAGTACCAGAAGTCAAGTTAGATACTACTTGATTCAATCAAAGCCTTTTTGATAAGCTTCATTCTAGACTTTGGTTGAATACTTGCGTATGAGTTTGAAGATAGGTTCACAAATGGAAGTCAACTAGCTGATGAATCGAGTGATATATTATAATTTTTTGAAAAATCCCCAAAATTCCTTCTCCGTAAGAGGTGGTGGCATTAAGAGTATAGCTTTCAGTTTGGAGAGATCTACTTCAATCCCATTCTCAATGACCATGAATCCTAAAATCTTTCCTTTGGTAACACCAAAGCCACATTTTTACGGGTTAAGTCTCATCTGGTATCACTTCAGTGATTCGAAGAATCTCCAAAGAGAGGGAACATGACCTTCCCGAGTCTTATACTTGATAATCATATCATCCACATAGACTTAAACCTCTTTGTGTGTTAGATCGTGAAAGATGGTATGTATTTTTTTTACCAAAAAACATAACTATGTAAGAAGAAGTTCCCTAAGCAGTGATGAATGCGGTTTTTTTTATGATCAGCGTGCATCTTAATATGATTGTATCCGATAAACCCATCAACGAATGACTTGAGAGTGTGATTGGCCATATTGTCCATAATCATGTCGACATTGGTCAACGGGTAATCATCTTTCGGAGAGACCCAAATCTCTGTAATCAATGCACATGCAAACCTTTCCTCCTGATTTCGGTATGGGTACAATGTTGGCTAACCATGTAGGATATTCGATCACATGAATTAAGCCTACATAAATTTGTTTGACCACCACTTCCTTAACCTTAAGCGACCATTCGATGCGGATCTTTTGCAGTTTATGTTTGACCGACTTACATTCTGGGAGAGTTGGAATCTCGTGTTGAGCGATCTTGGGATCAATGTTGGTCATGTCATCATAAGACCATGTGAAGACGTCCATAAATTCATTTAAGAGTTCTTCGATTTGTGCTCACTCATGCTCATCAAGGTTGGACCCTATCCTAATCTCGCACAGTTGTCTACTAGAATTAAAATTAATAACAACAGTTTCATCCTCATTAATTTGAACGCGGTTATGTTGTTATTTATTAACCTATTTAGATCATCTAAGAATTGTTCATTTTCAAAGTCATCATCATCAAGTGTTTAATAATAATCAAGACAATTAATGTAAGGCACCGTAAGATACTCAAAATCTTCATTTTTTCATTCTAAAAAAAATAGCATTGAGAACCTCATTAAAGGAGGTCTTGATTACATTATGATCAGAACAAGGAGGAACAACAAAAGAGGAAGTGGCACATCATTCCAGTTGAGGAGAGGTGCATCAATAGTTTTGATTAGGATGGATGGATCCGAGGAGCTAGCACTTGAGTGGATCATGCAAAGTGCCAACCTCAGTGCCTGCAAATCGAACGAGTCCTCAGAATCACTTCCCTCAAAATCCCATGATAGCAACTGTGGTATTCTCGATGAGCGGTTGCACATGATGCTAGGAACTTTATCCCCATGAATAATTATCTTGGAAGAAGATATCCATCCCTAGTTTCATTTTTTTATCCACATGATCAAACCACGATTCGAGAAAGCCACAAAAGGGAAATTTTCCACTCTTTTTGACAAATCTCCCATTCAAGGTTCCTGAAACAGTCTCGGCACTTTCTAACCTTATCTTCGCCTGAGGTTGGCGGAGCATTCTAAGTTCCTTTGATGATGGTTGATAACCCAGGACATATGGAGGAAAGGACTTCTTTATCACTATGAACTCCAGTATTCTCTATTATCGTTGTGTCAGCTCCAGTTCGGGCATGAAATGCATATTCTTAAACACTTGTATCACGTTATCATTGTCGTGAGGGTTGTGCTCTAGACATACTCTATCTTTTAAATCATCCCCTGTTGAGAGTGGAAGTAGTTTGACTCGAAAACCATAAATAAACATATCATTTTCCCTATGATCTATCTCTAATACCGGGTTACTGGTGATCACATTCTCAGTATTATCATCGTCACCCAAGATGGTAATGGCGTGCCCCTTATTGAAGAAATTCTGTTTCTTAGTAAGAGAGGAAGATAACCCCATTGATGCTGTGAAACCATGATCGACCGGGAAGTAGATTAAAACAAGTCGATATGTCGATGACTTGGAACTCAATAACGATATTTATAGGGCTAGATCCTATTGTAAGCTTTATGGATCCCATCACCGATCGACGAGTATTTTCATAAGCACGCACTGTGATAGAAGTTAGAGCAAGGTCGCTTACTTTCAAACCTAGGCAGTTGAGGGTTCTTAATGGGCAAAAATTAAGTGATGATCTGTTATCGATAAGTGAAAGTGGAACTATCTTTCCCATTACCTCAATGGAGATATTGAGAGCGTAGTTATGATTAAGACCAAACTTAGGGATTTATTCCTCAGAGAAGGAGAGCATTCTTGTAGAAGTTAAGGATCCGACCAGATTTACAACTTCCTCTCGAGTGGTGGAAGGAGGGACTGTGGGCTTGGTAAGTAATTTAATAAAGGCATTTCGGTGTAGTTAAAAAGCCGTAAGGAGTCCCCATAAGGTGATGTGTTGTTAAATTTTATTTGTTATAAAATTACCGCAAGTGCACGGGCTATTGGAATATAGCGGGTGTAAGTACGGGTCGAACCCACAGAGATTTAGTCAATTTTTATAAAGTATTGATTGTCCAACTAGACGTATGAGTGTATAAAAGTGATTGAGTTTCTAAAATAAAAATAAAAATAAAAATAAAAGCAGAATAAACGAACAAGTAGAGATAATATCAAATGTGGGAGAAACTAGGACTTCCAATCAGTTTGTCAATTTTAAGTAAATTTACACATTAATTTAATTCCGTAATTCCGAATTTATAACACAAAATATACCAACTCTCGTCGCGTATATTTCGGGGAATATATCATTAAAAGCGTTCAAAATATTTTAATGTCTCTTGAATTAGACACTATAAATCCCTATTCCCTAGAAAATATCACGTTCTAAATTTTTAATGTATATTTAAGTACGAGGTATCAAAACATCTAAGTGCAAGCATAACCCATACAAAATGACAACTTTCAAATTTTAAAGCATGAATTTATAATTAATTCTTGAGGTTTAAAAATACACTCTCGTGTATTTTTAAGCGAATACCAAATTTTTTTATTTTAAATTAAAACACGTTGGAATATGTACGGAATTATATTAACATGCGTAATTTAATAAATCATGACAAACACCACCTAAGTCCTAGTAATTAAACTACTCACACATCATCTTTGACACACAAATATTGCAAGATGAAATAATAATTTTCATTAACAATAATCAACTTACAAAAATCGCGTCCCAAACGTGAGTTAGAATACACAATATGCTCCTCCAATGTGCACAAAAATAATCTTCTAAACACTCCAAAATTACACACAAGGTACAATATTTTTGGGTGTTTACAAAATTAATTCCCCCTCAAGAAATATGTCTTTCTACATAGAATATCTCCTCCCCAATGTGTCTCACCCCTCTCCTTTTATAGGAAGATAATAAGGTTTAGGGTATTTTTGGAATTTTACAATATTTATTAAAACAATAAAATAAACATGTGTAGGAAATAAAGTAGGTGGCTGATGGGTGGATGCATTAATGGAGAAAATCTAGTGTAGATTTTTTTTAGAAAAATAATAGAAAAGAAATGGATAGAAAATGATTTAAAATGAAATATTTATGAAGAAATAGGTTGAAAATAAAGGGTGGAAAGTGAAAGTAGGGACAAATAGGGTAGTAGGTACATTGCTCAAGGAAGAAATCTGCCAAAATGAGGTGCCTTTCGGCAGATAAAGAGGAAAAGGACCTGCCAAGTTGGCTCGCTGGGTTGGCGAGTTGACTCGCTGAAAAAAATAAAGGATTTTCGTCCAAAAATATATACCAAGGCAGGGGGAGTCGAAGTTCTTACCTCTGTTAGGGCGAAATATATTTAACCCCAATATCTGACCAAGCTTTCAAAATTACAAATAAAACCCCAAATTCAATATCTTGTTCATACAACCTCCGATCGACGAACCGTAAGAATCAAAGTGACCCTCATTTCGGGACCAACAATATTTCAGAAGTGTTCGGGTCACGGTGTTAACTTAGGGAATTGACCCGAGGCTTTGACTTTGACTATCTTTCAAACTCGGACTTTGTACTGCCATAAATTCTTCGTTTGAACTCCGATTGATCCGCCATTTGAACCTAGGTGTCCCTTGATTCAAGGTCTTCAATTTTTGTGTTTTGTCCAAGTCCGAAAGAAATCTTTTGTATTTACAATTTTGCCCCTAAAGTTGCGTAGGTGTCCGTTTTATGCTTGAATTGAGTCCCGTCATCGCCGCTTGCATTCTAAACCTGTCAATACTCAAAAACAACCTTGTACAAGAGATTAGAAATGACTATTTAAGGTTATGGATATAAGATGTGAGCGTGAAGTCCTCATAATTGCATTTATTAACCCCATTTATTCCAAAATTTTTATTTTCTTTAAAATAGCAAAAATATCTATAAAAGCTCTTTATTTACAATGCAACGAGGTTAACAAGTCCTAGATTTGGGTGTAAATAATACAAAGTAATGCGCTCGTCAAATACCCCCAAACCTAAACTTTTCTAGTCCTCGAGCAAAAATTAAAATCTAACTCATTTTCATAGGAATCACGATTGTACTTAGCATGTGCAACAAGCCATTAAACCCCAAGGTTGCCCTAGTGGACGAGTTTTGTCTAGTGAGGGTTTGTAGTGAATATACCCACAAAATTCAAAGACTTGACTTTATTTACAAAAGACACAAAGAGGAAAATTTCATAAATATAGTAAAAATTCACTTTTCAATCTCAACTTATTGTGCGTGTGTGCATAACCAATATAACCGTCCAATTCAAAAGATTTGATCGTTACATTTCTTATTCGAAAGTTGGTTTTGATTCAAATTCTCACGGGATGCGCTCACAAACAAACACTTGTTGTTGGATAATTTTCTCTCGGTATATGTGAATAAAAGAGTAAATTCAATGGGCAAATTTCACATATACATACATGAAAGACGAACATTTTACAATGGATGATTGTGATCTCACGAATGGAAGATCGATTATATTTTAAAACTTGAATCACACTAAAATATCATATTCATCTTTTATCCACACTATAACTAAATTCACTTGAGATTAATTAGGAATTTCTTTTGTTTGTATTGTAGGATCGGATTTTAGCTAGAAAGAATGGCTTTGGAGTTCAAAAATTTCTGAGAATATAGAGATTTTTCGGTATTTTGAGTTTTTGGCACTTTTTCTTCCAACCTCCATTTCCTTTTTCATTTCAAACTCACACATTTTTTTTTCATTCTTTTTATTTTTCCTTTTCTTTTTCTTTTCTTTTCTTTTCCCTTCACATATTATTATAGCAAACATTATTCTTTTGGCCTTTTACCATATTTTTTCCCTAATATTCTCAAAAAAATGGGTATGGATTTTTGGGCTTTCAATAAAAGGCTCGTTTTCATTTTGGCACAAATGGGCTTGCAACGAAATAATGTAAAAATGTTGATTTAAGCTTTATTTTGCGGTTTTTAAAACGATGGGCTAATATCATTTCTCAGTTCTGTTTAGTCAATTTTGTGTCTCAAGTCAACTTACTAAGTCATTTAGTGTGTACGATTCACATTTTGACTTTCAATTTTCAGTAATCGAACAAAACAAAGAATTTGAGATCATCGAAGATTTTAAGCGCTGAAGGAAAGTTTGAGTTATTCTAACTCAGATTGATTTAAATTTCTCAAAAACGATGAATGGCACGAAAATCTCACCGGGTTAAAATATCCACATTTATTTGTTAAGCATATTAAATTTTGCCTCAATATCCTTTTTCGATTATATTATATGGCTAAGTGTAAAAAATTTATAAATTGAGAGATTTTTGAATTAATTCTATATTTAGAAATTGTTCCAAAACTCACTTATATTGAAAATATTTTTGGATTTTTGAAAATTTTCTGATTTTCTGAATATTTTTTTTTCAAAGTGGGGAAAACTGACCTCAGTACCCCCAAACCTAATTTCTACATTGTCCTTAATGTACAAGACAATTTGAATAAGGCCCTAAATTTATTAAGAGTATTACCACAACGAGATACTTGTTCCAACAAACATTTCCTAAAAAAAACACAAAAACCACAAACTATGATAAAAACACGACCCAATTTTATGTTCATTCGTGGTACACCGGTTCTTGGAGGGGAATTTCTTCCACTTCTCGATCTCTTAGTTCTAGATAAGGCTTCAACCTTTGACCATTAACTTTGAAAATTTCACCAATTTTAGGATTCTCCATCTCAACCACCCCATGTGGGTAGACGGTCCTAACAACAAAGGGACCGAACCATCTAGACCTCAACCTATCGGGAAAGAGATGCAACCTGGAATTGTACAAGAGAACTTTTTGACCAGGTTCGAATGACTTTCGTAAGATGGAATTATCATAGAATATTTTTGTTTTCTCCTTGTACAATTTTGCATTTTCGTACGCATCATTCCGAATCTCCTCTAACTCATTGAGTTGGAGCTTCAGGCCTCTCCCGTAGTGGGTAAATCAAAATTGAAGGTTTTAATGTCCCAGTAAGCTTTGTGTTCTAACTCTACCCGAAGGCGACAAGCTATTCCATAGACAAGCTTATACGGGGACATACCAAGTGGTGTTTTGTATGCAGTGCGATAGGCCCACAATGCATCCAACAACCTTAAGGACCAATCCTTTCGGTTTGGATTCACTATTTTCTTGATGATTTGCTTAATTTGCCTATTGGAAACCTCTACTTGACCACTGGTTTGAGGGTGATAATAACATCCTACCTTGTGCCTGACCGAGTACTTTTTCATAAGACTCTCGAAGGGTCGATTACAGAAATGGGTTCCCTGATCGCTAATGATGGCTCGAGGCGTACCGAAACAGGAGAAAATATTTTCTCGAATGAATTTGACCACCACGTGGCGATCATTTGTCCTACACGGTATGGCTTCTACCCACTTAGACACATAATCAATTGCCAAAAGAATGTAGAGATTTTCGTTGGAATTGGGAATGGACCCATAAAATCAATGCCCCAACAGTTGAAAACATCCATAATCAGAATGGGATTTAAGGGCATCATATTCCTATGTGTGAGCTTTCCTAACCGTTGGCAACGGTCACAACTCCTACTATAATCATTCGAGTCATGAAAAATGGTGGGCCAATAGAATCCACACAGCAAAATTTTTACAGCGGTCTTTTTAGCACTGAAAGAGATTACTCTTTGAATCTCGTGATCGGGTACACACTTTCGAATGATTTGATCGGGACAATAATTGAAAAGATACGGGTCATACCAAAAGAAATGCTTGGCTTCCTTTAAAAATTTGGAACCATCTTACTTAGAACAATGCAGTGGCATTTCACCCGTCATAAGATAGTTCACAATATCGACGAACCACGGAAGCTGAGAGACAAGCATCAGTTGCTCATCGGGGAAGGACTCATTTAGTGGCAAAAGGTTATCGGATGATTTAATGGTTAGCCTAGACAAGTGATCCTCCACTACATTCTCACATCCCTTCTTATCAAGTTCAAGCTCTTGCATTAATAGGATCCACCTAATAAGACGGGCCTTAGCATCCTTTTTAGACAAAAGGTATCGCAGGGCTGAGTGATCGATGAAAATGACAACTTTGGATCCTATCAAGTAAGACCTAAACTTCTCAAGAGTAAAAACAACAGCGAGGAACTCTTTTTCAGTCGTGGAATAGTTCAATTGGGCACCATTAAGAGTCCTACTGGCATAATAGATAATGTGAGGAAGTCTCTCATTACGCTGACCAAGAATCGCACCTATGGCATAGTCGGAAGCATCACACATGATCTCAAACGGTTGACTCCAGTCGGGGGGGGGGGGGGTCTCATAATCGGTGCATAGGTCAATTCCTTCTTTAGACTTTCAAAGGCTTGAAGGCATTCGTTAGTGAAATCAAAAGGTGTGTCCTTGGCAAGAAGATTGCATAAGGATTGAGACATTTTGCTAAAATTCTTAATAAATCTCGGATAGAAACTGGCGTGCCCTAAGAATGACCGAACTTCACGCACAGTTTTAGGGGGTGGGAGATTAGCAATGAGATATATTTTAGTTTTGTCTACCTCGATACCCTTTTCAGAAATGATGTGACCTAGAACTATGCCATGTTTGACCATGAAGTGACACTTTTCCCAATTAAGCACAGGGTTCTTACACCTCTTCAGAATGAGGGTAAGGTGATGGAGGCACTCATCAAAACTAGACCCAAATACAAAAAAATCATCCATAAAGACTTTGAGAAAACCCTCCACCATATCCAAAAAGATACTCATCATGCACCGTTGAAACGTAGCGGGTGCATTGCATAATCCAAAGGGCATGCGTTGGTAAGCAAAAGTACCAAATGGAAAAGTGAAGGTGGTTTTCTCTTGATCCTCGGGAGCGATGGGAATTTGATTGTAGCCAGAGTAACCGTCGATAAAATAGTAATATGGATAGCGGGCTAATCTCTCTAGCATTTGGTCTATGAAAGGAAGAGGAAAATGATCCTTCCTTGTAACAGCATTCAATTTCCTATAATGAATACACACTCGCCAACCGATTTGAATCCTAGTGGGTACTAACTCATCATCGCTATTTTTCACCACCGTAACACCGGATTTCTTTGGGACAACTTGAACAGGATTGACCCATTAGCTATTAGAGATGGGGTAAATGATACCCTCATCGAGCAATTTTAGCACCTCAGCTCGGACGACCTCTTTTATATTGGGATTAATTCTACGTTGTGCTTCACAAGAATTTTTAGTATTGTCTTTTAAGTGTATCCTATGCATGCACACCGAGGGACTTATCCACTTAATGTCGGATATGGTCCATCCTATGGCTTCCTTGTGTTCTTTGAGAAAAATCAATAATTTATCTTCTTGTTCTTTGTCTAAGTCAGATGCGATGATAACATGTAAGGATTCAGAAGGTCCTAAGAACCTATACTCGAGCATTTCAGGTAGTGGCTTCAATTCAAGATCGGGATCTTTCTCAATCGAGGGTGGAATGGGTGATGAAGAGAGAGAGAGAGAGAGAGAGAGAGAGAGAGAGAGGGGTTCAGGCTTAGATCTCCAAGATCCTATTTCCAAGACAAGGGTGGAGTGAAGGAGTGTGTTAACTTCAGCTATAGAGCTTTTGATGTCAAATTCAGACCCAAAATGGGCAAGGCATGACACAAAAGGGTCATCACTATAAGTTTGTTTGAAAGTCTCTTGGATGATAGTGTCAACCATATCGACATCCACGGGTCCATCGTCATTTGGTGGTTGTTTGAAAAATTGAACACATTAAGGTCCATAGTCATGTTTCCAAATGATAAGTTCAATTATCCGCTACGACACCTAATGACGACATCAGACATGGCGAGGAATGGACGACCTAAAATCACCGTAATGTGTGCATTAAGATTATGCACTTGTTGGGTATCCAGAACCACAAAATCGACTGGGAAGACAAACTCACACACTTTTATCAAGACATCCTCAACACCGCGTCTCGGAATCTTAACAGATCGGTCAACTAAGGATAAGGTAATCATAGTCGGTCTTAATTCCCCCAAACCTAATTTCTCGTACACGGTGTACGGAAGAAGGTTCATGCTCGCTCCCAAATCTAGAAGGGCTTTCTCAATAATGTGCTCCCCTATTTTAAAAGAGATCGTCGGAGTCCCAGGATCTTTATACTTGACAGGGGTTCTATATGAGATGATCGAGCTAGCTTATTCGGCGAGAAAATATTTCTTTGGAACATTAGTGCTTCTCTTGGAGGTACAAAGGTCCTTCAAAAATTTAGCATATGATGGAACTTGTTGTATAACATCAAGCAACGTTATATTGATTTGTACATGCTTGAATACTTCCAACATTTTGTCCACTTGCGCCTTTTTATTCTGTGGCACTAAACGTTGTGGAAATGGAGCTTTCAGGACATAGGTATCTCCAGATGGCTCGGAAGATGAGGGTGAGGAAGAAGTTGGATCTACAGGTGAGTCCTCCTTTTCCTTTACTTTCTCAGATTCACTTGTGGTGGGTTGTGAGACATTATTCTCAACTTCTTTACCTGACCTAAGCGTGATGATAGCCTTAGCATGCTCTTGAGTAGTTGATGTGCTAGTGTTGTCTTGAACAACGTACTGACCCCTCGGCATGTTACCCTTAGGATTAGGCTCGAGTTGGCTAGGGAACGATCCTTTATTTCTCTCGATCAATGCGTTGGATAACTGACTCACTTGTACCTCTACTTTCGCAATTGATTGAGTGTTGGCATGCAAGATTTGCTGTGTGGATTAGAGGACACTTTGTGTAGTCTGTTGGAATTATAGGGTACTTTGGGCAAGTAAATTCATCGTTTCTTCTAAAGATTAAATTTTTTGGGGTGAAGGAAACAATGGTGTGGGGATGCTCTTTTGGAAACCCGGGGGTGGGTTACTTGAAGATTGACCTCCACTACCCTAGTATTGACCTTTAGACCACGAAAAGTTACGGTGATCCCTCCAACCTGGATTGTAAGTATTGGAAAATGGGTCGTATTTGGGCCTATTTTGATAGAGGGCGTTAGCCTGCTCGGTCATAGCTTTGTGTGCCGGAAGGGTGGGGTAACTTTCGACCAGGTGGTTGAAACCATTGCAAAGCACGCACATAGGTGTCCCTATATGTTGCACAAACGTGGGTGTGACTCGGTTACCCTCCTTGCTGGTTTCTAAGGATTCTAAATTCCGGGCTAATGTAGCCACTTTGGCATTCAATCCAAAACCTTGTTCTTGCTTGTGAGCAATACCCTCATTAATTTTGGTGGTAGTAGAATCCCAATGGGGTGCCCATCACTGGGACTTTTGAGCAAAGGATTCTAAACATAACGACG
Organism: Sambucus nigra; assembly: GCA_949130495.1. Taxonomy (NCBI): domain Eukaryota; kingdom Viridiplantae; phylum Streptophyta; class Magnoliopsida; order Dipsacales; family Adoxaceae; genus Sambucus; species Sambucus nigra. The sequence continues at coordinate 210,600,933 of OX422210.1, forward strand.
CATTGGCCTCACTCTTCTCTATGAAATATCCATTACACATTAGTTTAAGCATAGAACGAGTAGTATAATCAAAACCCTCATATAAAATCTGGATTTTATGACCCAATTCGATTCCATGATGAGGACATTGCTGGAGCAAGTCCTTGAATCTTTCCATGTACATCCATAAAGTCTCTCCCTCTTTTTGATTGAAAGTATTGATGGCATGACGTATCGTTGTCGTCTTTTGGTTAGGGAAAACCTTTTGCAAAAATTCAACACTCAATTGATTCCAAGTGGTGATGGAATTCGGTTTTAGTGACAGCAGCCAACTCTTAGCCTTGTCTTTTAAAGAAAAAGGAAATAGTTTCTGTGATAACCCGGTTATAATTATGATAAATTATAATTAAATCATGCTTATATTATATGATAGTAATAATGTGTTATTATTATATCTAATGTTAAGTGATTATGTTTAGTCTAATCATACTTTCATAAATCATGAAATGCCAAATTATTTACAAACACAAAATTTTGTTATTTTCGGTAGAAATGTTCCAGTTGGAGACTAGTTTTGACCCTTATAATATATGATTTGACTTGAGGTGAAAACTCGATACTTGTAGACAGGTGAGTTAGGGTTGTAACCCAACAAACGGTGTGTGCAACGGAGGTCTGAGTAAAAATTTATACCGAAATTACTAACCAAGAGCAAATCTGTCCATCCGTTTAAGTGATAATTTCTCCTTTATACCCAACAAGTGTTTTAAAGTTATTGGTTGGATGTGTAGGCTGGTTTGGCCGACCTTATACCTTTTAAATAACCTTATCCCTCATCCAAAATCAGCCATGAAAGGGTTTTACCTTGAGGAAAGAGAATTAGAGAGTTTAAGAAGAAAAAGAGAGGAGAAAAATTGTAGAAAAATCCGTACAAATTATGTAAAAGTCCTGAAGGTAATCCTAGTCTCAAATCTTGTTGTTTTTCTTATATTAGTGATTTATATGATAGAAATAATCATTTTTTACTAAAATTTCTGGCCTTTATATATATGTATGGCTATATGCAAGTTTAAGTTAAGTTGAATGTTCAAACCCTTAAAACTCTTTTGTATTGAAACCCCTTGCATCCAAACTTGAATGTCTTTTTTTTATTACTGTAATTGATAAATTCCAATTGGATATGAAAGTAGACTCATATATTCATATCATATCCAAAAATTAGAATTTATCACCTTATGGTGAGGCTGTAATGATGATTTCAAGTTGGTACATAGTTGTTGTTTGTATATTTCATTTCGGTATGTCCTGAGTTTTGTCAAGCTTTTTACATAGAAAATGAAGTCAAAATATTATGAAACTTTAATTCTGCACTATTCAGTATGTGTACTGAAAATTTGAGAAAAATCATGGAAATTTAGGACTTAGAAAAATTAAATAAATTCTTGGAACTTGAAGGAACAATAATAGAGCTTGTAGGGCAGATTTCTTGTGTTGTAAAGAAATGGTCATAACTTGCTCTAAAAAGCTTGAAAAATTACATCGTCACTTGTAATGAAAAGTATATTCAGATAATATTTCATATTGATAAGCTTGGATACCTATAGTTGTGCAATTAATGAATATAGGATGGTTAAGTATGTAGGACACTAATTTGAGGCCATACTGGATAACCCATAAAAGAATATTGTTATCTCCTCTTTCCAAATAGTATTTTGAGTACATGTTTCTTGTGTATATACATTGAGAAGTATGTTTTCAAATTTACTTTGGTTAGTTATAAATTCCTTATGAGGTATTTCCTACGGTTGAATGTCCATAACTTTGTCAACAAGTATACCATTGTTTTGTCTTTACTCATTTTTTATGGAATGTGACTTAAGTGGAATTATATTGTTGGTGTATAGTCATGGAAAGTTACGTAATTATGTTAAGATAATACTTATGATTTAGATTTAGTACTGATTTAGTTTGATTGACAGGTGGAAGGTCTAATCAACACAGTTCAGCTCCTCCAGAAGGAAACATGAATACGTAGTTGACAACCCAAGGTGAGTGTACACACTGGAATGATGTATTTGAATACTGTTATGAATATGATCATAATGTTATGAATATAAATTGTTCATTTCGGTTTACCATAATGGGAGGTTAATCCCCGTCCCGAAATGGGGGATATTTGTCTATTAATGACAAGGGGTTATTCCTCGACCAGGAATATGGGAGAATTGTCTATTTAGACAGGATATGTGAATCATGATTCAAAAAAGTTGATCATTCTTATGAATGATCCGAATAAATATATATCTATTATTACAGGAATATAATTTATTGCATTTAAAACTTATGCAATAGTGTAGTAGTAGTGCATTCACTGAGCTGTGTTGCTCACGGTTCCAATATTTTTGTTTTTCTGGTAATGCGAGGTTACTGCCAAATCTAGGAGTTCGGGTTGGGTTAGCCAGGAATGGGAGAACATGGATTTGGTTTAAATGTAAATGATGTAATTAAGTTAACTGATTCTTCAACCAATTTTTTTATGGGCATGACTACTCTGATGTTGTAAAAATGTTTTCAGTTATATGGATTCACAATGATGACTCTGAAATTAAAACTCGTGTTTATGGATTGATTAAATTAATCATGGTTTGACTTACTTTGACTTTCAAACTTAATTATATGTAATTGGGTTGGGGTGTGTCGGTTTCAGTCTAGCAATCTCGTCAGTGAGTTGTTGTAACTTAACCGTTCCACAAATTTCTTCAAACTCACGCACGTGGAGGTATGGACCCTCCTTTTCGGTGCCTCGAAAGATGGGAAGTAAATGAATTATTCCCGACTTGAATTCAAAGTTATTGGCATTGTGTGTGGGAAGCTGTATACACGATGGTTGACTTAATCTAGTCGGATATAGGTAATCCTTTAGGGCACGAGTTGCTGGCTCATCTCCCATTTCGATGAAAATCGAGGTGCTACCTATAACAAAATCAGGAATATTAGACTCCACTCTAGCTAAACGACCAGTAGGATCTCAAAACCAACCTTGCATGCACTGTGCTCACTCGATTTTTTTTTAATATGGAAAGCAAATAATCCGACACAGGACCACAAAATTCCTAAGCTAACACAAAGCAAATTTGAGTTTATTTGAATTAGGTGAGGGGAAGTTCAATTTTTAAGATCTAGTTTCCCGAGATTATTCACCGTCAATGGGTCTCCAACATAATTTCCCTAATTAAAGAGCTCCAAATTCTTGACGAGGGAGAATTTAAAAGACGACTAACTCCGGACTATCGCCTCAATTACCAAAATTTTCCTCCAGGTAAGTGGTCGGTACGAAGACTCATTAAAAATCACCAATCCTAGTCAAGGTCAAAATGGCATCGATTTGAAAATTCTGTGTTTGGATTAGCTTTTAATTCTAGCCTTGAAAAGAATATGCTTATGAGTTATGTGACACCCTATGGCTAATGTCTAATAAATTTTAAATTAAAATTTTGGCTTGGGCTATGCAGATGCTCGGGTAGCTTAATGATTTGTGGGCCAAGAAAGGGTGATTAAATCCCCACCTTATCTTAAAATTGGATTTTGCGCTTAAGTAAAATTATGCAATGTGCTTATTGAAATTTGCGAAAATAGTTTCACGTAGGAGCACACAAGACTTACCTCCGGCGTGGACTATTTACTTTCACTTGTTTACGTTGGGCCGAAGTTTATTTGACGTCGATCGGAGGGAAACGTCGCCTCCATTTCAATCGTCTCCGAGAGTACCTTGTGCGCGTGGCCAGATTGCACAAGTAAATTTAGCTCTTTTCCCACGGTTGCTTTCTTTTTCGTCTTTTTTTTTTCTTTTCTCTCTTTTTTTTTTCTTTTTTAGTCTTTTATTGTTGTTATTTTTTTTATCTGAAAAAGAACACAAAGAACATACCAAGCGTAAAGTGCAACAAAAATTATTAAATACAAAAATAATTACATATGCACTTACAATGAATTTTTACACTTATAAAAAAAAGAACAAATAATAACCCAAAACACAATATAAGAATGGAGGGAAAAAAATTATGCTACTGAAATGATTAAAAAAATATATATTATTATTATTTTATTTTTTTGTAATTTTTTTTTCAAATTACAGCAGCTTTGAAAGCTGAAAATTTCCAGAAGAAAAAAAAATTAATTTCGAATTTAAAAATATTTAGGTAGTTTATGACAAAACTAGTGTCAAAAACACTATTTGATCACAAAAGACTTAAATCTGTTTTCTTTTTATATTCTGGAAATAAATTTTAAAAAAAATGCTGCTGGAATTTAGAAATTTTTGGATTTTCCGATTTAAAAAAAAAAAATAAAACTAGTCCGAAAATCAATATTCTTAAAAATGACCGAAATTCCTGGCAACGGCGCCAAAAACTTGTTGTCAAATTTTATTTGTTATAAAATTATCGCAAGTGCACGGGCTATTGGAATATAGCGGGTGTAAGTACGGGTCGAACCCACAGAAATTTCGTGAATTTTTATAAAGTATTGATTGTCCAACTAAACGTATGAGTGTATAAAAGTGATTGAGTTTCTAAAATAAAAATAAATATAAAAATAAATATAAAAGTAGAATAAACGAACAAGTAGAGATAATATCAAATGTGGGAGAAACTAGGACGTCGGATCAGTTTGTCAATTTTAAGTAAATTTACAGATTAATTTAATTCCGTAATTCCGAATTTATAACACAAAATAAACCAACTCTCGTCGCGTATATTTCGGGGAATATATCATTAAAAGTGTTCAAAATATTTTAACGTCTCTTGAATTAGACACTATAAATCCCTATTCCCTCGAAAATATCACTTTCTAAATTTTTAATGTGTATTTAGGCATGATGTATCAAAACATCTAAGTGCAAGCATAACCCACCAAAAATGACAACTTTAAAATTTTAAAGCATGAATTTATAATTAATTCTTGAGGTTTAAAAATACACTCTCGTGTATTTTTAAGCGAATACCAAATTTTTTTATTTCAAATTAAAACACGTTGGAATATGTACGGAATTAAATTAACATGCGTAATTTAATAAATCATGACAAACATCACCTAAGTCCTAGTAATTAAACTACTCACACATCATCTTTGACACACAAATATTGCAAGATGAAATAATAATTTTCATTAACAATAATCAACTTACAAAAAACGCATCCCAAACGTGAGTTAAAATACACAATATGCTCCTCTAATGTGCACAAAAATAATCTTCTAAACACTCCAAAATTACACACAAGGTACAATATTTTTGGGTGTTTACAAAATTAATTCCCCCTCAAGAAATATGTGTCTCTACATAGAATATCTCCTCCCCAATGTGTCTCTCCCCCCCCCTCCTTTTATAGGAAGATAATAAGGTTTAGGGTATTTTTGGAATTTTACAATATTTATTAAAGTAATAAAATAAACATGTGTAGGAAATAAAGTAGGTGGCTGATGGGTGGATGCATTAATGGAGAAAATCTAGTATGGATTTTTTTAGAAAAAGAATAGAAAAGAAATGGATAAAAAATGATTTAAAATGAATTATTTATGAAGAAATAGGTTGAAAATAGAGGGTGGAAAGTGTTAATAGGGAAAAATAGGGTAGTAGGTGCAATGTTCAAGGAAGAAATCTGCCAAAATGAGCTGCCTTTCAACAGATAAAGAGGAAAAGGGTGGGAAAAGGACCTGCCGAGTTGGCGAGTTGACTCGCTGAAAAAAATAAAGGATTTTCGTCCAAAAATATATACCAAGGCAAGGGGAGTCGAACTCCTGACCTCTGTTAGGCAAAACACACCGCTAATCATCTGGACCAATTGCAACGCCGTAAAGTAATCTGCGCGAAATATATTTAATCCCAATATCTGACCAAGCTTTCACAATTACAAATAAAACCCCAAATTCAATATGTTCTTCATACGACCTCCGATTGACGAACCGTAAGAACTGACATGACCCTCATTTCGGGCCCAACAATATTTCAAAAGTTTTCGGGTCACGGGGTTAACTTAGGGAATTAACTCGAGGCTTTGACTTTGATTATCTTTCGAACTCGAACTTTGTACTGCCATAAGTTCTTCGTTTGAACTCTGATTGATCCTCCAATTGAACCCAGGTGTCCCTTGATTCAAGGTATTCAATTTTCGTGTTTTGTCCGAGTCCGAAAGAAATCTTTTGAGTTTACAATTTTGCCCCTGAAGTTGCGTAGGCGTCCGTTTTATGCTCGAATTGAGTCCCGTCATCGCCGCTTGCATTCTAAACCTATCAATACTAAAAAAAAAACTTGTACAAGAGATTAGCAATGAGTATTTAAGGTTATCACTACACCAAAAACAGGAATCTGGCACGGTTTAAAACTGTGCTAGATCAAATCTGGCACAGTTTTGAACTGTGCCAGAATCAGGTGTTCCAAAATGACCATTTTTTTCTGGCACGGCTCAAAAGTGTGCCAGATTTGGCCAAACAGGAACACTTCTGGCACACTTTTAAACCGTGTCAGAATTTGATATTTCTGGCACACTTTTGGCACATTTTTTAACTGTGCCAGATTCAGCAAAATAGGAACACTTCTGGCACACTTTTAAACCGTGCCAGAATTTGATATTTCTGGTACACTTTTGGCACAGTTTTTAACTGGGCCAGATTCAGCAAAATAGGAACACTTCTAGCACACTTTTAAACCGTACCAAAATTTGATATTTCTGGCACACTTTTGGCAGATTCAGCATAGTTTAAAAAAATTTGACAGAGTTCAAAACCGTGCCAAAATATGATACACTTTTGCCACGGTTTTGAACTGTGCCAATTTTTTTTTTAATAAAAAAAAAATTATTTGAAAGCACAAAATTGACAAATTAATAATATTGCGCGTTATTAATAAACTAATGTACATTCAAACTTCTAAATATTACAAATCTTTAGCAGCTCACAGGTCCAAAAAAAATTGGGAAGAGTTTCCTCTATTTTCTGGACATTCCAAAACCTGTTAATACAAAACCTGCCTAACATAAAGCCCGCACGACCACAAAATATAACAATTAACTTACAAAAGCCCTCATGGCGATAAAAGTCAATAATAAAACAACAAAAGACCGTACGGTCATGACACAAAAAAATGGAATCAATAATAAACCCCTTGTTGTAAACCATTGAGTTCTTTGTGTGTTCCACGTGAATAAAAGCCAACGATAAACTGTTATCCTGCAAAAAAATAGAATACAAAAAAATTACGATATCAGTAACCCAATAATTTACAAAAAAAATTACTCAAAACAAAAAAATTACATATATGAGTGAAAATTATCGTCATACTTACAAACCGGGAGATCCGGGACTACACGGTCAGTTCCTACAAGTTACGTTAGTCCCGTGCGAGGTGTTCGTGCCTACTACGGGGTCGTTTGGGGGTCGATTTGGGTTTTCACCCTTTAACGGCATGTTTTTAACTAAGTGTGATTTTGGCAAATTATCGTCATACTCTCAAACCGGGAGACCCGGGACTACGCGATCAGTTCCTACAAGTTACATTGGTCCCGTGCGAGGTGTTCGTGCCTCGTAAAGGATCGTTTGCGGGCCGGTTTGGGTTTTCACCCTTTAACGGCATGTTTTCAACTAAGTGTGATTTTTGCAAATTATCGTCATACTCTCAAACTGGGAGACCCGGTACTACGCGGTCAGTTCCTACAAGTTACATTGGTCCCGTGCGAGGTGTTCGTGCCTCCTACGGGGTCGTTTGGGGGCCGGTTTGGGTTTTCACCCTTTAACAGCATGTTTTTAAGTTTAAGTGTTGAGTTTTGCAAATTATCACCATACTTACAAACCGGGAGATCCGAGACTACGCTGTCAGTTCCTACAAGTTACGTGGGTCCCGTGGGAGGTGTTCGTGCCTCTTACGGGGTCGTTTGGGTGTCGGTTTGGGTTTTCACCCTTTAACGACATGTTTTTAAGTTTAATTGTGATTTTTGCAAATTATCATCCTATTCACAAACCGGAAGACCCGAGACTACACGGTCAGTTCCTATAAGTTACATTGGTCCCGTGCGAGGTGTTCGTGCCTCCTACGGGGTCGTTTGGTGGTCGGTTTGAGTTTTCACCCTTTAACATGTTTTTAAGTTTAAGTGTTGATTTTTGCAAATTATCATCCTATTCAAAAATCGGGAGACCCGGGACTACGCTGTCAGTTCCTACAAGGTACATGGGTCCCGTGCGAGGTGTTTGTGCCTCCTACGGGTTCGTTTGGGGGTCGGTTTGGGTTTTCACCCTTTAACGGCTAGTTTTTAAGTCTAAGTGTGATTTTTGCAAAATATCCTCATACTCTCAAACTGGGACACCGGGTACTACGCGGTCAGTTCCTACAAGTTGCATTGGTCCCGTGCGAGGTGTTCGTGCCTCCTACGGCGTCGTTTGGGCGCCGGCTTGGGTTTTCACCCATTAACGGCATGTTTTTAACTCTAAGTGTGATTTTTTCAAATTATCATCGTACTCTCAAATCGGGAGACCCGGGACTATGTGGTCTGTTCCTACAAGTTACATTGGTCCCGTGCGAGGTGTTTGTGCCTCCTACGTGGTCGTTTGGGGGCCGATTTGGGTTTTCACCCTTTAACGGCCTGTTTTTAAGTTTACGTGTGATTTTTACAAATTATCGTCCTATTTACAAACCGGGAGACCCGGGACTACGCGATCAGTTCCTACAAGTTACATAGGTCCCGTGCGAGGTGTTCGTGCCTCATACGGGGTCATTTGGGGCTGATTTCGGTTTTCACCCCTTAACGGCTAGTTTTTAAGTCTAAGTGTGATTTTTGAAAATTATTGTCATACTTACAAATCGGGAGATCAGGGACTACACGGTCAGTTCCTACAAGTTACATTAGTCCCGTGCGAGGTGTTCGTGCCTACTACGGGGTCGTTTGGGGGCCGGTTTGGGTTTTCACCCTTTAACGGCATGTTTTTAACTAAGTGTTGTTTTGGAAAATTATCGTCATACTCTCAAACCGGGAGACCCGGGACTACGCGGTTAGTTCCTATAACTTACATTGGTCCCATGCGAGGTGTTCGTGCCTCCTACGGGGTCGTTTGGGGGTCGATTTGGGTTTTCACCCTTTAACGACATGTTTTCAACTAAGTGTGATTTTTGCAAATTATCGTCATACTCTCAAACTGGGAGACCCAGTACTACGCGGTCAGTACCTACAAGTTACATTGGTCCCGTGCGGGGTGTTCGTGCCTCCTTCGGGGTTGTTTGGGGGCTGAATTGGGTTTTCACCCTTTAACGGCATGTTTTTAAGTTTAAGTGTTGAGTTTTGCAAATTATCACCATACTTACAAACCGGGAGATCCGAGACTACGCTGCCAGTTCCTACAAGTTACATGGGTCCCGTGCGAGGTGTTCGTGCCTCTTTAAGAGGTCGTTTGGCGGCCGGTTTGGGTTTTCACCCTTTAACGGCATGTTTTTAAGTTTAAGTGTGATTTTTGCAAATTGTCATCCTATTCACAAACTGGAAGACCCGGGACTACAAGGTCAGTTCCTACAAGTTACATTGGTCCCGTGCGAGGTGTTCGTACCTCCTACGGGGTCGTTTGGTGGCCGGTTTGAGTTTTCACCCTTTAACGGCATGTTTTTAAGTTTAAGTGTTGATTTTGGCAAATTATCGTCCTATTCACAAATTGGGAGACCCGGGACTACGTTGTCAGTTCCTACAAGTTACATGGGTCCCGTGCAAGGTGTTGGTGCCTCCTACGGGGTCGTTTGATGGCCGGTTTGGGTTTTCACCCTTTAACAGCTAGTTTTTAAGTCTAAGTGTGATTTTTTCAAATTATCGTCATACTCTCAAATCGGGACACCGAGTACTACGCGGTCAGTTTCTACAAGTTGCATTGGTCCCGTGCCAGGTGTCCGTGCCTCCTAGGGGGTCGTTTGGGGACCGGTTTGGGTTTTCACCCTTTAACGGCATGTTTTTAACTCTAAGTGTGATTTTTGCAAATTATCGTCATACTCTCAAATCGGGAGACCCGGGACTATGCGGTCAGTTCCTACAAGTTACATTGGTCTCCTACGAGGTGTTCGTGCCTCCTACGGGGTCGTTTGGGGGCCGATTTGGGTTTTCACCCTTTAACGGCATGTTTTTAAGTTTATGTGTGATTTTTACAAATTATCATCCTATTTACAAATTGGGAGACTCGGGACTACGTGGTCAGTTCCTACAAGTTACATGGGTCCCGTGCGAGGTGTTCGTGCCTCCTACGGGGTCATTTGGGGGCCAGTTTGGGTTTTCACCCCTTAACGATTAGTTTTTAAGTCTAAGTGTGATTTTTGCAAATTATCGTCGTACTCTCAAATCAGAAGATCCGGGACCACGCGGTCACTTCCTACAAGTTGCATCGGTCCCGTGCGAGGTGTTCATACCTCCTACGGGGTCGTTTGGGGGACGATTTGGGTTTTCACACTTTAACGACATGTTTTTAACTAAGTGTGATTTTCGCAAATTATCGTCATACTCTCAAACCAGCAGACCCAAGACTACGCGGGGAGTTCCTACAAGTTACATTGGTCCCGTGCGAGGTGTTCGTGCCTCCTATGGGGTCGTTTGGAGGCCGGTTTTGGTTATCACCCTTTAACGACTCGTTTTTAAGTCTAAGTGTCGATTTTTGCAAATTATCGTCGTATTCTCAAACTGGGAGACCCGTGACTACGCGATCAGTTCGTACACGAAACATTGGTCCCGTGCGAGGTGTTCGTGCCTCTTACGAGGTCGTTTGGGGGATGGTTTGGGGTTTCACCCTTTAACGGCCTGTTTTTAAGTTTAAGTGTTATTTTTGCAAATTATCGTCATATTCTCAAACCGAGAGACCCGTCACTACACGGTCAGTTCCTACAAGTTACATTGGTCCCGTGCGAGGTTTTCCTGCCCCTTATAGGGCCTTTTGGGGGATGATTTGGGTTTTCACCATTTAACGGCTTGTTTTTAAGTCAAAGTGTTGATTTTTGAAAATTATCATCGTTTTCTCAAACCGGGAAACCCGGGACTACGTGGTCAGTTCCTACAAGTTGCATTGGTCCCGTGCGAGGTGTTCGTGCCTCCTACGGGGTCGTTTGGGGCTGGTTTGGGTTTTCACCCTTTACGGCTTGTTTTTAAGTCTAAGTGTGATTTTTGCAAATTATCGTCATACTCTCAAACCGGGACACCCGGGACTACGCGGTCAGTTCCTAGAAGTTGCATTGGTCCCGTGCGAGGTGTTCGTGCCTCCTATGGGGTCATTTGGGGGCTGGTTTGGGTTTTCACCCCTTAACGGCTAGTTTTTAAGTCTAAGTGTGATTTTTGCAAATTATCGTTGTACTCTCAAATCGACAGACCCGAGACCACGCGGTCAGTTCCTATAAGTTGCATTGGTCCCGTGCGAGGTTTTCGTGCCCCTACGGGGACGTTTGGTGGCTGGTTTGGGTTTTCACCATTTAACGGTCAGTTTTTAAGTCTAAGTGTTATTTTTCCAAATTATCATCGTATTCTCAAACCGGGAGACCCGGGACTATGCGGTCAGTTCCTACAAGTTACATTGGTCCCGTGCGAGGTGTTCGTGCCTCTTACGGGGTCGTTTGGGAGCCGATTTGGGTTTCCACCCTTTGACGACCTGTTTTTAAGTTTACGTTTGATTTTTCAAATTATCGTCCTATTCACAAATTGGGAGATCCAGGACTACGCGGTCAGTTCCTACAAGTTACATGGGTCCCGTGCGAGGTGTTCGTGCCTCCTACGGGATCGTTTGGGGGCCGGTTTAAGTTTTCACCCTATAACGGCATGTTTTTAAGTCTAAGTGTGATTTTTGTAAATTATGGTCGTACTCTCAAATCGGGAGACTCGAGACTACGCGGTCAGTTCCTACATGTTGCATTGGTCCCGTGCGAGGTGTTCGTACCTCCTACGGGTCCGTTTGGGGGCTAGTTTGGATTTTCACCCTTTAACGGCTTGTTTTTAAGTCTAAGTGTGATTTTTGCAAATTATCGTCATACTCTCAAACCGAAAGACCCGAGACCACGCGGTCAGTTCCTACAAGTTGCATTGGTCGCGTGCGAGGTGTTCGTGCCTCCTACGGGGTCGTTTGGGGGCCAATTTGGGTTTCCACCCTTTAACGACCTGTTTTTAAGTTTATATTGTAATTTTGCAAATTATCGTCCTATTCACAAACCGGGAGATCCGAGACTACGCGGTCAGTTCCTTCAAGTTATATGGGTCCCGTGCGAGGTGTTTGTACCTCCTACGGGGTCATTTGGCAGCCGGTTTGGGTTTTTACCCTTTAACGGCTTGTTTTTAAGCCTAAGTGTGATTTTTGCAAATTATCGTCATACTCTCAAACCGAAAGACCCGGGACCACGCGGCTAGTTCCTACAAGTTGCATTGGTCCCGTGTGAGGTGTTCGTGCCTCCTACGGGGTTGTTTGGTGGCCGATTTGGGTTTCCACCCTTTAACGGCCAGTTTTTAAGTTTACGTTTGATTTTTGCAAATTATCGTCCAATTCACAAACCGGGAGATCCGGGACTACGCGGTCAGTTCCTACAAGTTACATGGGTCCCGTGCGAGGTGTTTGTGCCTCCTACGGGGTCGTTTGGGAGCCGGTTTGGGTTTTCACGCTTTAACGGCTTATTTTTAAGTCTAAGTGTTGATTTTTGCAAATTATCATCGTATTCTCAAACTAGGAGACCCATGACTACACGGTCAGTTCGTACACGAAACATTGGTCCCGTGCGTGGTGTTCGTGCCTCTTACGAGGTCGTTTGGGGGCTGCTTTGGGTTTTCACCCTTTAACGGCTTGTTTTTAAGTTTAAGTGTTATTTTTGCAAATTATCGTCATATTCTCAAACCAGGAGACCCGTGACTACACGGTCAGTTCCTACAAGTTACATTGGTCCCGTACGAGGTGTTCCTGCCTCTTACAGGGACTTTTGGGGGCTGGTTTGGGTTTTCACCATTTAACGGCTTGTTTTTAAGTCAAAGTGTTGATTTTTGCAAATTATCGTCGTATTCTCAAACCGGGAGACGCGGGACTACGCGGACAGTTCATCCTAGTTGCATTGGTCTCGTGCGAGGTGTTCGTGCCTCCTACGGGGCCGTTTGGGGGCTGGTTTATGTTTTCACCCTTTAACGGCTTGTTTTTAAGTCTAAGTGTGATTTTTGCAAATTGTCATCATACTCTCAAACCGGGACACCTGGGACTACGCGGGCAGTTCCTGCAAGTTGCATTGGTCCCGTGCGAGGTGTTCGTGCCTCCTACGGGGTCGTTTGGGGGCTAGTTTGCGTTTTCACTCCTTAACGGCTAGTTTTTAAGTCTAAGTGTGATTTTTGCAAATTATCGTCGTACTCTCAAATCGGAAGACTCGGGACCACGCGGTCAGTTCCTACAAGTTGCATTGGTCCCGTGCGAGGTGTTCGTGCCTCCTATGGGGTCGTTTTGGGGCCGATTTGGGTTTTCACCCTTTCACGGCCGGTTTTTTTGTTTGATTTTTGCAAATTATCATCCTATTCACAAACCGGGAGATTCGGGACTACGTAGTCAGTTCCTACAAGTTACATGGATCCCGTGCGAGGTGTTCGTGCCTCCTACGGGGTTGTTTGGGGGCCGGTTTGGGTTTTCACCCTTTAACGGCATGTTTTTAAATCTAAGTGTGATTTTTGCAAACTATCATCGTACTCTCAAATCGGGAGACCCGGGACTACGCGGTCGGTTTCTACAAGTTGCATTGGTCCCGTGCGAGGTGCTCGTACCTTCTATGGGGCCGTTTGGGGGCTGGTTTGGGTTTTCACCCTTTAACGGCTTGTTTTTAAGTCAAAGTGTGATTTCTGAAAATTATCATCATACTCTCAAATCGGAAGACCCGGGACCATGCAGTCAGTTCCTACAAGTTACATGAGTCCCGTGCGAGGTGTTCGTTCCTCCTACGGGGTCGTTTGGGGGCTAATTTGGGTTTCCACCCTTTGACGGCCTGTTTTTTAGTTTATGTTTGATTTTTGCAAATTATCATCCTATTCACAAACCGGGAGATCCGGGACTATGCGGTCAGTTCCTACATGTTACATGGGTCCCGTGCGAGGTGTTTGTGCCTCCTACGGGGTCGTTTGGGGGCCGGTTTGGGTTTTCACCCTTTAACGGTTTGTTTTTTAGTCTAAGTGTGATTTTTGCAAATTATCGTCATACTCTCAAATAGAAAGACCCGGGACCACGCAGTCAGTTCCTACAAGTTGCATGGGTCCCGTGCGAGGTGTTCGTGCCTCCTACGGGGTCGTTTGGGGGCCGATTTGGGTTTCCAGCCTTTCACGATCTGTTTTTAAGTTTACATTTTAGTTTTGCAAATTATCATCATATTCACAAACCGGGAGATCCGGGACTACGCGGTCAGTTCCTACAAGTTACATGGGTCTTGTGCTAGGTGTTTGTGCTTCCTACGGGGTCGTTTGGGGCCGACTTGGGTTTTCACCCTTTAGCGGCATATTTTAAGTCTAAGTGTGATTTTTGTAAATTATCGTCGTACTCTCAAATCGAGAGACCCGGGATTACGCGGTCAGTTCCTACAAGTTGCATAGGTCCCGTGTGAGCTGTTCGTACCTCCTACGGGGCCGTTTGGGGGCTGGTTTGGGTTTTCACCCTTTAACGGCTTGTTTTTAAGTCTAAGTGTGATTTTTGCAAATTATCGTCATACTCTCAAACCGGAAGACCCGGGACCACGCGGTCAGTTCCTACAAGTTGCATTGGTCCCGTGCGAGGTGTTCGTGCCTCCTACGGGGTCGTTTGGGGGCCGATTCGGGTTTCCACCCTTTAACGGCCTGTTTTTAACTTTACGTTTGATTTTTGTAAATCATCATCCTATTCACAAACCGGGAGATCTGGGACTACGCGGTCTGTTCCTACAAGTTACATGGGTCCCGTGCGAGGTGTTTGTGCCTCCTTCGGGGTCGTTTGGGGGCCGATTTGGGTTTTCACCCTTTAACGACTTGTTTTTATGTTTAAGTATTGATTTTCGCAAATTATCATCGTATTCTCAAACTGGGAGACCCGTGACTACGCGGTCAGTTCGTACACGAAACATTGGACCTGTGCGAGGTGTTCGTGCCTCTTACGAGGTCGTTTGGGGACTGGTTTGGGTTTTCACTGTTTAATGACTTATTTTTAAGTTTATGTGTTATTTTTGCAAATTATCATCATATTCTCAAATCGGGAGACCCGTGACTACACGGTCAGTTCCTACAACTTACATTAGTCCCGTGCGAGGTGTTCCTGCCTCTTATAGGGACTTTTGGGTGCTGGTTTGGGTTTTCACCATTTAAGGGCTTGTTTTTAAGTCTAAGTGTTGATTTTTGCAAATTATCGTCGTATTATCAAACCAGGAGACTCGGGACTACGCGATCAGTTCCTACAAGTTGCATTGGTCCCGTGCGAGGTGTTCGTGCCTCCTACGGGGACGTTTGGGGCTGGTTTGGGTTTTCACCCTTTAACGACTTATTTTTAAGTCTAAGTGTGATTTTTGCAAATTATCGTCATACTCTCAAACCGGGACACCCAGGTCTACACGGTCAGTTCTTACTAGTTGCATTGGTCCCGTGCGAGGTGTTCGTGCCTCCTACGAGGTCGTTGGGGGCTAGTTTGGGTTTTCACCCCTTAGCGGCTAGTTTTTAAGTCTAAGTGTGATTTTTGCAAATTATCATCGTACTCTCAAATCGGAAGACCCAAGACCATGCGATCAGTTTCTACAAGTTGCATTGGTCCCATGCGAGGTGTTCGTGCCTCCCATGGGGTCGTTTGGGGGCCGATTTGGGTTTCCACCCTTTCACGGCCTGTTTTTAAGTTTACGTTTGAGTTTTGAAAATTAGCATCCTATTCACAAACAGGGAGATCCGGGACTACGCGGTCAGTTCCTACAAGTTACATGGGTCCCGTGCGAGGTGTTCGTGCTTCCTATGGGGTCGTTTGGGGGCCGGTTTGGATTTTCACCATTTAACGGCATGTTTTTAAGTCCAAGTGTGATTTTTGCAAATTATCATCGTACTCTGAAATCGGGAGGCCCGGGACTACGCGGTCAGTTCCTACAAGTTGCATTGGTCCCGTGCGAGGTGTTTGTACCTCCTACAGGGCCGTTTGGGGGTTGGTTTGGGTTTTCACCCTTTAACGACTTGTTTTGAAGTCTAAGTGTGATTTTTGCAAATTATCTTCATACTCTCAAACCGGAAGACCCGGGACCACGCAGTCAGTTCCTACAAGTTGCATTGGTCCCGTGCGAGGTGTTCGTGCCTCGTATAGGGTCGTTTGGGGGCCGATTTAGGTTTCCACCCTTTAACGACCTGTTTTTAAGTTTACGTTTGATTTTTGCAAATTATCGTCCTATTCACAAACCGGGAGATCCGGGACTACGCTGTCAGTTCCTACAAGTTACATGGGTCCCGTGCGAGGTGTTCGTGCCTGCTACGGGGTCGTTTGGGGGTCGATTTGGGTTTCCACCCTTTAACGGACTGTTTTTAAGTTTACATTTGATTTTTACAAATTATCGTCCTATTCACAAATCGGGAGATCCGGGACTACGCTGTCAGTTTCTACAAGTTACATGGGTCCCGTGCGAGGTGTTCGTGCGTCCTACGGGGTCATTTGGGGGCCGACTTGGATTTTCACCCTTTATCGGCATATTTAAAGTCTAAGTGTGATTTTTGCAAATTATCGTCGTACTCTCAAATCGGGAGACCCGGGATTACACGGTCAGTTCCTGCAAGTTGCATTGGTCCCGTGCGAGGTGTTCGTACCTCCTACGGGGCCGTTTGGGGGCTGGTTTGGGTTTTCACCCTTTAATGGCTTGTTTTTAAGTCTAAGTGCGATTTTTGCAAATTATCATCACACTCTCAAACCGGAAGACCCGGGACCACGCGGTCAATTCCTACAAGTTGCATTGGTCCCGTGCGAGGTGTTCGTGCCTCCTACGGGGTCGTTTGGGGGCCGATTTGGGTTTCCACCCTTTAACGGCCAATTTTTAAGTTTACGTTATTTTTTGCAAATTATCATCCTATTCATAAACCGAGAGATCTGGGACTACGCGATCAGTTCCTATAAGTTACATGGGTCCCGTGCGAGGTGTTCGTGCCTCCTACGGGGTCGTTTGGGGGCCGGTTTGGGTTTTCACCCTTTAGCGGCATGTTTTAAGTCTAAGTGTGATTTTTGCAAATTATCATCGTACTCTCAAATCGGGAGACCCGGGATTACGCGGTCAGTTCCTACAAGTTGCATTGGTCCCGTGCGAGGTGTTCGTACCTCCTACGATGCCGTTTGGGGGCTCGTTTGGGTTTTCACCCTTTAACGACTTGTTTTTAAGTCTAAGTGTGATTTTTGCAAATTATCGTCATACTCTCAAACCGAAAGACCCGGGACCACGCGGTCAGTTCCTACAAGTTGCATTGGTCCCGTACGAGGTGTTCGTGCCTCCTACGGGGTCGTTTGGGGGCCGATTTGGGTTTCCACCCTTTAATGGCTAGGTTTTAAGTTTATGTTTTATTTTTGCAAATTATCGTGCTATTCATAAATCGGGAGATCCGGGACTACGCGATCAGTTCCTACAAGTTACATGGGTCCCGTGCGAGGTGTTTGTGCCTCCTACGGGGTCGTTTGGGGGCCGATTTGGGTTTTCACCCTTTAACGGCTTGTTTTTATGTCTAAGTGTTGATTTTTACAAATTTTCGTCGTATTCTCTAACTGGGAGACCCGTGACTACGCTGTCAGTTCGTACACGAAACATTGGTCCCGTGCGATGTGCTCGTGCCTCTTACGAAGTCGTTTGGGGGCTGGTTTAGGTTTTCACCCTTTAATGGCTTGTTTTTAAGTTTAAGTGTTATTTTTGCAAATTATCATCATATTCTCAAACCGGGAGACCCGTGACTACACGGTCAGTTCCTACAAGTAACATTGGTCCCGTGCGAGGTGTTCCTGCCTCTTATAGGGCCTTTTGGGGGCTGGTTTGGGTTTTCACCATTTAATGGCTTATTTTTAAGTCTAAGTGTTTATTTTTGCAAATTATCGTCGTATTCTCAAACCGGAAGACCCGGGAATACGCGACGTTTGGTGGATGGTTTGGGTTTTCACCCTTTAACGGTCAATTTTTAAGTCTAAGTGTTATTTTTCCAAATTATCATCGTATTCTCAAACCGGGAGACCCAGGACTATACGGTCAATTCCTACAAGTTTCATTGGTCCCGTGCGAGGTGTTCGTGCCTCTTACGAGGTCGTTTGAGGGCTGGTTTGGGTTTTCACCCTTTAACGGCTTGTTTTTAAGTGTAAGTGTTGATTTTTGTAAATTATCGTCGTATTCTCAAACCGGGAGACCCGGGACTAGGCAGTCAGTTCCTAAAGGTTAAATTGGTCCCCTGCGAGGTGTTCGTGCCCCCTACGGGGACGTTTGGTGGTTGGTTTGAGTTTTCACCCTTTAACGGTCAGTTTTAAAGTCTAAGTGTTATTTTTCCAAATTATCATCGTATTCTCAAATCGGGAGACCCGGGATTATGCGGTCAGTTCCTACAAGTTACATGGGTCCCGTGCGAGGTGTTTGTGCCTCCTACGGGGTCGTTTGGGGGCCGGTTTGGGTTTTCATCCTTTAATGGCTTGCTTTTAAGTCTACGTGTGATTTTTGCAAATTATCATCATACTCTCAAACCGAAAGACCCGGGACCACGCGGTCAGTTCCTACAATTTGCATTGGTCCCGTGCGAGGTGTTCGTGCCTCCTACGGGGTCGTTTGGTGGCCGATTTGGGTTTCCTCCCATTAACGGTCAGTTTTTAAGTTTACGTTTGATTTTGGAAAATTATCGTCCTATTCATTTACCGAGAGATCTGGGACTACTCGATCAGTTCCTACAAGTTACATTGGTCCCGTGCGAGGTGTTCGTGCCTCCTACGGGGACGTTTGGTGGCTGGTTTGGGTTTTCACCCTTTAACGGTTAGTTTTTAAGTCTAAGTGTTATTTTTCCAAATTATCATCGTATTCTCAAACCGAGAGACCCGGGATTACGCGATCAGTTCCTACAAGTTACATGGGTCCCGTGCAAGGTGTTCGTGCCTCCTACGGAGTCGTTTGGGGGCCCGTTTGGGTTTTCACCCTTTAACGGCTTGCTTTTTTAGTCTAAGTGTGATTTTTACAAATTATCGTCATACTCTCAAACCGGAAGACCCGAGACCACGCGGTCAGTTCCTACAAGTTGCATTGGTCCCGTGCGAGGTGTTCGTGCTTCCTACGGGGTCGTTTGGGCGCCGATTTGGGTTTCCACCCTTTAACTGCCTGTTTTTAAGTTTACGTTTGATTTTTGCAAATTATCGTCCTATTCACAAACCGGGGGATCCGGGACTATGCGATCAGCTCCTACAAGTTACATGGGTCCCGTGCGAGGTGTTCGTGCCTCCTACGGGGTCGTTTGGGGGCCGGTTTGGATTTTCACCCTTTAACGGCTTGTTTTTAAGTCTAAGTGTGATTTTTGCAAATTATCATCATACTCTCAAACCGGAAGACCCGGGACCAAGCGGTCAGTTCCTACAAGTTTCATTGGTCCCGTGCGAGGTGTTCGTGCTTCCTACGGGGTCGTTTGGGGGCTGGTTTGGGTTTTCACCCTTTAACGATTTGTTTTTTAGTTTAAGTGTTATTTTTGCAAATTATCATCATATTCTCAAACCGGGAGACCCGTGACTAAACGGCCAGTTCCTACAAGTTACATTGGTCCCGTGCGAGGTGTTCCTGCCTCTTACAGGGCCTTTTGGGGGCTGGTTTGGGTTTTCACCATTTAACGACTTATTTTTAAGTCTAAGTGTTGATTTTTGCAAATTATCGTCGTATTCTCAAATCGGAAGACCCAGGAATACGCGATCAGTTCCTATAAGTTACATTGGTCCCGTGTGAGGTGTTCATGCCCCTACGGGGACATTTGGTGGATGGTTTGGGTTTTCACCATTTAACGGTCAGTTTTTAAGTCTAAGTGTTATTTTTCCAAATTATCTTCGTATTCTCAAACCGGGAGACCCGGGACTATGCGGTCAGTTCCTACAAGTTACATTGGTCCCGTGCGAGGTGTTCGTGCCTCTTACGAGGTCGTTTGGGGGCTGGTTTGGGTTTTCACCCTTTAACGGATTGTTTTTAAGTCTAAGTGTTGACTTTGCAAATTATCATCATATTCTCAAACCGGGAGACCCGTGACTACACGGTCAGTTCCTAAATGTTACATTGGTCCTGTGCAAGGTGTTCCTGCCTCTTATAGGGCCTTTGGGGGGCTGATTTGGGTTTTCACCATTTAACGGCTTATTTTTAAGTCTAAGTGTTGATTTTTGCAAATTATCGTCGTATTCTCATACCGAAAGACCCGGGAATACGCGGTCTGTTCCTATAAGTTACATTGGTCCCGTGCGAGGTGTTCATGCCCCTACGGGGACGTTTGGTGGCTGGTTTGGGTTTTCACCCTTTAACAACTTGTTTTTAAGTTTACGTTTGATTTTTGCAAATTATCGTCCTATTCACAAATTGGGAGATCCGGGACAACGCGATCAGTTCCTACAAGATACATGGGTCTCGTGCGAGGTGTTTGTGCCTCCTACGGGGTCGTTTGGAGGCCGATTTGGGTTTTCACCCTTTAACGGCTTGTTTTTAAGTCTAAGTGTTGATTTTTACAAATTATTGTGGTATTCTCAAACTGGGAGACCCCTGACTTTGCAGTCAGTTCATACACGAGACATTTGTCCCGTGCGATGTGTTCCTGCCTCTTACGAGGTCGTTTGGAGGCTGGTTTGGGTATTCACCCTCTAACGACTTGTTTTTAAGTTTAAGTGTTATTTTTTGCAAATTATCATCATATTCTCAAACCGGGAGACCCGTGACTACACGGTCAGTTCCTACAAGTTACATTGGTCCCGTGCGAGGTGTTCCTGCCTCTTACAGGGCCTTTTAGGGGCTGGTTTGGGTTTTCACCATTTAACGGCTTATTTTTAAGTTTAAGTGTTGATTTTTGCAAATTATCGTCATATTCTCAAACCGGAAGACCCGGGATTACGCGGTCAGTTCCTATAAGTTACATTGGTCCCGTGCGAGGTGTTCATGCCCCTACGGGGACGTTTGGTGGTTGGTTTGGGTTTTCACCATTTAACGGTCAGTTTTTAAGTCTAAGTGTTATTTTTCCAAATTATCATCGTATTCTCAAACTGGGAGACCCGGGACTATGCGGTCAGTTCCTACAAGTTACATTGGTCCCGTTCGAGGTGTTCGTGCCTCTTACGAGGTCGTTTGGGGGCTGGTTTGGGTTTTCACCCTTTAACGGATTGTTTTTAAGTCGAAGTGTTGACTTTGCAAATTATCATCATATTCTCAAACCGGGAGACCCGTGACTACACGGTCAGTTCCTAAATGTTACATTGGTCCTGTGCAAGGTGTTCTTGCCTCTTATAGGGCCTTTTGGGGGCTGGTTTGGGTTTTCACCATTTAACGGCTTATTTTTAAGTCTAAGTGTTGATTTTTGCAAGTTATCGTCGTATTCTCAAACCGAAAGACCCGGGAATACGCGGTCAGTTCCTATAAGTTACATTGGTCCCGTGCGAGGTGTTCATGCCCCTACAGGGACGTTTGGTGGCTGGTTTGGGTTTTCACCCTTTAACGACTTATTTTTAAGTTTACGTTTGATTTTTGCAAATTATCGTCCTATTCACAAATTTGGAGATCCGGGACTACGCGATCAGTTCCTACAAGATACATGGGTCTCGTGCGAGGTGTTTGTGCCTCCTACGGGGTCGTTTGGGGGCCGGTTTGGGTTTTTACCCTTTAACGGCTTATTTTTAAGTCTAAGTGTTGATTTTTACAAATTATTGTGGTATTCTCAAACTGGGAGACCCGTGACTTTGCAGTCAGTTCGTACACGAAACATTGGTCCCGTGCGATGTGTTCGTGCCTCTTACGAGGTCGTTTGGAGGCTGGTTTGGGTATTCACCCTCTAACGACTTGTTTTTAAGTTTAAGTGTTATTTTTGCAAATTATCTTCATATTCTCAAATCGGGAGACCCGTGACTACACGGTCAATTCCTACAAGTTACATTGGTCCCGTGCGAGGTGTTCCTGCCTCTTACAGGGTCTTTTGGGTGTTGGCTTGGATTTTCACCATTTAACGGCTTATTTTTAAGTCTAAGTGTTGATTTTTGCAAATTATCGTCGTATTCTCAAATCGGGAGACCCGGGACTACGCGGTCAGTTCCTATAAGTTACATTGGTCCCGTGCGAGGTGTTCATTACCCTACGGGGACGTTTGGTGGCTGGTTTGGGTTTTCACCCTTTAACGGTCAGTTTTTAAGTCTAAGTGTTATTTTTGCAAATTATCATCGTATTCTCAAACCGGGAGACCCGGGACAATGCGGTCAGTTCCTAGAAGTTACATTAGTCCCGTGCGAGGTGTTCGTGCCTCTTACAAGGTCGTTTGGGGGACGATTTGGGTTTCCACCCTTTAACGTTCTGTTTTTAAGTTTACGTTTGATTTTTGCAAATTATCATCCTATTCACAAACCGGGAGATCCGGGACTACGCGGTCAGTTTCTACAAGTTACTTGGGTCCCGTACGAGGTGTTCCTGCCTCCTACGGGGTCGTTTGGGGGCCGATTTGAGTTTTTACCCTTTAGCGGCATATTTTAAGTCTAAGTGTGATTTTTACAAATTATCGTCGTACTCTCAAATCGGGAGACCCGGGATTACTCGGTCAGTTCCTACAAGTTACATTGGTCCCGTGCGATGTGTTCGTCCCTCCTACGGGGCCGTTTGGGGGCTGGTTTGGGTTGTCACCCTTTAACGGCTTATTTTTAAGTCTAAGTGTGATTTTTGCAAATTATCGTCATACTCTCAAACCGAAAGACCCGGGACCACGCGGTCAGTTCCTACAAGTTGCATTGGTCCCGTGCGAGGTGTTCATGCCTCCTACGGGGTCGTTTGGGGGCCGATTTGGGTTTCCTCCCATTAACGATCAGTTTTTAAGTTTACGTTTGATTTTTGCAAATTATCGTCCTATTCATAAATCGAGAGATCTGGGACTACGCGATCAGTTCCTACAAGTTACATTGGTCCCGTGCGAGGTGTTCGTGCCTCCTACGGGGACGTTTGGTGGCTGGTTTGGGTTTTCACCCTTTAACGACCAGTTTTTAAGTCTAAGTGTTATTTTTCCAAATTATCGTCGTATTCTCAAACCGGGAGACCCGTGACTATGCGGTCAGTTCTATAAGTTACATGGGTCCCGTACGAGGTGTTCGTGCCTCCTACGGGGTCGTTTTGGGGGCTGGTTTGGGTTTTCACCCATTAACGGCTTGTTTTTAAGTCTAAGTGTGATTTTTGCAAATTATCGTCATACTCTCAAACTGGGAGACCCGGGACCACGCGGTCAGTTCCTACAAGTTGCATTGGTCCCGTGCGAGGTGTTCGTGCCTCCTACGGGGTCGTTTGGGGGCCGATTTGGGTTTCCACCCTTTAACGGCCAGTTTTTAAGTTTACGTTTGATTTTTGCAAATTATAATCCTATTCACAAACCGGGAGATCCGGGACTATGCGATCAGTTCCTACAAGTTACATGGGTCCCGTGCGAGGTGTTCGTGCTTCCTACGGGGTCGTTTGGGGGCCGGTTTGGGTTTTCACCCTTTAACGACTTGTTTTTAAGTCTAAGTTTTGATTTTTGCAAATTATCGGGGTATTCTCAAACTGGGAGACCCGTGACTACGCGGCCAGTTCATACACGAAACATTGGTCCCGTGCGATGTGTTCGTGCCTCTTACGAGGTCGTTTGGAGGCTGGTTTGGGTTTTCACCCTCTAACGACTTGTTTTTAAGTTTAAGTGTTATTTTTGCAAATTATCGTCATATTCTCAAATCGGGCGACCCGTGACTACACGGTCAGTTCCTACAAGTTACATTGGTCCTGTGCGAGGTGTGCCTGACTCTTACAGGGTCTTTTGGGGGCTGGTTTGGGTTTTCACCATTTAACGGCTTATTTTTAAGTGTAAGTGTTGATTTTTGCAAATTATCGTCGTATTCTCAAACCGGGAGACACGGGACTACGCGGTCAGTTCCTATATGTTACATTGGTCCCGTGCGAGGTATTCATGCCCCTACGGGGACGTTTGGTGGTTGGTTTGGGTTATCACCCTTTAACGGTCAGTTTTTAAGTCTAAGTGTTATTTTTCCAAATTATCATCGTATTCTCAAACCGGGAGACCCGGGACTATGTGGTCAGTTCCTACAAGTTACATTGGTCCCTTGCGAGGTGTTCGTGCCTCTTACGAGGTCGTTTGGGGGCCGATTTGGGTTTCCACCCTTTAACGGCCTGTTTTTAAGTTTACGTTTGTTTTTTTGCAAATTATCATCCTATTCACAAACCGGGAGATTCGGGACTACGCGATCAGTTCCTACAAGTTACATGGGTCCTGTGCGAGGTGTTCGTGCCTCCTACGGGGTCGTTTGGGGGCCGATTTATGTTTTCACCCTTTAACTGTTTGTTTTTAAGTCTAAGTATTGATTTTTACAAATTATCGTCGTATTCTCAAACTGGGAGACCCATGACTACGCGTTCAGTTCGTACATGAAACATTTGTCCCTTGCGAGGTGTTCGTGCCTCTTACAAGGTCGTTTGGGAGCTGGTTTGGGTTTTCACCCTTTAACGGCTTATTTTTAAGTCTAAGTGTGATTGTTGCAAATTATCGTCATACTCTCAAACCGAAAGACCCGAGACCACGCGGTCAGTTCCTATAAGTTTCATTGGTCCCGTGCGAGGTGTTCGTGCCTCCTACGGGGTCATTTGGGGGCCAATTTGGGTTTCCACCCTTTGACGGCCTGTTTTTAAGTCTAAGTGTTGATTTTTGCAAATTATCGTGGGATTCTCAAACTGGGAGACCCGTGACTACGCGTTCTGTTCGTACACGAAACATTGGTCCCATGCGAGGTGTTCGTGCCTCTTACGAGGTCGTTTGGGGGATGGTTTGGGTTTTCACCCTTTAACGGCTTGTTTTTAAGCCTAAGTGTGATTTTTGCAAATTATCGTCATACTCTCAAACCGGGAGACCCGGGACCACGCGGTTAGTTCCTACAAGTTGCATTGGTCCCGTGCGAGGTGTTCGTGCCTCCTACGGGGTCGTTTGGCGACCGATTTGGGTTTCCACCCTTTAACGGCCAGTTTTTAAGTTTACGTTTGATTTTTGCAAATTATCATCCTATTCATAAACCGGGAGATCCGGGACTACGCGATCAGTTCCTACAAGTCACATGGGTCCCGTGCGAGGTGTTCTTGCCTCCTACGGGGTCAGTTGGGGGTCGGTTTGGGTTTTCACCCTTTAACGGCTTGTTTTTAAGTCTAAGTGTTGATTTTTGTAAATTATCATGGTATTCTCAAACTGGGAGACCCGTGACTACGCGGTCAGTTCGTACACGAAACATTGGTCCCGTGCGATGTGTTTGTGCCTCTTACAAGGTCGTTTGGAGGCTGGTTTGGGTTTTCACCCTCTAACGACTTGTTTTTAAGTTTAAGTGTTATTTTTGCAAATTATCATCATATTCTCAAACCAGGAGACCCGTGACAACACGGTCAGTTCCTACAAGTTACATTGGTCCCGTGCGAGGTGTTCCTGCCTCTTACAGGGTCTTTTGGGGGTCGTTTGGGTTTTCACCATTTAACGGCTTATTTTTAAGTCTAAGTGTTGATTTTTGTAAATTATCATCGTATTCTCAAACCGGGAGACCCGGGACTACGCGGTCAGTTCCTATAAGTTACATTGGTCCCGTGCGAGGTGTTCATGACCCTACGGGGACGTTTGGTGGCTGGTTTGGGTTTTCACCCTTTAACGGCTTGTTTTTAATTCTAGGTGTTGATTTTTGCAAATTATCATCGTATTCTCAAACCGGGAGACCCGGGACTACGCGATCAGTTCCTAAAAGTTAAATTGGTCCCGTGCGAGGTGTTCGTGCCCCCTACGGGGACGTTTGGTGGCTGGTTTGGGTTTTCACCCTTTAACGGTCAGTTTTTAAGTCTAAGTGTTATTTTTCCAAATTATCGTCGTATTCTCAAACCGGGAGACCCGGGACTATGCGGTCAGTCCCTACAAGTTTCATGGGTCCCGTGCGAGGTGTTCGTGCCTCCTACGGGGTTGTTTGGGGGCCAATTTGGGTTTCCACCCTTTAAAGCTTGTTTTTAAGTTTACGTTTGATTTTTGCAAATTATCGTCCTATTCACAAACCGGGAGATCCGGAACAATGCGGTCAGTTCCTACAAGTTACATGGGTCCCGTGCGAGGTGTTTGTGCCTCCTACGGGGTCGTTTGGGGGCCGGTTTGGGTTTTCACCCTTTAACGGCTTGTTTTTAAGTCTAAGTGTGATTTTTGCAAATTATCGTCATACTCTCAAGCCGAAAGACCCGGGACCACGCGGTCAGTTCCTAGAAGTTGTATTGGTCCCGTGCGAGGTGTTCGTGCCTCCTACGGGGTCATTTGGGGGCCGATTTGGGTTTCCACCCTTTAACGGCCGGTTTTTAAGTTTACGTTTGAGTTTTGCAAATTATCATCCTATTCACGAACCGGGAGATCCGGGACTACGCGATCAGTTCCTACAAGTTACATGGGTCCTGTGCGAGGTGTTCGTGCCTCCTACGGGGTCGTTTGGGGTTGGTTTGGGTTTTCACCCTTTAACGGTCAGTTTTTAAGTCTAAGTGTTATTTTTCCAAATTAGCGTCGTATTCTCAAACTGGGAGACCCGTGACTACGCGTTCAGTTCGTACACGAAATATTCGTCCCGTGCGATGTTTTCGTGCCTCTTATGAAGTCGTTCGGGGGCTGGTTTGGATTTTCACCCTTTAACGGCTTGTTTTTAAGTTTAAGTGTTATTTTTGCAAATTATCTTCATATTCTCAAATTGGGAGACCCGTGACAACACGGTCAGTTCCTACAAGTTACATTGGTCCCGGGCGAGGTGTTCCTGCCTCTTACAGGGTCGTTTGGGGGCTGGTTTGGGTTTTCACCCTTTAACGGCTTGTTTTTAAGTCTAAGTGTTGATTTTTGCAAATTATCTTCGTATTCTCAAATCGGGAGACCCGGGACTACGCGATCAGTTCCTAAAAGTTAAATTGGTCCCGTGCGAGGTGTTCGTGCCCCCTACGGGGACGTTTGGTGGCTGGTTTGGGTTTTCACCCTTTAACGGTCAGTTTTTAAATCTAAGTGTTATTTTTCCAAATTATCGTCGTATTCTCAAATCGAGAGACCCGGGACTATGCAGTCAGTTCCTACAAGTTAGATGGGTCCCGTGCGAGGTGTTCGGGCCTCCTACGGGGTCGTTTGGGGGCCGGTTTGGGTTTTCACCCTTTATCGGCTTGCTTTTAAGTCTAAGTGTGATTTTTACAAATTATCGTCATACTCTCAAATCGGAAGGCCCGGGACCACGCGGTCAGTTCCTACAAGTTGCATTGGTCCCGTGCGAGGTGTTCGTGCCTCGTACGGGGTCGTTTGGGGGCCGATTTGGGTTTGCACCCTTTAACGGCCTATTTTTAAGTTTCCGTTTGATTTTTGCAGATAATCATCCTATTCACAAACGGGGATATCCGGGACTACGCGGTCAGTTCCTACAAGTTACATGGATCCCGTGCGAGGTGTTCGTGCCTCCTACGGGGTCGTTTGGGGGCCGATTTGGGTTTCCACCCTTTAACGGCCTGTTTTTAAGTTTGCGTTTGACTTTTATAAATTATCGTCCTGTTAACAAATCGGGAGATCCGGGACTACGCGGTCAGTTTCTACAAGTTGCATTGGTCCCATGCGAGGTGTTCGTACCTTCTACGGGGCCGTTTGGGGGATGGTTTGGGTTGTCACCCTTTAACGGCTTGTTTTTAAGTCTAAGTGTGATTTTTGCAAATTATCGTCATACTCTCAAACCGGAAGACCCGAGACCACGCGGTCAGTTCCTACAAGTTGCATTGGTCCCGTGCGAGGTGTTCGTACCTCCTACGGGGTCGTTTGGGGGCCGATTTGGGTTTCCTCCCATTAACGGTCAGTTTTTAAGTTTACGTTTGATTTTTGCAAATTATCGTCCTATTCATTAACCGAGAGATCTGGGACTACGCGATCAGTTCCTACAAGTTACATTGGTCCCGTGCGAGGTGTTTCGTGCCTCCTACGGGGACGTTTGGTGGCTGGTTTGGGTTTTCACCCTTTAACGGTCAGTTTTTAAGTCTAAGTGTTATTTTTCCAAATTATCGTCGTATTCTCAAACCGAGAGACCCGGGATTACGCGGTCAGTTCCTACAAGTTACATGGGTCCCGTGCGAGGTGTTCGTGCCTCCTACGGAGTCGTTTGGGGGCCGGTTTGGGTTTTCACCCTTTAACGGCTTGCTTTTTTAGTCTAAGTGTGATTTTTGCAAATTATCGTCATACTCTCAAACCGAAAGACCCGAGACCACGCGGTCAGTTCCTACAAGTTGCATTGGTCCCGTGCGAGGTGTTCGTGCCTCCTAGAGGGTCGTTTGGGGGCTGATTTGGGTTTTCACCCTTTAACGGCCTATTTTTAAGTTTACGTTTAATTTTTGGAAATTATCATCCTACTCACAAACCGGGGTATCCGGGACTACGCGGTCAGTTCCTACAAGTTACATGGGTCCCGTGCGAGGTGTTCGTGCCTCCTACGGGGTTGTTTGGGGGTCGGTTTGGATTTTCACCCTTTAACGGCTTGTTATTAAGTCAGTGTGATTTTTGCAAATTATCATCATACTCTCAAACCGGGAGACCCGGGACCACGCGGTCAGTTCCTACAAGTTGCATTCGTCCCGTGCGAGGCGTTCGTGCCTCCTACGGGGTCGTTTGGGGGCTGGTTTGGGTTTTCACCCTTGAACGGCTTGTTTTTAAGTTTAAGTGTTATTTTTGCAAATTATCGTCATATTCTCAAACCGGGAGACCCGTGGCTACACGGTCAGTTCCTACAAGTTACATTGGTCCCGTACGAGGTGTTCCTGCCTCTTACAGGGTCTATTGGGGGCTGGTTTGGGTTTTCACCATTTAACGGCTTATTTTTAAGTCTAAGTGTTGATTTTTGCTATTTATCGTCGTATTCTCAAACCGAGAGACCCGGGACTACGCGGTCAGTTCCTATAAGTTACATTGGTCCCGTGCGAGGTGTTCGTGCCCCTACGGAGAGGTTTGGTGGCTGGTTTGGGTTTTCACCCTTTAACGGTCAGTTTTTAAGTCTAAGTGTTATTTTTCCAAATTATCATCGTATTCTCAAACCGGGAGACCCGGGACTATGCGGTCTGTTCCTACAAGTTACATTGGTCCCGTGCGAGTTGTTCGTGCCTCTTACGAGGTCGTTTGGGGGCCAATTTGGGTTTCCACCCTTTAATGGCCAGTTTTTAAGTCTAAGTGTTGATTTTTGCAAATTATCATCGTATTCTCAAACCGGGAGACCCGGGACTACGCGGTCAGTTCCTACAAGATACATGGGTCCCGTGCGAGGTGTTCGCGCCCACTACGGGGTCGTTTGGGAACCGATTTGGGTTTTCACCCTTTAACGGCTTGTTTTTAAGTCTAAGTGTTGATTTTTGCAAATTATTGTTGTATTCTCAAACTGAGAGACCCGTGACTTCAGGGTCAGTTCGTACACGAAACATTGGTCCCGTGCGATGTGTTCGTGCCTCTTACGAGGTCGTTTGGATGCTGGTTTGGGTAATCACCCTCTAACGACTTGTTTTTAAGTTTAAGTGTTATTTTTGCAAATTATCATCATATTCTCAAACCGGGAGACCCGAGACTACACGATCAGTTCCTACAAGTTACATTGGTCCCGTGCGAGGTGTTCCTGCCTCTTACGGGGACATTTCGGGGCTGGTTTGGATTTTCACCATTTAACGGCTTATTTTTAAGTCTAAGTGTTGATTTTTGCAAATTGTCGTCGTATTCTCAAATCGGGAGACCCGGGACTACGCGATCAGTTCCTATAAGTTACATTGGTCCCGTGCGAGGTGTTCATGCCCCTACGGGGACGTTTGGTGGCTGGTTTGGGTTTTCACCCTTTAACGGTCAGTTTTTAAGTCTAAGTGTTATTTTTCCAAATTATCATCGTATTCTCAAACCGGGAGACCCGGGACTATGCGGTCAGTTCCTACAAGTTACATTGGTCCCGTACGAGGTGTTCGTGCCTCTTACGAGGTCGTTTGGGGGCCGATTTGTGTTTCCACCCTTTAACGGCATGTTTTTAAGTTTACGTATGATTTTTGCAAATTATCATCCTATTCACAAACCGGGAGATTCGGGACTACGCGATCAAATCCTACAAGTTACATGGGTCCTGTACGAGGTGTTCGTGCCTCCTACGGGGTCGTTTGGGGGCCGATTTGGGTTTTCACCCTTTAACAACTTATTTTTAAGTCTAAGTATTGATTTTTACAAATTATCGTCGTATTCTCGAACTGGGAGACCCGTGACTACGCGTTCAGTTCGTACACGAAACATTGGTCCCGTGCGAGGTGCTCGTGCCTCTTACGAGGTCGTTTGGGGGCTGGTTTGGGTTTTCACCCTTTAACGGCTTGTTTTTCAGTCTAAGTGTGATTTTTGCAAATTATCGTCATACTCTCAAACCGGAAGACCCAAGACCACGCGGTCAGTTCCTACAAGTTGCATTGGTCCCGTGCGAGGTGTTCGTGCCTCCTACGGGGTCGTTTGGGGGCCGATTTGGATTTCCACCCTTTAACGCCCGGTTTTTAAGTTTACGTTTGATTTTTGCAAATTATCATCCTATTCACAAACCGGGAGATTCGGGACTACGCGGTCAGTTCCTACAGGTTACATGGGTCCCGTGCGAGGTGTTCGTGCCTCCTACCGGGTCGTTTGGGGGCCGGTTTGGGTTTTCACCCTTTAATGGCTTATTTTTAAGTCTAAGTGTTGATTTTTGCAAATTATCATGGTATTCTCAAATTGGGAGACCCGTGACTACGCGGTCAGTTCGTACATGAAACATTGGTCCCGTGCGAGGTGTTCGTGCCTCTTACGAGGTCGTTTGGAGGCTGGTTTGGGTTTTCATCCTCTAACGACTTGTTTTTAAGTTTAAGTGTTATTTTTGCAAATTATCGTCATATTCTCAAATCGGGAGACCCGTGACTACATGGTCAGTTCCTACAAGTTACATTGGTCCCGTATGAGGTGTGCCTGCCTCTTAAAGGGTCTTTTGGGGGCTAGTTTGGGTTTTCACCATTTAACGACTTATTTTTAAGTCTAAGTGTTGATTTTTGCAAATTATCGTCGTATTCTCAATCCAGGAGACACGGGACTACGCGGTCAGTTCCTCTAAGTTACATTGGTCCCGTGCGAGGCGTTCATGCCCCTATGGGGACGTTTGGTGGCTGGTTTGGGTTATCACCCTTTAACGGTCAGTTTTATGTCTAAGTGTTATTTTTCCAAATTATCATCGTATTCTCAAATCGGGAGACCCGTGACTATGCGGTCAGTTCCTACAAGTTACATTGGTCCCGTGCGAGGTGTTCGTGCCTCTTACGAGGTCGTTTGGGGGCCGATTTGGGTTTCCACCCTTTAACGGCCTGTTTTTAAGTTTACGTTTGATTTTTGCAAATTATCATCCTATTCACAAACCGGGAGATCCGGGACTACGCGATCAATTCCTACAAGTTACGTGGGTCCTGTGCGAGGTGTTCGTGCCTCCTACGGGGTCGTTTGGGGACCGATTTGGGTTTTCACCCTTTAACTGCTTGTTTTTAAGTCTAAGTATTGATTTTTACAAATTATCGTCATATTCTCAAACTGGGAGACCCGTGACTACGCGTTCAGTTCGTACACGAAACATTGGTCCCGTGCGAGGTGTTCGTGCCTCTTACGAGGTCGTTTGGGGGCTGGTTTGGGTTTTCACCCTTTAACGGCTTGTTTTTAAGTCTAAGTGTGATTTTCGCAAATTATCGTCATACTCTCAAACCGAAAGACCCGAGACCACGCGATCAGTTCCTACAAGTTTCATTGGTCCCGTGCGAGGTGTTCGTGCCTCCTACGGGGTCATTTGGGGGCCGATTTTGGTTTCCACCCTTTAACGCCCGATTTCTAAGTTTACGTTTGATTTTTGCAAATTATCGTCCTATTCACAAACCCGGAGATTCGGGACTACGCGGTCAATTCCTACAGGTTACATGGGTCCCGTGCGAGGTGTTCGTGCCTCCTACGGGGTCGTTTGGGGGCCAGTTTGGGTTTTCATCCTTTAACGGCTTGTTTTTAAGTCTAAGTGTTGATTTTTGCAAATTATCGTGGTATTCTCAAACTGGGAGACCCGGGACTATGCGGTCAGTTCCTACAAGTTACATTGGTCCCGTGCGAGGTGTTCGTGCCCCCCTACGGGGACGTTTGGTGGCTGGTTTGGGTTTTCACCCTTTAACGGTCAGTTTTTAAGTCTAAGTGTTATTTTTCCAACTTATCGTCGTATTCTCAAATCGGGAGACCCGGGACTATGCGGTCAATTCCTAAAAGTTACATGGGTCCCGTGCGAGGTGTTCGTGCCTCCTACGGGGTCGTTTGGGGGCCGATTTGGGTTTTCACCCTTTAACAGCTTGCTTTTAAGTCTAAGTGTTGATTTTTGCAAATTATCGTCGTATTCTCAAACTGGGAGACCCGTGACTGCGCGGTCAGTTCGTACACAAAACATTGGTCCCGTGCGAGGTGTTCGTGCCTCTTACGAGGTCGTTTAGGGGCTGGTTTGGGTTTTCACCCTTTAACGGCTTGTTTTTAAGTCTAAGTGTTATTTTTGGAAATTATCGTCATATTCTCAAACCAGGAGACCCGTGACTACACGGTCAGTTCCTACAAGTTACATTGGTCCCGTACGAGGTGTTCTTGCCTCTTACAGGGACTTTTGGGGGCTGGTTTGGGTTTTCACCATTTAACGGCTTATTTTTAAGTCAAAGTTTTAATTTTTGCAAATTATCATCGTATTCTCAAATCGAAAGACCCGGGAATACGCGGTCAGTTCCTATAAGTTACATTGGTCCCGTGCGAGGTGTTCATGCCCCTACGGGGACGTTTGGTGGCTGGTTTGGGTTTTCACCCTTTAACGGTCAGTTTTTAAGTCTAAGTGTTATTTTTCCAAATTATCATCGTATTCTCAAACCGGGAGACCCGGGACTATGCGGTCAGCTCCTACAAGTTACATTGGTCCCGTGTGAGGTGTTCGTGCCCCTTACGAGGTCGTTTGGGGGCTAGTTTGGGTTTTCACCCTTTAACGGCTTGTTTTTAAGTCTGAGTGTTGATTTTTGCAAATTATCGTCGTATTCTCAAACCGGGAGACCCGAGACTACGCGATCAGTTCCTAAAAGTTAAAATGGTCCCGTGCGAGGTGTTCGTGCCCCCTACGGGGACATTAGGTGGTTGGTTTGGGTTTTCACCCTTTAACGGTCAGTTTTTAAGTCTAAGTGTTATTTTTCCAAATTATCGTCGTATTCTCAAACCGGGAGACCCGGGACTATGCGATCAGTTCCTACAAGTTAGATGGGTCCCGTGCGGGGTGTTCGTGCCTCCTACGGGGTCGTTTGGGGGCCGGTTTGGGTTTTCACCCTTTAACGGCTTGCTTTTAAGTCTAAGTGTGATTTTTGCAAATTATCGTCATACTCTCAAACCGGAAGACCCAGGACCACGCGGTCAGTTCCTAGAAGTTGCATTGGTCCCGTACGAGGTGTTCGTGCCTCGTACGGGGTCGTTTGGGGGCCAATTTGGGTTTCCACCCTTTAACGGCCTATTTTTAAGTTTCCGTTTGATTTTTGCAAATTATCATCCTATTCACAAACCGGGAGATCCGGGACTACGCGGTCAGTTCCTACAAGTTACATGGGTCCCGTGCGAGATGTTCGTGCCTCCTACGGGGTCATTTGGGGGCCGATTTGGGTTTTCATCCTTTAACGGCTTATTTTTAAGTCTAAGTGTGATTTTTACAAATTATCGTCATACTCTCAAACCGAAAGACCCGGGACCACGCGGTCAGTTTCTACAAGTTGCATTGGTCCCGTGCGAGGCGTTCGTGCCTCCTACGGGGTCGTTTGGGGGCTGGTTTGGGTTTTCACCCTTTAACAGCTTGTTTTTAAGTTTAACTGTTTTTTTTGCAAATTATCATCATATTCTCAAACCGGGAGACCCGTGGCTACACGGTCAGTTCCTACATGTTACATTGGTCCCGTGCGAGGTGTTCCTGCCTCTTACAGGGTCTATTGGGGGCTGGTTTGGGTTTTCACCATTTAACGACTTATTTTTAAGTCTAAGTGTTGATTTTTGCAAATTATCGTCGTATTCTCAAACCGGGAGACCCGAGACTACGCGGTCAGTTCCTATAAGTTACATTGGTCCCGTGCGAGGTGTTCGTGCCCTTACGGGGACGCTTGGTGGCTGGTTTGGGTTTTCACTCTTTAACGGTCAGTTTTTAAGTCTAAGTGTTATTTTTCCAAATTATCATCGTATTCTCAAACCGGGAGACCCGAGACTATGCGGTCAGTTCCTACAAGTTACATTGGTCCCGTGCGAGGTGTTCGTGCCTCTTACGAGGTCGTTTGGGGGCCGATTTAGGTTTCCACCCTTTAACGGCCAGTTTTTAAGTCTAAGTGATGATTTTTGCAAATTATCATCGTATTCTCAAACCAGGAGACCCGGGACTACGCGGTCAGTTTCTACATGTTACATGGGTCCCGTGCGAGGTGTTCGTGCCTACTACGGGGTCGTTTGGGGGCCGGTTTGGGTTTTCACCCTTTAACGGCTTGTTTTTAAGTCTAAGTGTTGATTTTTGCAAATTATTGTGGTATTCTCAAACTGGGAGACCTGTGACTTCGCGGTAAGTTCGTACACGAAACATTGGTCCCGTGCGATGTGTTCGTGCCTCTTACGAGGTCGTTTGGAGGCTGGTTTGGGTATTCACCCTCTAACGACTTGTTTTTAAGTTTAAGTGTTATTTTTGCAAATTATCATCATATTCTCAAACCGGGAGACCCGTGACTACACGGTCTGTTCCTACTAGTTACAATGGTCCCGTGCGAGGTGTTCCTGCCTCTTATAAGGTCATTTGGTGGCTGGTTTGGATTTTCACCATTTAACGGCTTATTTTTAAGTCTAAGTGTTGATTTTTGCAAATCATCGTCGTATTCTCAAACCGAGAGACCCGGGACTACGCGGTCAGTTCCTCTAAGTTTCATTGGTCCCGTGTGAGGTGTTCATGCCCCTACGGGGACGTTTGGTGGCTGGTTTGGGTTTTCACCCTTTAACGGTCAGTTTTTAGGTCTAAGTGTTATTTTTCCAAATTATCATCGTATTCTCAAACCGGGAGACCCGGGACTATGTGGTCAGTTCCTACAAGTTACATTGGTCCCGTACGAGGTGTTCGTGCCTCTTACGAGGTCGTTTAGGGGCCGATTTGGGTTTCCACCCTTTAACAGCCTGTTTTTAAGTTTATGTTTGATTTTTGCAAATTATCATCCTATTCAGAAACCGGGAGATTTTGGACTACGCGATCAGTTCCTACAAGTTATATGGGTCCTGTACGAGGTGTTCGTGCCTCCTACGGGGTCGTTTGGGGGCCGATTTGGGTTTTCACCCTTTAACGGCTTGTTTTTAAGTCTAAGTATTGATTTTTACAAATTATCGTCGTATTCTCAAACTGGGAGACCCGTGACTACGCGTTCAGTTCGTACACGAAACTTTGGTCCCGTGCGAGCTGTTCGTGCCTCTTACGAGGTCGTTTGGGGGCTGGTTTGGGTTTTCACCCTTTAACGGCTTGTTTTTTAGCCTAAGTGTGATTTTTGCAAATTATCATAATACTCTCAAACTGGAAGACCCGAGACCACGCGGTCAGTTCCTACAAGTTGCATTGGTCCCGTGCGAGGTGTTCGTGCCTCCAACGGGGTCGTTTGGGGGCCGATTTGGGTTTCCACCCTTTAACGCCCGGTTTTTAAGTTTACGTTTGATTTTTGCAAATTATCATCCTATTCAAAAACCGGGAGATTCGGGACTACGCGGTGAGATCCTACACGTTACATGGGTCCCGTGCGAGGTGTTCGTGTCTCCTACCGGGTCGTTTGGGTGCCGATTTGGGTTTTCACCCTTTAACGGCTTATTTTTAAGTCTAAGTGTTGATTTTTGCAAATTATCGAGGTATTCTCAAACTGGGAGACCTGTGACTACGCGGTCAGTTCGTACACGAAACATTAGTCCCGTGCGAGGTGTTCGTGCCTCTTACGAGGTCGTTTGGGGGCTGGTTTGGGTTTTCACCCTTTAACGGCTTGTTTTTAAGTCTAAGTGTGATTTTTGCAAATTATCGTCATACTCTCAAACCGAGAGACCCGAGAGCACGCGGTCAGTTCCTACAAGTTGCATTGGTACCGTGCGAGGTGTCCGTGCCTCCTACGGGGTCGTTTGGGGGCCGATTTGGGTTTCCACCCTTTAACGGCCAGTTTTTAAGTTTACGTTTGATTTTTGCAAATTATCATCCTATTCACAAACCGGGAGATCCGGGACTACGCAATCAGTTCCTACAAGTTACATGGGTCCCGTGCGAGGTGTTCGTGCCTCCTACGGGGTCGTTTGGGGGCCGGTTTGAGTTTTCACCCTTTAACGGCTTGTTTTCAAGTATAAGTGTTGATTTTTGCAAATTATCGTGGTATTCTCAAACTGGGAGACCCGTGACTACGCGGCCAGTTCATACACGAAACATTGGTCCCGTGCGATGAGTTCGTGCCTCTTACGAGGTCGTTTGGAGGCTGGTTTGGGTTTTCACCCTCTAATGACTTATTTTTATGTTTAAGTGTTATTTTTGCAAATTATTGTCATATTCTCAAACCGGGAGACCCGTGACTACACGGTCAGTTCCTACAAGTTACATTGGTCCCGTGCGAGGTGTGCCTGCCTCTTACAGGGCCTTTTGGGGGCTGGTTTGGGTTTTCACCATTTAACGGCTTATTTTTAAGTCTAAGTGTTGATTTTTGCAAATTATAGTCGTATTCTCAAACCGGGAGACACGGGACTACGCGGTCAGTTCCTATAAGTTACATTGGTCCTGTGCGAGGTGTTCATGCCCCTACGGGGACGTTTGGTGGCTGGTTTGGGTTATCACCCTTTAACGGTCAGCTTTTAAGTCTAAGTGTTATTTTTCCAAATTATCATCGTATTCTCAAACCGGGAGATCCGAGACCACGCGGTCAGTTCCTATAAGTTTCATTGGTCCCGTGCGAGGTGTTCGTGCCTCCTACGGGGTCATTTGGGGGCTGATTTGGGTTTCCACCCTTTAACGCCCGGTTTTTAAGTTTACATTTGGTTTTTGCAAATTATCATCCTATTCACAAATCGGGAGATTCGGTACTACGCGGCCAGTTCCTCAGGTTACATGGGTCCCGTGCGAGGTGTTCGTGCCTCCTACGGGGTCGTTTGGGGGCCGGTTTGGGTTTTCACCCTTTAACGGCTTGTTTTTAAGTGTAAGTGTTGATTTTGGCAAATTATCATGGTATTCTCAAACTGTGAGACCCGTGACTATGCGTTCAATTCGTACACGAAACATTGGTCCCGTGCGAGGTGTTCGTGTCTCTTACGAGGTCGTTTGGGGGATGGTTTGGGTTTTCACCCTTTAACGGCTTGTTTTTAAGCCTAAGTGTGATTTTTGCACATTATGATCATACTCTCAAACCGGGAGACTCGGGACCACGCGGTTAGTTCCTACAAGTTGCATTGGTCCCGTGCGAGGTGTTAGTGCCTCCTACGGGGTCGTTTGGGGGCCGATTTGGGTTTCCACCTTTTAACGGCCAGTTTTTAAGTTTACGTTTGATTTTTGAAAATTATCATCCTATTCACAAACCGGGAGATCCGGGACTACGCGATCAGTTCCTACAAGTTACATGGGTCCCGTGCGAGGTGTTCGTGCCTCCTACGGGGTCATTTGGGGGCCGGTTTGGGTTTTCACCCTTTAACGGCTTGTTTTTAAGTCTAATGTTGATTTTTGCAAATTTTCGTCGTATTGTCAGACTGGGAGAACCGTGACTACGCGGTCAGTTCGTACACGAAACATTGGTCCCATGCGAGGTGTTCGTGCCTATTACGAGGTCGTTTAGGGGTTGGTTTGGGTTTTCACCCTTTAACGGCTTGTTTTTAAGCCTAAGTGTTATTTTTGGAAATTATCGTCATATTCTCAAACCGGGAGACCCGTGAGTACACGGTCAGTTCCTACATGTTACATTGGTCCCGTACGAGGTGTTCCTGCCTCTTACAGGGACTTTTGGGGGCTGGTTTGGATTTCACCATTTAACGGCTTGTTTTTAAGGCTAAGTGTTGATTTTTGCAAATTATCGTCGTATTCTCAAACCGGGAGACCCGGGACTATGCGGTCAGTTCCTATAAGTTACATTGGTCCCGTGCGAGGTGTTCATGCCCCTACGGGGACGTTTGGTGGCTAGTTTGGGTTTTCACCCTTTAACGGCCAGTTTTTAATTCTAAGTGTTATTTTTCCAAATTATCATCGTATTCTCAAACCGGGAGACCCGGGACTATGCAGTCAGTTCCTACAAGTTACATTGGTCTCGTGCGAGGTGTTCGTGCCTCTTACGAGGTCGTTTGGGGGCTTGTTTGGGTTTTCACCCTTTAACGGCTTATTTTTAAGTTTAAGTGTTGATTTTTTCAAATTATCATCATATTCTCAAATCGGGAGACCCGGGACTACGCGGTCAGTTCCTACAAGTTACATTGGTCCCGTGCGAGGTGTTCGTGCCCCCTACGGGGACATTTGGTGGTTGGTTTAGGTTTTCACCGTTTAACGGCCTGTTTTTAAGTCTAAATGTTACTTTTTCAAATTATCATCGTATTCTTAAATCGGGAGTCCCGAGACTACGCGGTCAGTTCCTACAAGTTACATTGGTCCCGTGCGAGGTGTTCGTGCCTCATACGGGGATGTTTAGTGCTAGGTTTAGGTTTTCACCCTTTAACAGCCTATTTTTAAGTGTAAGTGTTATTTTTGCAAATTATCGTCATATTTTCTAACCGGGATAACCGCGACTACTCGATCAGTTCGAACAAGTTACATTGGTCCTATTCGAGTTGTTCGTACCTCTTTGGAGATTGATTTTAGCGAGGATTTTTTGGGAAATATTTGTATTATTTTGATGTATAGGGCTTTGGAGATTTGTATTTTATTTTCAAGTTAGTATGTAATTCGAGAGACTTGTTGTAATTGAAGAGATTGAGATTAGTGGATTTATATTATTTTGGGTTTATTTAGAAGCTTGATACCTTGTCACTTGTGGATTTGGATTTATTTTATCGCATTAGCGCTCCGTTCGCTCTCCCCGGGCGGGCGGGGTGTTACTTCAACGGCTTGTTTTTAAATTTAAGTGTTGATTTTTTCAAATTATCGTCATATTCTCAGACCGGGAGACCCGTGACAACGCGGTCAGTTCCTACAAGGTACATTGGTCCCGTGCGAGGTGTTCGTGCCCCCTACGGGGACGTTTGGTGGCTGGTTTGGGTTTTCACCCTTTAACGGTCAGTTTTTAAGTCTAAGTGTTATTTTTCCAAATTATCGTTGTATTCTCAAACCGAGAGACCCGGGACTATGCGGTCAGTTCCAACAAGTTACATGGGTCCCGTGCGAGGTGTTAGTGCCTCCTACGGGGTCGTTTGGGGACCGGTTTGGGTTTTCACCCTTTAACGGCTTGCTTTTAAGTCTAAGTTTTGATTTTTGCAAATTATCGTCGTATTCTAAAACTGGGAGACCCATGACTACGCGATCGGTTCGTACACGAAACATTGCTCCCGTGCGAGGTGTTCATGCCTCTTACAAGGTCGTTTGGGGGTGGTTTGGGTTTTCACACTTTAACGGCTTGTTTTTAAGTCTAAGTGTTATTTTTGCATATTATCGTCATATTCTCAAACCGGGAGACCCGTGACTACACGGTCAGTTCCTACAAGTTACATTGGTCCCGTACGAGGTGTTCCTGCCTCTTACAGGGCCTTTTGGGGGTTGGTTTGGATTTTCACCATTTAACGGCTTATTTTTAAGTATAAGTGTTGATTTTTGCAAATTATCGTCGTATTCTCAAACCGCGAGACCCGGAACTACGCGATCTGTTCCTATAAGTTACATTGGTCCCATGCGAGGTGTTCATGCCCCTACGGGGACGTTTGGTGGCTGGTTTGGATTTTCACCCTTTAACGGTCAATTTTTCAGTATAAGTGTTATTTTTCGAAATTATCATCGTATTCTCAAACCGGGAGACTCAGGACTATGCGGTCATGTCCTACAAGTTACATTGGTCCCGTATGAGGTGTTCGTGCCTCTTACGAGGTCGTTTGGGGGCTGGTTTGGGTTTTCACCCTTTAACGGCTTATTTTTAAGTCTAAGTGTTGATTTTTGCAAATAATCATCGTATTCTCAAACCGGGAGACCCGGGACTACGCGGTCAGTTCCTACAAGTTACATTGGTCCCGTGCGAGGTGTTCGTGCCCCCTACGGGGACGTTTGGTGGCTGGTTTGGGTTTTCACCCTTTAACGGGCAGTTTTTAAGTCTAAGTGTTATTTTTCCTAATTATCATCATATTCTCAAATCGGGAGCCCCGGGACTATGCGGTCAGTTCCTACAAGTTACATTGGTCCCGAGTGAGGTGTTCGTGCCTCTTACGAGGTCGTTTGGGGGCTGGTTTGGGTTTTCACCCTTTAACGGCTTGTTTTTAAGTCTAAGTGTTGATTTTAGCAAATTATCGTCGTATTCTCAAACCGGGAGACCCAGGACTACGCGGTCAGTTCTTACAAGTTACATTGGTCCCGTGCGAGGTGTTCGTGCTCCCTACGGGGACGTTTGGTGGTTGATTTAGGTTTTCACCATTTAACGGCCTGTTTTTAAGTCTAAGTGTTATTTTTCCAAATTATCGTTGTATTATTAAATCGGGAGACCCGAGACTACGCGGTCAGTTCCTACAAGTTACATTGGTCCCGTGCGAGGTGTTCGTGCCTCATACGGGGATGTTTAGTGGCAGGTTTAGGTTTTCACCCTTTAACAGCCTATTTTTAAGTCTATGTGTTATTTTTGCAA
This sequence comes from Sambucus nigra, assembly GCA_949130495.1. Taxonomy (NCBI): domain Eukaryota; kingdom Viridiplantae; phylum Streptophyta; class Magnoliopsida; order Dipsacales; family Adoxaceae; genus Sambucus; species Sambucus nigra. The sequence goes on from OX422210.1 coordinate 210,641,998, forward strand.
ATTATCATCATATTTTCAAACCGGGAGAACCGCGGCTACTCGATCAGTTCGAACAAGTTACATTGGTCCTATTCGAGGTGTTCGTGCCTCTTACGGGTCCGTTTGGGGACTGGTTTGGGTTTTCACCCTTCAACGGCTTGTTTTTAAATTTAAGTGTTGATTTTTTCAAATTATCGTCATATTCTCAGACCGAGAGACCCGTGACAATGCGGTCAGTTCCTACAAGGTACATTGGTCCCGTGCGAGGTGTTCGTGCCCCCTACGGGGACGTTTGGTGGCTGGTTCGGGTTTTCATCCTTTAACGGTCAGTTTTTAAGTCTAAGTGTTATTTTTCTAAATTATCATCGTATTCTCAAATCGGGAGCCCCGGGACTTTGCGGTCAGTTCCTACAAGTTACATTGGTCCCGTGCGAGATGTTCGTGCCTCTTACGAGGTTGTTTGGTAGTTGGTTTGGGTTTTCACTCTTTAACAACTTGTTTTTAAGTCTAAGTGTTGATTTTTGCAAATTATCATCGTATTCTCAAATCGGGAGACCCAGGACTACACGGTCAGTTCTTACAAGTTACATTGGTCCCGTGCGAGGTGTTCGTGCCCCCTACGGGGACGTTTGGTGGTTGGTTTAGGTTTTCACCGTTTAACAGCCTGTTTTTAAGTCTAAGTGTTATTTTTTCAAATTATCGTCGTATTCTTAAATCGGGAGACCCGAGACAACGCGGTCAGTTCCTACAAGTTACATTGGTCCCGTGCGAGGTGTTCGTGCCTCATACGGGGATGTTGAGTGGCAGGTTTAGGTTTTCACCCTTTAACAGCCTATTTTTAAGTCTAAGTGTTATTTTTGCAAATTATCGTCATATTTTCAAACCGGGAGAACCGCGACTACTCGATCAGTTCGAACAAGTTACATTGGTCCTATTCGAGGTGTTCGTGCCTCTTACGGGTCCGTTTGGGGACTGGTTTGGGTTTTCACCCTTCAACGACTTGTTTTTAAATTTAAGTGTTGATTTTTTCAAATTATCGTCATACTCTCAGACCGGGAGACCCGTGACAACGCGGTTAGTTCCTACAAGGTACATTGGTCCCGTGCGAGGTGTTCGTGACCCCTACGGGGACGTTTGGTGGCTGGTTTGGGTTTTCATCCTTTAACGGTCAGTTTTTAAGTCTAAGTGTTATTTTACTAAATTATCATCGTATTCTCAAATCGGGAGCCCCGGGACTATGCGGTCAGTTCCTACAAGTTACATTGGTCCCGTGCGAGGTGTTCGTGCCTCTTACGAGGTCGTTTGGTGGTTGGTTTGGGTTTTCACTCTTTAACAACTTTTTTTTAAGTCTAAGTGTTGATTTTTGCAAATTATCATCGTATTCTCAAACCGGGAGACCCGGGACTACACGGTCAGTTCTTACAAGTTACATTGGTCCCGTGCGAGGTGTTCGTGCCCCCTACGGGGACGTTTGGTGGTTGGTTTAGGTTTTCACCGTTTAACAGCCTGTTTTTAAGTCTAAGTGTTATTTTTCCAAATTATCGTCGTATTCTTAAATCGGGAGACCCGAGACTACGCGGTCAGTTCCTACAAGTTACATTGGTCCCGTGCGAGGTGTTCGTGCCTTATACGGGGATGTTTAGTGGCAGGTTTAGGTTTTCACCCTTTAACAGCCTATTTTTAAGTCTAAGTGTTATTTTTGCAAATTATCGTCATATTTTCAAACCGGGAGAACCGCGACTACTCGATCAGTTCGAACAAGTTACATTGGTCCTATTCGAGGTGTTCGTGCCTCTTTGGAGATTGATTTTAGCGAGGATTTTTTGGGAAATATTTGTATTATTTTGATGTATAGAGCTTTGGAGATTTGTATTTTATTTTCAAGTTAGTATGTAATTCGAGAGACTTGTTGTAATTAAAGAGATTGAGATTAGTGGATTTATATTATTTTGGGTTTATTTAGAAGCTTTATACCTTGTCACTTGTGGATTTGGATTTATTTTATCGCATTAGCGCTCCGTTCGCTCTTCCCGGGCGGGCGGGGTGTTACTTCAACGGCTTGTTTTTAAATTTAAGTCTTGATTTTTTCAAATTATCGTCATATTCTCAGACCGGGAGACCCGTGACAACGCGGTCAGTTCCTACAAGGTACATTGGTCCCGTGCGAGGTGTTCGTGCCCCCTACGGGGACGTTTGGTGGCTGGTTTGGGTTTTCACACTTTAACGGTCAGTTTTTAAGTCTAAGTGTTATTTTTCCAAATTATCGTCGTATTCTCAAACCGGGAGACCCGGGACTATGCGGTCAGTTCCTACAAGTTACATGGGTCCCATGCGAGGTGTTCGTGCCTCCTACGGGGTCGTTTGGGGACCGGTTTGGGTTTTCACCCTTTAACGGCTTGCTTTTAAGTCTAAGTTTTGATTTTTGCAAATTATCGTCGTATTCTCAAACTGGGAGACCCATGACTACGCGGTCAGTTCGTACACGAAACATTGGTCCCGTGTGAGGTGTTCATGCCTCTTACGAGGTCGTTTGGGGGTGGTTTGGGTTTTCACACTTTAACGGTTTGTTTTTAAGTCTAAGTGTTATTTTTGCAAATTATCGTCATATTCTCAAACTGGGAGACCCGTGACTACACGGTCAGTTCCTACAAGTTACATTGCTCCCGTACGAGGTGTTCCTGCCTCTTACAGGGCCTTTTGGGGGCTGGTTTGGATTTTCACCATTTAACGGCTTATTTTTAAGTATAAGTGTTGATTTTTGCAAATTGTCGTCGTATTCTCAAACCGGGAGACCCGGAACTACGCGATCTGTTCCTATAAGTTACATTGGTCCCGTGCGAGGTGTTCATGCCCCTACGGGGACGTTTGGTGGCTGGTTTGGATTTTCACCCTTAACGGTCAATTTTTAAGTATAAGTGTTATTTTTCGAAATTATCATCGTATTCTCAAACCGGGAGACTCGGGACTATGCGGTCATGTCCTACAAGTTACATTGGTCCGGTGCGAGGTGTTCGTGCCTCTTACGAGGTCGTTTGGGGGCTGGTTTGGGTTTTCACCCTTTAACGGCTTGTTTTTAAGTCTAAGTGTTGATGTTTGCAAATAATCCTCGTATTCTCAAACCGGGAGACCCGGGACTACGCGGTCAGTTCCTATAAGTTACATTGGTCCCGTGCGAAGTGTTTGTGCCCCCTACGGGGACGTTTGGTGGCTGGTTTGGGTTTTCACCCTTTAACGGTCAATTTTTTAGTCTAAGTGTTATTTTTCCTAATTATCATCGTATTCTCAAATCGGGAACCCCGGGACTATGCGGTCAGTTCCTACAAGTTACATTGGTCCCGTGCGAGGTGTTCGTGCCTCTTACGAGGTCGTTTGGGGGCTGGTTTGGGTTTTCACGCTTTAACGGCTTGTTTTTAAATTTAAGTGTTGATTTTTTCAAATTATCGTCATATTCTCAAACCGAGAGACCCGTGACAATGCGGTCAGTTCCTACAAGGTGCATTGGTCCCGTGCGAGGTGTTCGTGCCCCCTACGGGGACGTTTGGTGGCTGGTTCGGGTTTTCATCCTTTAACGGTCAGTTTTTAAGTCTAAGTGTTATTTTTCTAAATTATCATCGTATTCTCAAATCGGGAGCCCCGGGACTATGCGGTCAGTTCCTACAAGTTACATTGGTCCCGTGCGAGATGTTCGTGCCTCTTACGAGGTTGTTTGGTGGTTGGTTTGGGTTTTCACTCTTTAACAACTTGTTTTTAAGTCTAAGTGTTGATTTTTGCAAATTATCATCGTATTCTCAAACCGGGAGACCCGGGACTACACGGTCAGTTCTTACAAGTTACATTGGTCCCGTGCGAGGTGTTCGTGCCCCCTACGGGGACGTTTGGTGGTTGGTTTAGGTTTTCACCGTTTAACAGCCTGTTTTTAAGTCTAAGTGTTATTTTTTCAAATTATCGTCGTATTCTTAAATCGGGAGACCCGAGACAACGCGGTCAGTTCCTACAAGTTACATTGGTCCCGTGCGAGGTGTTCGTGCCTCATACGGGGATGTTTAGTGGCAGGTTTAGGTTTTCACCCTTTAACAGCCTATTTTTAAGTCTAAGTGTTATTTTTGCAAATTATCGTCATATTTTCAAACCGGGAGAACCGCGACTACTCGATCAGTTCGAACAAGTTACATTGGTCCTATTCGAGGTGTTCGTGCCTCTTACGGGTCCGTTTGGGGACTGGTTTGGGTTTTCACCCTTCAACGGCTTGTTTTTAAATTTAAGTGTTGATTTTTTCAAATTATCGTCATACTCTCAGACCGGGAGACCCGTGACAACGCGATTAGTTCCTACAAGGTACATTGGTCCCGTGCGAGGTGTTCGTGCCCCCTACGGGGACGTTTGGTGGCTGGTTTTGGTTTTCATCCTTTAACGGTCAGTTTTTAAGTCTAAGTGTTATTTTACTAAATTATCATCGTATTCTCAAATCGGGAGCCCCGGGACTATGCGGTCAGTTCCTACAAGTTACATTGGTCCCGTGCGAGGTGTTCGTGCCTCTTACGAGGTCGTTTGGTGGTTGGTTTGGGTTTTCACTCTTTAACAACTTTTTTTTAAGTCTAAGTGTTGATTTTTGCAAATTATCATCGTATTCTCAAACCGGGAGACCCGGGACTACACGGTCAGTTCTTACAAGTTACATTGGTCCCGTGCGAGGTGTTCGTGCCCCCTACGGGGACGTTTGGTGGTTGGTTTAGGTTTTCACCGTTTAACAGCCTGTTTTTAAGTCTAAGTGTTATTTTTCCAAATTATCGTCGTATTCTTAAATCGGGAGACCCGAGACTACGCGGTCAGTTCCTACAAGTTACATTGGTCCCGTGCGAGGTGTTCGTGCCTTATACGGGGATGTTTAGTGGCAGGTTTAGGTTTTCACCCTTTAACAGCCTATTTTTAAGTCTAAGTGTTATTTTTGCAAATTATCGTCATATTTTCAAACCGGGAGAACCGCGACTACTCGATCAGTTCGAACAAGTTACATTGGTCCTATTCGAGGTGTTCGTGCCTCTTTGGAGATTGATTTTAGCGAGGATTTTTTGGGAAATATTTGTATTATTTTGATGTATAGAGCTTTGGAGATTTGTATTTTATTTTCAAGTTAGTATGTAATTCGAGAGACTTGTTGTAATTAAAGAGATTGAGATTAGTGGATTTATATTATTTTGGGTTTATTTAGAAGCTTTATACCTTGTCACTTGTGGATTTGGATTTATTTTATCGCATTAGCGCTCCGTTCGCTCTTCCCGGGCGGGCGGGGTGTTACTTCAACGGCTTGTTTTTAAATTTAAGTCTTGATTTTTTCAAATTATCGTCATATTCTCAGACCGGGAGACCCGTGACAACGCGGTCAGTTCCTACAAGGTACATTGGTCCCGTGCGAGGTATTCGTGCCCCCTACGGGGACGTTTGGTGGCTGGTTTGGGTTTTCACCCTTTAACGGTCAGTTTTTAAGTCTAAGTGTTATTTTTCCAAATTATCGTCGTATTCTCAAACCGGGAGACCCGGGACTATGCGGTCAGTTCCTACAAGTTACATGGGTCCCGTGCGAGGTGTTCGTGCCTCCTACGGGGTCGTTTGGGGACCGGTTTGGGTTTTCACCCTTTAACGGCTTGCTTTTAAGTCTAAGTTTTGATTTTTGCAAATTATCGTCGTATTCTCAAACTGGGAGACCCATGACTACGCGGTCAGTTCGTACACGAAACATTGGTCCAGTGTGAGGTGTTCATGCCTCTTACGAGGTCGTTTGGGGGTGGTTTGGGTTTTCACACTTTAACGGTTTGTTTTTAAGTCTAAGTGTTATTTTTGCAAATTATCGTCATATTCTCAAACCGGGAGACCCGTGACTACACGGTCAGTTCCTACAAGTTACATTGCTCCCGTACGAGGTGTTCCTGCCTCTTACAGGGCCTTTTGGGGGCTGGTTTGGATTTTCACCATTTAACGGCTTATTTTTAAGTATAAGTGTTGATTTTTACAAATTTTCGTCGTATTCTCAAACCGGGAGACCCGGAACTACGCGATCTGTTCCTATAAGTTACATTGGTCCCGTGCGAGGTGTTCATGCCCCTACGGGGACGTTTGGTGGCTGGTTTGGATTTTCACCCTTAACGGTCAATTTTTAAGTATAAGTGTTATTTTTCGAAATTATCATCGTATTCTCAAACCGGGAGACTCGGGACTATGCGGTCATGTCCTATAAGTTACATTGGTCCGGTGCGAGGTGTTCGTGCCTCTTACGAGGTCGTTTGGGGGCTGGTTTGGGTTTTCACCCTTTAACGGCTTGTTTTTAAGTCTAAGTGTTGATGTTTGCAAATAATCCTCGTATTCTCAAACCGGGAGACCCGGGACTACGCGGTCAGTTCCTATAAGTTACATTGGTCCCGTGCGAAGTGTTTGTGCCCCCTACGGGGACGTTTGGTGGCTGGTTTGGGTTTTCACCCTTTAACGGTCAATTTTTTAGTCTAAGTGTTATTTTTCCTAATTATCATCGTATTCTCAAATCGGGAACCCCGGGACTATGCGGTCAGTTCCTACAAGTTACATTGGTCCCGTACGAGGTGTTCGTGCCTCTTACGAGGTCGTTTGGGGGCTGGTTTGGGTTTTCACGCTTTAACGGCTTGTTTTTAAGTCTAAGTGTTGATTTTTGCAAATTATCGTCGTATTCTCAAACCGGGAGACCCAGGACTACGCGGTCAGTTCTTACAAGTTACATTGGTCCCGTTCGAGGTGTTCGTGCCCCGTACGGGGACGTTTGGTGGTTGGTTTAGGTTTTCACCGTTTAACGGCCTGTTTTTAAGTCTAAATGTTATTTTTCCAAATTATCGTTATATTCTTAAATCGGGAGACCCGAGACTACGCGGTCAGTTCCTACAAGTCTCATTGGTCCCGTGCGAGGTGTTCATGCCTCATACGGGGATGTTTAGTGGCACGTTTAGGTTTTCACCCTTTAACAACCTATTTTTAAGTCTAAGTGTTATTTTGGCAAATTATCGTCATATTTTCAAACCAGGAGAACCGCGACTACTCGATCAGTTCGAACAAGTTACATTGGTCCTATTCGAGGTGTTCGTGCCTCTTACGGGTCCGTTTGGGGACTGGTTTGGGTTTTTACTCTTCAACGGCTTGTTTTTAAATTTAAGTGTTGATTTTTTCAAATTATCGTCATATTCTCAGACCGGGAGACCCGTGACAACGCGATCAGTTCCTACAAGGTACATTGGTCCCGTGCGAGGTGTTCGTGCCCCCTACGGGGACGTTTGGTGGCTGGTTTGGGTTTTCACCCTTTAACGGTCAGTTTTTAACTCTAAGTGTTATTTTTCCAAATTATCGTCGTATTCTCAAACCGGGAGACCCGGGACTATGCGGTCAGTTCCTACAAGGTACATTGATCACGTGCGAGGTGTCCGTGCCTTTTACGGGTCCGTTTGGTGGCTGGTTTGGGTTTTCACCCTTCAACGGCTTGTTTTTAAGTATAAGTGTTGATTTTTGCAAATTATCGTCGTATTCTCAAATCGGGAGACCCGTGACTACGCGGTCAGTTCTTACAAGTTACATTGGTCCCGTGCGAGATGTTCGTACCTCTTACGGGACCGTTTGGGGACTGGTTTGGGTTTTCACCCTTCAACGACTTGTTTTCAAGCCAAATCAACATATTTTGAAATTATCGTCATATTCTCAAATCGGGAGACCCACGACTACGCGGTCAGTTCGTACAAGTTACATTGGTCCCGTTCGAGGTGTTTGTGTCTCTTACAGGGACGTTTGGGGGCTAGTTTGGGTTTTCACCCTTTAACGGTCTGTTTTTAAGTTTTAAGTGTTGATTTTTGCAAATTATCGTTATATTCTGAAACCGGGAGACCTGTGACTACGCGGTCAGTTCGTACAAGTTACATTAGTCCCGTGCGAGGTGTTCGTTTCATTTGTTTATTCGTTAAATCTAACATGTTTTAACATTTAAAGTAAACTCAACAACAACAGCAAATTCCAAAACCAAACTACCAGCAAATCCCTTCCACCAATTTAACTAAATAAGCTCATAAAGTAAGCCATGAAGTGATTTTCAAAGTTTAAAATGAATGATCAGATATAGAATGAAAGAGACAAACTATAAATGTTGAGTAGAAATAATTCATTGCATATTAAAAGGTTATTAAATGGATACTAAATAATAGTTACCTGTAGTTACTTGATTAAGATTGGATGGAGCTGGAGGTGCTCAAAACAAGAAGCTCCATTCTTTGTATTGTTTTTCCTTCAAATAAAAACTTGGGATCTCCTACCTACTCACAAAAATCCATATGTCCATTACATATAAGAACATATTAGAAAGGTAAATGGTTCAATATATAATGAAATAAATAAATATTCACATTAACAACACATCGAAATATATGTATATTTTAAAGCAGGCAATGCTTTAAATTATCCTATTAGTCTTATTGTATGCAACTTGTTTACAAATACAATCCTTTAGTCAATCATATTCACATCAACAACACATCAATATATATATACATATATATATATATATATATATATACATATATATATATGTATATATATATATATATATATATATATATCAGTGCATATCTACTGAGAATGATGTCATGTGAACTTGGCACATTGCGACGCATATCAGACTTAAGGTATAGAAAATTTTGAGTAAATACCTTCATGATTGAAACATTCATGAAACAAACGCTTCAAGAATTCATAATTAGGTCGTTGATCGAATGGCAATAATGGAAGTATGATGCAAACTCCACTGGGTGAGACTTGCATAAAACCTTCAAAAAGAACATAATTTATAGCACAGTTGAAAATACAATCAAAAAGATAAGTTGTATAAAACATACCTCAACGGGAGTTGATAACTTCTTCTCGCATATTTTTTCATACTTTTGCTTCGTTGTAACAGCTTTTAAATGCTGCCACCCTGCCATGAAATGCTACAAAGGGTCCTGTTAAAAGAGTATACAACTGGCTTAAACACATTATGTATTATGGAAAGAAATAAATATGAAACAATAAAATACAAGAGGCTCAGTCGTAAAAAAGGAATTGCTTTACAACCTTAAAAAGTGTTCTACAACAACAAGCCTACTAACATTCACAAAAAGAGAACCCAGTCATTAAAGATTGCAGCATTTTAGAATTTGGAGCCAACCACGTTCTATATTATTGTTGAGTAATTTATGCTGAAAACTAATTCACAATATTTTGAGTCAAAAACCAATAATTCATAGCACTAATTTTAAACATGATATAATCTAACCCCAGATAAGTAAAACAAGAGCTCCTTTTATTTACTCTCCTTTTGATAAAATAATTTGAAATTTCAATACCCACACATTATTTTAGCAGTTGATTTTTAAACTAATGGAATTTTGTTGAATATTGTTTTTATCAGACTACTAAAGTGAAAGCTTATAATGTATTGTTTCTAAAATGCATTGAAAAAGTTATGAAAAAATAAAACATAAAGAGGTGAGAAAATAAAAAGAACTCTTGTCCATCATTTAACAAATAAAAAACTACCAAACAAATAGTCAACAACAAGATCCAACTTTTACCACCAAACTAATTTTTTGGATTTTTTTTGCAATTTTTAACCCTAAAAATGTTGAGGTAGTAATTACCTAAATTTGGATTCCTAAACTTTTTTTGGATTGTTTTTACTTATTTCTCCATGACTTCCTATAATTACAACAATTTCAGACTAGTTTTAAACACAAATTTTAAACTGTTTTAAACACAAATTTCAAACTTCTAATTGTTTAATACAAATTACAAATTTGAACACAGTTTAAACACAACTTTGTTTATTCAAACTGTTTTAGCACAAATTTCACATGGACATGGATACACAAATTTCAACACAATATAAACAGAAATTTCAACACAATTTAAACACAAATTTAAAATTTTGTTGATTAACAAATAAAAAAGATAAAAAAAACATACCTGTGTTGGCAACAGGTATGTTGCAATTTGCTGTTGCTGTTTGAGAGAGAGGTACGGTGTGAGAGCCTAGCTCCGGTGACCGGTTGAGAGGTCCGGAGATCCGGTGAGGTTGAGAGAGAGAGAGGTCCGGTGAGGTTGACAGAGAGAGGTCTGGTGTGAGAGCCTAGGTCCTGTAAAACCCCTATATTTTTTTTTCTAAAATTGATCTAGGGCGGCCGCCCCACATCGGCTTGGGGTGGATCCGCCCCTGCCACCAACACGACCCGGTTCTTCAAAAACCTTAGGCTCTACCACCGCCGGTGCTACAAGAGCAACCATACGATCACCGCCTCTCTTCTTCTCCTGGTACTCGTCGTAATCATTGAGGCGATTAGGGATTTGTGTGTGAGAGAGAGAGCGGGAGGCGAGCGGGAGAGAGGAAAGAGAGAGGGAGAACAAAAATCATTAAGGGTATTAATTTTTTTAGGATATTTATATTTTAGTGAAGTGTTCTAAATTTTGGCACACTTTTAAACAGTGCCAAAATTTGGCACGGCTTAAAAGTGTGCCAGATTATTATTAAACAGTGCCAAAATTTGGCACGGCTTAAAACTGTGCCAGATTTTTGATATCAAGGTGTGCCAATTTGGTGTTTTTGGTTTAGTGTATGGATATAAGATGTGAGCGTGAAGTCCTCATAATTGCATTTATTAATCCCATTTATTCTAAAATTTGTATTTTTCTTTAAAATTGCAAAAATGGCTATGAAAGCTCTTTATTTACAATGCAATGGGGTTAACAAGTCCTAGATTTGGGTGTAAATAATACAAAATAATGCACTCATCATGATGTTAGCTTGTATTTTTTTCATCTGGTCGAGGATCTCGCTCTCTTCTATGGTCATTTCTATCATAGAATTTTCTCGACAACACTCTCCCCTTTATCCGTCGTTGCTGATTGAGGGTTCGAACTCTGGTAGTGCCTCCGAGATCTAGTCACATGGTTCAAAGAAGAAGGGAAAAATAAAAACCCTGTTTCTTCATCTATCTCGAGTTATTCTTCCACTTTGTTGATCTCCCCTAGCAGATCTTTGAACGATATCATCCCACATACACTGATCACTAGGCTAGCCTTTTTATATCCTGGCTCTTCATTTGAAATATCAAATCCACCCCCCATCCGGCAGCAACGATGTCATCCATCCACGAGAAGTCAATGCATTCTACAAACTCAACAGCTTCTTCGTATATATCCCCCCACTCAATGGGGAGATACATAAGTGAAGGGACCAACTACCCTTATAATTTCAATCATCAAGTAGCTCGTGCATACTGTAAATTTCATCGATCTGTCGGAACAAGTTTATCATAATCTGAACTGCATCGTACAAACTTACTTCATCAACGAGCACTACCAAATTATTATATTCCCAAGCCCACTTTCAAGCTTCCATGAACAGTGTGCTAAACTTCTAGCAGTTAATGGTAATTTTCGAGCGCAATTTAAGCCTAAACTCTAGGAGCTTGTTCAGTACCGCTGGTAATTCCATATCCTTCCCTCTGAAATGGGTATTAATGATAATACATGCTCTTGTAATAAGTGACAGAGCCTAGTCGGCAAAATAGGTAGGGTGTAAGAGATAATATAGGCAAACTTTGTGTGAATATTGGGGTTTAATGGGTACAATTTGGGCAGATGGGTCAAATTCTAGATCATTTTCTATGAAGATAGCATTTGCATGATTTGGGAGTGGATTGTGAGTAGCGTTTATCTTATAATTGTATAGTTGGGCGATAACACCTTGGTTAATTTGAATTTAGATTACATTCTAGGGATTGAAATACTTATAAGTGGTATGGCCGTCATTTTGATGGAAATCATAATGGGGGTCAGGTTTGAAATTTTTGGGAAGTGGGTTTGGTAATGGACGAGGGTCCAATGGCTTGAAGATATTTCATCTTAATAGGGCTTGGTAGACTTTGGAGAGGGGAGCATGAAGCTCGGTATATTCTTTTCTAACTTGGTAAAGGAGGCTTTTTGGTGCCTAAGAGGTATAAGGATGTGAGATGTTGTTGATGGTCGAGACTGTAGTAGGCTTATCATATTTTCTTGGAGTGAACTGTCTGCATATTTTCTTTGGCTCAACTTAAGTTTTGGCAAGACTTTCTTCAATATCCACTCCTGCTTCCCGAAGGGCTAAAAAATAGGGGTAATATTGTCCTCTCATTGTCGCTCGGACATGGGGTAAGAAGTTTTTCTTCACAATACTAACTTTCTCCTCTTCAGAGGGTCGGTTAGTCATGGTGGCCACTTTCTACCTCCACCTTGTTATAAAATTACTAACAGTTTCTCCAAGATTCTTCTTGAGAAGTTCTAAATCACTACGTGTAACCTCCAATTACTCGGTGTACTTGTATTGTGACATGAATTCATAGGCAACATCCTCTAAATTACGAATTCTGGATTCCTCGAGGGATAAGAACGAGTGAAGATGGATATCCTTACAAGTCTATTGGAACATCTGGTCCATATTTCTCAGAGGCACCTAGGAGAGTCATGGCTCGGTGGTAACTTCATATATGGACAATTTAGGGCCCGCTACCCCCGAACTTCTCAATGTTGGGCATTTTAAACTTTTGCAGTAGCCTTGTTTTAGGGTATGGAGAATATGGGTGTAATCCATGTAGTTCCCGTACATTAGGATTTGGTCAAAATTCTTGGTTAATAGCTTAAGGTCCTCCTTGACCTTGTTCAACTCTTCTTTCTTCAGAGCGGTGAGTACTGGCAGGTTAGCCCCTGGCTGGGCAATAGTCAACATAGGTAGTTGAGATGGTGGTGGCCCATTGGCAAGAGGGGAACGTGGGGTGTGCTAATACTCTTTCAGAACCTAAATAGTCTTAGGTGCGGGTGGACCCATAGCATGAGGGACGGGGACCTCTAGCTCCTTGGGAAATGGGATTTGGTTTTGCACCATCTCATAAACCTTGGTTTGAAGGTTGTCAATTTTAGCGGTAAGTTAGACTAGAGCCGTTATTATATCAAACTGCACATTCGGTACTTAGTTTGTGTTCTCCATGGAGAGTGGGAAAAGGTGGATTCTGGATTTGGAGGAAGTAGCGGGAGAGCTGATGGAGCTTCAGGTTAGTTTGACGGAAGATCGAATCCGATAGGGAGCCAGGACAAGGGACGAGTATTGATTCGTATCGAATATTGCATTTTATACCCTTTTAACTTATGCATTTTAGCCCCCTCGGGTACTTTAATGCCTATAATTATGCCCGTTAATCAGACAGCCTCCATTTTATATGCTAACATGTTATTTGAGGTATAATTGAGATTTTATAGGTAATAAAGTGCTTTGTATGAAGTTTGGACGCATTTCGGTAAAGTTCCGTCGCGATTCGCACGTTCAGGGGCATTTTTGTAATTTCACACTTCGGGATTTATGCCCGAAGTATTCACGAAAGTTGTAGCCCTCGAACCAAGCTTCGCGTGTCCGTGAACGATGCTAGAATCGAAGTCCGATCGAAGGAAACATGGACCTTTAAGCGGGGAAGAATTATAAGAATTGATTTATTAATATTTTGTTTATTCATTAACAATCTATTTAATGACTTCCATGTTCTTTTCTCTTTCATTTCGCAGCACACTCCAATTCAGAAATGACGATTTCTCCATTGTGCTCGGGTTTTTCTTGGGTTTTGGCTTGACCCAAATTGGGATGCTTTTGGCCAAATTGAACACACGATTATAAAGCTTTGGATTGTGCAAAACACTGACGAGCTCGAAATGGGTCTTGGCTCACTATTAATCGAGATTTTTGGTCATTTTGAACCTGGAGGTTTTTGGCCATTTTGAACATGATGGAATTGGATTTCTTGACTTGGCGTTGGTTTTGTGATGAAGCTAATAGCAGCGACCCATTTTCGCAGTGCAAATGGTGGTAGCAGCATTTGATTTTGGTGGTTTCCCATTTTCGGTTTTGGCAGCAAAATGCATGGAAGCTGCAGCGTGGTGGGTTGTTATAGCAGCGCCGGTCGACCGGCCCAGCCGCCGTGGTAGACCGAGTTTCAATGTTTTATTGTGGGTTGCTTCTAGTGTGTTGCTCCTCTTCCACGCGGTCGACCGGCCTGAGGCCCCGGTCGACCGGTCCCCTATTTTCCCTTTTGTCCGAGATTACCTGTTACCCACTTTCTATTTTTTATTTTCTTTATCCTTTTTCTGTTGTTAGTTAATTAAGAGACTTATCCCATTTTATTTTATTTTCTCTTTTCCTTTTTTTTTTGGAAACTTAGTATAAATAGAACGTCTTTGTTTACTGTTGGGGGGGGGGGGTATTTTTAGTTCTTAGGTTAGGGTTTGAGAGATAATTTGGGGTTTCTTGTGGAGACCACCCCTCTCCTCCATTTTCTTTATGGTTTGACACCCATCAATGTAAGTGGATGATTTTTCATTATGTCCCTCTTTTATGTATGTTTTGTTCCTATTTTTTCATTATTTCCATTTATTTTCAAGTCAATTTTAAATTGTGTAGTTAATTTAATTAGTCGTCTTATTTACTTAGTTTAATTTATTTAATGCTTTTAATCATTCTTTGCGGCTAATTTAATCTAGGTTGTGTTGGATTGAACTCACTTCGGGTTTACGGGTTGCTTTGCTTTGGTGATGGAGTTTTACGTACTTATTTCGAGTGGGTTGTCCTAGTTATTACGCCTAGGAGATTTAACGGGGTATACCATATATGCTCTGTATTTACGACCTTGCGTGCGTAATTTTCTGGGTATTTGTTGATGCCAAAATCTTATTAGACTTTTATGCGAATTTAGGGGTGTGACAACTCTGGCTTTAATTAACTATCGAAACGAGACTCAATCTTAATAACTCATCGACCCATGTAACCATTTTATACTAATTAACTCAGGGTGAGGGATATTCGATGCTACATATAGCTTTTATTCATTTTGTTAATTTAGTTTAAATACACTCATGCCTAGTTTATCTTTTCTTTCTTTTTAGTTAAGAAAATACCTTTTACACTTTTATTTAGAAGTATTAAACCAATTAAATTCTAACAATTCGTCTCTATGGATTTTCGATACCCGGACTTAGCCGTTATACTCACCTGTTGAGTATAGTCATAAGTTTAGGTTTTTGTATTAAGGCGGTGAACAGAAAACAATGATCGACTTTTTGGCACGCGCTACTTTTCACCCTTAATCAGGTATGCGATCAACCCGAGAGGAAAAAATATTCGAATTTATTTTTGAAAGAGAGGAAGGAAAAACTTTTATTATTGAAAAAGGAGGAAAATATTTTTGACATTTTTTTTTTGGAAAGGGAAGGACAAAATACTTTTAGAATGTTTTTGACAAAGGGAGAGAAAAACGTCTTGTGATGTTTATGATGAAAGGAAGGAAAGTGCCTTTGGTATTTTGATAAAAGAAAGAAAAAATGTTGTTGACACTTTTGTAAGGAAGGAGGAAAAATGAGAAAAGGGTCTCAACATTATTATTATTATTATTATTATTATTATTATTATTATTATTATTATTATTATTATTATTATTGTTGTTGTTGTTGTTGTTGTTGTTGTTGTTGTTGTTGTTGTTGTTGTTGTTGTTGTTATTACTATTACTATTACTATTACTATTATTATTATTATTATTATTATTATTATTATTATTATTATTATTATTATTATTATTATTATTATTATTATATTTTCACTTGTATTTGGTTTACCTAAATGTAAAAAAATGTCGGATGAGACCCGAGCCTGAAAAAATTGGGTTTGAAAAATATGTAAAACATGGTTCATGTTGTTTCCAGGCTCATGGACAGGGTCCCATTTTGAAAAATACAAAATCGCATGAAAATTTGGGTGGAATGCTGACCCGTTATTTCGGCAAAATTTCGGGTAGTAACCAAAAAACTAAATATGAGTGCTTTAGGTTTGACACCTATATAAGGCTATACAGTTGTTGGGTTAGTGGAATAGTTCCCCCCTTTAGTGTGACTTCCATGATATACGTCTTGCTTTTGAGGGCAATCGGTACGCGTGGACAAACCATTTAATATGACTAAGTGTACGTGTATTGCCTCACTATATACCTCGTGGGGTGATCTAGCGCTAACCGTGAGCTCGTGTAGAAGCACTGTCATTATTTTCGGTTCACCGCCTCAATGAAAAAACATAAACTATGAGTACACTCGATAAGGGAGTATAGCGGTCAGTCCGGTTATCGAGAATCCACGGGGAATGTCGTATAGATTATAATTGATTTATCACTTCAAGAATAAAAGTCCAAAAGGTGATAGGTAGGTTATGGTGAAAAAGGAAAAGAAAGAAAAGTTAAAACTAAATTACAACTAATTAAAACGAGAGTCGGGATCGCATTCCCGCCCCGGGATAAACAACGCATAGTTATAATTTCTGTTTGAAAGTTATTTAACCGAGCATTTCAATCAAGCATAAACATCACACAATAAGGAATCCAATCTAAAGTTGCGAGATTAAACATTTAACAAAAAATGATCACACATGGATTAAATTTGGATTATCGCTATAAACACTAAGGGCCTGTTTGGTTTGCAACTATAATTCTGTTTTCTGTGTTTAAATACAATTCTGATAAGAATCTGTGTTTGGCAACCAATTTTAAAACACAAAATTATAATAATTCTGTGTTATAATCTAATTTTTTAGAAAACAGGTTTAGGGTGTTTTATAACTTTTGTTTTTAATTTTTCAATTCAAAATTATCCATTCTTAATATTTTAATGCAGTTATACCTTAATATATAATATACATACATAATACATTAATATGTGTGTAATTCTTATAAATAAAAAATATATATGTACATGTACACAAAATTACATATGGAGTAATATAAATTAAATAATATTATCAATAGATACATGATACTTATATATAGTTTTACACATGTATTATTAATGTATGCAATAATATAAAATATACATATAGTACATATGTATTAAAAAATATTATCAATTCATGTATGTATATAATTTTATAGTGAATTATACATGCAATATCATTAATATATATATATATATAGTTAAACTCCCCAACATACTTCATTAAATATACCTAAAAATACATGATATTAAATGTGCATGTATATAATGTATGATGTATGTATGTATGTATGTATGTATGTATGTATGTATCATGTATGTATATTCATTAAATATACCTAAAAATACATGATATTAAATGTACATATATATAATTTATGATGTATGTATGTATGTATGTATGTATGTATTCATGTATCATGTATGTATAAAAGTTTTATGTATGTTTAACTATACACACACACACACACACACACACACACACACACATATATATATATATATATATGTTCAATATAAATATACATGATTGCCAATTTTATCAAATTTTTAAAAAACTGTATTTAAAAACAAGTTACCAAACGCACACCAATAATTATAAACAAAAAAATTGAATTTTAAAACTGTATTTAAAAACATCGTTTAAATCGAGTTTTCTGAGTAGCGAACCAAAAAGGTCCTAACGTTGCATGAAAAAGAAAGTTAAACATATAACAATCCGACTTTGATACGCGAGGTTTCAATTAAACACAATTTTACACAAAACCAAACTTTCGGAGCTCAATACCCATTATTGGTAGAAATGCAATCCCAACCTGTTATCTGTGGGCTAGACATGGAATTAAACTAATTTAAACGACAATTAAACTAAGGAAAACAATAAATAAATGAAAACAACAATTATATAGGCATGGAAATGAAATACAAGCAAGAAATAAAGCATAAACAAAGGAAGTAACAACTATATTAATGGTAGGGATAATGAATATTACAAGTTATAAAATCCAAATGGGCACAACCCCAAAGAGAAATGAAGATGAGCTCCCCAAAACCAAACCCTAAACTAATTAAAATGAAGAGGAAATGTTTATAGAGTAAAAACCTAGTGGGAAACTTGCAATAAGAAGAAACAAAAATTTGCAGGACCAAATCGATTCGGCTGTGTCTGAATCGATTCGGTAAGAATGATATTCGAAGGCTGCAAAGGAACGAATTGATTCCGCTGGGTCCGAATCGATTTGTAGTTAAAGACCTGCTTCACTATTGTAAATCGAATCGATTTGGAAGAGACGGAATCGATTCGATGCTAGAAAAATTGAGTACTGTCTTTATGCGAATCGATTTGCCAGAGGCCAAATCAATTCCCCACGGTAGAATTGTTTTTCCTCCCCTATTTTGGTATGTTGTCTTTCTCTTCCGCTAAAAAATCCCGTAGCTTCTTCATTTGGACTCGGATTCACGCATTATTTATGGCCATGCGAAGCTTGTTCACAGGGCTTCAACTTCCGTGAAGATGTTGGGCCAGATGCCCAAATTGTTAAATAACCGGATTGCCCCTGTGCTTGCGGACGTGTACGGAACTTCATCGGAATGTGTCCAAACTTCACACTAAGTGCCGAAATACCTAAGAAAGCACAATTATACCTCATATAGCATGTTAACATATAAAACGGAGGTTGTCTTGTTAACAAGTATAAATATAAAAATAAAAGGTACCGAGGGGGATAAAATGCGTAAGTTAATGGGCGCAAATAGGCAATATTCGCGCCGCATCACACCCCCTAACTTGCACATTGCTAGTCCCTAGCGACGAAATAGGAAATAACAGGAACTATAAGTAAACTGAAAGATCGGACACAAGTACACAATGGGATAAAAGTATAAAATAATAAAAGCCACTTTCGCTGGCGAACGATTGCATTTAGTATATGCAATAAGTTGTTCAACCCCTAGGTTCCCCTAGTGGACGAGTGTCATCTCGTGAAAGTTTTCAGGGATGAAACCCACAAACATCATATAGTTTCCTCAAAATATGGCCAATCAACATGCGAAAAGCCCAACAATACGAAAAAGATTTCAAACATGTTATTAGTATATAGAAGAATTCAAACAAAAGTCCGTAGTTATTAACATTATAGAACGAACTTCATAGAATTAAAACCTTAAAAGTGGGAGGGAGGCGAGCACATGCATAATATGATTTGGCAAAAACTTAAATAAATCGGATAAGCGTTAAAGCATGCATATAATTCGATCCTCATCGGCCATTACACTCAATAAATGAAATCACTATGAAAGGGGAGGTAATACAAGGGACATGCATGCATAAAAGTAAATTTAAATGGAAACTAGGTCACACACATGTCACAAATGAAGAATGCTCTATAGAAAATGAAAAACTGTAATCTCAATAAAAGATACTCCTCATTAAAGGAGGCCAAATGTATTTTCACGGATTATCAAAACTATTATGCCTTTTGAATTAAATGCATCCTAGGATCACATAGGACTTTATAGGGTTGTAATGTAGGTTTGGGGTTAAGTTTGTGAAACGAATGGTAAATATATACAGATTCAAAGGTGTTTGGGGATGAAACTTGGGATAATGGAAAATCGCGGGCAGTTACAAAATCGAAATATAATGACTTCCATAACAAGCATTGAATATGAAATTGGAGAGAGTAAACAAAGGTTATTGAACAATATATACAACATGTATAACTTTCTTTTCTTTTCTTTTTTTCTTTTTCTCATGTTTCTCTTTTGTTTTTCTTTTGCTTTTTCACTTCTCTTTTTCTTTTTTCACTTCTTTCTTTTCTTCACTTTTCTCACTTTTTTCATCCTTAATTGCAAACGTAAGACATCAACATCATTCAATCCCGAGTAACATTCCAAACAAGGGTATGGAAGGTAATATGTATGGTTTATAACTCCTATGTACGGTTGGTTATGGGATTTTGGGGTTATGAAACAAAAGACTAATATTTAGGCTCAAAGGGTTTGAGTAGGGGAAACTATATAAAGTGAGTTTTAGATGGGTGATATAAATTCCCTATGATCATTTGTTAAAGTTTTCGCAATTCTCAAGTCAAAACAAACTTTGAAAATCATGCTCAAGTAACACATTTCATGAATGAACTCAATTAATGAACGATCAAATGAAAGAATGGTGAGATTACTAATGAATTCAACTTTTTCAAGGAGGAAATAGTAGTGTATATCACTCACAAACAAAGAAACGCCCAAAGCTCACTCGCTGTAAGTATATACAATGCAACAAAAGATTACTAAGTTATAAAAATCTTAAACCAAATCAATAAAATAAGAAAAGCGCATGTACTCATGGTATAAAGTTTAATTCATGAAGTTATTCATATTATCGATAATTTGAGGACTAAAGTCTACTAACTTCTAAAATCGAGAACATGCATCGTTGAGCTGTCAATAGGATCGGGCATTTATCGAAATTTATCATCGAAAACAAGGCAAAATGCCCAATAAAGGAGAAAAAAGAAAGAAAATATTTTTGAAAATTTTCAATTTTTAACAAAAAGCATGCTTTGTAACTAATATGTGATCAAACCCATGGACTAAACATGAAATGGATAGAATATCCTAAACCCCCTAACTTAAATGTTGCATTATCCCCAATGCGCATTAAGAACACAACACAAAGATAGGAAAATAATGATATTGCCCAAAATTAGAGCGATCCCCGATAAGCACGAGTCCAAAGAATCTACAAAACAAGTTAGTACCGAGCATAACGAAAAGCAATAACAAAAAGTTTAACTAAATACACTAGACTAAACTAAAAGGAAATAAAAACTAAAGAATGAAAGAATAAAAAGCCAATTATATACAACCTACTATTTGGACTTTGCACTAAATATACACTAGAAGTCTAAATAATTGAGGATCCACCCAAAATGGGACGTGACTTCGAAAGATCAATGGTGGACCCTCCAAAGAAAACATGTCTGCCGGAACATATGAATTCCGTTTGAAAAACGGAAGGCATGTGTAAGGTATAAGAAATGAACCATCGCCGATAATAAATTTTGGGCGGACGATGGGGGATTTGGATAATATGGGGGACAAGACCACATTGATCTCGGAAAAAATAAAATCACCTCCCCAAAGTTTTTCAATTGGAAGGGGAGGGTGGGGGGTAGGTCTAGTGCTAGATAATTGCCCATGAGATGAAGCAACTCAAAATAAAATTCCCATTCACGAATCGAGTCAAGTCCTCAAGACTTTAAACCGATTCTTGTGATAAATTTAATGGTTCAAGAATAGTAGGGAATAAAGGAAAGGAAGGACGATAAAGCTCAAGGCAATTGGAATAATTAATAAGAGGTTGAAATTCAAAAGTGCTTAGATCACTCTCAATAATTTCTTCCTCAAAAAGGGGTGGAGGTGAAACGCAAGTTTCAAGATTAACCCGACTTTATATAGAAATGATTTCATCAAGTTTGGCATTATTTTCTAAAAAATAAGACCGAGATCTCTCGGATCGGTCATTCATTTCCTTAATAATTAACTTATGGTCAAACCAACAAGAGGACATATCATCTTCTGGTGCGGTTTGATCATCGCTAATGGATTCCCCGCTTCCCAAATTGTCCTCACAAGGCGATGAGGGATTACTTACATATTATTGAATTTCACGCTCAATGATCTCATCTTCAAGAATTTGTAGGCATTCTCTCTTTGTCTTGGGGGTATAACTTGGAAAACTATTCACATAATAGTTAAGGTTATCTAAAGATTTATAGCGATACATTTCAAAATAGGCAATTCAATAAAGCGACAAGCACCAAAATTTCAAATTCTCGAAGCAATCTAACGTAAGTAAATAAGAAAGGATAAAATAAAGAATACAAATATGAATAAAAGAAATATTACGAAATAATAAAGAAACTACAATCTATAACTAGACACTCCCCGACAACGGCGTTATTTTGATCGAGAGCGAACTGTGTGCTCGTGTAGATTAACTGTCATTGTTTTCTGTTCACCGCCTCAATACAAAGACCTAAACTATGAACACACTCAACAAGGGAGCATAGCGGCCAGTCTGGGTATCGAGAATCCATAGGGAATGTCGTATAAACTATAATCGATTTATCACTTCAAGAATAAAAGTGAAAAAGGTGATAGGTAGGTTATGGTGAAAAAGGAAAAGAAAGAAAAGTTAAAACTAAATTACAACTAATTAAAACGAGAGTAGGGATCGCATTCCTGCCTCGGGATAAACAAAGCATATTTATAATTTCGGCTCGAAAGCTATTTAACAGAGCATTTCAATTAAGCATAAATGTCACACAATAAGGAATCCAATCCAAAGTTATGAGGTTAAACATTTAACAGAAAATGATCACATGCGGATTATATTTGTATTATCGCTATAAACACTAATGTTGCATGACAAAGAAATTTAAACGCATAATAATACGACTTTGATACGCAAGGTTTCAATTAAATGCAGTTTTACACAATACCCATTAATATCGAAAACGCAATCCCAACACGTTATCTACAGGATAGACATGGAATTAAACTAATTTAAAGAACAATTAAACTAAGGAAAGCAATAAATAAATGAAAACAACAATTATCTAGGCATGGAAATGAAATATAATCAAGAAATAAAGTATAAACAAAGGAAGTAACAACTATATCAATGGTAGGGATAATGAATAGTACAACTTACAAAACCCAAATGGGCACAACCCCAAAGAGAAATAAAGATGAGCTCCCAAAACCTAAACCATAAACTAATTAAAATGAAAGATATCTCTTCAAAATGAAGAGGAAATGTTTATATAGTAAAACCCTAGTGGAAAACTTGCAATAAGAAGAAATAAAAATATGAAGGACCAAATCGATTAGGCAATGTCCGAATCGATTCGATCAGAAGGATCTTCAAATGCTCCAAGTGAGCGAATCGATTCTGCTGGGTCCCAATCGATTCGTAGTTAAAGACCTGCTTCACTGATTCATTACTAAAAAAATTGAGTACTATTTTGATGCGATTCTATTTTCCAGAGGCCAAATTGATTCGCCTCTGCAGAATTGCTTTTCCTCCCCAGTTTTGGTATGTTGTCTTTCTCTTCCCCCAAAAATTCTATAACTTCTTCGTTTGGACTCGGATTCATGCACCATTTATGGCCACATGAAGCTTGTTCAGAGGGTTACAACTTCCATGAAGATGTTGGGCAAGCTTCCCAAACTATTAAATGACCAAGTTGCCCTTGCGCGTTCATATGTGTACGGAACTTCGCTGGAATGCATCCAAATTTCACACTAAGTGCTAGAATACCTACAAAAGCTCAATTATACCTCATATAACATGTTAACATATAAAATAGAGATTTTATGATTAATGATCATAAATATAGGAATTAAGGTACCCGAGGGGGCTAAATGCGTAAGTTAGCGGGCGCAAATACGCAATATTTGCACCGCATCATGGGGATAGTACGTATGAGAGAGAATTTGATGTACTTAACGTACGTGAACAAATTCCCTACTATATACCTCCCGTCATGACTTTGGTCAAGCAATACGATGTGGGGGGACCTTTCAATATACGTCGAAGGTACTTATCCAGTGGAAGGTGAGAATCAGATTGCTTAGGCTAACTGTGACATGTCGAACTAGCACCCATCACAAAGTGACCCCCCAGTTATGGGACAAAATTTGGTCAATAGCCATGCTCTAGTTGATGTAGTGTGCAAAATGCATGATTCTTGATTAATATATTATTGAGAGAGTATTTTTATTTGGCATGAGTACTGTATAAGTATTATCAAAAGTAAATCTAGCATGAAGATTATACTAAGCATGGATATGTGAGAGTGATTGATGTGTGAATATCTATAAGTGAGTGTGTGGTAGTGAATATAAGCATGGATCAAGTACAAGTGGTGTGTGATAAGTTTGAGTGAGGATATGTACAAGTGTGAGATATTCTAAGTGGTGTGTACAATATACGGGTATAAGTGAACCTTATATACAAGTGTAGGTAGTGTGAGGTGTACATGGAGATTATATACAAGTATGTGAAGTGAAAATTGAGATATGATATAAACCTGATGTAGATATATATAACAAATAATAAAGAAGAAAAAAGAAAACATACATGTCTGTACACACACACAAGAAGAAAATGATAACACCCATGTAAATAGAGTCTATCCCTCTTATGATAAGTCAGTCCCCAATGGAGTCGCCACTGTGGCCATTCCTCCAATTTTCCTTCGTCTCAGGTTCGACATTTGCGTGCACAATGGAAGAGGGAGAGAAGGTCTCACGCTCATTCTAGGAATACTTCGGTCGTCGTAGATGTGAGTTAATGTAAATATATTGAATCGCCAACCTATTTTGTACAAAATACACAAAAAAACATGTTGTCGCCTTAGTCTCAGGTTTTATCTCGAAACGCCTACATAGACTATAAAGGCATCAAAGTCCATGTAGTTCACGTGCGACACAAGGGTGAGGTTTATTCCATAGATTGAAATGGGAGTTTATTATATGTGTGTGTAGAAAAGATATTTTTAATTTTGAGAAAATGTGATGAAGAATCCCATCAGAATTTATAAGTGTAACCCTCTTTTTCTTTGTTTTGTGTTTTTTATAGAAAATAAATTATGTGCAGTATAACTAATAAAGGATGATATATTAATGTGTATGAACTAATGTAACAGCTAAATTGAGAACTTACATAACTAATGCAAAAATAAAGAAATTTAAAGAGAGAAGGATGTTTGGACCTTCTTTAGAGACTTGAGGCTTGATCTTAATCCTTGATGAGTTCCTTGCAAGTTAGGATGAATGTTGGATGAGAGAGAATGAGATTTTTGCTAAATTTGGTATGAGAATGATGGGAATGAATGGTGGAAAAGGAATTTCACATAAGGAAACTTTGTTGATTGCAGAAGAATGTTGATGAGATCACTGATATCGATGGATTTGAGGTGTGATTGGAAGTGAAATCATACCCTCCTTATATAGGGTAGGGGGACTGGCGATCGGCATATCCCTGACCCTGCTGTAATACCCCATATTTTTTATGATTTAAATAATTATGGGAGTAATTATTACAGAGGGATTAATTGAATTTAAATGTGAGAATTTAATTATTAATTAATTCGGATCTAATAAAAATAAATATTAACTAGCATGCTAAGGGTTAATATTTATTAATTTAATATTACTGTGCGACATGTAATATGGAACGATACACATTGATAAATTTTCGAGAGAGAAAAATACGACAGTTTAGTGAATTAAGTAAGATGCGCGTGTGAGTCGTGTTGGGACTAATTTGACGGAATAAATATATCAATTATTTTTAGTAACTCGTATTGTCATTTGGAGTGTATCGTTGAGTCCGGAAGGGTCGAGATAGTCGAAATAGTATACTCGGGTGTTTAGTTTGGGTCCCAGGGCAATTTTAGGCCTAACCGGCACCCCGAGAGGGCATTATGGTAAATTGGATTTTTAGGCCTAATTAATGAACGAAAATTAAGAGTTAAATTATCAGACAAAGAAAATACATTAGGGTTAGAAAGCTACAGGAAGTAAGAATGGCCATAGGAAGTGTGAGGGAGAGCTTTTGCCAAGAGAAAAGGGCTAAATGGACACCACCACCACCACCACCACCACCGTGTAGATCGGGACAAGGGGAACACACCCATACCAACAACATCAAGAAATTAGACCACTAACTCAAGGCAAGTGTTTATAACTTGCTATATTTCGGTATTTATCATACTCATCTTAGTATAGGATTGTTAGAGATATGTTATTGTTTATAAAGATAATGAAATTGAGGAATTTGGATATGTAAATTGATTTTGAGATTTGTTAAATTGAAACCCTTCATGTATGTAGACTATAAATCACGTTTTGAGGAACTTATGTGTAGAAAAAATATGGAAATTATGGGTTCTTGAACATGAATTGGAAGAACTGGGGTTTTGATAAATTTAAATTGGGGATTTCATGTTTTACGAATGATTCGTAATGAATTGATGATTCTAGGATGTTAGAATTCATATATTATTGATGGGGTTCGATGTAGAACTGTTTGTTTTGATTTTGGGAGGTTGAATGATAATTTTTGGGTTAAAAATGGTGGAAAAATGCTAAAAAATCTGGGTAGGAGACGAACAGCGCAATCTCGTGCGAAGTCGCTCGACGCCTTTCAAGCGAGATTGCCTCTCGCGCGAAGTCGTTCGAGCGACACGTGGAGTCCTTCAAACGACATGCCATCTAGTTCGAGTGATATAGTGAAAATTTGAGAATTTCTTAGGATCTAGTTCTGAGTTTATTAGTTCACGAATGAGAGATAAGTTTCCAAGTAATAAACTTAGAAAGGCAGGATTTAGGAAAAAGTACAAGCGACTAGATACTTTAATGAATTCGGCACGGAGAGATTGTAACTTAGAGATTTCGAGATGGATAATAATCTCAATAACTGTATTACGAAATGTTGAAATCAAAATACGTAAGAGAAGAATATATGTAGGTGAGGGAAATACCTATAAACTATAGTAGGATGTGTGTATGCCTATTATGTATTATTATTATTATTAAAGGTACTAATGGGTGAAAAAACGGGGGTGCAAGAATCTTATTATTAAGTGTACAAATGGGTGATAATCCGGGGGTACAAGAATGAATTATAAGTGTACTAATGGGTGATAACCCGGGGGTACAAGATTATTTAAATAAGTGTACTAAAGGGTGATAACCCGGGGGTATAGTATTTTGGTTAGGTGCGCTAATGGGATATAGCCCGGGGGTGCAGTATTACATTATATATATATATATATATATATATATATATATATATATATATATATATATATATATAGGACAGATGCGACTATATGTATATATGTACGTGAGTTTGTGAATCAACCTGCTGTGTATAGTTGTAGAGACGGGCATGTAAATTTGTTAAAATAATCCTAAAAGTATAATTGACTTATTATGAAAACGGAGAATATATTAATTAGCTATTCGGCGTAGGCTAATTTGATAAGTATTGTATGGGCGATACGGGTTTACTAATAGTGAGAATGAATACTATTAGGATGAATTCAGACTAGTTATATTGGGTGGTATAGCTAGGGAGAAAATTAGATACACATTAGGCGTGCACAATAGAAGAGAGGTGAGAATCTCATGTGAGAGTTCGAACTAACATGCACTTGATACTTGCTTAACTGCAATTTTTAAATACTTGCTTAAACAAATATTTTTATACATCGGGCTCTGACCCGTTCCTTGCATCTCTTTTCTCTCTTGCTATATGTATGTATTATATCAGGTGCTCAGCCACAGGGACATCAGGCTTAGAGACTCAGATTGCTTGGCGTGCTGCAGTTGTTTTGGAAGCTGTAGGTCTTTGTATTAGACGCCTCGATTATTTCATTTCCATTCTTTATAGACATTCTCTTTGGGGTATGTGTCGCCCATTCCTTGGACAGTTTTCAGAGATTATGTTTGTTCTATTTCTCGTTCATTTTCATTTGGATTGATGGTTACTATTGTTTTGGTTTAGAGTTTTGAACTGGATTGTTTTATCGAGTCTTATCTATTTCGGCATGTGATTTTGATTCAGTATTTGTATTAATTAATTATGCGTGGATGGTTTATATGAAATTTCTTGGTTTGGTAATTAAATGGTTTTAATTAATAAGAAAAATGTTTTGACACTTAGCTTAATTATATTAGGTAATTAAATAAGTTATTATGTTTTCGACAGTGATGCTAAGAATGAACCAACCGAACATTCTGTTTTAAATTTTATAAAGGACTGATCACCCGATATTTAATTGGGAGGGGTGTCACAGGTGGTATCAGAGCATCAGGTTTTAGTGTCCTTTAGGATCTGTATGGCTTACTGTGTTTTCAGCTTTGCGTCCTTTGATATAGAGCCCTATTTTTAGGATTGTTGTGATCTTATATTTTTACGATTAAGTATTTAGCTATTCGAGATTTAGTAATAACTGTGGACTAATAATATTATTTCTTGTCTCAGATGCCTCCTCGACGTGCACCAAAAGACCGACAGGCCTAGCCCGAGCAGCCAACCGTACATGCTCAGGGGATAATGAACGCAACAGAGGTTGCCGCAATAATTGTACAAGCGATGAATGCAGCCTTAGCAGTGGTGCAGCAGGCCCCACCCCAGGTTTAGGCAGTGGCGCCAGTTCCAATGCATCCATGTCCCACTTCAAGGGAAAGAGTTAGAGAGTCCTTTTAGAGGGCTTGTCCCCCAGAGTTCATGGGCAGTTCAGATGTGGTTACCGCTAGTCAGTGGAAGAAGGACATACAGCGACACCTTCGCATGTATGAGTGCACGGAGATTCAGAGGCAAGTTTTGGCTACCTTCAAGCTGAGAGGGGAAGCCTTATAGTGATGGGAGTCCACTACTACAACTACTACCGAGGAGCGAGATTTGATGACTATCAGTGATTTATGGGTGTGGTTCGACTGCAAGTACTTTCCTTCCACTGTCAAGACTGAGATGAGGCGGAAACTTTTAGACCTCACCCACGAAGAGAGGATAGTTGTGGAATACGAGGAGGAATTCACGCGATTGACAAACATGGTACCGGAGGAGGTGCCTACTGAGGAAAAGCGAATTCAGATGTTCATGGATGGTTTGACTTGGAGGATACGACAGAATTTATTGGGTAACCTTTCCCTACACTCATATACCGACATTTTGAATCCAGCCTTATTGCATTGTCAGGACAACCGCTTCCATGCTAAGGGAAGCAAACGAGGGGGAGAGCCCAACTAGTTGGGAAAGATGGGGGGAGGTAGTTCCAGTGGGGTACTAGTTAACCAGAACCATAGGTAGAGTTCCCAGCAGGGGAGTCTGCTAAGAGGTTTTGTTTTGGAGGTTTTTGGCATGGTCATGGGGGTTGGAGACAGGGCCAACCACAGAATTAGTAGTAGGGCCAGAAAAGCCAAGGTAGAGTTGGTAATGACCAACCGGACCGAGGCAACCAGGGGCAGAGATAAGGAAACTTCATCGGGAAATGTTATACTTGTGGCAAGACTGACCATAAGAAACAGGATTGCCCCGATACGGACAGAGCTCCTCGCCAGCAGGGTGCACACCAGGAGCCCCAGAGACCTATTTTTCCCACCGCCCTACCAGCACCAGTTCTGGTTCCAGCTTTGCCCACAGTTCCGATGCAGTAGGGGCAGTTACAGTATGGACGTGTCTATAACGTCCACGAGGCTGCAGTTCCGCAGGCACCACCCGCAGTAGAGGGTAAGTTTTCTATCCATGGTACTTTGGGTCGCATCTTATTTGACACGGGGGCATCACACTCTTTTATAGCCACTAGCTTTGCACGGGCCACTGGGTTATTAAGCACGACAGAGAGTACAGTGACTTGTGTAGACTCACCGCTAGGTAATGGGTCGATGATTTTCTTCATATGCCGGGGAGTAGCCATAGAGATTGGCAATTTGATTTTACCGGCTGATATGCTTGTGTTAGACATGTCCGAGTACGATGCCATTATTGGTATGGATTGGCTAGTAGAGTATAGGGCCATGATTGATTGCTTTAGTAGGAGTATTGTGTTCGCCATTTCGGGCCAGGAGATGTTCTTAGTGGCAATGACTCTCTCTGAGGGAGGGTCATCCACCCACTTATTTTATATAGAGGATGAGACCTCTGCAGTAGTGTTTCCACTAGATTCAATTCCGATCGTCTTCGAGTTTGCTGATGTATTTCAGGATACACCGGGGTTGACTCCGAGTAGGGATATTGAGTTTGTGATAGACTTAACACCAGGCACTCGTCCGATAGCACGTGCGCCTTACCGTATGACTCCGGCAGAGATGAGGGAGTTACAAGATCAGATAGAACAATTGTTGGGACAGGGCTTCATCCGTAGGAGTACCTCGCCTTGGGGTGCCCCAGTTTTATTTATAAAGAAGAGGGATGGGTCCCTACGACTTTGTATTGATTATCGAGATCTTAACAAAGTCACGATACAGAATAAGTATTCGTTACCTCGTATCGATGACCTATTTGATTAGTTGAGGGGAGCGGCCCACTTCTCGAAGATAGACTTGAGATCCGGGTACCATCAGCTACGTATCAGGGAGAAGGACGTGGCCAAGACTGCTTTTCTGACGAGGTATGGATCGTATGAATTCAGGGTTATGCCATTTGGGCTAACCAATGCCCCAACATTATTTATGGACTTAATGAACAGATTATTCAGAGAGTTACTGGATCAGTTTGTCATTGTCTTCATAGATGACATCCTAATTTATTCTCGCATTGAGGAAGAACATGCCGAGCACTTACGTATGGTTCTGCAGACCTTATGAGAGCATGTGTTGTACACCAAGTATGAAAAGTGTGAATTTTGGCAGCGGGAGGTACAATTTTTGGGGCACATTGTATCAGAGAAAGAGATATATGTGGACCCTAGTAAGGTGTCAGTGGTGAGGGAGTGGGGACAACCCACGATGTCGACGGAGGTGCGGAGTTTTCTGGGATTAGTCGGATACTAAAGATGGTTTATTCGTGGATTCTCGAAGATTGCGGGTCCTATGAAAAATCTGACTCGTAAGGGCGTGTCATTTGTTTGGGATGATGCATGTCAGTTGGCATTTGATGAGCTGAAGGACAAGTTGACTTCAGCACCCGTACTAGCACTTCCCAGAGCGGGAGTGGAATACCTGGTTTATACTGACGCATCATTACAGGGGCTTGGGGGAGTACTCCAGCAAGAGGAGCAAGCCATAGCTTTTGCATATCGGAAGCTTAAGCCTCATGAGAAGAATTACCCCACCCACGACTTAGAGCTGGCAGCATTTGTGTTTGCGCTTTGAATTTGGAGGCATTACTTATTGAGGGAACAATTTTGCTTATTTACGGACCACAAGTCACTGCAGTACTTGTTCACGCAGAAAGAGTTACATATGCGTCAACACCGGTGTCTTGAGTTTGTAAAAGATTATCAGTTCGAAATACACTATCACCCGAGAAAAGCTAATGTGGTTACTAATGTATTGAGCTGTAGGCCGGTAGATGAGACGACCGAGGTGTGGAAAGCAAAATGGAAGGAATTGGGACATCAGGATGCCGTGGCCCGATCATTTATGTCTGTGATGATAGTTATGCCTCAGATTGTTATGCGAGTAGTACAGGCACAGGCAGCGGATTCGTTCTGTCAAGATCGGATTAGGCAGCTTTTAGCCGGTTGAGCCGAGTCTTATTCAGTAAGTTTCGAGGGTGGTTTGCATTTCAATGGGAGACTCGTTGTTCCAGAAGGGGAGGACCTTCGACATGCAGTAATGATGGAGTTGCATGGGTCCCGATTTGCGATACATCCCGATGGGGACAAAATGTACCAGGATATGAGGCGACATTATTAGTGGAGCGGGATGAAAAAGGATATCGCAGAGTTCGTATCTAAGTGTACCACTTGTTAGTTAGTAAAAGTGGACCATCAGAGACCACCAGGTTTGATTCAGCCGTTGGATATTCCTACATGGAAATGGGAAGGCATTTACATGGATTTTATCACCGGGCTGCCCACTTCGCAGAGGGTGTACGATTCTATATGGGTTATTGTGGATCGGTTGACGAAAATAGCCCACTTTATGCCCGTTAGGATAGAATACAAAACGGGACAGTATGCTAATCTATTTATTGCAGAGATAGTGAGACTACGTGGTGCGCCTCTTAACATCGTGTCAGATAGAGACAAGACATTTGTATCTCATTTTTGGGAGAGCTTCCAGGAGGCTATGGGTATCGAGTTGCGGTTGAGTACAACGTATCACCCATAGACCGATGGGCAGACTGAACGCACTAATCAGATGCTCGAGGACATGTTGCGCATGTGTATCCTTGATTTCGGGGGAGGTTGGGAGAAGTATCTTCCACTGGTAGAGTTTGCTTATAACAACTTATATCAATTTACGATTGGCATGTCCCCGTTCAAAGCATTGTATGGCAGACCTTATCGTTCCCCAGTTTGTTGGCTAGAGGTGGGAGACAATAAGCTACTCGAGCCAGAAGAAATTCAGGATACGTCGAGCAGGATCGAGATGATTCGAGATCGCATACGGGTAGACCAGGACAGATAGAAAAGCTGTGCCGATGCAAAAGGGTTCTTTAGAGAGTTTGCAGTGGGGGACCAGGTTTTGTTGAGAGTATCTCCGATGAAGGGAGTAATGAGATTTGGGAAGAAAGGGAAGTTGTCTCCGAGATATGTAGGGTCGCTCCCTATTATAGAGCGGGTCGGACCAGTAGCTTACAGACTGGGGGTACCGGAGCACTTGCATCGTATCCATGATGTGTTCCACATTTCGTCACTGAGGCGATACCTTCGGTATGAGTTGGCACACACTCACATAGCGATTGAGGATATTGAGTTACATCCAGATAGCACATATGAGGAGAGACCGGTGGCTATCCTAGATTATAGTGAGAGGAGGCTGAGGTCAATGGTAGTTCCACTTGTTCGGGTGCAGTGGCAGCATCAAAATGTGGAGAAGTCTACTTGGGAGCATGAGGCGGATATGCGTGAGAAATACCCAGATTTCTTCATACCAGGTATGCCTTATTTTTCCGAATTTCGGGACGAAATTCCTTTATTTTGGGGGGAAGTATCTAATACCCCATATTTTTGATGATTTAAATAATTATGGGAGTAATTATTACAGAGGGATTAATTGAATTTAAATGTGAGAATTTAATTATTAATTAATCCGAATTTAATAAAAATAAATATTAACTAGTGTGCTAAGGGTTAATACTTATTAATTTAATATTACTGTTCGACATGTAATATGGAACGATACACTTTGATAAATTGTCGAGAGAGAATAATACGACAGTTTAGTGAATTAAGTCAGACGCGCGTGTGAGTCGTGTCGGGACTAATTTGGTGGAATAAATATATCAATTGTTTTTATTAACTCGTATCGTCATTTCGAGTGTACCGTTGAGTCCGTAAGGGTCGAGATAGTCGAAATAGTATACCCGGGTGTTTAGTTTGGGTCGTGGGGTAATTTTAGGCCTAACTGGCACCCCGAGAGGGCATTATGGTAAATTGGATTTTTGGGCCTAATTAATGGACGAAAATTATGAGTTAAATTATCATCCAAAGAAAATACATTAGGTTTAGAAAGCTACAGGAAGTAAGAACGGCCATAGGAAGTGTGAGGGAAAGCTTTTGCCAAGAGAAGAGGGCTAAATGGACACCACCTTGCACAACCACCACCACCACCGTGTAGATGGGGACAAGGGTAACACACCCATAACAACAATGTCAAGAAATCAGACGACTAACTCAAGGCAAGTGTTTATAACTTGCCGTATTTTGGTATTTATCATACTCATGTTAGTATAGTATTGTTAGAGATATGTTACAGTTTATAAAGATAACAAAATTGAGGAATTTGGATATGTAAATTGATTTTGAGATTTGTTAAATTGAAATCCTTCATGTATATAGACTAGAAATCACGTTTTGAGGAACTTAAGTGTAGAACAAATCTGGAAATTATGGGTTCTTGAACATGAGTTGGAAGAACTAGGGTTTTGATAAATTTAAATTGGGGATTTCATGTTTTATGAATGATTCATAATGAATTGATGATTCTAGGATGTTAGAATTCATATATTATTGATGGGGTTCGATGTAGAACTGTTTGTTTGGAGTTTGGGAGCTTGAATTAGAAGTTTTTGGGTTAAAAATGGTGGAAAAACGCTGAAAAATCTGGGTAGGAGACGAACAGCGCAATCTCGCGCGAAGTCGCTCAAAGTCGTTCGAGCGAGATTTCATATTACGCGAAGTCGTTCGAGCGACACGTGGCAGTCATTCAAACGACATGCCATCTGGTTCGAGCGACAGAGTGAAATTTTGAGAATTTCTTAGGATCCAGTTCTGAGTTAATTAGTTCATGAATGAGAGATAAGTTTCGAAGTAATAAACTTAGTAAGGCAGGATTTCGTAAAAAAGTATGAGCGATTAAATACTTTAATGAATTCGGCAGGGAGAGATTATAGCTTAGAGATTTCGAGATGGATAATAATCTCAATAACTGTATTACGAAATGTTGAAATCAAAATATGTAAGAGAAGAATATATGTAGGTGAGGGAAATACCTATAAACTATAATAGGATGTGTGTATGCCTATTATGTATTATTATTATTAAAGGCACTAATGGGTGATAACCCGGTGGTGTAAGAATCTTATTATTAAGTGTACTAATGGGTGATAACCCGGGGGTACAAGAATGAATTATAAGTGTACTAATGGGTGATAACCCGGGGGTACAAGATTATTTAAATAAGTGTACTAAAGGGTGATAACCCGGGGGTACAGTATTTTGGTTAGGTGCGCTAATGGGATATAACCCGGGGGTACAAGATTATTTAAATAAGTGTACTAAAGGGTGATAACCCGGGGGTACAGTATTTTGGTTAGGTGCGCTAATGGGATATAACCCGGGGGTGCAGTATTATATTATATATATATATATATATATATATATATATATATATATATATATATATATATATGGCAGATGCGACTATATGTATATATGTACGTGAGTTTGTGAATCAACCTGCTGTGTATAGTTGTAGAGACGGGCATGTAAATTTGTTAAAATAATCCTAAAAGTATAATTGACTTATTATAATGGAGAATATATTAATTAGCTATTCGGCATAGGCTAATTTGATAACGTATTGTATGGGTGATATAGGTTTACTAATAGTGAGAATGAATACTATTAGGATGAATTCAAACTAGTTATATTGGGTGGTATAGCTAGGGAGAAAATTAGATACACGTTAGGCGTGCACAATAGAAGAGAGGTGAGAATCTCATGTGAGAGTTCGAACTAACATGCACTTGATACTTGCTTAACTGCAATTTTTAAATACTTGCTTAAACAAATATTTTTACACATCGGGCTCTGATCCGTTCCTTGCATCTCTTTTCTCTCCTGCAGGTGCTCAGCCACAGGGACATCAAGTTTAGAGACTCGGATTGCTTGGCATGCTGCAGCTGTTGTGGAAGCTGTAGGTCTTTGTATTAGACGCCTTGATTATTTCATTTCCATTCTGTTGGTGTGCTGCAGCTCTTTAGGGCATGTGTCGCCCATTCCTTGGACAGTTTTCAGAGATTATGTTTGCTTTATTTCTCGTTCATTTTCATTTGGATTGATGGTTACTATTGTTTTGGTTTAGAGTTTTGAACTGGATTGTTTTATCCAGCCTTATCTATTTCAGCATTTGATTTTGATTCAGTATTTGTATTAATTAATTATGCGTGGATGGTTTATATTAAATTTCTTGGTTTGGTAATTAAATGGTTTTAAGTAATAAGAAAAATGTTTTGACACTTAGCTTAATTATATTAGGTGATTAAATAAGTTATTATGTTTTCGACAGTGATGCTAAGAATGAACCAACCGAACATTCTGTTTTAAATTTTATAAAGGACTGATCACCCGATATTTAATTGGGCGGGGTGTCACAGGTGGTATTCGATAGGTGGCCCTAGACGCACTGCCGATAGGCCGGGAAATGGACCTGTTATCTGTAGTCTTGTGCTGATTTTTTAGAAAATGGTTGTAGAATGCAATATGTAAATCCAAATCCCGCATGGGGCATACCATTAGAAAGATGGGTCGGTGACCTTTAAGATTCCTTTGGGACTTGTAATACCCCTTACTTTCGTGTATTTATTTTTATACTAAATTACCGTGTGTGTGTGTGTGTGTGTGTGTGTGTGTGTGCATGTGCGTGTGTGTGTGTGTGATTTAATATAATTGAGAATTAAAATGAGAACTTAAAATAAATATTGGTTTGGTTAGAATAGTTAATATTTATGCGAATTGTACAATTACTAGTTTGATATGGTAAATATAATCTTGTTGAATGCAATTACGTCGTATGTGTGTATTAGTGGCGGGAATTAGTTATTTCTCAATCGGGGCATATTTGAGTGAGTTATATGAGGTTGTGAGATGATTTTTCTATTCGGAGTCTCGGATGATAAATTAGAGTGCACGATTGATCTCGAAAGGGTCGAGATAATCAAAATGACTCTCCGGGGGTTTTATTTGGGTTTCAGGGTCTTTTTGTCTAGTTAGACTCGAATTGGGGTATACGAGTCATTTTAAATGTGTATTATTATTTAAAGTTGGGGTTAATAGAAAATAAGTTATCGGGAAATCTCATTTTGAGGAAAAATCATTTAAGAGAGAGAGAAAGAGAACAATGAAAGAAGAGAGAAGAGGACAAGACCTTGGAGCTTTGGAAATTTCTGATTAAATCTATAACTTTGAGGACGATTCAGAA
The DNA here is from genome assembly GCA_949130495.1 of Sambucus nigra. Classification (NCBI taxonomy): domain Eukaryota; kingdom Viridiplantae; phylum Streptophyta; class Magnoliopsida; order Dipsacales; family Adoxaceae; genus Sambucus; species Sambucus nigra. The sequence goes on from OX422210.1 coordinate 210,678,229, forward strand.
TCTACATATTTGAGGCAAGTGATTAAACTTTATAAATGTTTATGTGTGTAAATTATTTCATAATTTGTAGATAAATTATGGTGATATTATATAGATATGATAATACCCCTTACTTTCGTGTATTTATTTTATATTAAATTACCGTGTGTGTGTGTGTGTGTGATTTAATATAATTGAGAATTAAAATGATAACTTAAAATAAATATTGATTTGGGTAGAATAGTTAATATTTATGCGAATTGTACATTTACTAGTGTGATATGGTCAATATAATCTTGTTGCATGCAATTACGTCGTATGTGTGTCTTAGCGGCGGGAATTAGTTATTTCTCAATCGGGGTATATTTGACTGAGTTATATGAGGTTGGGAGATGATTTTTATAGTCGGAGTCTTGGATGATAAATTGGAGTGCACGGTTGATCTCGGAAGGGCCGAGATAGTCAAAATGACTGTTCGGGGTTTTATTTGGGTTCCGAGGTCTTTTGGCTATTTAGACTCGAATGGGAGTATACAAGTCATTTTAAATGTGTATTATTATTTAAAGTTGTGGTTAATAGAAAATGGGTTATTAGGAAATCTCATTTTAAGGAAAAATCATTTGAGAGAGAGAAAGAGAACATAGAGAGAAGAGGAGAAAACCTTGGAGCTTTGGAAATTTTCGGTTAAATCCGTAACTTTGAGGAAGATTTAGACTCCACATCGTTGTGGAAAGTGATTAAACTTGCTAAATGTTTACGTGTGTGAATTATTTCATAATTTGTGGATAAATTATGGTGATATTCTATAGATATGATAATACCCCTTACTTTCGTGTATTTATTTTTATATTAAATTACCGTGTGTGTATGTGTTATTTAATATAATTGAGAATTAAAACGAGAACTTAAAATAAATATTGATTTGGGTAGAATAGTTAATATTTATGCTAATTGTACATTTACTAGTGTGATATGGTAAATATAATCTTGTTGCATGCAATTACATCGTATGTGTGTATTAGCGGCAGGAATTAGTTATTTATCAACCGGGGCATATTTCAGTGAGTTATATGAGGTTGGGAGATGATTTTTTTATTCGGAGTCTCGGTTGATAAATTGGAGTGTGTGGTTGATCTCGGAAGGGACGAGATAGTCAAAATGACTTTTCGGGGGTTTTATTTGGGTTCGGGGGTCTTTTTGGCTAGTTAGACTCGAATTGATGTATACGAGTCATTTTAAGTGTTTATTATTACTTAAAGTTGGGGTTAATAGAAAAGGGGTTATTAGGAAATCTCATTTTGAGGAAATATCGTTTGAGAGAGAGAGAGAGAGAGAAAATAAAGAAAGAAGAGAGAAGGGGAGAAAACCTTGGAGCTTTGGAAATTTTCGATTAAATCCGTAACTTTGAGGAAGATTCAGGCTCAACATCTTGGAGGCAAGTGATTAAATTTGCTAAATATTTATGTGTGTGAGTTATTTCATAATTTGTGGATAAATTATGGTGATATTGTAAAGATATGATAAACCTTAGATTTTTTGTGTTGAAATCTGGCATAGGATGAGTATGTATGGGTTTGATGGTGTAAAAATAGTTGGGAGTATATTTAGGTTGATCTATGACGTTAAAATTAGGTAGAAAAAAGGGTTTTGAGATGTAGGAAAAATATCGTTGGAACAGAATTTGAACAGGACGAATTGGTTTGGTTGCAGACCTCAGATCAGTTCGTTTTAGCAGCGGACCGATTCGTTTTTAAAGGTCATAAATTCGGTTCGCCCTTCTTAGTGTAGCAAATCGGTTCATTTTTGGGAACCTGTGGCTCGGTTCGGTTCGGTCGTGTCAGATTTCTAACCCTTTTGTAACTCCTTTCCATTTGGTTTTAGTGCTTGGAAACCCTCTAAAATAATACGATAAATATGTTTATGAGTTAAAATGTAGGATAATGTTATGACATGATGGTTGGGGAGACATCGGGTCAATTATTGAGGCATATTTGGGAGTTTGTTATGTCGATTTCATTCGTAAATTCTCTTAGTGATAGGAATTTTCTTAAGGATGGATACGGGCTAATAGAGATAGGTTGCGTGTCCTGCGAAGTGTTGAATTGGTCGTTATTTATGCCATATGTGTGATGGTTGATAAAGGTTCAAGTGAGCGATTGAATCATAAAATGAATTGGGAATAATTCTGTGAATTATCGGCTAGTGTAAGGGGTGTATATAGGTGTAGCCGGGATTAATGATATATACATTCCGATATGAGATGGTTTGTATATATATATATATATATATATATATATATATATATGATGTGTATATATATCTTGTGTATCTATCGTGTGGACATACCCCTCTAGTGCTATTAAGTTATCGGGAAACAGACTATACAATGTAATGAATCTCTGAAATGTGTAAGATATACAACACTATAACCCTTGGGTAAACACCCGAATTACAATTATCAATCCTTAACTAGATTTACAAAAAGGGATGCGACCATACCAAAAACTCTGCAAAAGTCCGCAAATGTTACAGCTCCGTAGACACTGGAACGGATACTCATCATTAGCTCCCTTGCAGAGGAACACCTACATAATAATACATAAAGTAAGGGAGAGGATATAAATGGGTTAAAGCTGGAGGTTAAAAAATAGTTCAGCAAGTGAATTAAAATGCATAATAATTATGAATGCAAAAATTCATAATATAAAGTGGTGTCGCACTCTCTTGAGACTCAACCTTACCCCTCAACAATAATGAGCACCTAAACGTATGCATTTTAATCTTAAACAAGCTACCCAACTCATCTAGGGATAACTCCACCTCAAATCTACGCATTTCCCCACTCGCGTATCTAGTTTATCCAAAACGTAATCATTTTAATCTCATCTTAAATGATTATATGACAATACATTACTTAATAACTTTCACTAGTTATTTTTTTAACATATTACACATTATTTCCAAGTATGTATAATACTAGTCTCACTATTATAAAAGATAAATCATTTCTACCAAGTACACATACATAACACCGATAATATATGTATACTAACCATCCCTCAGAGCTTTAACTCAATGGATGCAATCTCTACAATGCTATCATCTTCCAAGGAGAACACACATCGACCTGGGTAACCAGGACGAAATCTGACACCGACACCCCAAATCCAAATCACAACTTATAGGAAGCGATCATAGTTCCTCATCGAAAATAAGACGAATCATACCCAAGACGTCTTACCCTTGATAAATTCCACATAATAAATAAATGGACGTTATGACCTGGGGACTATACGCAACCTGCTCCTCGAGCCAAGGGCCTTATCCACATCGTGCAACTTCTCATAATAGCACTAGAGGGGTATGTCCACACAATAGATACACAAGATATATATACACATCATATATATATATATATATATATATATATACAAACCATCTCATATCGGAATGTATATATCATTAATTCCGGCTACACCTATATACACCCCTTACACTAGCCGATAATTCACAGAATTATTCCCAATTCATTTTATGATTCAATTGATCACTTGAACCTTTATCAACCATCACACATATGGCATAAATAACGACCAATTCAACACTTCGCAGGACACACAACCTATCTCTATTAGCCCGTATCCATCCTTAAGAAAATTCCTATCACTAAGAGAATTTACGAATGAAATCGACATAACAAACTCCCAAATATGCCTCAATAATTGACCCGATGTCTCCCCAACCATCATGTCATAACATTATCCTACATTTTAACTCATAAACATATTTATCGTATTATTTTAGAGGGTTTCCAAGCACTAAAACCAAATGGAAAGGAGTTACAAAAGGGTTAGAAATCTGACACGACCGAACCGAACCGAACCACGGGTTCCCAAAAATGAACCGATTTGCTACACTAAGAAGGGCGAATCGAATTTATGACCTTTAAAAACGAATCGGTCCGCTGCTAAAATGAACTGATCTGAGGTCTGCAACCAAACCAATTCGTCCTGTTCAGATTCTGTTCCTACGATATTTTTCCTACATCTCAAAACCCTTTTTTCTACCTAATTTTAACATCATAGATCAACCTAAATATACTCCCAACTATTTTTACACCATCAAACCCATACATACTCATCCTATGCCAGATTTCAACACAAAAAATCTAAGGTTTATCATATCTTTACAATATCACCATAATTTATCCACAAATTATGAAATAACTCACACACATAAATATTTAGCAAATTTAATCACTTGCCTCCAAGATGTTGAGCCTGAATCTTCCTCAAAGTTAGGACTATTGTGTTCATTACGCTTTGATGATTTTTTGCGATGTTAATTGCTTGAACTGTGGGCTAATATATTTTGTCTTTATTTTAGATGTTTCTGAAAAGAGGTCGGCCGACTAGGGCAAACACAGGGGCTGAAAATGTGGAACCCCATTTGCCTCAGGGGACTATGACTGCAGCCGAAGTTGCCAATATTATGGCATAAGTAGTCAATGCTTCCATGACTGCAATGGCATAACCATTTCCTCAGGCTCAGCAACAGCCTGTAGTTCCGATAGCTTAAACCCACACAAGGCCATCCACATGGGAGAGAGTACGAGAAGCTTTTCAGCAGGGACATCCTCCGGAATTCTAAGGGGAGATGATGTGATTGTTGAAAGTTAATGGAAGAAGGTTATTCAACAGAATCTTCGAATGTTTTATGCAGTGAGGTTCGAAATAAAATACTCCCCACTTTTAAACTTATGGGTCGGCTAGCCGGTGGTGGGAGTCAGTTACTACCTATTATCAGAGAGATACAATGGCCATAGCAAAAATTTTGGTACATTTTGATCGTAAATATTTTCCTCCTACGGTTCAGATCGAGATGACAAGGATATTGTTAGATGTAACTCAAGGAGACCGAACAGTGGCTGAGTATGAAGAAGAATTTACTCGCCTGGCAAATTTTGTGTCGGACGGCGTAAATACGGAGGAGAAGAGGATTTTGAAGTTTATGGGAAGTTTGAATTAGAGAATTCATCAACATCTGTTGGGAAACCCGACTCTGTTGGGGAAAACAGATCGTTCGTCTGAATTGTTATGCTATTTTGTGCACGAGGTGGACCGTTGTATAGGTGTTTCAGTTCCCTTCAAAGATTCATTGAACTTTTTCTCTGATGATGAAGTTGATTGGGGTCAAATTGGGGCCCTATGAGTGCCCGGTGGCCTCCAAATCGATTTTCGATAGTAAAAAGGTCCATTTGTCTGAACCGTTATGTCGATTTGCATATGGGGTAGATCATTGGATAGGGGATTCAGGTCCCTTCTATGATTCATTGAGTTTTATTTCTGACGATAGAGTTGACCAGATACAAACGGTGCCCGAGAATGCTAGATGGCCACTAGATCGGTACTCGGAGTATGACCTAGGGTTTGTAGTGAATCGAGGAGGTTCTAGGGACCTAAGGAGAGACTTAAGGGGGTCATGGAATGTGTTTTCTAAAAGGACTCTATATCATATCTTTATTTTACCACTGAAATAAATAGTATCCTGATTTTGTGTGGCTCAAAAATAATATACACAGTTTAGTATGAATTAAAGAAAACAGTCCTTTGGAAGCAGGGACTTTGTCCTTTCTTTGACAAAAGTGTATCTATATATTCATTTAATATGGTCAAGATCCTATACATGTACCAAGGCATATCTCCAGAGATTTTTTTTTTGTTCAAATCAATGTTGTAGAAGCTACAGCTAACGCAATCTATTTCTTACAGGCCTATTAATGAGAAATCATTCACCACCTATTATTACTGTCAATAATAATCTATAATATTTATAAAAAAATATAGGCATTATATCACATGAGTTTTATTTACTATAATCCGTTCATGAGAAATCGATGTTGAAGTCATAATTCAGCCAAGCCTTGAAATAATCAGTATATTATATTTTTAAGGTCAAAATTTAGTAATATGAATCATGCCATCTCAGTTAATAACTGGAGGTTAAATAATAAAATGCGTTGAAATCTTATCTGAAATGGAATATCTTTGACACCTTCTCCACCTTTTTCGAATCTTCTGTGTGAGCATGATGCGTAACATAATGGGAATCGCAATTACCTCCTCAGCAGAGTTGCTAAATGTAAGAGACTATTCTAGATTTGTGGAAGCACCGTATCTAGTGTAGTTTTGACTTGAGAAACGTTGTTTCACCTATGTACCCGTCTCTTCGTAGAATCAAATTCTGTGTTGTTCATGGGTCCGTATGATACGTCAAAAAACTCAGTTTTTGGGCTTTTTGTGGTTTTGTTGCGTGGGGGGTGCCGAATCAAGCTAACTTCCTCCAAATGCAGCTATACCATATAAAATACATAAAACTCATAACAAAACTATGAAATCCTCTTGTCACTATCAAACTTCTAACGGAGCTTCAAAAGTTTGTGGGGGAGAAAGGTTAGATTTTCTCTCCTTACTTTTCCCCCAAAACCATCATCCCCTAAAATAAGGAGGAACCCTCTTTTTATAGCCAAAATACCCCAAGTGGCATCTGACACATGTCATGTTTATTATGGAACCAAGTGTCCTAATGTTTATGGTGCCACTTGTCATAATATTTGTGGTGGGATCTTAAATAAACCAATTAAATCATTACTAGAGTATTGTCTAAAGTAATTATTCAAAAGCGGAGGATAGGTAATATGTTAAAGCGTGCGTAATAATATCTCAGCTCGTGTAGGGTCTAAATTATTATAGTAAAATTTGATAAATCATAAATCAATATTTGATCAAATATGCGGGGTTAATTTATTTAACCCCAATTTATAACCAGAGATAGTTATTATAAAGAACCAGAGAATTTATTCTAGGACATAGGCGTTTATTGAGTTTTAGCTTGTATTCCCTCGTACCTTAGTGTTTGAGTTGCTCACCTAAGGTGTATATAGAGTGCTTGACTTTTTCTCTAACTATATATTTGTTTCAAAGGTTCATTTATTCTTCTAAATAGATCACAATTATTACTTGTTATTGAGTTATACACGATTGTTGGTGAGTTTATATAAAAAAAACCTTGTTTTACTTCAATTGGGTTCATTCCATCATTATCAATTGCACTTTTGTTGGTAACTTATCACCATTATTATAAGTTACACCTAAGTTTATATTTAACCACCCCAGCATGAAGAGAAATACTCTCTTACATTTGGTAACTCCATTAGGGAGGAATTATCTTAACAAATGTCTTAGGATAACATTACCCATGCTATTAACTTTGATGAGATTCAACAGAGGAAGGAACACGAAGAGTGGGGACATGAGATTCCTAGAGATGGGGTGCCTCGGGTGGAGCTTTCCCCAGCTCCAACTATCATGGAAGCTTCCACGGTAACGGATGCTTCCACGAGAACAATGATGGATCTCACTTAGATGGCTCATATTATGGGGAAATTCATGAAGTTTTTAGAGGTAGATGTGGACCCCATATCATTCGAGACTCCTATAGAACCTCCTGAAGTCTCTTTAAACTAAATTCCTACTGTAGCTACTTCTATTATTACTCCTATCACGGGAGCACCCGTTGGTACCAATATTATGCTAGTGGTTGTTAGACCAACGATTATAGTGACTAGGGTAGTTGCATCACTTTCTTTGATTGACGAGGAGGTAAATAAGGAAATATTAAATATGATGTCATCTTCCTCACAAACTACAAACGCCGCTGCTCAATATATACCAACTTTTGCACTCCTTATCAATAGGAGTTTAATGATGAACCATATACTAAGGATTATATTCCCCTTATATTTTATAAGTACATTAACAATGGGGGGGATTCAAAGGAGCGAATCCTGAGGTATGTGGAGCATTTAGGTTCTCATTATAACAACAAAAGGAATCACTTGAGGGAGTTTTCTATATCCCTTATAAACAAATCTTACACGTGGTACTCACACTTAGCTCCAATGAGTGTGGATACCTGGAAGGATATGAATGTCTTGCTTATCTAGAGGTTCTTTCTAGCTGAGGATACGTTCACTCTGACTTAGATTACACAAGATAGGTAACATCGGAATAAAAAGGTGGTGGCATATATACGAAGGTTTAGGTAGAAGCCTCTTGACGTGAGAGAGGAGGCCAAAGAATCAAAGCTAATCCAACTTTGTGAAGAAGGTTTTCTCCCTGATTATATTTTTCATCTGATAAATGAAACACGAGGGGTAACTTTTGAAGCATTTTTGAAGTATCAAAAAATTGGGGATGGAAAAGGTCAGGCTCTATGAGTGGGTTATACGAATGGAGTCTTTGAAACTGGGAGGGGGCAGAAGAAGGACAACAAAAGGAAGTTTAGGAAAGATATTGAAGACCCTATAGCATTGCCTTATACAGTTGAGGAGTCCATTAGCTGTTATAATGTCATGCTTCGTGGAGGGACAGTTTATGCACCACAACATGCTCCCTAAAATGAACTGGGAACACATATGCAAGTTGTTCCCAAATATTATCACGTATATTGGCGTGTTTTCCACCCAACTAACTCATGATTTACGTTGAGAAGGATTATCACCAACCATTTATTAGTTGGAACGTTTCAAATACATCAGGAAAACATCAAGAATAACCCATTGCCATCTCACAAGGAAAATATTGAAAAGTCGTAATGGTGTGAAAATTGATTAAATTCGCAAATTTCTAATTTGGTTCACTTATTTAAATAGAGTCTATTAATTCATCCCCTAAACATGCATCTAAAAGAGATAAATCATTCAAATCAAGCATGAAAGATAAAGACGAACAATATAGGAAAAAAACCCTTTCGGGTAAAACCTTTTATAACACTTTGAAGAATTCATAAGACCTTTGACTTACATACAACCTGATAATCGCCCACAAGTGTGTAATGCACGGTGCCTTCAGGAAATCTTCAAAGATACGAGAGACAGCAAAATACCCTCCAGGCGTCGGTTCGTCGTCTTCGGCTCGTCCACACGCAGAATGACTACGCTCGGTATCCATCGATCAAAGATGGAGATCCTTTATCCACAGAGGTTGAACAAAAGAAAAGTTGTTCTTAAACATTAAACAATTCACTAAAGCATATGGGAGTTTTGTGAATTGAAAACCAAAAAGGGATTAAACCCCTAAAGGAAGAAGACAAAAAGGATTTTGCTTTCGCAGTATTTCTGTTCGTCAAAACGCTGTGACTTCTTAATGAAAACGTTACCATTTAATGAGTATTTATACAAAAATGCACCGCCTCAAAAAATGTGCTCGTTCGAACGAGAAGCAGATGTCGCTCGAATGAAGTACGCATGTCGTTCAAACGATGTCGCGTGACTTCCAATCTCGTTCGAACGAGATGCTGATCTCGCGCGAACGACCTGGGCGTCAAAATCGAGGTCCGCTTCAAAACTTAGAAAAAATACTCATTCTCAATATTTGATGAAAAAGTCTGCTCCAACACTTAGAAAATATTTTTTAAAAATCTCCCAAAAGATCTAAGTGAAAATTAAAGGTATTTAAAACATAACCTTACCAAAGTAAACTTCACGGAGTCTTGAATGATGAAGAACTTGAGTAATTCGGATCCGTATTTATTGTAGATGACTCTTGAATGCTCTTCGTTGGTGTAGAGGTATATGACATAATAAATTGATAACGGACCTAAGAAAATATTTCCTTACAAATCTCCCCCTATGTCTATGCCGGTACATACATAAAAAATCCGAATTATCAAAAACCAAAATGCCTATACAAATCTACCCTCCCATGAATAAATTTGCAAGACCTCAAAACTGTTCTTCAATCATCTTCGTCAAATCCCAAAGCTTCTCTCATCAGGGTGTGCAGCATCATGATCTTCAATCTTTGTACCTACACACATGAGATAAAGCAAAAACCTTCGTGACGCATCGAGTTTGAAATGATATAAGAATAAAGCATTAATAGTCAAATCTCCCCCATAATGCAAAAACTCCCCCATAACATGATAATTCTTTCTCCCCCTTTTTATGATGTCCCCAAATAGACAGATAAGAAGAAAAAAATCAAAAACATGGAGTGTCACAATAAAATGCATGGCAAAATAAGGATCAAACTACGCGCATGCAAAGGGATATCTCAAAAAACTTTCACAAACTATTTTTGATTTTCTAAAAAAAAATTATACAAAAATAGGATACAAAAAAAATCACACCATGGATTTAAACTCAAACAACCAAGTCATGGAAATGGAATGAATGGTTGTGAACACATTCGATAGGTAAATAAACTCAATCAATCATATGTTCACGATGCATACGTGTACCCCTAACGAATAAACATCAAAAGAATCCTTAGGTGTAAAAATTTGTTGAATTTAAATGACTTCGTCTTATACAAATCAACAAATCAAAGTCAAATGATTTCCACACCAATAACGACCAAAACTACATAGCACATTTTCAAGATTTTCAAGGACGTGCAAACCCGTTATAAAATCTCCAACCAAACTCCCTCATATATATTTTCTTTTAGATGTGAATAAACTAAATTCTCAAACTTTGGAGAATTGGTGCAAAAACCTAAATGGCCCATAATGGCATGAATTTACTTTTATTGCTTTAAATTTTTTCGGGCTCTTTTAAACCTCTTTGGACCCCGGATAATAAAATTCCTCCATTTTTTAGGTCCAATTTAAATGGTGGCTTAGTATTCGCAAAGGCTAAATGATCCTTTCACAACCCTTCCCCGTTTTTAAATAAATCACACAAACTCACAAAACGGTTCTTATATGCACAATTCCCTTATCAAAATTTATTGCACTTGGTTCGTTTTAAGGACAGGATTGAAGTGAAAACACCCAACCAACATGTGATAAGACAAGAACAATAATCAAACAAATTCGTGCATGTGTACAATAAAGGAAACCTGAGTCAAACATGCAGGAAGTAACACTTAATTACATCTTAATGACTCCAAACAATATAAAGTACAAGGATGAATTGACTTATTGTGTCAAAACACTATCAAATAGTCACATGAAAAATGGAATGATGTTGTGACTCGGTCATCCTAAGTGTTCATCCATAAATGGTGCAAACAAAATACAAAAATCTTTTTGGATTTTCTCAAAATTTTATTAAAATAAATTCTTTTTGTATTTTTCAAAATCTTTCCTAAAACAAATATACAAAAATGATACATACTAGCAATAGGCAAACAATGTCATCATGAAAATCATCCTATGCTAGTAAACAAGTCAAACTTCAATCATTAGGTGCAGAGGGATTTTCCCAAGGTGGTGACAACTTATGAAAAACCTCCATCAATTCTTGTGAAGTTTTGAAGAAAAACTTAACTTGCTCACCTAGATGTGTAAACTCTCTAATGTAGTCTCCAGGAGCATTTAAAGTATCATGTGTGGGTTCATGTGTACCAGAAACACGTGTAGAAGCAAAACGTGACACATAACCCAACTTAAAACAAAATTCCTTAAGGTGAACTCTCCTCTTGCAATGTGAGCAAACATAAATAGGCCTAGGAACACCTCTCAAAAACTCTAGGACGCGCTCTCCTTATAGGAATGGGACGACTAGGTGGTTTAGGGTGAGTCTCACGTGAATCTAACAATAAAGTGAGAATTGGCTCGGGTGCTAATAGGGAAGTATAAGCACCGTCATGACTTATTCCAAACTTCTCACCTTTACCCTTAAGAATCACCTTTTCAACCTTCTTAGATGCGTTCTCAAAATTGACTTTGACCTCCCTGGCACGTTCGAGATTACTCTCGAGTTGGGATACACGTGTCGTCAGACTAGACATTGTGTCAGTCAAATCACACTTCTCCTTTCTCAAAACCTCATTCTCTCTCTCCAAATCTAAAATTCGACGACCTAAATCTTATTATACTTCTTTATTTTCAAGGTCTCGGTGTACAAATCTCTAAAAGATTTTTGGATCTCACTTTCATCTCCACTCTCCTCCTCGCTTTCTTCCTCACTCGAAGAACAAAAATCACTATCATCGCTCTCGTGTGCACTCTCATGAGACAAAATGGGTGTGCTCACACGACTAAAAAAAGCGACAACCATCCCATGTGCTAAACCTTTATCCGAATCATCTCCCTCATCACTCTCACTATCACTAAGTGTGGCGGGCATAGCAGTTTCTTTGCCCTTTCTCCTTATCCTAGTAGGACACTCTTTAGCTATGTGCCCTTTTCCCTCACACGCAAAGCACCTGATCTCATCCTCCTTGTCACTATCTTTGGCCTCCACTTTCTTTTTATTTGACTCAAAAGATCTCTTTTTGTTGGAAGAATTTTCTTTATTCATTTTGAGCAACTTTTTAAAAAAATCGCAAACAAGGCCATATCAAAATCTTCCTCAGAATCAGACTCATAAACTTTTTCTTTCTTTTTCTTAAAATGAGTCTTTAAAGTAACGCCATTATCCTTAGCCTTAATGGTTTTGGTAAACAAGTCAATCTCATAGGTTTGAAGATCTCCTACAAGTTCTTCCAACTTAAGTGATTTCAAATTTCCCAAAGAGTTCAAAAGAGTGACTTTAGGAATAAAACATTTTGTAAGAGATATCAAAATGTTTTTAACGACACGCGTGTTATCAATCACCTCACCTAAATTAAAACTGGTGTTAAGAATGTCTGACAAATGTGCATAAAAATCATCAAAGCATTCAGACTCAGACATGGTGATAGTCTCAAATTGGGTGGCCAAATTTTATTACTTAGATTATTTAACCACATTCGTACCCTCATGAGTTAATTTTAAAACATCCCATGCCTCTTTAGACGTGGTGCACATCATAATTCGGCAAAACTCATCAGGAGTGATAGCTCCAAAAATAGCACTCAAACCACGTGAATTAAATTTACACATTTTATGATCATCTTCAGTCCAAGTTGACACGGGTTTTAAAGAGGTGATATTATCAACAATGACCGTGGGAGGAGTCCATCCATTTTCGCAAAGGTACCAAACACGCTCGTCAATGGCTTTTAAACTAGATTTTATGCGAGCTTTCCAATAGGCATAATTAGACCCGTAAAAAATAGGCATCTTATTATAGAAGTGCTCCATAGAAAAAATGCGATTTTTCACAAAACTAATTTTTCAAAAAAAATCAATATCACACGATTTTGCGGAAAATAGGAATACGCAATAAACTAGCGCAACTAGCTCTGATGCCAATTTGAAATGTCGTAACGGTATGATAATTGATTAAATTCGCAAATTTCTAATTTGGCTCACTTATTTAAATAGAGTCTATCAATTCATCCCTAAACATGCATCTAAAAGAGATAAATCATTCAAATCATGCATGAAAGATAAAGACGAACGATATAGGAAAAAACCCCTTTCGGGTAAAACCTTTTATAACACTTTGAAGAATTCACAAGACCTTTGACTTACATACAACCTGATAATCACCCACAAGTGTGTAATGCACGGTGCCTTCAACAAATCTTCAAAGATACGAGAGACAGCGAAATACCCTCCAGGCGTCGATTCGTCGTCTTCGGCTCGTCCACACGCAGAATGACTACGCTCGGTATCCACCGATCAAAGATGGAGATCCCTTACCCACAGAGGTTGAACAAAAGAAAATTTATTCTTAAACACTAAACAATTCACTAAAGCATATGGGAGTTTTGTGAATTGAAAACCAAAAAGGGGTTAAACCCCTAAAGGAAGAAGCCAAAAAGGATTCTTCTTTCGCAGTATTTCTGTTCGTCAAAACGCTGTGACTTCTTAATGAAAATGTTACCATTTAATGAGTATTTATACAAAGACGCACCACCTCAAAAAATGTGCTCATTCGAACGAGAAGCATATGTCGCTCGAATGAAGTACGCATGTCGTTCAAACGACGTCGCGCGACTTCCAATCTCATTCGAACGAGATGCTGATCTCGCGCGAACGACCTGGGCGTCAAAATTGAGGTCCGCTTCAAAACATAGAAAAAAATACTCATTCTCAATATTTGACGAAAAAGTCCACTCCAACACTTAGAAAATATTTTGTAAAAATCTCCCAAAAGCTCTAAGTGAAAAGTAAAGGTATTTAAAACATAACATTAGCAAAGTAAACTTCGGGGAGTCTTGAATGATGAAGAACTTGAGCAATTCGGATCCGTCTTTGATATAGATGACTCTTGAATGCTCTTCGATGGTGTAGAGGTATATGACATAATAAATTGATAACGGACCTATGAAAATATGTCCTTACAAATATGGTTTTGGTTTTTGATGAGTAGGTTGAACATTATGAAAGGGAGTAAGAAACAGAAAGTTAGGATTTTGAGGTATAATTAGAAGATTAAATGGTGGTAATGGTAAACATAGTTATTGTCTATGATGAGTTAAGCCTTAGAGACGTCGAAGAAGTGTACAACATGGAAGTTCATGTGGTGGAGCTTAGTTTGGAAAATCAAGTTGTGTCCAAAATATCCCAAATTTGCATGGTTGTTCAATCAAGTGGGGATGCCTCAATAAGGAAGGATGGATATCACCCAGAAGATATTAGACATCGTAAAAAAGAATGCGATTCCTTTGATACAATAGAAGGTCCTAATGGCAAGGTTAGTGAGGAAGTTTATGTCATAAATGACTTTCAATGATGCTAATAGAACATTATGGTTCCCCAATAATCAACAATTGTATGTCACAACAAGTGTAAATGGGGTAAAATTTACTAGAGCTTTGATGGACGGGGGGCCTCTATTAATATCATGCTTATTAGGTCTTTTTATGCAGCTAATATTTCAGAAGCAAGGTTGATACCAATGCAAACGGCTATTTGTGATTATAATAACCAGACTTCAAAGTTCATTGGGTATGTGAATGTTAGGATTTTAATGGGGAATCTCATATACATTATCATGTTTTCCACTCAACTAACTCATGTCTCACGTCGAGAAGGATTATAAACGCGCACATGACAGTTGGAACACTAGAGATACCTCGAGAAAATTTCAACAATAACCAATTATTAACTTATGGGGAAAATATGGTGGTGGCCTATGATGAGGAAGTTGAGGATCACATGAGGTAGTTGAGTAGAGAGAGGAAGTATTTTGAGTTAGTATTGGAAGATTGCACGGTGGGAATGCAAAATGTAGTTATTGCCTATGATGAATTAAGTACTAGCGACATAGAGTAGGTATATAAGATGGAAGGTTGTGTGGTTGACCCAAGCTTGGAGTATCAAGTTGTGTCGAACTCCCCTAAATTTATGTGGTTCTTTGAGCAAGTTGGGATGCATCAATAGATCAAGCTAGAGACCACCCAGGAGATATTAAACATCGTAAATAAAAATTATATCCCTTCGTTGAGATGGAAGGGCCCAATGGCTAGGCTGGTAAAAATATTTATGTTTAAGATAACTTTATCTGATGTAGATAGAGCAATTGGGTCCCCACATAGACAATCATTGTATGCCATAGCAAGCATGATCTGTGTAAGCTTTGCTTGAGCTTTGATGGATGAAGGTACCTAAAATAATATCATGCATATTAGCTCCATTATGTAGTTAATATCTCAGAGGAAAGGTTTAAAACAATGCCATTTTCTATTTCTGTTTATGATAACAAAACATTAAAATTTATTGGGTGTGTTAATGTTAGGATTGTGATTGGGAATCTCACATCACATATTAAGTTCCATGTGATTGAGAATGACACCTCAACCATCTTTTGATAGGAAGAGAGTGGATACACAACCATGATTTAGTTCCTTCGACATATCATCAATGCCCCAAAGCTTAATTGAAGGGAACTGAGAATGTAATTCGAGCAACCAAGAAGACTTTAGCACAAGAGGAGGCACACTTGGTGGATGAAAAATTTTACAAAAATCTATCTAAGGATATGCTTATTTTAACGTATGGAGGGAGTTGGAGTTCCAATAATTAGGGAAAGGTTGGGATCAATGAACAACTAAGGTGAAGAGATAGTGATGATGAACGGAGAGCTAAGGAGGCATACAATGTCATTCCTAAACCTTAAACTATTTCTAAATAGCTAAGATATAGAAACAGGAGAATGATTGTTCTGATGGAACACGAGGTAAAATGACAAAATGTCCTTAGCTAGTTTTCTGGAAGCAAGTTTGAGGTAGATGAGATATACAAAAAAAAGGGAGGAATTTTCATCCCCTAAATGCAAATGAAAAAATTATGGATAGAAGATGGAAGGGTGGTGTATCTACTGTAAAGGTGTGTGAAGGCAACCGAAAAAGCTGAAGAGGAAGCTCACTCGGAGTTTGAGTGTTTCATGGTGGATAATCAAGGGCAATGTATTGTCATTAATATTCTATCATTCAGCCTAAAGCCATAAGTCGAAGAGTTAGAGAAGATTGATCTGGTTCAGGGTAGATAAGTTCAAAGGTTAATCTTTATTTGAAGGGCCTAGATGTTGTTAGTAAATGGGGATTGTTTGAGCTTATTAGGGAAGTCTTTCTTTCTTGGAAATACACAGAGATGTCGGGGCAACATTGAGAGGTGAGTTTCCATCCGTTGAACGTTATGCCTTTAGCAATATTAATGAAGCAAGCAACCCGAGCGTATAAGCCAGAGCTAGATCTCAAAATCAAGAAGTAGGTGTAACAATTATTAGTCATTGGATTCATTCAGAAAATTCAACAACTAATTTGTATTTCCACTATTATTCCAATGGGGCAGAAAGACAAAAATCAAATACACATATGTGTTAATTTTAGAGATCTCAATAAAGCTTGCCGAAAGAAAGATTTTTTTTTACCGTAAATTGACACCTGATAAATTCAACGATAGGTAATGAAGTGTACAACTTCATGAATGGGTATGTGGGCTATAAGTAGATCAATATGGATCCATTCGACGTAGACAAAACGATATTAAAAACTCCATTGGGTTATTTTATATACAATGTCATGCCTTTTGGTTTGAAAAATACAGTGGAAAATTATCGAAGAACGATGATGGTCATTTTTCATGACTTTTCCCATGACATTTTGGAATTCTATATGGATGATCTTGTCATTAAGTCAAGAAAGGAGTAATCTCACTTGGTTGATTTGAAAAACGTTTTCAACAGGTGTAGGAAATATAAATTGAAGATGAACCTATTAAAGTGCGCTTTTGGTGTAACATGTGGGAAATTATTGGGTTTTATGGTATATCAGTAGGGAATTAAAATGGACAAAGATAAGTAGAAGACTATCCTTGATATGCCTTGCGCAAGAATGACGAAGGAGGTGAAGAGCTTCCTCAAGATTATTACTTACCTGAGAAGATTTATCCCAAGTTTGGCTAAGATTACTCATCCATTGATGGGTTTATTGCACAGGACTATGAAGTTCAAATGGCAGGAACCTCACCAAGTTTCTTTTAACAACCTTAAAAAATTACTCACCTCCCCAAAAACGTTAATTCCTCCAAGAGATGGAGTATCGTCACAGCTTTATCTTACTTCTAACATAAGGTCCATCAGTGCATTATTGGGATAAAATATTTAAGGTCAAGAATGACATGTCTACTATTTGAGTAGAATCATCTATAGTCTAGGGGAAATATACATTATTATTTAGAGGCACTGTTTGGCCTTTATATTTATTGCTCACAAATGTAAGCATTATATGTTATCTTTCACCATTCATATTATAACAAGATGTGATCCCCTTAAGTTCTTTTTGGCACAAACCATTTTGATTGATAGATAAGCAAGGTGGTTTCTTGTCCTATCATAGTATTATCTAAAATGTGTGCTTCCTTTCGCGATCAAGAGTCAATCTTACACAAATTTAGTGCCAATTTTTTATTCTGGAATACTTGAGCCACCTCATGAAAACATTCTAGGTGATGATCTACAAGATAACTTCTTGGAGGAAAATATTGAAGAGTTGATTAAGGAGTTCAATGGTTCATCAGTTAAATGAAAAGAAAGAGAAAGGTTCATCCTTTCAAGAGGAAGGAGCAAATTTATCTATCTTTTAAGTTGGATTTTTTTTGTTCCAACAATGGGGTAGAATGTGAGGCTTTAGTTTGGGGATTTCTAAATTCTCTACGAAGAGGCATCCATTCACTCTGCATCAAAGGATATTCTAACTCAATGATTAAGTAAGTAATGGAGAATATGCAACCATAATTTGGCACCTTTTAGAATAATCATACCGAGGTTGATCGGCAATTTTATCAAGTCAAAGTGGAAAAGAGTCCTGTAACAATAAAATTCATGTTGATTCTTATTCCATTATTACACAAAAGGTAGTTATGAATGGTGAGTCAACAAATATGGTGATCCAGTAAAGAATGGTTTTATCGATCATGTTTACAGTATTTCTAAATAAATATGATTCAAAATGGAAGAGCCAAATTATTTGATCAATTCATGACTTTGGTCTATTATTGGCCAACTATAAAGAAGTATTTCTCTAATTTTGTTCAGAAATGTAAGGAGTTCCAATATTCTGAAAAATTGAAATATTCTCCTTCGGTAGGCCTTCATTCCTTGATAAATACCTATATATTTCACACTAAGGCATTTGAACTGGTGGGGAAAATCAAACCTCCCTCAAGGAGAAAAATTTGGATACTCGGGGCAATAGAGTGCTTTACAAAGTAGGCAAATGCAATAAACTTGAAAGAGAAATAGCAGGTGTGGTGGCACAGTTCATCAAAGAGTACATAATTTGTCATTTTGGCATTACTAAGGCTATTTTGTTTAATAATGGCACTCCATTAATGAATAAAGAGGTGACCTTGATTATAGACAAATACTCGATCATATACCACACTTCAACAATAGACTACCCTAAAAGAAATGGGCCAATGATGAAACAAATAAGACCTTGGTCAATATGATGGCCAGGACGATTGGAGGACTTTCCTGGAGTGTGGGATAGAAAAATTCCAGTAGTACTATGGGCTTATCAAATGAATAAAAGGGTGTTTCAATACGTACAACAATGTTTGAAATATCTAATGGTATTTAGAGGAGGCATTAAAGAGAATCTCAACCATATATAAGGATCCCAGGGTTTCCTTAACCAGGTCAGCAACTAGTTATAACCTTTTTATTTATCTATGGAGTAAAAGAAATTTTGCCAGTTAAGTTAGAAGTACCTTCGGCCAAATATGCCTTACGAAGTAGAATGCTACCTCAAGATAAGTACGTTCAACTAGAGGCATTGGACGAACACAGAGATAATGCGAGGCGGCACTTCCAGATGTACACAAAGCAATTCTCGAGAACTTATAACAATTTAGCGAAGCCAAAAAAAATTGTAAAAGGATATTTGGTTTTAAAAGGATTTGTTAGTCACATTAGAGGAATCACATTGCCTAAGTTTGCATCCAATTATGAGGGACCATTTATTGTCAAAGAATCACATGATTCAAGCTACTATTCGATCTTCGAAATGGGAGATAATAGGCCTTTCAAAGTTAATAACAAGTAGTTGAAAGTTTACTGATGAGGCTGGAAATAGCACCATCAGATCAAGGTGTTGGAAATCTCAAACAAGTATAACAATGGCAGCACATAAGCAATATAAATGGAGAATGAGATGAGGAGAAGAGGAGAAAGATATCAATATAAGTGGTTCAGCCTATTTAGGCCAACGTCCACTGTGCAGGTGAGTGATCTTCACTATAAAAGAAGGTCACTAATGGCCATGTGATACAATACTCACACACTCTCTCTCTATTGTATATTTTGACAGAGCTTCAGCTAGGATTTGTAATATGCGATCTTCTTCAAGGAAGAAGATAAATGGTATATATAGTGCTTAGGGGGTGTAGTGTACCCCCCAAGCATGCAATGAGCGTATATATGATTATCTAGACAATCTAATGTGGACACTTGACTGTTCCACATGTAGATCATAATGACCAAATATTCCCTCACGAGGGGGGGATAATCTAGTTATAACAATTTTGTCCACGTTTTCCAGGCTTCTTTGTACTTGCAGATGCCCAGACTGGTGACATCATCGACTGGAACCTCGGCCTAGATGAGTACGAGATTGATGACTCCGAGATGACTATTGAGCTTACCATCACAAGTAGAACCTCGGTTAAAAAGGTCAATCGAGGTTAGGTAAAAGCGATAACTCTTGATATCGTCCACTTCAGAGAGAATGAAACTCTCCCTTGATAGCCCCTTGGACCATTGTTGACATTGACTGTTAGTGAGGCCGAGGGTGATGCATATGAGGCCGACCCTTATCAGGATAACCCTTGTTCTGGCCGTTTGGACCCTTTTAGAGACTCGACGGTGAGATCAGATGACGTTGCTTCTCGGAGTACGAGGGTATACTTTGGTCATATCAATCACCCCTAGCCCTTAACCTTTTGTGTGCATAGGAGGTTGAGGGGTATATGAACTCGGCTGGTGAAAGTACATTTATGAGTAATTATTTGCGTAGGGGTTGTCATTGGGACACTTGTCACCCTAGCGACTGGCTAGCGTCTTCCACAAGCCAAATAAGGTGGCCGCGCACTTAGGGATTTGAGGTGACATGATTAGGTGCCTTGTAAATATCCCACAATCATTGCTTTGATATTTAAACCCCCCCAAAAAAATTTCTATCTCCTCCACTTTGCTTTCCCTCTTTCTCTCTTTCTACAAAACAAAAACTTCCATAGCTTACTTTGCTCTCCAGCTTCACCACCAGTGAATCCAGGTTGCGTCATGCCTTCCTTATTTTAATCCTTGCATATAGTCTCATTCAGGTACTATTTCCTACCCCTGATTTCTCCATTATTGACTTGTAAATTTTTTATTTGGGTTTTTCGGTGTTTTTTGCCCTTTCCGGTGATCCTTTCCTCCACCTCTTAGGGGGTGTTTGGTCCAGGAGATTGGTTATTGGGTAGTTCTGAGGATTTAATTGGTTGTTCTGAGGGTAGGTTAGGCCTTGGTGGTTGATTTATTGGTTTTCCAGTGAGTCTTTGGTTTTCCAGGGGGTTTGAGGAAGAGGAAGTTCATTCTCGTGCTTCGTCTTCTAAGAACACTGGTCCCTTATGACGTTCAGTCTCTGTAGAAATTTTAGAGCCTAGTGTTGCCTTTCCTCCCCCAATTGATTCCATTCCTCTATCAGCTTCCACAGGGGCTAAGTTGGCATAGAGGTTTCCTGGTGGTTTACCCACTAATGCTCAGGCCGAGGTTGTTGTAAAAGACGACAGTGAGGATAGTGAAGTAGACACCTCTATAGTTGTCGAGCATGAAAACTTTATTTTTGAGTACGAACTTTTAGTCTTTAGACATTTATATGGCATTCCTTCTTCAATCTCTTTGAGGAAGACTCTGAAGGATGAGAGGGCTTTTGATGGCCGAGAGGGTGAGATCTTCATCTATGAACATATGTTCAAGTTGGGTTTTTGCCTACCCATTCATCCCACCTTCCGAGCCATCCTTTCATATATAAATCTTACCCCTTCCCAACTATCTCCCAATGCGTGGAGGGTCATGATAGGATCTATCGTCCTATGGAAGGTTGCTCATCATACCTACCTTCCAGTTAGAGTCTTCATAGGTTGTTATACTCCTTCATCTGCTAAGAACCATCCAGGATACTACCACTTTGTAGCTAGAAAATATGAAAAGAATAGGTGCCTAGTCACTCAGACTTCAAACCACAACTGGAAACCTCGATACTTCTTTGTGTCGGGTTCCTGGGAATTCGGTTCCAACCAGGCATGTGGAGCCTCTGAAATGAGGACACCTCTGAGATGGGACAAAGCCTCTTTATTGGATAAGTCTGGCCCTGGTTTAAGCCCTAATAACACTGAAGCCATCAATGACCTTCGTACCTAAGGTGAGAATGGTCGTCTCATCAAGTATGAGCATAAGATGACCCCCTATTACCTTTCTCGGACAGGTTTAGGGTGTGGTTCTTTGGAAGAGCTTCGTAAGTTTCAAAATTTTATTATCAAGTTATGTCTCATACTTTTATTTATCTGCGATGCTAATTCCGAGACTTCTTCTTTTGCAGAGCGACTAGATGGTATATTCGGTGACCTTTGGGAGATGTTGCCCCTAATCTTTCCAAGCTCATAGATATATGAGACGACAAGACTTCCCCTTGACCAGTTTAAATAAAAAAAAGGTTGTCAAAACATCTAAGGCCTATGCTGCTACTAAGAAGAGGAAAGCTCCTGTAGACCCTCCTTCAATTAGGGAACCAAAAGCTCAAAATTCAAACCAGGGCATATCCATCTCCATCGATGACGCTTTAACTGCTTATCTGACTCAGTTAATGATCAGTGATAGTGTGATCAGCCACAATCTATAGGCCACCAATGCTATTGGTGAGATCATGACAAAGGAAGACAAATGTTTTCTTCAATCATTGGACGTTCCCTTACTAGTAGAGATTTCCCTTCATAGGATAATTCAGGTACTTTAGAACCCTTCATAAGTGTTGTCTCTTCATTCTTTGAATCATCAGTACTCATATATCCAATCCTTTACTGCAAGGAGTGTTGTCTCTTCATCTTTTGGTTTTTAGACTTCAAAAAGGATGCCCTTGATCCAAAAGGGTAAGGATGCCGAGAAAGTGGAGGTTGGGATGAGGGTCGACCTTGAGAAGGTAGAGAAGAACTTGAAGGGGAAAGATGACCAGATTAGCCGTCTGAAGGAGGAGCATACCAAGGTGCTGAAGGCCAAAATGAGAGAAATTAGACAAAGATTGATGAGGCTGTTAAGATTGCTTTGGCCGAGGCTGAGGAGAAGATCATCGCTGACCACAACACTTCTGACGAGTTTGTATATTTTAGCTTTGAATATCTCGAGAGGGTCATCAAAGTTATTGGACGATGGGCTTCCCTCAAGCATGAAGAGTCTAGAATATTATCTCCATATGACTTTATTGGCTTCGGCTTTACTGACCCTCGTCTTGCCAAATCTCTGAGAGATATGGAAGAGGATACCGCGTCTCCCGTAGAGACGAGCCCTTTGGATGTCACTGAGACTGGAGACATTGTTAATCCTGAAGACAGGGTTGAAGTCACAGATGGTGGACTTGATAAGACAGACCCAACTAGTGAAGGGTCAGCTCCAGCCGAAGGACAAATTCATCCCTGAGGTCCTCTTTTTGCTTTGTTTTTATTTTGTGAAGCTTTACTGTAATCCCATATTTTATTGTGAACTACCATGAGACTCTTTGTAACTCACTTATTACTACTGCGAGTTTAGTGCCATTATGCCTTGCGTCTATTGTTTTTCCATCATGATATTATGTTCCTCTATGATGTTTAGTTTATGATGTTTCATCTCATATATCACCAAATTATTTATGTTTAGGGTCTGAGATCACCAATTAAATGGTGTTTAGTCTCATAAATCACTAAATTAATGATGTTTAGGGTCTGAGATCACCAATTAAATGGTGGTTAGTCTCATAAATCACCAAATTAATGATGTTTAGGGTCTGAGATCACCAATGAAATGGTGTTTCATCTCAAAATTCACCAAATTAATGATGTTTTGTATCTTCGGATAAACTAACACAACAAATATCCAAAATAGACAAACCATAATATGAGGGAAGATTTGATATTCTCATTGACATTCACTCTCTTGAGTCTGATACATGTATTACAATAGAATGGAGTCAAAAATTTATAAGCTCATTGGGAATACTTCTTCAAATGACCAGCATTCCAGGGGTTTGAGAAAGGCTCTCCTTCAAGGTTCTCCAGTCGATAAGTGTCTGGTATGACTTCATCGATAACCGTATAAGGGCCATGCCAATTTGGGCTGAGCTTGTTGGGGTTTTTCCATGTCTTCTAGAGAACTAGGTCTCCCACAACTATCGGCCTCCCTTTCACCCTCTGATTATAAAATATGGCAGCCCTCTACTGGTAGGCTGCTTGCCTCACCTCAGCATCGTCTCTTCTTTCCTCGATCAGATAAAGATCAAGTCTTCTTTTTATCACATTACCTTGAGGGTCATATGTCTGAATTCTATGAGTAGGAAGACCAATCTCGTTTGGGATGATAACCTCTAAACCATAAGCCAACATGAATGGGGTTTCCCCTGTAGGAGTTTTGGTTGTCATCCTATAAGCCCATAGTACATCGTACACTTTTTCAGTCCATCTTCCATTTGCCTCTTCTAGGTTTTTCTTGATCCCATCGAGAATCGTTCGATTTGTAACCTCGATTTTCCCATTTGCCTGGGGTCGGCTAGGGGTGGAGAAGAATTGTTTGATCCCAACCCTTTCATAATATTTATCCAAAGATATATTCTTAAATTGAGTCACATTGTTTGAGATTAAGGCATTTAGGAGACCATACTTGCAGATGATGTTTTTCCAGATGAATTGGAAGGTCTTTTATTCTGTAATAGTGATCATCGGCTCAGCCTCTACCCATAGAGAAAAATAGTTTATCGCTACAATCAGGTTTCGATAGTTATTCACTGCCCTAGGTAAAGGTCCTATTAGGTTGATCCCCCATACCGCGAATGGCCAAGGGGACGTGATGGAAGTAAGAGGTTGATGAGGGATGGTAGAAAATCTTTGACACTTATCGCATATTTTAACATACGCTACATCATCTTTATCCAGGGTCGGCCACCAATACCCCTGAGTAACAATCCTCTTAGCCAATGACCTTCCCCCAATATAACTAGGGCCATAACCTTCGTGCACTTCTTGAAGGATATATGGAACCTCACATGGGTGAACACATCTGAGTAAAGGAAGCAAAAACCCATTTTTTTACAAAATGTCCCCTGTGACAGAGAACTTTGTAACCTTGTACCTCAATTTTCTTCTCTCGACCTTTGATGATGGTAACTCCCCTTCTTGAATTTATCTCATGATAGGATCCATCCATGAGTCTCCCATATTCACATTCAGACAAGATTAAGATGCACCATCTTCTTTTTCAATGGTCGGCCGAAGTAGGACTTCCACTGGAACTGTTCTTCCGATGTCAGTTTTTATTGCTGAGGCTATCCTCGCAAGTGCATCGGCTCAGCCGTTGTCTATTCGAGGTATACTTTTCAGCTTTACCTCATTGACATTTTCAACATCGATCTTACTCTTCCCAGATATTTAGCCATTCTCTCGTCATTGGTCTCATACACTCCTAATATCACATTTACTACCAGTCTCGAATCACTATGTACTAGGAGTTGGACGAAACTAAGAGGTCGGGCTAAGGAGAAACCTGCTATCAAAGCTTCATAGTCAGACTTATTATTTAAGGCCTTAAAGTTAAACCTCATAGCATACTCAATGTATGTGCCTTCTGGATCATACATTATCAATCCAACACCACTTCCATTCTCGCAAGAGTGCCCATCGATAAAGAGGTTCCATAAAGCATCGACCTCAGAGAAGTTTCCCACAAACGGCACCAAACAAATGAGGCTAGAAATAGTATCACCAGATCAAGGTGTTGGAAAGCTCAAACAGGCATAACAGTGGTAGCACATAAGCAATATAAATGGAGAATGAGATGAGGATAAGAGGAGAAAGATATCAATATAAGTGGTTCAGTCTATCTAGGCCAAAGTCCACTATGCAGGTGAGTGATCTTCACTATAAAAGAGGTCACTAATGTCCATATGATACAATACTCACACACTCTCTATCTATTATATATTTTGACAGAGCTTCAGCTAGGGTTTGTAATATAAGATCTCCTTCAAGGAAGAAGATAAATGGTATATATAGTGCTTAGGGGGTGTAGTGTACCCCCCAAGCATGCAATGAGCGTGTGTAGGATTATCTAGCCAATCTCATGTGGACCCTTGACTGTGCCACATGTAGATCATAATGACCAAATATTCCCTCGCGGGGGGGGGGGGGGGGGGTAGGAATAATCTAGTTATAACGATTTTGTCCACGTGTTCCAGGCTTCTTTGTACTTGCATATGCCCGGACTGGTGACATCATCGACTGGAACCTCGGCCTAGCTGAGTACGAGATTGATGACTCCGAGATGACTATTGAGCTTTCCATCACAAGTAGAACCTTGGCTAAAAAGGTCAGTCGAGATTAGGTAAAAGTGATAACTCTTGATATCATCTACTTTAGAGATAATGAAACTCTCCCTTGATAGCCCCTTGGACCATTGTTGACATCGACTGTAAGTGAGGCTGAAGGTGATGCATATGAGGCCGACCCTTATCAGGATGACCCTTCTTCTGGCTGTTTGGACCCTTTCAGAGACTCGGCGGTGAGATCAAACGACGTTACTTCTCGGAGTATGAGGGTATACTTTGGTCATATCAATCACCCCCCAACCCTTAGCCTTCTGTGCGCATAGGAGGTTGAGGGGTACATGAACTCGGTTGGTGAAAGGACATTTATGAATAATTTTTTGCATAGGGTTTGTCATTGGGACACTTGTCACCCTAGCGACTAGCTAGAATCTGCCACAAGCCAAATAAGGTGGAGAAATGAGGAGAAGGGAAGAAAGATATCAATATAAGTGGTTTAGCCTATCTAGGACTACGTCCACTATGCAGGTGAGTGATCTTCACTATAATATAAGGTCACTAATGGCCATGTGATACAATACTCACACACACACTCTCTCTCTACTGTATATTTTGACAGAGATTCAACTAGGGTTTGTAATATGCGATCTCCTTCAAGGAAGCAGATAAATGGTATATATAGTGCTTAGGGGGTGTAGTGTACCCCCCAAGCATGCAATGTGGGCGTGTAGGATGATCTATCTAATCTCATGTGGACACCTAGTTGTGCCACATGTAGATCATAATGACCAAATTTTCCCTCACGTGGGGGAATAATCTAGTTGTAACAATTTTTTCCACGTGTTTCAGGCTTCTTTGTACTTGCATATGTCCGGAATGGTGATATCATTCGCTGGAAGCTCGGTCAAGCTGAGTACAAGGTTGATGACTCCGAGATGACTATTGATCTTGCCATCACAAGTAGAACCTCGGCTAAACAGGTTAGTCGAGGTTAGGTAAAAGTGATAACTCTTGATATCAGCTACCTCAGAGAGAATGAAACTGGCCCTTGATAGCCCCATGGACCATTATTGACATCGGTTGTTAATGAGGTCGTGGGTGATGCATATGAAGCCGACCCTTATCAGGGCAACCCTTCCTCTGGCTGGTTGGACCCTTTTAGAGACTCGACGGTGAGATCAGACGACGTTGCTTCTCGGAGTATGAGGGTGTACTTTGGTCATATCATTTACCTTGTTTATAATTGGTTTTACTTTCTTATTTTACATTATCTCGCTTTTGAGCTTACTCAAGAGTTTTTTAGATGTATTTAGATTTTACGAGCAACTAAATACATAAACTCGAAATATTTTGTCTTTCTATTTAAACTTAAATTGAGTTACATTACAAGTTGTGAACATTGCCCATAAATAAAAGAAAGGCAAATATATTCCTAGACTATGAGAAACCACAAGTTTGGGAAGATGAAATATCCCTCAAGCAGCAAAGTAACATCTCAAATACAAGACTATTGAGCTTTTATGATGGCGTGGAGCCTTATTTGAACTTTAAATATTTATTTTAACTCTGTCTCATGATCACTCAAAGTGTTATCTAAGGCTTCTATGACTGGATTGACTTTATTATTAAAATCCTAAGGGGTAGGTTCAAGCTCCTTCAGTCTTCCATCCTCAGCATGTTGGGCCTCAACATTCTTCAAGTATACCTCACATTGAGTCACCATTCAATCATCCTTTAGGTGTTTCTAATGATTGGCAAGCCAATTTATGTTAAACCGATCCTTGGACCGATATCTAAGGTTGCTCAAGTATTGGTTGATCGTAGTTATTTCTGTAATGTCCATCTGAGTGTTCATGACCTCTACTACAATGATTGCCATGCCTTAGAGCCTATACCCCTATTATAACTTTGTTTGGACTTAGGTAATCTACAGTGAAAGTTGCTACATGATGTTGAATAAGTTTTTCTATCACTGTGTGATGTCAACCTTGAATAAAGGAGCACTGTTGAAGGACTTGCTGGCAGAATTCTGAAGGTACAATGCTTGGCAGTGGAATCCCACACCCAAACTCACTGTTAACATGTTGGCATTAGTTATGGAGACACGATCACTATCACTATCACTAGAGGACTTAGTATGAGATGGTTCTAGCATAGCGGGAAGAATCTCCATTTGTTGAGGAGGCATAACGTCTTGAGAAGGAACACCCTATGGTACCACAAAAGGTGCAACATGTTTCCTTACAGGCTGTAAAAAAAGAGGCCATAATAAGAGTTAGTCATAATTTGGCATTTTGTTTATTACTAGAGAGGTGACCTAAGAAAAAATCCTAGCAAAGATTTTATTAAGTCACAAAGCAGGTGTGAAATTTGGACAAAAAATCGTAGTAAAGAGATTGCTAATCACCAAGCAAGTCTAAGATTTAAATATTTTTAGCAAAGAGTTTGACAAGATTGAGATTGAAAAAACAAACATCAAAAAGATATTTCTAAGTCACAAAGAATGTGTGAGATTTGAAAAAAAAACTTAGCAAATATTTTTCTAAGTCACCAAGCATGTGTGAGATTTGAAAACAAAATATTTGCAAAGAGTTTAGTAAATCACCAATCAGGTGTGAGATTTGAATTTTTTCTTATTAAAGAGTTTGCTAAATCTGATATTTGGGACAAAAATAGAAAAGAGATTCCTAAGTCACCAAGAAGGTGTATTTTCAAATGTTTTTGAGGAAGCTAACACAAAAAAATGAGATGTACCTCAGGAGCTTAAACAACCACATTTGCAGCTGAGGGAGTGTTTGCATCCTTAGGTTCAATGACATTATTTTGAGAAGATTGAACTTTATTTTGAGATGGATTAGGAAACTGCATTTCAACTAGTACAAGAACTAAGTAAAAATTAGGCTATCATGCTGAAGCACCAGTCCCAATGTTAGAAGGGTCAGCTTCAAATAAGGGTAGAATAACCTTTGTGGAAGAAGTTGTTGGTTCACTACAAGAAAATCGCATCAACACATGAAAAGAAAGCTTATTAAGAGTTAACATATGATCAAATAAGGAAATAGTTAGATATATTTTTGAACTGACTTAAAAGTTTACCTCATCATAGATATCTTGTGGGATTAAACCCACAATTAACCTCAAGTTGTTTTGAAGAAGAGAGAACTCACTTAGAACATTCATGATGGAAAAATATTCACCTGGGAGAACACATATTATTTTAGTATCATCAAATCAACAGTTTGAGGAGGCATATTTAGAAGTTTTCAAGTAAAAAAAAGTTACCTTTGGAAATTTGGCTAGAGGAATCACAATCAATGGTACAACATTGTAAGATGGTGAGTCAGATGTCGTTGACGATGTTAAGTCAAGTGTTGTTAAAGCTTCACCAACATTAACTGATGTCCCAACCATTTTATCTTCCATATACATGTTACCTCACTCACATGACTGGAGGAAGCAAGCCTTTAGTACATAAGTCCAATCACCAATTAACGGTGACCTGGATTTAAATCGAGGATAGGTTCCTCGATGATTTGGGATTAAAGGGTTCCTTAGAGGTAATGGAGAACAACCAAGAGGTGAAGATTCCTAAAGAGTAAAGATAAAAAGATAAAGTGTCAACACAAACAAACTTGTACAAAAAATATGAAATTTATCCTTGGAGTAAGAAAAATATGTAGCATTGGAGCAGGCAGCATTGAAGCATCAACCACGTCCCCATTTACAGGATTATCCTCTAAAATAATGCATTAAGAGGAACCTGGTGTCATGGGAGTTGGACTTAGACTTGGTGGTATCATAACATACTCTTGAGTTTCACGTTTTCTAAAGATTTTAGTTCCGAAATGTTTCTTTCACTGCGAAGGAGCACCAATGGAAGGTCCCTCTTTGGACTTACCAAAGTTAGAAATTTTCTTGAGAAGAATCTGAGAAGTAACAACATTATAAATAAGGGTTTACCAGGTACCTTAGTTACCCTGGCTAAATCAATAGGGGGAATAATTGGAAAGGTATTGAATCCATGTAGCACTTCAATAATTGCTAAGTGCTCATTTCCACTAAGTCTGGATTAGGTAGTTGAACAACTTCTAGAAGTACCCCAGCCAATTTTGTAGAACTTTTCTTAGTTTTGGATTTGTTAACAGTTGTGAGGGAAGCCTCTTCCATTGATGAACCAATTATAGAGGAAGCATTTCTTTTTATAGCAGTAGTACTAAGGGCAACAACCTTCTTCTTTCCCTTTTGAGGAAGATCGCATAATGGTTCCAGGAGAGGTAACTCCTGTGGTGGAATCTTTTTGGTAGTGCTTTGCTCAAATTCAAATCCTATTACAGAGTTATTTTTAAGGCCAAACTCATTTGGGGCATACCATTTCACCAATGGGTCGACAAGTGGAGTTTTTTTCCACCCTAAGTTGAGATGGAAAAAAATGAATAAGATAGCTAAACGATATGTCACATTTCCTCTTGATTTTTGGAATGGTAAGATTGTTCTTAGACTCAAAACAAAGAGCTAGAACGATGGAGATTATAATGTCCGAGCAAGCAGTGGGGAAAAAACATTGGCCCTACTACTTTGGCAAGTCATGGGGGGCACACCCTGAAGGGGAAACATCGGGGAACCTTAAGTAAAGGAACCCGTTAAGAGAATCATGTTAGAAATATTAAAGACAGCATACCTCCCTAAAGATCATTCCATGTCAGTACGAATGATATATAACTAAGTGTAGAGGGGCCTAAGAGTAATGGAAGCAAATGGAATATTGACCCGTGATCCAATCTCATATAAATGTTTATCAAGTCTCTATAAGGTTGATCAATGGGATTTTTTAGAAAAAATAAGCGAGAGAGAAACACAAGATGTAAGTAGCTAGCTCCACTGAGGAGCCTTTCCTACCACAAAAAGTTGCATCAGGGATGAAAACTTTAGCCTTCTCATCTTTGGTGGGTTTTGGGGAACCTTGTGACAAAATTTGATGAGTTGGGTGAAGGTAGTTTTGTTAGTATATTCAATGCATTCATGGAAAATTTTATCCTAGTTTACTGACATCATAGCATTTTCGGCATCAAAAGCGTCATCATTGTAAGAAATAGCACCATAAGGCTCAAGGCCCATCATCTCACAAACATCTTCAAGGGTGATCGTGAATTAACCCCAAGCTGTAATGAATATGGGGGACACTTGGTTCCATCGAGAGACCAGTACCTACAGGGCTACATTGCTCTTGGACAAAGTGAAGTTCCAAAAACAATAAGTGTTTAGAAAACCCACTTTTTGAAAATCCCAGAGTGGGTTTGGTGATATAGGTTGACCAGGCAAGAAAGCCTTCTGGGGAGCCTCCGGGTGCTTTGAAATCAATGTGGGAGTAATGGAAGTCCCCATAGTACAACCTAAAATGAAGAATGCTAGTTGGTGTAGGATACCCCACTCTTCTTTTTCCTTTATTTCTTCTACCAGTGTTAGATTATTATCTTTGGCTTGCGACTAAACAAAAAATGCTTTACATTCTTCCTAAACTTATTATTTTCACTAAAGTAGGGGAACCATGATATAACTACAATTGGGCTTGACGCGCCACTGTTTGGGCCTCTAGGGCATGGCCGAAAACTCCAGGTTGATTAATAAAAGAATCCATTGTTATTAGGTGAAGGTCTTAACTAATGAAATGATGTACAAACAAAACAGAAAGGAATATGACAAGAAATTAAGTGTGGGGATGGGACTTTGCAGTGATTGTTGGTGAGATTTAAGGGTAAATGATAAAATATCTCAGGAAAATCTTGAGGCCTGAGTTTTAATGGCCAGAAAGTTTGAAGGTTTGGACAAAAATGATTAAGTGTTGGGTTTTAAATGATTAAGAACTAGTCAGTTGGGATGCTAAAATTTAGATTTCTCACGCATGGGTATTATAAAACAAATGATGGCTTTTGGGTAAACAAGATCACCCTAACTCGTCAAGTTGCAAATGAGGGAATAAATGGGAGACGATTAGACTCCAACATTAATTGTTGACACGCGCCAAAAATAGGACAACTTGTTTACAAAAGAAGAGTTTTAAGTGTTAGTTTTCCCAAAATTTTATCAGCTAAGTTTATTCTCTATAAGCTCCCACGGATCAAGTTTATTTGCAATGAGCCCCCATGGATCATGTTTGTTCGCAATGAGTTAGTACGGATTAAGTTTTTTTGCAATGAGTCCCCATAATTCAAGTTTGTTCGTAATGAGTTCCCGCGGATCAAGTTCGTTCGTAAGGAGATGCCATAATCTAAGTTTGTTCAAGAGTAGTATTTTCCTACTATAAGGATGGAAAGTCATAGTTATTTTTCTTTGAGTTTACACGAGGAGAGGTTTTTCGAAGTGGATGTTTTCATTGCAAGGTGTTTCGTACAAATATTTCTTGCCCACATAACAAATTTCTTTACCATGGGGAAAATGTAGGGGGCTTAAAGATAAACCTGTTATTATAGATGATTCTCCTCATTAAGAAACTATAGAATAATTGACTAAAGATTGGTAAGATTACAAAGGAATATAAGGAGGCAAGCGAGCTTACTCATAAGCCATATCAAATAAAGACCAAGAAAGCTAAGAAAAGAACAAAGAAAGCATCAAGCAAGAAAACTAGTATAAATGGTAGAAGGAGGCACATAGGAAGACTTCCTAAGGGAGCTATTCGAAGAACCTTTGCATTTTTTCTTAACTTACGTTATGTGTATTTATATGACATATTATAATTATGAGACATTGTAATATTTGGTGAGGTAACTCGGCTTTCGCAAGAAACTAAGTCTAAGAGGACTTGGGAGAGCTTTTATTCTTTATCGAACAACCTCACTGAGGGAACTTATGAGGGAACTAGTTTGGAGGATTGAAAAACAAGGAAACTTAAAGGCATTGTAACAACCCGCGTAATTTTGGGGTATTTTCACAATATAGAAGAAAATAAAGTTTTTGATAAAATTATTTTTATAGCTCAAATATGTTGGATTTCATTTTTAAAGATGAGAATTTCAAACGGCTTTGCAATCGGAATTAAAATGGAGTTTTAATTGAATTTTTATTTTATAGAAGAGTCCTCAAAACATAAAATTCTCTAAGAGTCCTCAAAACATAAAACTCTCTAGTAAAAAAAATATTTAACAATATTGAACGGTCCGATCTAGTTAAATTTTTTTTGGTAGCTTGTTCTCATCTTCAGCTAATTCTCTATAAAATTTCATCCAATTCCAACGGTCCGATCGTCCGAAATAAAATTTTTAGTGTTTGTGTCTGATTAGAACTCTTTTCTTAATCAAACTCTTAATCCTTTATATATCAACTAATTCGTGGCTTGGCTTTTCAAATCACTTTTTCTCAAACTTTTCAACCAGAAGACCTCTCTAAAATTACTCCCTTTCGTAGACAAACCATAGCCCCAAACTTATTCAAGATTTCAACCTTAGATTAGAAGGCTTATTTGGTGTTTTCTCGAGTTTGGGCTATAACAAGATTTGATTATTTTCGCGAGAGGAACGTGATGGTGTGATTAGATTTTGAGGCTGAATTTTGTGATGATTTTAAGGTATGGGGTTTTACACAATATGCTCCTTAATCTCACGAGTGTTATTCTCGTTGTTTTCTTATGATTATTGACTCATATTTGAATTGATAAAGTCATTTGGAAATCTGGAAATATTTGTTGGAATCTAATTTTGATTCATGTGGTATTATTCATGTTGTTGTTGAGCACGTTGTCATGAGATTTTAATATGGCACGGACGTTGGGCACCCGCCAAAATTCCTGCTTCCAAGGGCTATGACTTGATAAAGCATATGCGGATGGGGTGAGGCCTGGTGACCCGGTTAATGTGTTGTTGAGAAATTTATTGATAAAATGCTATTGAGATTTGCCTTTGATTTGAATATTCGTACTCGTATTGTGACGTTTTATTCATCGTAACATATTTGTTGAGCATATTTCCTGTCGTATTGTGTACTTCCCCATCTTTTCTTTTAGTGGCAGGTTAGCGCGGATTTTGGGGCACTATGGAGATTGATTTTTAGCGAGGATTCTTTTGGAAAGATTTTTAATACAAGATGAGAAGATTGTATTATTTTGATGTATAGATCATTGGAGATTTGTATTTTATTTTCGAGTTAGCTTTTATATGTAATTCGAGAGACTTGGTATTTATTTGAAGAATTTGAGATTAGTGGATTATTTTATTGTATTGTGGGATTTTTAGATGCTCTATACCTTGTGATTTATGGATTTGAATTTAGTTTATCGACAGTAGCGCTCCGCTCGCTCTCCCCGGGCGGGCGGGATGTTACAGAATGGTATCAGAGCTTAGGTATACGACAACCCTTGGGTCTTGGGTTTTGGGTCTGTTGCGTTTTTGTGGCGTGAATTTGGAGATATAAATTTTTAGAGAATCGTTTTGCGTTAGGCATCTAGATTAGATGTGAGGAATTTTTTTCTGGTGACGAGATTATTTTTGGAGATTGTTGGCCTGATTTTTGAGAGTTAGGTATTCGGCGAATTTCGAGGGCGAAATTTCATTGTTAGTGGTGAAGTGTAACAACCCGCGTAATTTTGGGGTATTTTCACAATATAGAAGAAAATAAAGTTTTTGATAAAATTATTTTTATAGCTCAAATATGTTGGATTTCATTTTTAAAGATGATAACTTCAAACGGCTTCGCAATCGGAATTAAAATGGAGTTTTAATTGAATTTTGATTTTATACAAGAGTCCTCAAAACATAAAACTCTCTAAGAGTCCTCAAAACGTGTACTTACCCATATTTTCTTTTAGTGGCAGGTCAGCGCGGATTTTGTGCGCTTTGGATTTGATTTGGAGATTGGATTTTAGCGTGGATTATTTTGGGAAGATTATTGGAGAATACAATATGAGAAGATTTGTATTTATTTTTGTTGTATAGAGCATTTTATTTCGAGATAGATAGTTGTTTTATTTCGAGAGATTATTGGTTGTATTTAATTTGAAGAAGATTGAGATTAGTGGTTTCTCGTTTGTCTTGTGGGATTTTTAGATGCTCTATACCTTATTATTTGTGGAATTGATTTAGTTTATCGATAGTAGCGCTCCGCTCCGCTCCGCTCTCCCCGGGCGGGCGGGGTGTTACAGAATTGTATCAGAGCTTAGGTATACGACCACCATCGGGTCTTGGGTTTCGGGTCTATTGCGTTTTTGTGGCGCGTATTGGGAGATAGAATTTTAGATGATCGTTCTGTGATAGGTTCCGAGATTAGATGTGAGGAATTATTTTTTTGGTGACGAGATTTTTTTTGGAGATTGTTGGCCTGATTTTTGAGAGTTAGGTATTCGGTGAATTTCAAGGGCGAAATTCCATTGTTAGTGGGGAAGTGTAACAACCCGCGTAATTTTGGGGTATTTTCGAAATAAAGAGGGAAAATAAATTTTGAGATAAAATTATTTGTATTGCTCAAATATGTTGGTTATTATTTTTAAAGGCGATAATTTCAAACGGTTTCGAAATCGGAATTAAAATGGAGTTTTAATTGAATTTTTATTATATAGAAGAGTCCTCAAAACATAAAACTCTCAAAGAGTCCTCGGAGCATAAAACTCTCTGGTAAAAAAATATATTTAAAAATATTGAACGGTCCGATCAAGCTGAAATTTTTTAGACAGCTTCCTCTCGTCTTCAGCTAATTCTTTGTAAAATCTCATCCAATTCCAACGGTCCGATCGTCCGGAATAAATTTTTAGTGTTTGTATATGATTAGAACTCTTTTCTTAATCAAACTCTTAATCCTTTATATATCAATTAATTCGTGGCTTGTCTTTTCAAATCACTTTTTCTCAAACTTTTCAACCAGAAGACCTCTCCAAAATTACTCCCTTTCATCTACAAATCATAGCCCCAAACCTATTCAAGATTTCAACCTTAGATTAGAAAGCTTATTTGGTGTTTTCTCGAGTTTGGGCTAGAACGAGATTTGATTATTTTCGCTAGAAGAACGGGATGGTGTGATTAGATTTTGAGGCTGAAATTATGTGATAATTCATATTGGTTCTTTGTGGTGGTTTAAGGTATGGGGTTTTACACAATATGCTCCTAAATCTCGCGAGTGTTTATTCCGTTGAATTCTTGTTAATTGAACTCATATTTTGAATTGTTAAATTCATTGAAATCTGGAAAAATAATTGTTAGAATTATTTTGATTCATGTGGTATTATTCATGTTGTCGTTGAGCACGTTGTCATGAGATTTTAATATGGCACGGACGTTGGGCACCCGCCAAAATTCCTGCTTGCAAGGGCTATGACTTGATAAAGCATATGCGGATGGGGTGAGGCCTGGTGACCCGGTTAATCTGTTGTTGTGAAATTTATTGATAAAATGCTATTGAGATTCGCATTTGAGTTGAATATTCGTACTCGTATTGTTGCGCTTTATTCATTGCAAACATATTATTGTTGAGCATCTTTCCTGTCGTATTGTGTACTTCCCCATCTTTTTCTTAGTTGGCAGGTGAGCACGGATTTGAGTGCTATGGACCAATTGGGATGATTTTAGCGTGGATTATTTGGGAAGAATTTTAATACAATTTGTGAAGATTGTATTTATTTTGATGTATAGGGCATTGGAGATTCATTTTAGTATCGAGATAGATAGTTGTTTTAATTCGAGAGACATGTTGTTTTATTTGAAGAGATTGAGATTTGTAGTTCTCTTTTGTTGTTTTGGAATTTAGATGCTCTATACCTTGTTATATTGTGGTTTTGGTTAGTTTTATCGACAGTAACGCTCCGCTCGCTCTCCCCGGGCGGGCGGGGTGTTACAGAATGGTATCAGAGGTTAGGTATACGACAACCCTCGGGTCTTGGGTTTTAGGTCTGTTGCATTTTTGTGGCGCGAATTTGGAGATATAAATTTTTAGAGAATCGTTTTGCATTAGGCTTCTAGATTAGATGTGAGGAATTATTTTCTGGTGCCGAGATTATTTTTGGAGATTGTTGGCCTAATTTTTGAGAGTTAGGTATTCGGCGAATTTCAAGGGCGAAATTTCATTGTTAGTGGTGAAGTGTAACAACCCGCGTAATTTTGGGGTATTTTCACAATATAGAAGAAAATAAAGTTTTTGATAAAATTATTTTTATAGCTCAAATATGTTGGATTTCATTTTTAAAGACGATAATTTCAAACGGCTTTGCAATCGGAATTAAAATGGAGTTTTAATTGAATTTTTATTTTATAGAAGAGTCCTCAAAACATAAAACTCTCTAAGAGTCCTCAAAACATAAAACTCTCTAGTAAAAAAATATTTAAAAATATTGAACGGTCCGATCGAGTTGAATTTTTTTTGGTAGCTTGTTCTCATCTTCATCTAATTCTTTGTAAAATTTCATCCAATTCCAACGGTTCGATCGTCCGGAATAAAATTTTTAGTGTTTGTGTCTGATTAGAACTCTTTTCTTAATCAAACTCTTAATCCTTTATATATCAACTAATTTGTGGCTTGCCTTTTCAAATCACTTTTTCTCAAACTTTTCAACCAGAAGACCTTTCTAAAATTACTCCCTTTCGTATACAAACCATAGCCCCAAACTTATTCAAGATTTCAACCTTAGATTAGAAGGCTTATTTGGTGTTTTCTCGAGTTTGGGCTAGAACAAGATTTGATTATTTTCGCGAGAGGAACGTGATGGTGTGATTAGATTTTGAGGCTGAATTTTGTGATGATTTTGAGGTATGGAGTTTTACACAATATGCTCCTTAATCTCGCGAGTGTTATTCTCGTTGTTTTCTTGTGATTAGTGACTCATATTTGAATTGATAAAGTCATTTGGAAATCTGGAAATATTTGTTGGAATCTAATTTCGATTCATGTGGTATTATATTTGGTGTTGAGCATGTTGTCATGAGATTTTAATATGGCACTGAAGTTGGGCACCCGCCAATATTCCTTTTTCCGGATATGCTAGAAAAATGCATAGGCGCGGTATGGTGGTGAGGCCTGGTGACCCGATTAATGTGTTGTTGAGAAATTATAGTGATACAATTGCTTATGAGATTCTCATTTGATTTGAGTATTCGTATTCGTATTGTGACGTTTTATTCAACGCTAACATATTTGTTGAGCATCTTTCCTGTCGTATTGTGTACTTCCCCATATTTTCTTTTAGTGGCAGGTCAGCGCGGATTTTGTGCGCTATGGATTTGATTTGAAGATTGGATTTTAGCGTGTTTGGGAATATTATTGGAGAATACAAGATGAGAAGATTTGTATTTATTTTTGTTGTATAGAGCATTTTATTTCGAGATAGATAGTTGTTTTATTTCGAGAGATTATTGGTTGTATTTAATTTGAAGAAGATTGAGATTAGTGGTTTCTCATTTGTATTGTGGGATTTTTAGATGATATATACCTTATTATTTGTGGAATTGATTTAGTTTATCGATAGTAGCCTCCGCTCCGCTCTCCCCGGGCGGGCGGGGTGTTACAGGCATGACTTAACCTTTTTAGATACACCAGTTAAAACACCAATAATTTGAGGGATCATCATCCGAGCAACCTCCAACTTGATCGACTGAAAGGAATATTTGATATAGAGGAATATTTCTTTAACACATGATTCCATGCTGACATACTTTATATAATGTTTTGCGTAGTGCGATCATTACTTTTCATTTAAGTAATACTTCCGTCCATCCTTTGAGACAACTTCATACCACGCTAAATAGGTTTATACCCCATAAGATGGATGGTGACGGACCAGCAGGGGTGTGCTAAAATAGAAAAAGAGATTCAAGGTTCCACGAGATTGGGACTTAGACTATATATACCAAATTATTCCATTGAAGAAAGAAGAGTACTTATAGCACACAAGGGATCAGGTATCAGCGAGAGGGAGATTTTTCACTGAGTTATTACAAGAATTGGAGCTTTTATCCTTCACTAATGATACTTTTATCCAATATTTCTACCAAGAATATAAGCATTTATTGAGCTTCGTACCTAGGTGTTTGAGCTTCGTACCTGGGGTTTATCTAGATTTTTTACTCTTCCCCGAGTGTTGTTAGCATTAGTAGTGAGTGTATGTTGTATTCTAAGGGTTATAGCCCATTCGAGAGCTTGAACCTTCGTGCAGACATAGTGGAATCTATTTCCTTTGATTAATTTGATAAGTCCATGAGAGTGAAAGTTACTCGGCATGGACAAGATAACAGAATTTGTTAAATCAAGTAACAGAGGATATCATATCATTTATTCTCGTCAGTATAGTATTTATGATCCCCTAATCCACTACATTTCTAATGATGAGACTGGTGATAAAATTGCTCCAACTCCCATAATGCCCCAACCCATAACTACTTTGACTGGGAGACATATTTAGGTTTATACCAACATTCAAATGATCCGATTATTAAGGATGAGTAAGAGTATAAGGAAGAGGTTTTTGAGGTTGACATAAGTGTTGCCTCGTCTCAGTTACGTCCAAGAGACTGATCTTATCATCTTGCGATATGTGTATGGTATTGACCCATAAATATTGAGAGTGGGCTTGCGATCTTAATGGATAATTTCTATAATTAAGTGTCCATCACACACAAGTTCAAATTTTATCTTATTATCCTAAACAAGCATCTAGGTGACAAAGTAAATAAAATAAAGCATGCAATCAAGACAAGGCAATATAAGGGGAAAAAACTTGCGGGTAAAACCTTTTTCAATCAGCATTATAGAGTTTTACGATACACAACTTACAAAACTTCTATAGACTACAGCTTTCTCCTGAGTCTTACACAGGTTTCGATCCACCCTCGGTATCCACGGATCAAACTTTGTCTTTCTTCAACACCGATCCCCTCAAGAATTACAATCATCATCAGTGAAAAGAATATCTCCACGAGAGTAACTTAGATATAAAATTATCTAGGGTTTTAAATGGATTCACACACATAGTTGGGAGTGATTATTTGTGAATCAAAAGGTGTTTTTAACCTAAAGAAAATGGGAACTTTTCTAGGAGGTTTTCAGAAAATCATTTTCGCAAAAGTCCTTTTTAAAATATGTACAAAACATGTATAAATAAATCAGAACGAAATTCAAGGTTTTGGCTTTCGTTCGAATGAAAACTAGGCTCATTCAAATGAGAAAATCATCTTATTAGAACGAAAGCTAGGTCATTAGAATGAAATAACTAATCTCGTTTGAACAAGTTTCAAACGACCTTCGAACGATGCAAACAGTACGCCCTCGTTCGATGTTCGATCAAAGTAAACTTTAAACGACACTTCGAATGAAACTATGATCTTGTTAGAATGAGATTTCCATCTCGTTTGAACGAGATGTGCGAACTTTGAAAATTTTTTAAATCCTGAAAAATGCCTCGATATTAAATAAAATAATTCCCAATTATAAATGTAAATAAATTCAAAAACCTAAATTATTTTATAACTTCGTATTGTGGAGATCATGTTAAATTTGGAGACGATGAAAATTTGATTATTTTATAATGGCTCGAATCAAATGGTAGCGGGATATACTGAAAACTATGCTAGCCTAAGTTATGAGTAAATTATGCTCTTACAAATCTCCCCCTATTTGGCTATTCCGGTACAAACATAAAATCCAAATCCAAATTACTATTTAAATTCCCCTAAGACAAATATAATATACTAATACCCTCCCAAACCCTAAAATGGATAGGTACAAGATAAAGATGTATTCTAAAATAAAGTCGTCAAATCTTCACTTTTTCTTGGTCTTCTCTTAGTCACGTTGTCTTGATTGAGTGTAATCAAAATATGATCTTCGAAAATACCTACACACATGAAACAAATAAAATACCCCGTGATGCATCGAGTTTGACATATCAAATAAAATGCATAAAGATAAAATATCCCCCCTTTTATTTGATCTGAAATAGACAATGAGTAGAAACTAAATCCTGAAAATAGGGAACATAACCATTATTTAAAAGATATCATCACAAAAAAACTTTGAATTTATAATCATGCAATGATAATCTCAAAGGCTCCACAAACTATTTTTGAAAATTTTCAATTTTTACAAATACAACGCACCGTGGAGTAACACAAAAATAATTGAATCTTGGAAACATAATGTAGGGTGTAAAAAATCCTATAGGTTAATCAACATATACAAACAAAATATATGTGCACGAAGGAATGAGACACCATTAATACAAGATCTCAAAGTCAACTTTAGGTGTAAAAATGGTGAACTCAAGTGAAATTGACTTAACCTAATCAACTAATGTAAAAATGGTGAACTCAAGTGAAATTGACTTAACCTAATCAACTAATCAAGATCATAAATGATTTTCACACCAATAATGCCGCTTTGCGAGATTTTTAGGAACGTGCAAACCCATTGATCTTCGACTTAACTCCCTAAAAATTCACATATTAATTTTTTTCTCAATTCTTTTTGATGAAATTAATGCTCATATGTAGCGAAGCATCAATATTCTTATAAATCGGCATGGAACTTATGTTTTCATGTGGCTTTAATCTTTTTAGCTCTTTTATTTTTTTTAAGTTGTGACTTTTCAGGCAAAGTCAACATGTCTTTCGCAGCCCGATTCCATTTCTTTAATTATATCAAATTTACCAGATAAATGATTTTCTGTTTTTTCAATTCGGGCAATGGTTCTTACATGCACTGCTTTTATCATCTCATTTTTCACATTTGGTTCATTTAAAAAGTAGGATTGAGATGAAAACACTACAATCGACACGTGAAAGGTAAGTAAATACTCAAATAAATTTGTGCGTGTATGCATTAAAGGTGACAAAGAGTCAAACATGTATCAAGTAATCATCATATCACATCTTAATGACTCCACACATTATAAAGCACAAAAAAATGATGTCACATCTCAAAACAGTACAAAATAGTCACATGGGTATGGAATGAATAGGTAACTCGGACATCTTTAATGTTGATCCACACATGGTGCAAAAAGTACTAGATTCTTTTTGGATTTTTCAAAAATTTTATCAAAAATTTAAAAAAAATTTGTCTTTTTCAATTTTTCTTTATAAAAAACCAAAAATCTTTTTGTATTTTTCCAAAAATTTTCAAGAAAAAAAAACTCTTTTTGGATTTTCGAAAAATATTTCAAAATGGAAAAAGATAAATACAATGATAATACAATGGTATTACAATCTAGTAAAATGAATAAGCATTAAAATCATATTATACTAGATAGCATATCCAATCTCAATCAACGGTAAAAATACCTAAAGACTTCCTTAGATGCTTAAATCGAAGAGCATCTAGGTTTCCTGAAAATATCGGTTAACTGACAATCGGTGCTCATAAAGCTCAAGGAAATGATATTCTCCTCAGCTAGGTCTCGAATAAAGTGTTTCGCATATCCTAATGTGTTTTGTGTGCGAATTCTAGACTAGATTACGAGAAATGTTAATGGCACTC
The DNA here is from genome assembly GCA_949130495.1 of Sambucus nigra. Taxonomy (NCBI): domain Eukaryota; kingdom Viridiplantae; phylum Streptophyta; class Magnoliopsida; order Dipsacales; family Adoxaceae; genus Sambucus; species Sambucus nigra. The sequence continues at coordinate 210,720,576 of OX422210.1, forward strand.
GTATTATCATAAGAAATATTCATCATGCCCTTTGAAATGTTGTAGGCCTCTAATATTTGTTTCATCCATAAGAGTTGCATGTAACTACTCTCGGTGGCTATATACACAGTCACCTTCGTGGAAAAAATTGTGGCATTTTTCTTCTTTCTCATCCATGAGACAAGAGCACTCCCAAAGTATAAACACCCACCCAAAGAGCTCCTACACCCATCGACATCCCCAACCTAGTCGACATCTGAATAGGCGGACAAACGGTCATCAATATCAAAGGAATACCAAATACCGTATGATAGAGTCCAACTCATGCATTTGAATATACATTTAAGAGCGTGTATTCTGGGCATGCCTGATATCGCTCATAAACTTCACCACTAAAGTTAATATCAGGTCGATTAGCAGTAAGGTAAATAAGACTACTTATCATGACCTGGCAAGAATGTAAGCTCACCTACGATGCTCATCTCAAACTCACTCTTCATCTCCTCCTTGAAAGTGTGAGCATGGAGGGAGCATTTGGATCCAAAGACTATGTCATCCACATAGTCCTGGGCAACCAGAATAGCACCACTCTTTATCCTCACAAATAACGTCTTATCTACTCCCCCTATCTTGAAGCTACGATCTAAGAGATAAGAAGTAAGTCTCTCATAGTAAGCACGGGGTTCTTACTTTAAACCATAAAAATCTTTCCTAATATAGTAGATGAGTCTTGGGTTCTTAGGGCCTTTAAACCCTTTCAGTTGTTCCACGTAAACCTCCTTTATAGAATGTCATTCAGAAAGGCACTCTAAACATCCATGTGATATAAATTGAAGTGCAGATGACATGCTATAGTGAGTAGTAAGTGAACGGACTCAAGCCTAGCAATAGGAGCAAATTTCTCCTCAAAGTCTATACCCTCGATCTGTGTGTAGCCTTAAGCGACCAACCTATCCTTATTGGGAACTATGGTACAGTTTTTATCCAACTTATTCTTGAAAATCCACTTGGTACCTATCACGTTAGTATCACTTGGTTGGGGGACCAACTTCTAGACTTCGTTCTTTCTAAACAGAAATAACTATTCTTGCATGGACTATATCCAATGCTCATCCTTGAGTGTTTCTTTCACGTTTTTTGGGCTCGACTAGTGTTGTGTAGCATCGATAGCTAACTACATTTTCGAGTTGAGAACGAGTCTTAAAACCTAGTGTAGGACCAATAAGTATTGCAGAAGGATCATGACTCTTTCGAACCCAAGATGGTGTTTCCCCCAAAAAAGGAACGAGGTAGCATAAGGAAGGATGAAATCATCATTAGGGGGTGCATCATTCTCACACTGCGGTCTAGGAGCAATAAATGCGGGTGGCTCGTCATCTCTAATCTTGACATTTATTAACTCCATAACTATAGAGCTAGCCAGATTATAAACCCGGTAAGCCCTACTGATGGATGAATATCTTAAAAATATTCCCTCATCACTCCCAGGGTCTAACTTTCCTAAAGGCTCTCTATCTCGCAAGATGTAGCATTAACTGCCAAAGACACGGAAATATGATAGGTTGGGCTTCTTCCCTGTCCACACCTCATAAAGCGTGTGAAATGTCTGCGGACAAAGATGTACCATATTCACCGTATGGCATACGGTGCTCACCCCCAGTCTAAAAAGGTCTAGTCACGTTTTACCCAAGAAGCATGGATTTATCCATCCCATGTATTGTCCGATTCTTCCTATCAACAATCCCAATTTATCTAGGAGTACAATTGGACTAAAACTCATGCTTTATGACCACTTTATCGAATAGCTATCCACTTTTTCTTCTTTAAATTCAGTGTCATTGTCACTAAGTGGTTTTATAGGACACGATACTTGGTTGTAAGAAACTCAACCACATCAAACTTTTCTCGAAGCAATCCTACAATCGAGTATGTTGAAAAGTCATCGACCATCACGTGAATGTATCTCTTACCACCTAAACTCTCCAAGCGAGTAGGACCCATAAGATCCATGCGAGTCAACTACAAAACACAGGAGGTGGTAATGGTATTCAACTTTTGATGGGGACTTTAAATTTTTTTTATCTTGTTGGAAAGATCCACAAACCGATGAAGTTGGTTTCCTAAGTGATGGTAAGCCACGAAATAGGTCTTTTTCATTAATTTCTCAAGATCTCTACAGTTCACATGACCTAGCCATTGATGCCAAAGGTCCATAGTGGAGACCATGGCACTATTTCACACAAAAGAGGACTTGGGCATAATCACATAAAAATTTTCTTTTCTCCTCACACCTTATAGTAAAATTTTATCGGATTGATCATAAACATAGAATTCGAGCATGTTAAACTTTACAAAAAAAATTGTGTCATACAGTTGGCTTATGATAATCAAGTTCACTATTAACCCCTTCACATATAACACATCGCATGTGTTAGGAAATCATGGTATCTTAACACTTCCATGTCCAAAAATGCTAGATCTACTCCCATCTCCAAAAGTGACTTTACCTTCCTTGTGATCCTCAAGGTGGGTAAAAAATGAGATGTCACCTATCATGTGCCTAGAACACCCATTATAAAAATGCCATTGGTGAGTATTTAACTCCTTGAGAGAAATATGAATAATAAGGGCTTTCTCGTCTCGCTTAGGTACCCAAGTGGCAGTAACCCTTTATTTGACCTTATCGTTGTTTACTCTAGTCGAAATGTTAGAAGCATTCTGAAATGGAAAATACATATATTGAAATTATTCCATTAAACTATGGGAATTCATGACTACAAATTCAAATTTCTCCCTAAGAGTAGAAAAGTCACTAAAATGGTGTACGAGAGTATGTGTATGACAAGTTCTACCTAATTTATAGTAAAACTCTCCAAGGTGACCTTTCCTTTTGTAAAAGGTGCAGACATAGACAAGTTTAGGTCTACCTCGATTTGCCTTTCTAGGTGTAACTCTTCCAGGTGGGATATGGGAAGTGGATGCACCGTCGTAACCTATTCCTTACATCTTGGTGTTTCCTAAAGTGGGGTTGAGGAGCATCTTTTCAAAATTCTTCGATGTATCCTCGATAGTTACCTTGACCTCCCCACCACTTTCCAGATCTTTCTCGAGTTATGATACAAAGACTTCAAGTTTCTCACGAGTATCCACTGATTCTTGGAGATATCTTGTAAGACTAGCCACCTTATTGTTCAATCCCCCATTCTCTCTCTCAACTAGGCAAACTCTCTCTCCCAAAGCTTCTCTCACTGACGGCTCACTCTATTTCGCCTCCCTCAACTCTTTCTCTGTGCTAAAACTTTAATCGCTAAACTTTTATTTTGTTTCTTCATTTTAAAGGTCTCGACGTAAAGATCGGTATAGGCGCGCTGAACCTCACTCTCGATCTCACTTAAGGCATTTTCTCCCTCACCCTCCTCAAAACAACTAGACTCACTGTCTAGGTGTTCATGTTTAGTAGCTCCTTCATCATCGTGAGGTTCACTAGATCTACTAATATGACTAGCCATGAATGCGGTGGTGTTATATCCATACGGTGATTCTTCTCCCGAACTCACCGACTCGACCTCGCTTTCACGAAGCATGACATTTAAGACAGCTTTGCCTTTTCCTTGAAGTTTCAACCTAGTGGGACGCTCATGAGCTTTGTGATCCTTTTTCCCCATACTCATAACATATCTCCTCGTCTTTCTTTGTAACCTTTCTTTTCTTTTTCAAAATTTTTCTTGCCCGATTTAAATTGTTTAACTTTCTCAAAGTTTTTCTTATCTTTAGAAGTATTTTTCTTTTTAGGTTAGAGAAATTTCTTCAATTTTTTAGAAAAAAGGACGTGCTTAACAAAATCATAATTAAACCCCGAATCTGGTGACGCTTCCTCTCTCTTTCTAGATTGGGCTTTAACTACTACCCCCTTATCCTCGAGCTTAATTATTTTCGAGAACATATCTATCTCATATTTTTGAAGTTCTCCTACAAGTTCTTCTAACCTAAGAGTGTCTAAGCTCCCTAGCGAATTAAGAACCGTAACCTTAGGAATAAAGTGGGCGGGAAGCGATCTCAAGATTTTCTTAACTACACATGTCTCAGGTAGTTTCTCACCTAAATTGAAACTCAAGTTAACAATCTAGAAAAGTTATGCATGAAACTCGTCAAAAGATTCAGATTCAAGCATTGTAAGCATTTCAAATTGTGTGGTGAGGTTTTGCAGCTTAGTTTCTTTTACAGCATTGGTACCCTTGTGAGTAAGATATAGGGTATCCAAATCTTATTTAGACATAGTACACATCAAAATACGACGGAACTCGTCCGGGTTGACGTCTCCCTAGATGGCACTCAAACTACTGGAATTACAATTGCTCCACTTAAATTCATCATTTGTCCCCTATGAGATAGGTTTGGGGCCAACGACATTATCAACTATAATAGTAGGAAGATTCCACCGTCTTTCACAAACTACCTAAACACTTTCATCTATGGCCTTGAAAGAAGACATCATCCTAACCTTTGAATATGGGCACTCGATTATACAAATTCACCATCAAATTAAATTTTTTTAAAGATCAACAATTTTCAAAAACCAATAATATTAAGAGAAAATTATTTTTACAGAAAAGATCAGACACTACATTTGTGAAATAGACTCTGAAATCAATTTGAGAGTGCACTTGAGATCTTAATGGATAATTTATAAAATTAAGTGTCTAGCACGCACAAGTCCAAATTTTACCTTATTACCCAAAACAAGCATCTAGGTGATAAAGCATATAAAATAAAGCATGCAATCAATACAAGGCAATATGAGGACAAAACCCCTTGCAAGTAAAACCTTTTTCAACCAGCACTATAGGATTTTACAAGACACAACTTACAAAACTTTTATTGAATACGACTCTCATGAGTCATCCACCGATGGCGGTCCACCCTCGGTATCCACCGATCAGCCTTTGTCTTCCTTTAACAATGATTCCCTCATGAACCACAATGTTCAGCAATGAAGAGAATCTCTCCACAAGAGTAACTTAGATACATGATTATATAGGGTTTAAAATGGATTCACATATATAGTTGGGAGTGATGATTTGTGAATCAGAAGGTTTTTTTTACCTAAAGAAAGTGGGAACATTTACAGCAAGTTTTCAAAAATCATTTTTTCAAAAGTCTCTTTTAAAATCCATACGAAATAAGTATTTATAAGACAGCACAAAATTTGAGGTGGGGATATTCGTTCGAATAAAAACTATGCTATTTCGAACGAGAAAAGCATCTCACTAGAATGACGGCAAGGTCGTTAGAATGAAATAACTAATCTCATTTAAACATGCTTCAAATGAGCTTTGAATGACTCAAAATAGTACGTCCTCATCCGATGTTCGATTGAAAAACTTCAAACGACACTTTGAATGAAAATATGATCTTATTAGAACGAGATTACCATATTCTTGGAATGAGATGCATGAACTTTGAACATTTTTTAAATCTAGACAATGACTCAATTTTAAACATAATAAATCCCAATTATAAATGTAAATAAATTCAGAAACCTAAATTATTTTATACCTTCATATTGTGGAGATCATTTTGAATTTGGAGACAATGGAAATTCGGTTCTTTTGTGATGGCTCGAATCAAATGGTAGAGGGATATGCCAAAACTATGCTAGCCTAAGCTATGAGAAAATTATGCTCTTACAAATACATATGAGGTTGATAGTTGAGGATGATAGGTCCTATGACCTCAGGAACATAGACAAGATTTCCGTCTATGAGAAAATGTTCAAAGTAGGCTTTTGCCTTCCCTTTAGGCGAGCAATCAGGGGGAATATTAGTTTTATCAGCGGTTCCCCCACCCAACTATCCCCTAATGCTTGGAAGTTTGTTATGGGGTTAGTTATTCTCTGAAATCTTACCTATGGGGTGGATTTACCCCCAAGACATCATTATATCATGTTATTCAACTATCACAACAAAGTTCAACCATTCTACTATCACCTCATTTCCCAAAAACCATGCCGAAAACTTCTACATGTAAAACATACTTCCAATCATGACTAGAATCTAGGTATTTTTTTTATCTCGGCCTATGGGAAATGGGAGATAATGATTCACTGGTGCACGAGAAAACCAAGGCACTCCTTAAGTGAGACAAAATTACTACCTCAGCTAAAGTTGGCCCTAGGCTGAGTTCAAGTAATAGGAAGAGAATTGGCCAACTCAGGGGGTCTAATGGTTTTATTCTTTTTGAGGAGCTAATCGATCATAAGATCCTATGATTTGTTGGAATGGGTTCATCCCCATTGGACTCTTTTCGTAATATTACTTGTTGTTTGAAATACTTCTAACTTTTATTATCGTCTCATTTAATCTTAGTCGATGCTGATAGTTGTTGACATTTTTCATTTTGCAGATCATCCAGAGAACACGTTTGACCATATTTGGGAGATGGAAGCCCCTATGATTAGCAATATCTTAGCCGAACTGAAGGACAAGACTGCTCAGCCGATAAGCCCAGCCCAAAAGGCTACGACTATAGCCCCAATGCATATGAGGGCTCATGGAAAAGGGAATAGGCCACATGGTCGGGGGTTGTTCCTCAATAGCAAAAAGAAAAAAAAATCTTAGAGGACCCCCTTAATAGTTTCCCCAAATTTGATGACGTGTCAACTGTCATGTGTCTTCCTCAACTAGCCCCGAATCTCAAGTCTCTTCTTTAGAGCCAAATTAAAAATGAGGAGATTATTATAATACCCCGTTATCTTGAGGGCGTATATATGAATATTATATCAGATTTCAGTATTATTATTATTATTTTATTAATTGGGATATGTTATTTCAAATAAAAATATTTTTATTGATATTACATATTTTTTTAAAATATTTTGGTTTGAAATCGAATCGAAGATTTAAACTTAAATTTAAATTGTTTTTGGATAATTTATAATGGTTTAAATATGTAAAGTCGACAATTTTGAATTAAAGGGCATTACACAATATGTATTAGCTTAGGATCCATGGAAGGTTTTGAGAGAGAGGATTTATAAGTAATAGTAGGGTTGATTATAAGGAAAGGAAGATGAAGAGAGTGGTAAAAAAATGAGAGGAATGAGAAGAGTTAGTTTGGAGTGTTTTAGATTATCTTTTTAAGTGCTTTCGAATAATATTTGAGAAAACCTTAAAACACATACCTGACCCAATTTTTCATGTAAAATCCAAAGATGAAGTCGGATTGGCAATTAGGACACTGTTTGGATCAAAATATTCTATGTTTTTAAAACATACCTACAATTATGGATTTTGACTCTCTTGAAGTAGTTTCGTTCTACCGTTGTTAATTTTGTATGCTACACACCTTGATTGTATATTATATACATGATATGTATTGAATTTATGTTTATTATATGCTCGAATAATATATTCATTATTGCACACATTTTGTATGTGTTATTTTCATGCCGTGTAGTTTGGGGTAACGAAACTAGTTGATTTTATGAGCATGTTAGGTTATAGAAATTAGGTAGAAAACATGTACACTTGATTTAAGGGAATTGAATCAGAAATTTATTTGAATTAAGATAATGATAATTATTATTGAAGAATTCATAGGCATTCCTTAACCAAACCACTCGTTGGACGGGGTGTTCTATAGGCTACGATTTTATTTATTATCCAAAGACTAGACCAAGAAACTCGGTTGACAAGTATGTAAAGTGTTATTATAGAGGTGATGCTAAGATTTTATGGCGGTGATTCCAGGTTATGATGGTTCAGTGCCTAAGTTATGTTACTTGTTTTGGGGGGGGGGATTAGATTGTTAAAAGGATAAATGATAGGATAGTGGGAAGTGCGGCGGGGATTATGATATGGGGGGTCTTGGGTTGTGTAGTTCCCATAGTGAGATTCTAGGTTATGATTATATTATTGGGATTTTAGTTTGATTGTTCATATTGTATACACCCTTGTATATGATGCACTCACAAATGAGTATTTGTAGTTACACTTGGAGCATTTATACAAGCTACTGAATTTCTCGCTCACCCATCCATAGTTTTTTGTATTTCAAGTTTGATGTGAGGTGATATTTATGGCATCATTGGGATTGGAACCGTCTAATGACTCTCTAGATGTTTATTTTTAAAATTTAAATGTATCGCTTTGTTTATTGGTTTTGTTTTAGTTGTAAGCTTCTCGGAGAGAATATGTGTCAGAGTAAAGAAGTTCTACGCATGACGAAGGTGTATTTGTGGAAGAAAGACCCAATTGTCTTTGGAGTAAGCTATAATTTGTATGAGAAGCTTGACGGAGAGAAAATCATGGCGAAGTAACACTCAAAGAAAGAGAAAAGGAGTTTTGTGTACGAGAAATATCATGATTGGGGGGAAATACTATTGGAGTTTCCTAGATTGGTGGTTCTTGATGAAGGCCACACTCCTCATAATGAGAGGATTCGTATTTGGAATACTCTATTAAACTCCAAATGGGAAAATGCATCATGTTATCCTAGACTCGTTTCCAGAACAATTTTAATGAGCTCTACAACATGCTATATTTAGTATGGTCAGAAAAGGAAGATTTTCTTGCCAAACAGGACTTAATTTCTAGTCAAAGAGAAAATAATTTAGAAATGGAAAATCCCGAGATAATGGGGATTTAGGTTTCAGTACAAGTTGGAAAATATACCTTATGTCAAACAGCCCCATGAGATCCACCCACACCTCACACGGGACCAATGTAACACGTAGGAACTGGCTGCGTGGTAACGGGACCCTCGGTTTGAGAGCACAATGATAATTTGAGAATAAATACACTGAGACTTTAAAAATATGGCGTTAGAGTGTGAAACCCCGAAATACCCTCCAAACAGCCTCGTGAAAGGCTCCCAAACCTCTTACGGGACCAATGTAACTCGTCAGAACAGACTGCATGGTCATGGGACACCCCGTTTGAGAGCACGACGATAATTTGAGAATATCTAGATTTAAGCTTGAAAGCATGGCGTTAGAGGGAGAAACCCCTGAAACATCCCCTAAACTCCCCGTGAGTAGCACCAACACCTTGCATGGGACCAATGTAACTCGTAGTAACTGACAATGTGGTCACGGGACCCACAGTTTGAGAGCACAGAAATAATTTGAGAATATCTACACTTAGGCTTGAAATATGGCGTTAGAGTGCAAAACCCTGAAATACTCCCAAAACGTCCCCGTGAGAGGCATCAACACCTCACAGAGAACCAATGTAACTAATAGGAACTGACCGCGTCATCACGGGACCCCCGGTTTAAGGGCACGCGATAATTTGAGAATATTGACACTTAGGCTTGAAAACATGGCACTCGAGGGCGAAACCCTGATACACCCCCCATATGGCCCCGTGTGTGGAACCAACACTTCACACGGAACCAATGTAACTCATAAGAACAGATCGTGTGGTCACGGGACCCTAAGTTTGAGAGGACGGTGATAATTTGAGAATATCTATACTTAACTTGAAAATATGGCGTTTGAGGGCAAAACCCCAAAACACCCCCCACACGGCCCTGTGAGAAGCACCAATACCTCACACATGACCAATCTAACTCATAGGAACTGACCGCGTGGTCATGGGACCCCCGATTTGAGAGAACGGAGATAATTTGATAATATCTACACTTAATCTTGAAAACAAGGCATTAGAGGGCAAAACCCCAAAACACCTCCCCAAATGGCCCCGTGAGCGGCACCAACCCCTTGCACAGGACCAACGTAACTCGTTGGAACTGATTTCGTGATCACTGGACCCTGGGTTTGAGAGAACGTCAATAATTTGAGAATATCTACACTTAGACTTGAAAATACGGCGTTAGAGGGAAAACCCCCGCAACACCCCCCAAATGGCCACGTGAGAGGCACCAATACCTCGCACGGGACCAATGCAACTCGTAGGAACTGGTCACGTGGTCATGGGACCCCCGTTAAGAGATCACGATGATAATTTGAGAATATCTACACTCAATCTTTAAAATGTGGCGTTAGAGGGCGAAACCCCGAAACACCACCCCAGCGACCCCATGAGTGGCACCAACACCTCATGTGGGACAAATGTAACTCCTAGGAACTAATCGCGTGGTCACGGGACCCACGGTTTGAGAGCATGAAGATATTTGAGAATATCATTATGCTCTCAAATCGAGGGGCCCTTAAAATGCGGGCTTTTATAATTTATTATTTAGCATTATGGACGTGCAGGGTTTACATTACACACATTTTAGAATGTCTAGAAAAAAGAAAACTATGCCCAATTTTTTTTAATTATATTTAAAATTGGTCACGGACAAAGTCCATGACCATCTCTTTTTTTCACGCATAAATAGGGTCACGTCCTAGGGACGTGATTATTTTGGTGATGTCAAAATCTGAGTTACGGCCTTGAGTCATGACCAGAGCCATAACCATTGTCATATTCAAATGGGTGGGTAACGGACTTGATCCGTGATCATTTCTATATTTTGAAGGATGAGTCACGGCCATGAGCCGTGACCAGCCGTGACCAAAATCATATATTAAAGGATGGGTCACGGACTATGGACATGTCTAGCTGTGGGTGTGAGTCACAGCTATAATCCGCGACCATATGTCCCGATCCCTAAGTTCGCGACCCTTCGTTTGGTCAGGTATTTTGGACGTGACCCACGAAAATGATCACGCCCGAAATGGTCAAGGACCTTGGCCACAACCCACTGTCCTAGTCAGGGACTTTTTCGTGACCATTCGCATAATATGGTGTAGTGAAATTTCCAAATAGTGTCAATTTGTATGTTTGGAATTATTCCAGATAAAAATTAGTTTGAGTCATAGGATAGTCTTTATGTGTCGCGATTCTATTAAGCCTATGACATTGTGATGAAGACGTAGCGTCCAAGCTTCAAGGATTAATCATGCTGCATTTTATGTGCAAGTTTAAGTCTTCATACTATTCCTGAGATTTTCTCAGGTATGAATGCATAATGGTTAATGGTTCTTAGAATTATTTACAAGGATGTTATCTTTTATTCAAAACTATTTTTAAAATGATTTTTAGAAATCTTTTCTATGTTAAATCTAGTTTAAAACCGTACGAACAAAGGATTACATTTTATTTGTTCAAACAAATTTGAACCTCGTTCAATCGAGTTTGTACTCTCGTTCAAACAAAACTTGATTTTCGTTCTAACGAGATATTTATTTTGTCTGAACTACATGTGTTTCTCATTAGAACTATGTGTCGCCTTGAAAATCGTGTTTTATTATTTAAGGCATTTTTTACTCAGACAAAGGTGTTCAGAACATACAAGAAAGATATACGTTTTCTATAATTTTTTACAAAGGTTTTCAAAAGTTAAAATATAAACATACTTCATGTTTTAAGATCTGAGTTTACATAATTCTTACATCATAGAGATCATGATTTTCACCACTGGTTTGATTTTTCCATCATTAGAAGAATTGTTTTCTATGGTGGACTCTGTATGCACTGATTATGGTGAAAAATGGTGGCCTCCGTGTTCCTAATCCTAGACGGTTGTTGAGGTTGTATCGGTGGATATCAAGGCATACGTAGACTCATGTGTTTTGGACTTGGCACAGGTGAAATCCTACATTGAACTGTGAAGGAGAAGTATAAGAGGTGTCAAGGCTTGTGGAGTCGAGTCATTGTGTAAGACTAAATTCTCTCTTTATAATTTTTTTATCATAGTGATTGTCTGGCCTGGGCTATCCGAGGTTTTTCCCCTTAGTGGTTTCATCGTACATCGTTGTTGTGAACTTGCTTTACGTTATCTGCTTAATATCACTAGATTCATGTTTAGGATTAATAAGATAAAATCGGGTTAATTAAAATATTTGGTGCATAATAAAATTTAAAAAAATTCAAAAAAATTGTCTTTGCCTAAAGCACATACACATAGTGGCTTTTTAAAATTGGTGTCAGAGCTAGAACACTAAATTACTGTGTCTATGATCGCGTGTCTTTAGGTATGAATTTCGGAGGGTTTGATGGCTTAAGAACTCCTATGTTTGATGGGTCTAATTATGTTTACTGAAAAATGCGCGTGAAATCTGAACTTAAGTCTGTAGATGAGTGTGTTTGATTAGCGGTTGAAAAGGGGTGGTCTCCACCAGTCACGAGAGAGGGAGAGGTTATTAGTTAAAACATGTTGAGTCATGGACCGATGTTGAGCAGAGGTTAGCACAACATAATTCTAAAGGTTTAAATGCTCTTTTCTCTTCTATCACTCCGACGGAATTTAGTCGTATTTTGATGTGTGAGATGTCTAAGAGGCTTGAGATATTCTTGCAATCACCCATAAGGGAACTGGCACTGTTAGGGCTTCTAAACTCCAAAACCTCACCACTAACTTTGAAACTATTAAGATGTTAGAGAGTGAGACGGTTGATGAGTTTGACGCTAGGTTGTCTAATATTGTCAACTCGTCATTTAACCTAGGAGAGAATATCCCCAACAACCGAGTCATAAATAAAACATTAAGGTCATTGCCTAAAAGATTTTATACAAATGTGACTATTTTATATTCATTGGGTTTGCACAAGTCTATGAAACTTGAAGAGCTTGTAGGTGACCTACAAACTTATGAGCTTGACATGTTTACCTCAAATCAAGCGCTAAAAAAGAAAATGGAATTTCTTTAAAAGCCCTGAAGGAGGAAACAAATGTTTCGGATGATGACTAGAACACAAAACCCAAAGATGTGGCCACGTTGGCAAAGCAATTGAACGGTGCCAAAATATTTAAGTAAGAAAAGAACAACAAGTTCGATTGCATCCCTAAGAACTGGAGTGAGAATGTTAAAAATGATGAATCAGAGAGGTGTTATGGTTATGAGGGGTATGTCCATAGGGTAGCTAAGTGCCCCACTAAACTAAGGAAGGAGGGCATGAAATTAATAGCGTATAATGCCACCCTTTGTGATAGTGATCTGAAAGAGGGAGATGATTCCCCTGTTGAGTGTAACTTTATCGCATTCATGGTTTGTCATGTGAGAGACGACGATAAATCTTCTCATGAAGATACTCATGTGAATGACATTTTCAGTGCCATAGTGAGTGAACCCCAAGTGAGTGAGGGTGAAATAAGTGAGGATGAGGAGATAGAGTAGAGTGAGTTACAGGTTGCCTTTCGTGAATTATGCGTGGAAACAATGAAGGTAAAGAAGGCAAATCTGAAATTAGAATCTATGTTAAAAGATTGTGCCATAGAAAATAATGATGAATTAATTGATGATCGTAGGGCACGAGAGAAGACTCTTCAAGAGAAACTAGAATACATTGAGGGTGAGAGTGATAGTCATAGTGGATTGATGGAGGCTATGAAGAAATAAATTCTAGAATTTTAGGAGTCTAGGCATCTACTTAAGTCTAGGACAGGAGAGCCCGAGGAGAGATTGAGAGATTCAGTTGGAGTTAAGTTTAATTTGGAGTCTAGGTCGAAAAAGTTGGATAGGATGTTAGGCACTATCCAAATCAAATATGATAGGTGGGGAATTTGATTCGATGATAGTATTTCTCCCATTTCTAAAGCCAACACCACACGTGTGAGAGAGACGACTATGAACGTTAGGAGAGGTCCACATTTAGGTAACATTCTCTTTCGTATCTACACTTCCACTCATTGAGGTAGGAAGGGTCACCTTAGGCATTTTTGTTATGACCTTAAGAATGCTCATAGGAAGTTTAAGAAAAAAGTCATTTTGGTTCCCAAAAACCCCATACGTCGTTACATGCCTACTTGGGTTAGGAAATCGGACTTAGAGGCTTTAGGAATTAAATGTTAGGACTCTCATTTGCTTGGACATGATTTTTCCCTGATAGATCTTACATATGATCGTGTTAGCCATTTTTGTCATACGCTAGTTTTTGCTTCATGATATATATTTTCTAGTGTTAAGGCATGTGTATCATTTGTATTTTATTTTTCTTTTATTGAGTCTTATTGAATAAAATACAAAAAGATTTTTGGTTTCATATATATTTTTTTTTAAAATACAAAAATATTTTGTTTTTGATATATTTTGTTGAAAACACAAAAAGATTTTGCTTTTGGGTCAAAATATTTTGAAAAATGCAAAATGATTTTTGTTTATTTTGCGTCTTAAGTTTTACACTTATGGTATGACGTATTGGTGTGCTTAGACCCCCTTCAGTTCATAATTTCCATGTGGCTAGGACATTTGCTCATGATTTTAGATACCTATATTGATCTTAACAATGTGTTTCATGGAGTTGTTTCGAATTTGACTTGCATTATGGATTCGACTATGTATATGCCATTGCACACACATGCATGCTCTTATTTTGAACGTTTGGCTTCTCATGTACATTTGAGTTGGTGAGATTTTCTATGTGACACCCTGCTTAATTAAACACCGGGTGATCAGTCCTAAATTAAATTAGAACGGGTTTCTCGGTTGGTTCATTCATAGCATCACTGTCGAAACATTTTAATTACTAACCACCTAAGTGAAATTAGATTGGTGCCAATTTTTATCTTTCATTAGTTCAATAAAATACTCATGAGGAAATAAATCATTAACAATCACAAGCTAACTGAATCCAACCATCACATATAAATAAGAAACTGGCTGAATAAACCATCGGCTAAAATCCAAAACACATATAAAGACAGATAATAACGGATCTCAAGTATCTAAAATAAATGCTAAATAAAACCGTGAGCAACATGCTCGAATATCTGATAGAAAATCCCTACGCTAGGAATACAAGGAATAGAGGCACCTATCCAAAACCTGCAACATCCACATATGCTGCAACAGCGAATCCCTGCTGGACACCTAAAAAGTTTTGAAAATATTTTATAGCAAGGGTTAGAACCCAAAACATTTTGAAAATATTTAGCAAATGATTAACGTGAAGTAATAAAATATGCATGAATGCGCTTCATATTTTAGTTAGTGTCGCACTCCCTTGAGGACAAACTCACCCCTCAACTAACGTGCACACCTAACACCTTGTTTATATCCCACCTAGTCCTCTACCCAGAAACTAGATACTTGATATAACTCTTGTCAACCGCCCTACTCAATCCCGAGTATTTTAATGTACGACTTATAAGTTATTTATCTCCTTAACTTAGTTAATCATCTTTCCTTGAAAGCCATATAACATTTACTAGTTATGTAATTAATACACTTTTCTCCAGGTATTTAAATTTCCCGTATATAATTATTCACCCCATTATGTACATAAAGTTATCTCATAACAATCACACATGTTGAATGTGAATATAACCCATATATAATTAATAAAATTCACTACATGTATTTAATGACCCCTATATAACTATTTATCCCATTATATACGTAGAACCATATTACAACATTCACACATATGTTGAATATAAATATAACCCATCCTCCCGAGTAATAACTCACCGGATGTATTCTCTAAAGTGCTATCATACTAGGTGTACTCGCATAACCTAGTTACCCCAAGTCAGAATCGCTCACTAACTAGGTCAAAAACATGAACATAATGGAGGCAGTCATAATCCTTCCCTAAAAGTGAGATAAGCCCTTAACCCATATAACGAACGCTATGACATGGAGATATACTAGCCCTCATCAAGTTAGGGAATTCACCCACATCGCGCAACTCCTCCGACAGCACTAGAGTTTATATATTAATAATATCTAATCACTGATCTTTATATGCACACACCATATATATACTATCGCACACCGTATATATATAAATATAAAATATCCAGGATTTACCATTTATTGAGTCCGTAACACTAGACTATACTTAATATCTCGAGTTTATGATCCAACTTTGATTATTAATTAATTTGCACATTAATTAATTAAATTATTATTGGTGTCACTCAACCAATATACCCAGGCTCGCTCTCGTGGCCCGAAATTAATATAACACCCGATTTTAATCCCCGAATCCAAATTAATTAGTTTTTCATCCATAATTAATTTAAGTGAGTAGTGTCTCCCTATTACTATACCCGAACTTATTCACCCAGATCGTTATTTTATTTCTCAAAATTCATACGTAAGTGTTGCTCTCAATTACCCTACCACTCCTAATTATATGCCCATATAATTGTGAGGATATTAACCTCCCTAATTAAATTTTCTACCTTAATTAGACTTGGTGGTAATTAAACTAAAAGAAAATTCCACCTAAAACTCCCAAGGCCAAACTGTCAAAAACTCTCAGCCATCTATCGATCGATCGAACATGTCCTCATCTTCTCCGACTTTTTATTTTTGCCATTAACGAATTCCTCTAACCTCCAAACTCGTACATGGTTCATCTCAAGCACACACAACATTTTTATCATATGGTAACATGATTAGGACCTCCCCTAGAACCTTAAACACAAATTAAATGTCACAATTCTCTATTTTTCCGAATTTTGGGAATTTTCGGGTCTTTACACGTACAGTCCCAATTTCATCTGTTTATCCAAAATTCGTTCATAAATTTCTACTGGGTTTCACATCTGAATAAATTATCTCAGAACTATGAAACATAATGAATTTTCACATTAATTTCGCATTAATTTCATTCAAGTGTTCTATATACAGAAACCCATTTTTTGTACCCTTTTACACCCAAAACGAATTTTGATTTACACATCACAAAAATATGAATTGGATATCATAAATACACATCATAGAAAGTTAACCACTTGCCTTTTGGGGTTCGTTGGGTCTGATCCGTTGGTGTAGAGGCAAGCTTGATGATGAGCACCCAATTCGTTCCTTGTTTTACCTCCAAAAGATCCCCAAATTGGCTCTAACTGCTCCCTCTCACTTTCTCCCCAATTTCTTAGATTTAGGTTTTTGTTTATCTTCCGTCCCCCACTCTTAGATTTAGGTCTTAAAATACTAATCCCGTTTTTAGCCTAATGGGTCAAGCCCAAGTGACCCGAATAGTGCCGTGTGGGCCCGATTATGCCTAAAAACACCATGTGACCAGTTTACTACCCCCGGGTACACTTTTCCGACTATCTTGGCCCATTCGGACTCAACCGTGCACTCAAAATCGACATCCAAATTAATTTATAAAAATCCTTATCCCACACCCAAATTAGTCTAGACCGATTTCCGGCTGAGATAAATAAATGCCACGTCACTAATACACGTTATGACGTAAATAAATTAATACTATTCACTTAGTAATTAAATTTCCCTAAATATTAACCATTCACTCTCTGATTAATATTTAAATAAATATTAACATAATTAATTCAATTAAATTACGACAAATAAGTAATTTAAAATTTCCCGAATTAATTAAATATTACATGCACAGAAATACGGGAAGTTACATACTCCCCCCATTACAAAGGAATTTTGTCCCCGAAATTTGGTCATTACTGTGGCGAATAACTCTGGATACTTCTCTCACATATCCTCCTCCCAGTCCCACGTGTACTCATCAATACTGTGATGACCCCACTTCACTACACTCTAACTAGTGGTACTATCTTAGAATGCAGCTTGCGCACCCATAAATACCAGTCTCTCCTCATATGAGGTGTCTTATTGCAAGTCATTATCCTTGAATGGAGCGCGCCCAAAAAGCTCAATTGTCCTCCTATATCCCTACATCTATGCTACGTGGAACACATCCCGTATCCGCTGAAGATGTTCTGGCAAACCCAGTCGATAAGCTACCGGTCCCACCCTCTCAAAGATAGGGAAAGGACCCACATACCTCGATGCTATCACCCGAACCAATACCTGGTCACAAATATTTAACTCGATGGCCCCTAACAACATAGTGTCCCAGAATATGAGCCTATACTCCACCGGCTCCACTATCTCCATGTTAGGAAATTCCCCTCCTTACGTCCCTGAACTATATAAAAGGATATAACTTACTTAATTCCCGCTGATGGACTATAACTCACCTCGGGTCCTACCAGCTTATTGTTTCCCCACCTCTTATCTACCAAAGATGGATAATGAAAATTTTCCCATAAAGTCTCCTAAGGTGTCACGCAGACCAAACGGTTATGAGGCATCACACGTAACTCTACCTATGGTATATACTACTCCTGAATTACCCAAAAATATAAAATGCACAATCCTCGTTTCCCGTTTACCCATCTTCTTGTGGGCAACACGTTCAACCAATATGTAACTCTGTCCCGATAACCTCTTGACAGTTTACCAACCTGAGCATTAATCCCTTCACTGAAACCATAGAATAAAAAAATCTTGGTTGATACCCTCCAATCAACCTTTTTCCATCCTTAAATGGTCTACCCGATGACAAATTCACTATGTCCCATTCAACACAGATTCACACGCTCAAGAACTCTATGCCTTATGCGATTTTTGTCTGGAAGGAATCTATACCTTGTCTATGCGTAAAACCACTCTAGGTATATAAATAACTGATACCCTTTTCTATCTTCCCAAAAATATGGGTTTGTCCCTTGATTAGGGATATCTTATTACATAGGTCTCCCCCCACCTTCCCACTCCCTACGGTGGAGGTAGTTCTCCTTGATATACATATAGTCAGACCGTTTCCATTCTCAAACGAATTTGAGTTCACTACACTTTTCCACTTATTCTCTGACTTCCCCGCAGGTGTACATTCAATATGTTTATTTACACATCCCTTTTATTTAAGACGACACTGAAATCACACTAACCATGGTGTATCATTAACCAGGTCACCCATACACCCTATATCCTGTGCTTAACCGCACAAAAGTTACCTTAATTAGCCAGGGTGCCCATACACCCTATCCCCGTGCTTAATAGCACGAAAGTATGCTAGCCATAACCCGTAGTATAACTTTCAACCCGTAGTCATATCACATACATGAATAATTACCGGGGTACCCAACCTATGTACTAACGACCAAACAGCTCCCCACTTCCAACGTTGTGCTATGTTTCATGCGTGGGACATCTCGCAAAAATAAATCCAAATGAGGAACCCCCTGATACACTACTACCTAACATTATCGATCGTTGAGATCTATTAGACCCTCATTCCATAGAACATACCCCCAAATACTTATCTCTTAACACAAAAGTATACACGCCTACTATTATGGTACAAAAGATAACATAAAATACCGCGCCCTTACTATCACTAGTTCTTGCGCAAAATAAATCCCGAGCTATCTCTCTCCACACGAAATAAGTTTAACCGCCCTGAATCGCTTCAGTATACATCCCTTATTATTGGGAAAAATATAATAATACAAGACATTCTTATATGTCTATTGTACCTCACAATACAAGCTATATACGTATATATATATATAGGCTAGTCTCCCTCTCACGTGACACCTTGCAAGAGTCATTCATAACCTAGTGTCACGAACACTAAAACTTACTGTCACTATCTATAATAGTTCACACCCATTGCTAACAAATCCATACCCAGGAAAAATCATGCTTTCATAACACTCCTCAAAATGAGTAAATCTCATAAAATATACCCTCTCAGTTTTCACAACTGGTCCCCTGCAGATAAGACCAAAGAGAACCCCGTTACCCCGTCGTAACCATATACTTAATAGTAACACTAATATACACCCACTAAACTCATCCCCCACGCGAATATAGTGCTAACAAGAATATTGTGATCACTCGTGTCACAAAATTCACTCCATCTATCCGAGGATAAAATTCATACTTCCACTCGCCTATACACCGGAAATGCAAATGGCTCCTGTACATACTATTCTCATCCGATCGAACCAAAAATTCATAATTGTTGTCCCTACTGGGCATTCCATTTCTATCCCCTAACTCACTGTGGACATAATCAATTGTTGTGGTTCCACTTCTATACATAAGACACCTCTCCGTGTCAATCCCCTGCCTCTGGCCCAAATGGACATGTTGGGGTTGTCCTTCTCGCGTAATTGGTAGTCTTGACCCTAAGTGATACCCCCATTGTCCCTTTGCCTTACCTAGCCCTATGGGACTCGTTATTAGCCTCGATGACCCGGATCAAATCCACTGTCAATAGGTAGAAATTTACTTAATTTAAAACGTCAAGATGGGTCCCTTACTAAGTATAACCTTCCGTCGTGCTTCACTAGCACCATTAAATCTCATTTCGTTCTTAGGTTAAACTCTCTAACCTTAATGGCTCCTGCATCTTAGAAGCGTTAATGTAAGATGAAAAAAAAAAATATTGACGACTTCAACACTAGTCATCCTAGTCAGATTTCCCATCCATTATTGTGTATTCTCACTCAGTTCATTATCCATTTGCGGGTTCCTTTATCGTTATCCGTATCCTCTTCATCGGTTATGAAGTTTGCTTATACAATTTATCATCTCTCTCATGATCAATTACAATCTTACCCATTTCATAAACTCTGAAATTTCGCCCGCACCCCTATTTAAATAGCGGATGGACGATCTTATGGTCACACCGTTCCCAAAATTTTTCATTTGACTCCATATATTCTCCTTCATACGTGGTGACTGACTCTTGAAAATAATCCTCCCCGACTCTCTCTCTTTGCCAACAATGCCGAGTGAGTCCAAAATTGTATCACCGTTCTCTACAACGGTGCTTGGGGAAGTTTACTGCCCCCGAGTGATTATCCTATTCCACGAATACTCTATATCTTCTGACTCCCCTCTCCTATTGCAGTACTTCTAATGGCCCTCGCTGGTCGTTTGAAATTGTTCAATGTACAATTCCCAATCGAACTCGTAAATGAATCACATCAACTATACTTGATAGCAGGATAATGTAAGTCGCGTACGTAGAGGGATACAACAATCTTATCATAAGGCTCTACATCAAAGAACGCTAAGCTGGAGCGTGAAAAGCCACACAGATCCTAAGGACACTAGAACCTGATGCTCTGATGCCATCTGTGACACCCCGCCTAATTAAACCCTGGGTGATTAGTCCTAAATTAAATTAGACTAGGTTTCTCAGTTGGTTCATTCTTAGCATCACTGTCTAAACTTTTTAATTACTAGCCACCTAAGTGAAATTATTTGGTGCCAAGTTTTATCTTTCATTAATTTAATGAAATACTCATGCGAAAATAAATCATTAACAATCACAAGCTAACTGAATCCAACCATCACATATAAATAAGAAACTGGCCGAATAAACCATCGGCTAAAATCCAACACAAATATAAAGACAGATAATAATGGATCTCAAGTATCTGAAATAAATGCTAAATAAAACCTTGAGCAACATGCTCGAATATCTGATGGAAAATCCCTACATTAGGAATAGAAGGAATAGAGGCGCCTATCCAAAACCTGCAACATTCACATATGCTGCAGCAGCGAATCCCTAGAATGAATCAAGCCTGAAGTCCTTGTGGCTGAACACCTAAAAGTTTTGAAAATATTTTATAGAAAAAGTTACAACCCAAAACATTTTGAAAATATTTAGCAAATGATTAACTTGCTGTAATAAAATATACATGAATGCGCTTCATATTTTAGTTAGTGTCGCACAACCTTAAGGACAGACTCACCCCTCAACTAATGTGCACACCTAACACCTTCCTTATATCCCACCTAGTCCTCTACCCCGAAACTAGATACTTGATATAACTCTTATCAACCGCCCTACTCAATCCCGAGTATTTTAATGTACGACTTATAAGTTATTTATCGCCTTAACTAAGTTAATCATCTTTCCTTGAAATCCATATAGCATTTACTAGTTATATAATTAATAAACTTTTCTCCATGTATTTAAATTTCCCGTATATAACTATTCACCCCATTATGTATGTACAGTTATCTCACAACATTCACACATGTTGAATGTGAATATAACCCATATATAATTAATACATTCACTAGATGTATTTAATGACCCGTATATAACTATTTATCCCATTATATACGTAGATACATATTACAACATTCACACATATGTTGAATATAAATATAACCCATCCTCCAGAGTAATAACTCACCGGATGTATTCTCTAAAGTGCTATCACACTAGGTGTACTCGCATAACCTAGTTACCCCAAGTCAGAATCGCTCACTAACTAGGTCAAAAACATGAACATAATGAAGGCGGTCATATTCCTTCCCTAAAAGTGAGATAAGCCCCTAAACCATATAACGGACGCTATGACCTGGGGATATATTAGCCCTACTCCTCAAGCTAGGGGATTCACCCACATCACGCAACCTCCTCCGATAGAACTAGAGTGTATATATTAATAATATCTAATCATTGATATTTATATCCACACACCATATATATACTATCGCACACCGTATATATATAAATATAAAATATCCCGGCTTTACCGTGTATTGAGTCTGTAACACTAGCCTATACTTAATATCTCGAGTTTATGGTCCAACTTTGATTATTAATGAATTTCCACATTAATCAATTAAATTATTATTGGTGTCACTCAACTAATATACTCGGGCTCGCTCTCGTTGCCCGAAATTAATATAACACCCGATTCTAATCCCCGAATCCAAATTAATTAGTTTTTCATCCATAATTAATTTAAGTGAGTAGTGTCTCACTACTACTATACCCGAACTTATTCACCTAGTTCGTTATTTTATTTCTCAAAATACTTACGTAAATGTTACACTCAATTACCCCACCACTCCCAATTATATGCCCCTATAATTTGTGAGGATATTAACCTCCCTAATTAAATTTTATCCCTTAATTATACTTGGTGTAATTAAACTAAAAGAAAATCCCACCTAAAACTCCCAAGGCCAAATTGTCAAAAATTCCCAGCCAGCGATCGGTCGATCGAATAGGTCCTCATCTTCTCGGACTTTCTATTTCTGCCATTAACGAATTCCTCTAACCTCCAAACTCGTACATGGTTCATATCAAGCACACACAACATTTTTATCATATGGGAACATGATTAGGACCTCCCCTAGAACCTTAAACACAAATTAAATTTCACAATTCTCTACTTTTTCGAATTTGGGGAATTTCCGGGTCCTTACTTGTTCAGTCCCAATTTCATCTGTTTATCCCAAATTCGGTCATAAATTTCTACTGGGTTTCCACATCTGAATAAATTATCTCAGAACTATGTAACATAATGAATTCCCCCATTAATTTCATTCAAGTGTTCTATATACAAAAATCCCTTTTTTGTACCCTTTTACATCCAAAACGAATTTTGATTTACACATCACAAAAATATGAATTGGATATCATAAATACACATCGCAACAAGTTAACCACTTGCATTTTAGGGTTCGTTGGGTCTGATCCATTGGTGTAGAGGCAAGCTTGATGGTAAGCACCCAATCTGTTCCTTATTTTATCTCCAAAAGATCCCCAAATTGGCTTTAACTGCTCCCTGTCACTTTCTCCCTAATTTCTTAGATTTAGGTTTTTGTTTCTCTATTGTTCCCCACTCTTAGATTTAGGTCTTAAAACACTAATCCCGTTTCTAGCCTAATTG
This sequence comes from Sambucus nigra, assembly GCA_949130495.1. Taxonomy (NCBI): domain Eukaryota; kingdom Viridiplantae; phylum Streptophyta; class Magnoliopsida; order Dipsacales; family Adoxaceae; genus Sambucus; species Sambucus nigra. The sequence continues at coordinate 210,743,993 of OX422210.1, forward strand.
TCCAAGCCCAAGTGACCCAAATAGCCCCGTGTGGGCCCGATTATGCCTAAAAACACCTTGTGACCCATTTACTAGCCCCGGGTACACTTTTTCGACTATCTCGGTCCATCCGAACTCAACCGTGCACTCAAATTGACATCCAAATTAATTTATAAAAATCCTTATCTCACACCCAAATTAGTCTATACCGACACCCCGCTGAGATAAATAAATGCCACGTCACTAATACACGTTATGACGTAAATAAATTATTACTATTCACTTAGAAATTAAATTTCCCTAAATATTAACCATTCACTCTCCGATTAATATTTAAATAAATATTACCATAATTAATTCAATTAAATTACGACACACAAGTAATTTAAAATTTCCCGAATTAATTAAATATTACATGCATAGAAATACGGGGTGTTACATTCTCCTCTCAATCTTGTCATCTACGATCATATATGACTTAGGGGCAGTCATGCATGTAAAAACCATTGCCCGTGAGGATAGTTATTATTTATTAAAAAAATATGAATGTGCACGAAAAAGGCTGGGAGAGATAGGTTGATTCGTCGTGAAAACCACCATTTAAAAGATCCCAAGAAAAAAATAAGGCATTAAAAATAACATATTTTGCCAAAAAGCGCCAATATGATATCTCTTAAAAGAGAAAATAGAACTTCAAAATAATATTGCATTAAAAAGGAATAATTATATATGTTTATCATTTAAGGGAGTTTTGTTGAAGATCAACGGGTTTGCATAATGAGTCCTAGGTTGAACAAGCGATGTCATGACGCTATTGTTTGGTAAAATAGTCAAAATTCTAGACTTGTGTTCATGATGTTTGTTTACTTTATTAAGTTCAATTTATAATTTTCACATATGGATTAGAGCTTCTTGAACGTATTTACCTTTTTAGGTCATGATTAATTTATTTTAGTTCACGCCTTTCACGCCATTCCATGTTTAGGCACATCAATACAATGCTACCATGTTAAACTACTTTTCATTGTCATGTTTTTCTCTGTGTTTTTGGTTTGTGAATGTTTACCCTGCCCGTGTTAGCTTATCATTTTTTTGGGGTTCAAATTCCAAATTTTTTACTTTCGTTTAAATGATTATCCCTTCTCGTTCAAACGAGATTGAGATATCGTTTGAACCTGTTTCAAATGAGCTTCGAGCGAGGTGTGTTGACGTACAGTGTTGGGTAGTTAGAAGGTTGGTCGATGCCCTGTTTCAAACGAGATTCGAACGAGAGCTCACTGTTTCAGGTCGTTAGAAACATGTTTGATGCTCTCTTTAATGACTTCTCATTTTTGTTCAAATGTCTCATTTTGGTCAGTTTGAGTACCTTAATGCTAGATATTATTCATTTATTCTCATATGGTACATTTGGATTGTTTGTAGTTGACTTGGTTTATTCATGTTTCATTCTTATATTGCATTGGGATGATATTTTATTTAGTTACATCATTTGTTATAGTGATGATTTATTCATGTGACTATTTACTAGCTATACTTTGTCATATTCTGATCTTTTATTAGTTGGTTACTCATGTTTATCAAGTTATTCTTCACATGTTATACTAATGCTAGATATGGTGTTTTTTTGTTTATTTGTCCCACTAGTTGTCTATTCCAAGCAAGAAAGAGGGAGAGATAGATATGTGATGTAGGGGACATTTGAGATTTGATCATATTCCTTTATACTCTTTATACTGACATCATATATTTATTTGATTTATTCCTCCGTACTTCACTAGTATTTGTTTGTTTCATGTGTGTAGTGATTTTTTAGAGACTCGATTTTTTTCGGCTACATCATAATCACATAGTTCATGTTTTTTGGCCCTACATATTCTAGTTGTTAAACGCTCTGGATATTTGTTTTCAAAATTTAAATGTATCACTTTGTTTATTGTAAATTGTTTTGTAAAAGGACATTTGAGATTTAATAAAATTGAGACATTCTACTTAATTGATTTATGTATTTATGCTTTCGCAAATTTATGCTCAATCTAAATGGTATTTTTTTTAACCAAAAAAATCATAAATTTATAAATATTTTCAGTAGCACCTCCTGGGGTGTTTATATTGTCACTTTTTTGGGTGAGGTCAAACTTTACGTTTTAATTTAATGGAAGGAAGTTTTGGGTTAATTTTGAGGACAAAATTCCTTTTGTAGGGGGGAAGAATCTAATGCTCCGTTATTTTGAAGGATCGTTTATGAATATTATATAACATTTTAGTAATATTATTATTTTATTAATTGGGATATTTTATTATAACTAATAATATTTTTATTGATATGATATTTAAAAATAATTTATTTTTATTTGAAATCGAATCAAACATTTAAATTTAAATCTAAATGGTTTTTGGACACGTTATAATGGGTTAAATATGTAAAGTAGAAAATTTGAATTATAGGGCAATGTGGTAATATGCATTATCTAAGGATCCAAGCTAGGTTTTGAGGGAGAGGCTTTATAAGGAATAATAGGGGTGATTATAAGGAAAGGAAGATGAAAAAGATAGGCTAAAAATGAAATCCAAATAGGCAAAAACGAGAGGAATGAGAAGAGTCATGTAAGGGCAAAATTCCAAAAAGTGTTAATTTGTATGTTTAGCATTATTCTGGACAAAAACCAATTTGAGTCATAGCGTAGTCTTTATGTGTAGCAATTCCATTAAGCTTATGACATTTTTGACGAAGACGTAGCGGTCAAGCTTCAAGGATAGATCATGTCACAATTTAGGTGCATGTTTTAGTCTTCACACGATTTCCAAGATTCTCTCAGGTATGAATGCATAATGATTTATAGTTCTCAGAACTTTTTATTAGGATGTTATCTTTCATTTCAATCTATTTTTAAAATTACTTTTATAAATCTTTTCTGAATGAAATAGAGTTTAGATTCGAATGAACAAAGGATTACATTTTATTTGTTCAAACGAATTTAAACCTCATTTTTGTACTCTCGTTCAAATGGAACTTTCTTTATGTTATAATGATTTACTCATTCCGCTCACACGTCATGTATTTCTCATTCGAACGACATGTGTTTCTCATTCGAACGATGCGCCGCCTTGAAAACGGGTTTTATTATTTAAGGCATTTTTTACTCATAAAAAGGTGTGCATAACAGCAAAGAAAGATATACGCTTTCTGTAATTTTTTTACAAAGGTTTCCCAAAGCTAAAACATAAACATCCTTCCTATTTCAAGATCTGAGTTTACATAATCCTTATGTCATTGAGATCTTGATTTGCACCACTAATTTAATTATTCCATCATTATAAGAACATTTTCTATACCATGGACTCTGTGCATGCTTATTATGGTGAATAAATGGTGGACTTTGTGTTCCTAATCATAAACGGGTATTAAGGCTGTATCATTGGATATCGAGGAATACGTGGACTCGTGTGTTGTGGACCTAGCGTAGGTGGACTCCTACGTTGCACAGTGAAGGAGAGGTAGAAGGGAAGAAGATGCATCAAGGCTTATGGATTCGAGTCATTGTAAGACTAAGTTCACTTTTTGTAATTTTCGTATCAAAGTCATTGTCTGGACTGGACCGTCCGAGGTTTTTTCCCTTAGTGGTTTTCTCGTACATCGGCATTGTGAACTTGCTTTACTATTTCTGCTCAATCTCACTAGATGCATGTTTAGGATTAATAAGATAACATTGGGTTAATTATATGGGTTCACATATTTGGTGCATAGTAAAATTGAGAAAATTTAAAAAGATTGTATTTGCCTAAAGCACACACATGTAGGGGCCTTCTCAAGTAGGCTTGGTGTGTATTATATATTCTTTTTGAGTTCTTTCGGATGAGATTTGAGAATAGCTCGAAGAACATATCTGACCCAATTTTTTGTGTAAAATCCAAATATGAAGTCGAATTGGTGATTAGGATACTATTTGACGGATTTTTTTGTGATTTTAAAACAGTCCTACAATCGTGGATTTGGACTCTCTTGATGTAGTTTCATTATCCCCTAGTTAATTTTGTGTACTACACACATTCAACCTTGATTGTATAGTTTATATCCATGCTACGTATTGCATTTATATGTATTATATGCTCATGTACTATATTCGTTATTGCACCCATTTTGTATGTGTTATTCTCATTTCGTGTAGTTTATGGTAACGAAACTAGTTAATTTTTGGAGCATGTTGGGTTATAGAAATTGGGTAGAAAACATGAACACTTGGTTTATGTGAATTGAATATGAAGTTTATTTGAATTAAGAGAATGATAGTATGATGATTATTATTGGAGAATGCATGTGTTCCTTAGCCAAACCACCCGCTAAGTGGGGTGTGTTGACGGTTACGATTTTATCTATTATCCAAAGACTAGGCCATGGACCCCGATTAGCAAGTATGCCAACTGTTATTATGGTCTTGATGCCAAGATTTTGTAGCAGTGATACCAATTTATGATCGATAGTGTGCCCAAGTTATGTTACTTATTTGTGAGGACCATTCGATTATTCTAAGGATAAATGATAGGGAAGTGGATGGTAGTCCATACCGTACCGTCGAAAGTGTAACGGGGATTTTGATATGGGGTATTGGATTATGTAGTGCCTGCGGTTAGATCCTATGTTATTATTATGTTATTGGGATTTCATTTTGAATGTTCATATTACATATACTCTTGCATATGATGCATGCACAAACGAGTATGTATAGTCACACGTGGAGAACTTATACTAGCTACTGAGTTTGTAGTGCACCCGCCCATAGTTTGTTGTATTTCAGGTTTGATGTGAGATGATATTTATGGCATCCTTGAGATTGGGATAGTCGTTAAAGGCTCTAGATATTTATTTTTAAAATTTAAATATATCGCTTTGTTTATTGTAAATTATTTTGTAAAAAGACATTTGTGATTTAATAAAAGTGAGACATTATATTCAGTTGATTTATGTATTTATGCTTCCTCAAACTTATACTCAATCTAAATGGTATTTTTCTTATAAAAATCTTCTCTAATTTATCAATATTTCCAGTAAAATCTCCCGGGGTGTTACAGAGTGGTATCAGAGCATAGGTTATTCGTATTCTCGGGCTTGGGTTTATGGGTTCGTTACGTTGTCCATTGAGAGAGATTTTATTCATGTTTTCTCTTATTTGGGTGATGTCAAACTTTATGTTGAATTTAATGGAAGAAAATTTTAGGTGAATTTCGAGGATGAAATTCCTTTTGTATGGGGAAGAATGTAATACCCCATTATTTTGAGGGTTTGTTAATGAATATTATACACGATTTTTGTAATATAATTATTTTATTAATTGGGACATTTTATTATAAATAAAAATATTTTTATCGATATTATGTTTAAAAACAATTTATTTCGATTTGAAATCAAATCAAACATTTAAATTTAAATTTAAATGGTTTTTGGACATTTTATAATGGTTTAAATATGTAAAGTTGACAATTTTGAACTAAAGGGAAATACTGTAATATGCATTAGCTTAGGATCCAAGATAGGTTTTAAGGGATAGGATTTATAAGGAATAATAGGCTTATAAGAGAAGCCAAAAATGAAATTCAAAGAGGTAAAAACGAGAGGGGTGAGAAGAGCCAATTTATAGTGTTTTAGATCTTCTTTTTGAATGCTTTCGGATGAGATTTTAGAAACACTCAAAACACATACATGGCCCTAATTTTTTGTTTAGAATCCAAATCTAAAATTGATAAAACAAGCCTATAATTGTGAATTTTGACTCTCTCGTGGTAGTTATGTTCTCCCGTTAATTTTGTGTGCTATACCAATTCAACCTTTATTGTGTAGTTATATCCATTATATGTGTTGCATTTATATGTACCATATGATCGTATAATATATTCGCTATTGCACCCATTTTGTATGTGTTATTTTCATGTCGTGTAGTTTGGTTGATGAAAATAGTTGATTTTACGAGCATACTGGTTTATAGAAATTAGGTAGAAAACATGCGCACTTGATTTAAGGGAATTGAATCTGAAATTTATTTGATTATTATTGGAGCATGCAAAGTCATTCCTTAGCCAAACCACCCGCTGTACGGGGTGTGCTCTCGGCTATGATTTTGTTTATTATCCAAAGACTAGGTCACATACCCTGGTTGGCAAATGTGCCAAGTATTATTATGGTGGTGATGCCAAGATTTTATGGCGATGATTCCAGGTTATGATGGGTCGTGTGCTCAAGTTATGTTACTTATTTTGGGGGCCATTGGATTATTCTAATAAAAAATGACAGGATAGTGGATAGTAATCCCATACAGTATAGTGAAAAGTGCGGCGGTGATTTTAATATGGGGTCTTAGGCTATATAGTTCCCGCGGTGAGATCCTTGGTTGTGATTATATTATTAGAATTTTAGTTTGGGTGTTCATACTTCATACACTCTTGTAAATACTGCATGCACATACGAGTATATGTAGTTATAGTTGGAGCATTTATACGAGCTACTGAATTTCTCGCTCACCTCATTGTTTGTTGTATTTCAGGTTTGATGCGAGATGATATTTTTCGCATCGTTTAGACTGGGATCATCGTTAAAGGCTCTAAATATTTACTTTTAAAATTTAAATGTATCATTTTATTGATTGTAAATTGTTTTGTAAAGGACATTTGAGATTTAATAAAATTGAGATATTTTATTCAATTGATTTATGTATTTATGCTTCCACAAATTTATACTCAATCTAAATGGCATTTTTTTATAAAAAAATCTCTAACTTATCAATACTTTTTACTGGAACCTCCTGACATTGATTCCTCCTTGTAACAGCCGATTCTTTGATGTTCAAAGTAGCAACAGAGTTTCCAGCTTCTCCCTTCGTAGGGTCAGTCAGATAACCACTTTCACTTCATATTTTTACAAAGTATTTTTTCCAATCTAATACATGCTTTTATTTCTCGTTGCGTACTAACTTTTAGTTCTCATATCTTCTTGTTGTATAGTTTATTATTGCACCGCAACACCTTTATCAGTGGATGGTGGTGTCTACGCTGTTCAAATTGTCTTAGCCTGATGAGAAGAACCAGTCGCTATGCAGAAATAATTGGATGATTAGAATCCCTCTCATGAAGATGATATGGTAAATCTCGGTGACTATTGTAAGGACACAATTATCCAATTAAGTCTTAATGTATCTTTGGCTCAATTCCAGACAAAAACGTTTATGTCATAGGATAGTGTTCAATGTACCTATTCAAGCCTATGATGTGTTTAGTTGAAGACGTAGCGGCCAAGAGTATAAAGATTCATCATCTAGTCGATTTTAATGTTCCTTGTTTCTACGTCACCAACATAGTTCCAATTGCTCCCAAGGTAATAATGCATTACATATATATATAGGAGCTTGGAACAATTTCATTGGGTGAAATTTTTGTTTAAACTGTTATTTTATTTTCAGAAATATTTTATTAAAAATTTAAAATAAAGTATATAAAGTTTCTGGCCTAAAAATAGAAATTTACACTTTCTGGAAGTTCATTCGAATTGTCGTTTGAACGAGTTTTTCATTCGAACGAGAATGTTGTTCAAACGAGAATGTCGTTCGAACGAGGTCTACCAACGAGTTCCCATATTGGCCACTGGAATATCATTCGGATTATCATTCGAACAAGATGGTTGTTCGAACGAGAATTCCAACGATATTTCTAACGAGTTCACACTGGAACTTCGTTAGAAGGCTCGTTGGAACGAGACTTCGTTCGAATGAAAATCTCGTTCGAACGAGTTTTGGCGGGAACAGTTAATTGGCAATTTTTGAGCAGTTTTTCCCACTTTCCCACTACTTTTTCCACTAACTCTTTTCCTGAATATCTAAGTGCGGGAACCAAGTTTTTTAACTTAACTTTTTCACACTATTCCAACTCCTAGAGAGAGTTTTGAGAGTTCATCTTTCCAAGAAAAAGTTCATTGTTTAAAGTGTTAATTTTTCAAGAAAATCTTTAAAAACACTTTTGTTTACACCCAAAGTTTGTTTATCCAAGTTCATATATATACTTTTGTTTACACCCAAAGTTTGTTTATCCAAGTTCATATATATATATATATATATATATATATATATATATATACTTTTCTTGGAGTTTGGCACCGGTTTTTATCTCTATCGTTTGAAGACAAGTTTGGGTTTGCTTCTACATCCCTCAAAGAAGAAGTTCTATGTTTTGCTGTGGCACTCTCACATGGTGAAAGGCACCATTTATGGTTGACGGTGTACCTATGTCTCATTGGTGAAGTCCAAGATTCTAATGGAGCTCCGGGGTTGTCTACTAGGAGGAGGTATTTACAAGAAGATGCGTCAAGGCGTGAAAGGGGTCGAGTTGAGGAAGTAAGTCATCTGTCTTGTAATTATAAAACCATACTTAGTGGACTTAAGGCTAGGGCCATGCGAGGTTGTTTCCTGTTGTGGGTTTTTCCTCGTACATCGTGGCGTAGTGGATTAATTGTTTATTTTATCTTTTGCAAAATCACCTAGAACGCATGCTTAGGTAAAAAGATAAAATTGGTTTATTTCACTACTTATTTATTTTGGTGCTAAATTAATTTCGGTAATGTTTGTGTTAATTTAATTGAAGTCGCCACTTAATTTGATAAAATTGGTTTGGCCTAACTTGGTAATATTTAAATATGACTTAGGCAAATTTCAAGGACTTGAAGTGAATTAATTTGGTTTAAGTGAATTTTAAATTGTGTGTGTGTTTCATCATATTTCACTTGGTTTAATTTTAATTTTGAAAAGAAATTATTTTTTTTTTTGTTGAACCATCCCTATTTCGTATATCTTTAAAAATGAAATAATATTTTTTATTGGTAAGAATTAAAAATTGGGGGCCCTCACGTTAACAAGTGGTATCAGAGCCGGAGCGTTAATTTATCGCGTTAAAGATCCGTTTTTTGGCTTTTATAATTTTTGTGGTCCTTGTATTTTTAGGTGGTTCATTTTTTACTCACTCTCAATTTTTGTTTTGTATTTCTCGATGGGGAGTCTTAATGATGATTTGTCCATTTCTAATGATAATTAAGTTTTTGCTATTCGAGAGGAATTAAATGGGCTTAATAAGTGCAATGAAAAATTAAGAGAATTAAATTTGAGATTTGCAAAAAGAATTAAATTTCTCGAAAATGAAAATTCTTGTTTTAAAGCTAAAGTTGAGTTTTTGCAAATCTCCCTATCTCAAAAAGACATTTTTCGTGAAAAGGTCATGGACATAAATTACAATTTCAATATTTTAGAAAAGTCCAAGAAAAAGAGTGATAGTCGAGAAAATACTCTTAGGGACAAGTTTTCTCACATTGAGGGGGAGTGTGATAACCTTCTAAGTGTTATTAAAAATTTAAAGAAAGAGTCCCGTAAATTTGAGGAGTCTAATTTATTACTTGAGTCCGAAATTTTAAAAATGAAAAATGATTTTCAAGACTCGAGTAGTAGTTGTAATGGTTCTAGCTCATCTTGTTCAAATACTTCCGTTGCTAAAGCTAAAACCATTATTTGTTTTAGAGGGTCAACTTTATCCACGGACTTTAGAAAAGGTCACACCTTAGGTAACATTCCTCGTGTTTACACATGGTTGCATTGTGGTAGGAAAGGTCACCTTAGGTCATTCTCTTTTGAGTTTAAAAGAAGTCCTACGAAGTCTATGTCTAGCATTTCATTAGTTCCCAAATCCCATCATTTTAAATATACATATATATGGGTTAGGAAATCATTTTTAGACGCGCTAGATATTATATTTGTTGATTCTCATTTGATTTTACATGAAACCTCCCTTGCTAAATTTAAAGGTTGAATGTGTTAGTTTTTGTTTGCATACTTTAGCCTTTGTACTTCATACTATATTATCATGCTAAATGTATGCTTGTTTAATATTTTTCTAGTCATTGATTTATCTCATATCTCATGCTAGAATTATGATTTTTGTTTATCTTTTGTAGTATATTTCTTTTGATTTGCATTAAATATAAAATACAAAAAGATTTTTGTTTATCATTTGTGTTTTATTTATTTAGTAATTTAGGCTTAATGAAAAATACAAATGATTTTTGTTTGTCTTTTGAGTAAATTTTTTTCTTTGGTTAAATATTTTCAAAAACTCAAAAACATTTTTATTTTGTGTTTATTTTAGTTTGACACACTTTATGTGTCATAAACTTGTGTTTGAATCCCCTCTTTTACGCTTACATGTGGCTAGAACTTTTGGTTAAGAATTTCAATCCTTAAAGTGTTCTTTACCATGCTTACATGGAGTAGTTGGATTTTGTATTGTTTAATGGATTCTATTTTTATATGCCTCTATTCATATATGCACGAGCTCTTTTAAAATTTAATCGTCACATGTTATATTTGAGCTTTGTGAGATGTTCTCCTTTCAATCTTGTGATCTACATATTTGTGACCTAGGAGGACTAGTGCATGTCAAAATCTGTTGCACGTGAGATTTGTGTGATATATATATATATATATATATATATATATATATATATATATATATATATATATATATATATATATATATATATGTGTGTGTGTGTGTGTGTGTGTGTGTGTGTGTGTGTGTGTGTGTGCACGGGGAAGGTCTCCGAAAGGATTTATTATCCTTTGCGAATAGTAAGCCACTGTTTGTTTGGACCTAAAAGAAATACGTGGTCCAAAAGCCTAAAAAATAGAATATGGCATTAAAAAGAAAAATAATTGCCACGGCCTATGTTTAGTTGATTTATTCATTCAAAAGAATAATATATATGCTTATTGAGTGAGTTTGGATGATATATCAACGGTTTGCACAATGTCCGTTTATCCTAGTTGCGCTTACAATGTCATGACTCTATTGGTTTGTAGAATCATCAACATGCTAGGCTTGTATGCATTGTGTATGTTTGTTCATTAAGTTCAATTTATATTGTCACGTGAGGTTATATTCAAATGTGATGAATTTTGCAACCAATTGAGAAATCCGTGAACATGTTTTAAGTGTTTGGGTCTAAATTTAATTGTTACTAGTTCACATCCCTACACTTCTGTTTCCATATGAAAAACATTTTCCATACGAGTGTCAATCGTATTTTGTGTCATTTGTGTGTTTATATCTATATATATGTGCTTGTGCTTTATTGGTATAATTAGAGTACGTATATATATGATATTTGTGTATCTTTACCTAAATTTCTAATCCATCTTCGCTTCCACTTCATTTTTGGTATCTATCTTGGTGCATTCTTGTTGATATCACATGCTTAATAATTTATATATCATATTGGTATCATTTTATTGCATTTTAGTTGGTATCCTTTATTCTTTATATGGATTAGTTTTAATTTTGTTGCACATATGCTTTAAATGTTCTTAATAACTTATGCATTATCATGTTTAAATTAGTTTTATCCTTTGTCTATTCCTGAACAAAAAGGGGGAGAATGATAGGGGGAGAAATGGTATCTAATCCTATTGTAATTATATCTTAGTTTGGGAGATTTATCTTAGGGGGAGAGCGCTATCTTCTTAGGTAGATCATGTTTTAATAAAGGGGAGAATTAATTTAAGGGGAGTAATTATTTTAAATGAAATATATTTTGATATTCCCTATGTGTTTGATTGTTTGCTTAAGTGTGCAGGAATTTTTCTAAATGGAAACTTTCATCTTAGGCAAAGAGATTGATCCTTGGGTCTTGTGTCAAGTATTGGGTGGGATGTTTGTGTCTAGTGAGTTTGACGGCCCTTTAGGATTTTTTTTTGTTGGTTTTTGTCCCGGAATAGCCAAAGGGGGAGATTTGTAAAGACACAATTCTCCAATTGAGTCTTAATGTAGTTTTGGCTCAATTACGGACAAAAACGTTTATGTCATAGGATAGTGTTCAATGTACATATTCAAGCCTATGATGTGTTTAGTTGAAGACGTAGCGGCCAAGAGTGTAAAGCTTCATCATCTTACCGAGTTTAATGTGACTTGTTTCTACGTCACCAACATAGTTCCAATTTCTCCCAAGGTATGAATGTATTACATATATATATAGGAGCTTGGAACAATTTCATTGGGTGAAATTTTTGTTTAAACTTTTATTTTATTTTCAGAAAGATTTTATTAAAACTTTAAAATAAAGTATATAAAGTTTCTAGGCTAAAAATAGAAATTTACACTTTCTGAAAGTTTGTTCGAATTGTCGTTCGAACGAGTTTTTCGTTCGAACAAGAATGTCGTTCGAACGAGGTCTGCCAACGAGTTCCCATATTAGCCACTGGAACATCGTTCGAATTGTCGTTCAAACGAGAATTCCAACGAGATTTCTAACGAGTTCACACTCGAACTTCATTATAAGGCTCGTTCGAACGATACTTCGTTCTAACGAAAATCTCGTTCGAACGAGTTTTGGTGGGAACAATTAATTGACAGTTTTTGAGAAGTTTTTCCCACTTTCCCACTACTTTTTCCACTAACTCTTTTCCTGAATATATAAGTGCGGGAACCAAGTTTTTTAACTTAACTTTTTCATACTATTCGAACTCCTAGAGAGAATTTTGAGAGTTCATCTTTCTAAGAAAAAGTTCATTGTTTAAAGTGTTAATTTTTCAAGAAAATCTTTAAAAACACTTTTGTTTACACCCAAAGTTTGTTTATCCAAGTTAAGCTATATATATACTTCGCTTGGAGTTTGGCACCGATTTTTATCTCTACCATTTGAAGATAAGTTTGGGTTTGCTTCTACATCCCTCAAAGAAGAAGTTCTGTATTTTGCTGCGGCATTCTCACATGGTGAAAGGTTCCATTTGTGGTTGACGGTGTACCTATGTCTCATTGGTGAAGTCCAAGATTCCGGTGGAGCTTCGGGGTTGTCTCCTAGGCGGAGGTGTTTACAAGAAGACGCGTCAAGGCTTGAAAGGGGTCGAGTCGAGGAAGTAAGTCATCTGTCTTGTAATTGTAAAACCATACTTAGTGGACTTAAGGCTAGGGCCGTCCGAGGTTGTTTCCCGTTGTGGGTTTTTCCTCGTACATCGCGGCGTAGTGGATTAATTATTTATTTTATCTTTTGCAAAATCACCTAGAACGCATGCTTAAGTAAAAAGATAAAATTGGTTTATTTCACTACTTATTTATTTTGGTGCTAAATTAATTTGGGTAATGTTTATGTTAATTTAATTCAAGTCGTCACTTAATTTGATAAAATTGGTTTGGCCTAATGTGACAACCCGCTTATTAAAATAAGAGGTGGCCAGCCCGATACTCCAATAATTACAGGAATCATAAATCGTCCATTCTTAGCATCACTGTCGTTAAAATAATAATATGAGATAACCACCAATTATTTTAAGAAACGAATTGTCAAAATTTAAATTATAAGTTTAAGGAAAATTATTTAGACAATCCAATTTGAAAAGAAGGTGGATATCAAAACAAACGAATAATGGCATAAAAATAAAGTGCAATGTAATAACCGAATAAGCTGTTGGTTAATGGGCCAAATACAAACAGATTACACCGAGTATAAAAAATAAATATCACATTATATTAAACAAGTACAAAACTTGGGCAACACACCCGAATGTGTAGACTGATCATAACTAGAGTACAAACGATAGAAGCGTCTATAACATATATCCTACAACATCCGCAATATGTTATAGCTTCAGGACAACTGTGATGGAAAGGTCAATACGGGCGTCCTTGCGATGGAGCACCTGAGCGAATATAGAATCCATACAAAACAAAGAGACATAGACGGGTCAGGGCCCGGTTTGACATGATCACTATATGAATAAAATGCATGATAGTTATGAATATTTTATCATCAATCATAAACTTAACTCGCTCTCACAAATAAGGATAAGAATTCTCACCTCTCAATCTAAAAGCACAACCAAGCGCAATATCAAGGACACTGCTAAATGTTCAAATACTCATGAGAGAAATATCTAAGTTTCACTTAATGAGATTTCATTTCAGTTTTACACATCTTACATGCACAACCCCTTTTTCTCTTTAGGAAACATTGTTAAAGTAATTTATATCACAAAATGCTTCACCAAATCAGTTTTACAATATTTAACTTAACAGTTCCCTTTTCTCTCTAGGAACAAAATCAAAGAAGTTTATCTCAGAAAATGCTTTATCATTATCACAAGTTTCACTTTATTATGAATAGTTATAATCACATCATATAATGATTCTAAGACCGTCCTTCCGAGTTTCCCCACGGACGCGCCCCTAAATGGCTATCATCTTCCAGGGCCTATCGCACAAGACAACCTGGGCATCCTATATCGCGACGTCGGGAAGCATACATATACCTTCGATAGTGATTCATAACCACTCCCGGAATTACCTCACTTCGAACAATAATCACATAATAATAATCGGTCCTAAGGCCGAGGACTATATTCACCCTGCATTCACTAGCCAGGGGACTTCACCTCATGCGCGTAATTCCCATATAATAGTGTGACACCCCGCCTAATAAAATACCGGGCGATCACTCCTTCTTCAAATTAAAACAGGAGTCTCATATGGATCATTCTTAGCATCACTGTCGAAAAACCATTTAATTACTAATAACCAATTAAGACGGTGTCAAAATTTTACTTAACTACTCTTTTTAAACAACTAAAATTAAAATATCCACACAGTTTACGTAAATGAACTGAAATGAAATAAAATAACCGAACACTCGGTTAAAATATACAACCATATCGAATGATGTACTAAAAGAATAAATAAATACAGTTGGACCATTGGCCCGAATGTGTATATAGTACCTCCTATCTAGATTACAAGGATAGAAGCGTCTACTGTGAATCCTGCACGCATCCACAGCTTCTGCAGCAGACGTCTGACTCGAAAGATGTGCTATCCAGGTGTCCATGTGTCTGGACACCTATATAGTATATATATATATATATAGCAAGAAAGGGAAAAGTAGATAAATGGGTCAGAGCCCGAGTTTGAAAATATTTTACAAGTGCATAAATGCTTTATTTTTAGAAAAGTAGATTTTTATCTCATATTTAAATTGGTATCGCACTCCCATGAGATATCCCTCACCTCTCCTCTAACATTGCACTCCTAACGCATCCCTCTAAACCTCCTAGTCAAGTTACCCTGCTAAACTAGTTTATCACCCAACTACTATCAACCCTAGATAGTCCAAGTAATGTACTAAGGGCTAAACTTCTCCCCAGTCTCAACACTAAGCCATGTTCGTGCGTGGGGTGTCTCGCAAAGCGAAATCCAAACAAGGAACCCCCCCCCCCCCCCCGATACACTACTACACGGCAAGGTCGATCGTCGAGATCCGCCAGTCCCTCAGTACCGAATATATATAAACATATATATACCATAAGAAATACTAATATTAGAGCACTAAGGATTAAACTTCTCCACAGTCTCAACACAATGCCATATTCGTGCGTGGGGTGTCTCGCAAAGCGAAATCCAAACAAGGAACCCCCCCGATACACTACTATGCGGCAAGGTCGATCATAGGGATTCATTAGACCCTCAGTACTTGATTCATCCATATAAACATATTCGTAGTACAATATACATCCGGATCTATCTCCCAGCCTGAGGATTCATATACAAAGTATTTATCAATACTTTTCATTACTATCTCAAAACTTTCCATTTCCCTTCTCATATCCAAGAAATGTATTTTAAAAGCCAATTCATTATCATGAATTCCTTTAACAAATCATATAACTTTTGAAAGCCAGTTTTATTATCATAAAAATTCTTTTCCGTTTCAAAATATCCCATTTCCCTTTTTATACTCAAGAAATGAATTAAAAGCCATTTTCATTATCATTAAAATGCTTTTACCATATCATATGCTTCCACTTCCCTTCTTCCATCCGGGAAGTGTTACCGAAGCCAAAACCTTTATCGCATTTCCCTTCTTCCATCCAGGAAATGTAAATTAAAGCCAATTTTAATCATAAATTGCTTTAATACCAATAATTTGAAACATTATTGAAAACAGTTATATATATATATATATATATATATATATATATATATATATATATATATATATATATATATATCATATAACACGTTCTAAGACCGCCCGTACGACGCGCCCCAAAATGACCATCATCTTCCAGTTCATATCAATTATGACACCTGGTCACCTATACGCAATACGTCGGGAAGCAGCCATATCCCTGCGGGCTAGTCATAACCACACCCTAAGTTACCTAACCATCGCAGAAAACATAACATAACATAAACGCTCATATGGCCTAGAGGACTATATCCACCCTGCATTCGCTAGCCAGGGGGCTTCACCTCAGCGCGCGAACTTCCCTTATGATGTCATTTAGAGAGGGTGTTGACTATAAATCAGTAATTAAGAAAATCATTTCTTTTTCCATTTTGAAAACATTCATATTTTATTTTCAAAATCATTTATCTCAAATTATATATATACTTTAATCACATAGTATATATATATATATATATATATATATATATATACCATATATTCCTCCTCGAATATATACAAATGGCCATATTTGCCAATTTCATCTAGCGATGACCAATAATCCCAAAGATTCTCTCAAAGAATAATAATCATGCATTCATATTCGCATGATACTAAACCCAAAGAATTATCTCACTTTGATTCTAATAAATACCTTATTCTCATTTAAGGACTTATACATAAACCCAAATGTCTCATGTCCCAAAACATTAATTAACTCCATACCCCGGATCACACTCTAAATTAATCTGAGGTTTTCTTATCCTCCTCAAATCATCATCTAGGAGTCCTAATATTCCATTTAGAAACTCTTATAATAGTCTCCAAAACCATACATTAAGTCTCCCTAAACTTAAAAGGAGAAAACCTCAAAATTCTGCCAGGACCGAATCGATTCGGCCTCTCTGAATCGATTCGCTGGCCACCGAATCGATTCGCCCTGTCCGAATCGATTAGAAATGGTTCTAATTTCAAACTGTCTCTTACCGAATTGATTCGGCTGGTCCGAATCGATTCGGCTTGTCCGAAAATCCCAAATCTGCCTAGGTTTTATATATATATCCAAAAAACCCCAAACTCAATTCAATCTCCATTTTTGTTGTTTCTAATCTCATCCAACAACACAATAAACATTTGATCTATGTTTTACAACTAACACGTCAATTTATTTGGGGTATTAAACTATTTCTCCTAGATTTGAACCCTAAAACCATAAAAACCTTGTTTTGGCATTTCTCCCATTTCAATTCAATCTTACACTCCATTAACATGGTTTTAACACTAGAAATCATTAAGAGTTTACATTACATCAATATGTAAACTTATATCCAAATTTTACCAAATTTATTTTAAGGGTTCTAACCCAAAAATCATATTTTACCAACTATGATAAGAGATAATTGCACAAAATGAAATAAAGCAAGTAAACATTTGCCCTGGAGAATAAAATCCGACGACCTCGAGTCGAATCTAGCGGAGTTTGGCCGGAACCTCCCCTTTTCTCCTCTTTTCTCTCCTCCTATCATTCTTCTCTCTCTTTTCTTTCTTTCTCTTTCTCTTTTCTTTCCCTTTCTCCCTCTTTAAATAAGAAGAAAAGGGTTATACCCCTTAAAACCCAAAAATGACTCGTTTACTCAATTACGAGCCCGTTTAACTCCGAAATTCCCCGAAACTCAATTTCGACAATCGGACGCTCTTTTTCAACTATCTCGGACATTCCGAGACTCACGGCGCATTCGAAATTCCTATCCCAGGTACTTGACCGCAAATCACTATTCTAACCCATAAAATTTAATGCGGGTTTTCCGATTAAAATCTTACCTCTTTTGTCGCTATACTCCACGGCGACATATAATTAAAATATTTCAACCTATTTAGTCCCAAAAACAATTACGACACCCATCGAAAATCATTGAATCCTCAAAAATCCCCAAAATCACTATTTCGAGAAAGTCTCCAAATTGCCAATTTATATCCAAGTATGGAATTTAATTGTCTCCAATAGGATGGGTTGTTACACATAGCGATTTAGAGAGGTTTACTATCCAACTAGTCTAATTCAATATTTGATGTTTACTATACTAGTCATGGTTTAATTCCCGACGTCTTTATATAAACTGAGAGTTTTCCTTTCATTCCTCGAAATTAGTCACAATAATTACTAAGAGTTTTCCCATTTTTAACTCTACAAAGATAATACATTAATTCACACTTGTACTTATACAAACAGTTCATTTCAATAATTCAGTATATCAATCTCATCATAATATACAATAATGGTACCCATAGACTAAGCTGCGGTGCACACATACTCTGCTATCAAATCCCGGTACATCACATACATAAGTATCACGTATTCCAAATCTCTCAGGAATCGTTCCAACAAGTAACAAACACACATAATGGAGGCGAACATAGTTCACATCACATGGGTCATGCGCATACATACGCTCCCATGATCAACAGACTTATTAACTTCTCAATAAGTCCTTCTCTGACCTATGTCCTCTAGGTACCAATCTAAATCCCCCCGTAGGCACACAAAGATTAGATGGCCCTGATCAAACGCCGACCTCCCGTGATAGCAAGTATGGTAGGTATGTTATACACAGATAACCACATATACTAAGATTTCATACATCTTAGATATCTCATAATATTAATAGAGGTATATTTTACATTCCTATATTGTCACTAAATGTTGCACGTTTACAAATCTCCGAATCATATACATTAAAAGTTGTCAACTCTTCTCACATCGTAATTTTAGTTACTTATTCCCTAACCCATAGATGTCATTCGATTTACTAAAAAATTCTAAGTTTTAATCCTCAACATATTCCAATCTCTCAACTATACCCACTAGTCAACAAGGGAAGGTTAATACTCAATTGAATAAGTCTACTGGAAGTTCGAAATAAAATCAGGCCTAAAAAGGCCATTCTGTCAACTCGTTAGAAATCTCGTTCGAATGAGGTTGTTCGAAAGAGGGTAGTTCGAACGAAGTCTTCGAACGAACTCGTTAGAAGGGGTACTGTCATCTCATTAGAAGATCGTTTGAACGAGGTCGTTTGAACGACCTGGGCAGGTCTTCTAACGAGATGGCAGATTACGCCCAAAAATTTTCCAACTTGTTTTTCTTCATTTTTCTCTTCTCTAAATCCATCCTAAGGTCATCCCATTAACGTTTTAGTGTTCTTAAACTACTCTAAGTCCTTCTAGTTTGCTTCTTAACCTATTTTTTGGGGTCAAATCCTCCTAATCAACATGCAATTATCATAAATCCTCAAATTTTATCCCAAACCCTATGAACATGAACCCAGAATTTAATTGACTACCAAGACTCTTATTAATCCATTTTTAAATCATCCAACGTCACATTTGTGCTTATTGAATTCGTCCATAATCCTTCTACATGCAAATCCCTACCCAAAATCACGAGTTTCACAATAATTCCATTGGCTTTTTCATCAAAACTTCCAAGACAAAAATAGTTTCTACACTAAACATTGAGGAAATATTCATTGCAATTAATAACATTAAATCACTTGCCTTAGATTTGTTCTTCATATTTGTTGTCGGTGTTTCAAGTTTGATTCTTCCCTCTTTCTGGTCACAATCCCTTCCAAAAATGATGATGGGGAGATGGTTTGGTATGGATCTTCCTTTAACCTCTCTTCTAACTTCTCTCAAAAACCTCCGTAGCCCACTCTCTCACTTTTGGCTGATAATGCCCTTAGTGGCCTTTTTAATAATATCTAATTTAACTCTAAAATTCGTGGGTTTTAATCCCTAACTTTTTAAAATTACCAAAATACCCTTCTAAGTTGCCAGTTTGGCCTAAAAATGGCCCGGGACCCAAACTAAATCCCCGGCTAGTGTTTTCTGACTATTTCGACCCTTCCGGATGCGTTGGCGCACTCAAAATGATCATTCGGTTGATAAAAATATAATTTACTTTTTTAATTTAAATAAATTTATTCCTGACGCGACTAACACACGCGTCCCAACTAAATTTCCCAAATTGTCGTATCTCTGCCTCGTGACAATTTAAATATTTTCACTACTCATATATTACCATATATATGCAGAAATAATTAATTTTAGCATCATAATTAAATACCAGCTCACATCTCGCTAGTATTTATATCCGGATTAATTCCCAATTAATTCTCATTTAATTCAATTAATCCCTTAAATAAAAATCAATAAGATTACGGGGTATTACATACTCCCCCCCCCCCCCCTAATAACAGAATTTCGTCCCGAAATTCGAAACTAAGGAATACCTGGTAAAAATAACTCTGGATAATGCTCGCGCATCTCATCCTCGCGCTCCCCTGTGGACTCCTCGACATAATGATGCCGCCACTGCACGCGTACTAATGGTACTATCTTCGACCTCAGTTTCCTCTCGCTATGGTCCAGAATAGCAATCGGCCCCTCCTCATAGGAACTATCGGGCTGTAGATCGATGTCCTATAAAGCAATGTGAGTATGGGATAAATCTTCCCAAAGATATTTCTTTAGCGAGGAAATATAGAACACATCATGAATCCTATACAAGTGCTCCGGTAACCCAAGTCTATACGCTACTGGCCCAATTCGCTCGATGATAGGAAATGGCCCCACATATCTTGGTGCCAGTTTCCCCTTCTTCCCAAAACGCATAATCCCCTTCATAGGAGATACTCTGAGTAACACCTGGTCCCCCACCTTGAATTCTCTGAAGAACCTCTTGGCATCAGCATAGCTCTTCTGTCGATCCTGAGCTACCCGAATACGGCTTCGTATCATCTCTATCCTTGCCGAAGTGTCATGAATCACTTCCGGCCCAAGGAGTTTGTTATCTCCCACTTCTAACCAACATGCTAGGGAACGATAAGGTCTACCATACAACTCCTCGAATGGATCCATACTAATGGTGAATTGGTAGGAATTATTATAAGCAAACTCCACCAGTGGAAGGTAATGCTCCCAACCACCTCCAAAGTCTAGGATGCACATACGCAACATGTCCTCCAATATCTAATTTGTCCGTTCTGTTTTCCCATCAGTCTGCGAGTGATATTCTGTACTCAACCGCAACTCTGTACCCATGGCCTCCTGGAAACTCTCTCAAAATCATGAAACAAATATCTTGTCTCGGTCAGACACGATATTTAGAGGCACCCCGTGAAGTATCATTATTTTCGCAATGAAAATTTAGGCATACTGTCCCGTAGTGTAGTCTGTCCTCATGGGAAGAAAATGAGCAACTTTGGTCAACCTATCCACAATTACCCATATGGATTCGTGACCCCTCTGTGACGTAGGTAACCCCATGATAAAGTCCATGGATATGCTCTCCCATATCCAAATCGGAACCTTTAATGGCTGTAGAAGTCCTGCCAGTATCTGATGGACCACTTTTACTAGCTGACAAGTGGCGCATTTAGAAACGAACACGGCGATATCGCTCTTCATCCCGCTCTACCAGTACTATCGTCTCATGTTTTGGTATATCTTATCCCCACCAGGGTGTACCGCGAACCATAATCCGTGCAACTCTGTCATTACCTCGTGTCGCAAGTCTTCCCCTTCCGAAATGATTAGTCTCCCATTGAAGCGTAATCCTTCGTCTGAACTAACGGTATAGAACTCAGCTCCCTCTGCTAGTAATCGAACTATCTACTCCTGACAGAACGAGTCTTTTGCCTGGGCCTTTATCACTCTCATAATAATCTGAGGTGTAACAGTCATCACAAACATAAATGATCGAGCCACTGCATCCTGGTGTCCCAACTCCTTCCACTTAACTTTCCACACCTCGGCCACCTCATCTACTGGCCTACGGCTCAACGCGTCTGCTACCATGTTGGCCTTCCCTGGGTGATATTGGATATCAAACTGATAATCCTTCACAAACTCAAGCCACCGACGTTGACGCATATTCAGTTCCTTCTGCGTGAAGAGGTATTATAGAGACTTGTGGTCTGTGAACAACCAAAATTTCTCCCCCAAGAGATAGTGTTTCCAAATTCGAAGAGCGAATATGGCTGCCACTAACTCCAAGTCGTGGGTGGGGTAATTCTTCTCGTGAGGCTTAAGCTTACGAGAATCATAAGCTATGGACTGACTCTCCTGTTGCAGCACACCTCCAAGTCCTTGTAAGGACGCATCGGTGTAGACTAGATACTCAACTCCCGGTCTGGGCAATGCTAACACAGGCGCTGAGGTCAACTTTTCCTTCAAATCATCGAATGCCAACTGATAGGCATCGCTCCAGATGAATGGCACACCTTTGCGAGTCAAATGTGTCAAAGGACCCGCTATCTTTGAGAAATCCTGAATAAACCTTCTGTAGTATCCTGCTAGGCCCAAGAAACTACGGATCTCAATCGGTGTCATGGGATGTCCCCACTCCCTCACCGGGGATACCTTCCCCGGATCAACAGATATCCCCTGGTCTGAAATGACATGCCCCAAAAACTGAACCTCCTTCAGCCAAAACCCACATTTTTCGTACTTTGTATAAAGCTCGTTCTGACGCAGCGTCTGCAAAACCTGCCTCAAATGTTCAGCGTACTCCTCTTCTGTCTGGGAGTAAACCATAATGTCATCAATAAAGACAATGACGAACAGGTCTAGAAACTCTCTGAATACCCTATTCATCAAATCCATAAACATGGCTGGAGCGTTGGTCAAGCCAAAAGGCATAACCTGAAACTCGTAGGAACCATATCTCGTCAAGAAAGTAGTCTTTAAGACGTCCTGTTCCCTGATACGCAACTCATGGTATCCCGATCTCAAGTCAATCTTTGAGAAGAAGGAAGCTCCTCTCAGCTGGTCGAATAAGTCATCGATTCGGGGCAACGGATATTTATTCCGTATCGTGACTTTATTCAACTCCTCGTAATCTACACACAATCTCAATGATCCATCCCTCTTCTTTATGAACAACACAGGGGCACCCCATGATGAAGTACTCCTTCGGATAAACCCCTGACCCAATAACTGCTCTATCTGATCCATTAGCTCTCTCATCTCCGCTGGAGCCATACAGTAAGGTGCGCGGGGAATTGGCCGAGTGCCCGGCGTCAAATCGATGACAAAATCTATCTCTCTACTAGGAGGTAATCCAGGTATATCCTAAAATACATCAGCAAACTCCCTAATAACTGGAATCGAATCGAGTGGTAATACCACTTCCTTAGAGGTCTCATCCTCTATATAGTACAAGTGAGTGAACGATCCTCCCTCGGGGTGTGGCATTGCCACTAAGAACATCTCCTGCCCGGGAATGGTAAAAATAATACTCCTACTAAAACAATTAATCATGGCTCGGTACGTAACTAGCCAATCCATACCAACAATCGCATCGTACTCAGTCATCTTAAATACTAACATATCTACAGGTAAAGTAAATCTCCCGATCTCTATACCCACACCTCTACAAATAAGAGAAATCACATAACCCCTACTCAATGGTGAATCTACGCAAGTAAACGTATCTTTGTAGTGTCTAACAACCCCAAAGTGCGTGCAAATCTCGTGGAAATGAAACAGTGTGTGGCCCCCATATCAAATAAAATACGCCCCATAGTCCCCTGAATAGAGAACATACCCTCAATAGCAGGTGGATCATGTGGAACTGCGACATGATGGAGTTGATAAACTCGCCCGTACTGAAGTTGTCCCAGCTGGACTGAGATTGCAGGGATGGGTGGCAAAGCTGGCATCTGTGGTGGTGCTGAGAGGGCGACAGGAAACATAGGTCTCTGGGGCTCATGTCGAGCACCCTGCTGCTGCTGTTGTGGGGCCCTACCCCTATCAGGAAACTCCTGGCACTTGTGGCCAATATTTCCACAAGTGAAACATTTCCCCAGAAAATTCCCCCCTCTCTGACCCTGCTGCCCACGGCCCTGGTGGTCGTTGCCATTTCTCCCCTGGTCGTGCAGGCCCTGATGAAACTACTGTTGTTGTCCATACTGGTCGTGTTGTCCCTGATGGCCGTGCTGACCCTGCTGGCCCTGACAAAAACCTCCATGACCATTTTTGAAACTCCCATATCTAAACCTCTTAAAATCCCCCTACTGGGAACCCTGATCACCCTGCCTATGCTGACCCTGAGCAGATTGTTCCCCGCTGGCACCATTTTCCCCTGTCCTGCCCTGATGGCTGGACTCTCCTGATCGCTTACCCTCTGACAAGTGAAAGCGATGGTCCTGGCAGTGAAACAGTGATGTGTTAACCACATCAGAATAAGTGGCGAACGAGAGATTACCCAACAAGTGCTGACGGATCCTCCAAGTCAGACCATCCATAAACTTCTGTATCTTTTTCTCCTTAGTTGGAATTTCATCGGGAACGATGTTCAAGAGATTAGTAAATTTAGCCTCATACTCGGTTACGGTCTTCCCCTCCTTCTTGAGGTTCATTAACTTCCTCCTCATTTCGGTGTGAACGGCTGATGGAAAATACTTGCGATCGAACCACATCCAGAACTCCTGAATAGATAGGATGTCCCTCTCCTCCGTGGTGGTAATGGACTCCCACCACTGCAACACTGATCCTGCTAGCTTAAAAGTAGCCAGTATCTATTTCTGTACATCCGTGCACTCGTACATCCTCAAGTGCCTTTGGATGTCCTTCTTCCACTGACTGGACACAACGACGTCGGAGCTACCTGCAAAATCCGGAAGGTGTGCTTTCTGAAAAGCATCATGAACACGTTCCCAAGAAAACGGGAATGCATGAGCCTGAACTGGCGCTACTATCGGCGCCTGAGGCGGTGCCTGCTGCACAACTTCTAGGGCGGCATTTACCACTTGGGCTACAATAGCGGCAACTTCTACGGCATTCGAGGAGCCCTGAACTGGTGCAGACTGTGGCTCGGGCTGAGCATCCCTGGTAACTCGTTGTGCACGTCATGGAGGCATCTGAAATGAGAGTAAAGTCTTATAAGTTTGCAGTTATTATCTCAAAATAGCTGGAGAGCAAAACATACACAAAAGAATACAACAATCCTAAAATATTGGGCTCTATATCAAAGAAAGCTACGCGAAAACATAACAAGCCGTACAGATCCTAAGGACACTAGAACCTGATGCTCTGATACCACCTGTGACACCCTGACAAATTAAATACCGGGTAGCTACTCCTTTATTCAAATTAATGCAAAATGTCAAGTTGGTTCAGTTCATAGCATCACTATCGAAAAACGTTTTAACAATTACTAGCCACCTAATATTTAAAAAGTGAGTTGTCAATTTTAATTAAATCTGATTAACATGCAATAAGTTTTAAATTATGGAATAATGATATCACAACAAAATTACAGTCACATTACAATGATAAAGGAATAATGGATCGGGAGAAACACTCCTCGGTAATAATTCGAAGTACTGAATACAAAGTCTGAATCACTAAATCATTACAACCCAAAATCTGAATTAAAACTGAGTAAGTAAGATGTCTCTAAAAGAAAAGGGGCGACATGCCCTACAGATGAGTAAATCTGAAATAAAGTCAAGATAGAAAGTGGAGGCGTCTACAATAAGGGTCCTGTAACTTCCACAGCATCTACAGCACGTCACCGGAATGGAACTCCTACGCTTGGTGTCCTTCTGGTTGGGCACCTAAAAGGTTTTTACAAGAAAATATATTTGAAAGCAAATGGGTCAGAGCCCGATTGTGAAAATAGTTTAAAATACATCAAGGGTTTAATATCATTAAACGGTGAATATAAAATACATGATAGTGCGTGCACTCACATGAGTTTCTCACCTCTCAACTAATTGTGCACACCTATCGTATCCGTACCCGTTCGAGTGATTCTACTATCAAACTAGTCTAATTCAATATTTGATGTTTACTATACTAGTCATGGTTTAATTCCCGATGTCTTCATATAAACTGAGATTTTTACTTTCATTCCTCGAAATTAGTCACAATAACTACTAAGAGTTTTCCCATTTTTAACTCTACAAAGATAATACATTAATTCACACTTGTACTTATATAAATAGTTCATTTTAATAATTCAGTATATCAATCTCATTATAATATACAATAATGGCACCCCTAGACTAAGCTGCGGTGCACACATACTCTGCTATCAAATCCCGGTACATCACGTACATAAGTATCACGTATTCTAAATCTCTTAGGAATCGTTCCAACAAGTAACAAACATACATAATGGAGGCGAACATAGTTCACATCACATGGGTCACGCACATACCTACGCTCCCATGATCAGTAGACTTATTAACTTCTCAATAAGTCCTTCTCTGACCTATGTCCTCGAGGTACCTTTCTAAATCCCCCCGTAGGCACACAAAGATTAGATGGCCCTGATCGAACGCCGACCTCCCGTGATAGCAAGTATGGTAGGTATGTTATACACAGATAACCACATATACTAAGCATTCATACATCTTAGATATCTCATAATACTAATAGAGGTATATTTTACATTCCTATACCGTCATTAAATGTTGCACGTTTACAAATCTCTGAATCATATACATTAAAAGTTGTCAACTCTTCTCACGTCGCAATTTTAGTTACTTATTCCCTAACCTATAGATGTCATCCGATTTACTAAAAAATTCTAAGTTTTAATCCTCAACATATTCCAATATCTCAAATATACCCACTAGTCAACAAGGGAAGGTTAGTACTCAATTGAATAAGTCTACTGGAAGTTCGAAATAAAATCAGGCCTAAAAAGGCCATTCTGTCAACTCGTTAGAAATCTCGTTCGAACGAGGTTGTTCGAACGAGGGTCGTTCGAATGAAGTCTTTGAACGAACTCGTTAGAAGGGGTACTTTCATCTCGTTAGAAGATCATTCGAACCAGATCGTTCGAACGACCTGGGCAGGTCTTCTAACGAGATGGCAGATTACGCCCAAAAATTTTCCAACTCGTTTTTCTTCATTTTTCTCTTCTCTAAATCCATCCTAAGGTCATCCCAATAACGTTTTAGTGTTCTTAAACTACTCTAAGTCCTTAGAGGTTGCTTCTTAACCTATTTTTTGGGGTCAAATCCTCCTAATCAACATGCAATTATCTTAAATCCCGAAATTTTACCCCAAACCCTATGAACATGAACCCAGAATTTAATTGACTACCAAGACTCTTATTAATCCATTTTTAAATCATCCAAAGTCACATTTTTGCTTATTGAATTCATCCATAATCCTTCTACATGCAATACCCTACTCAAAATCACGAGTTTCACAATAATTCCATTGGCTTTTTCATCAAAACTTCCAGGACAAAAACTGTTTCTACACTAAACATGGAGGAAATATTCATTGCAATTAATAACATTAAATCACTTGCCTTCGATTTGTTCTTCAGATTTGTTGTCGGTGTTTCAAGGTTGATTCTTCCCTCTTTCTGGTCACAATCCCTTCCAAAAATGATGATGGGGAGATGGTTTGGTATGGATCTTCCTTTAACCTCTCTTCTAACTTCTCTCAAAAACCTTTGTAGCCCACTCTCTCACTTTTGGATGATAATGGCCTTAGTGGCCCTCTTTATAATCTCTAATTTAACTCTAAAATTCGTGGGTTTTAATCCCTAACTTTTTAAAATTACCAAAATACCCTTCTAGGTTGCCGGTTTGGCCTAAAAATGCCCCGTGACCCAAACTAAATCCCCGGCTAGTGTTTTCTAACTATTTCGACCCTTCCAGACGCTTTGGCGCACTCAAAATGATCATTCGGTTGATAAAAATATAATTTACTTTTTTAATTTAAATAAATTCATTCCTGACGTGACTAACACGCGCGTCCCAACTAAATTTCCCAAATTGTCGTATTTCTTCCTCGTGACAATTTAAATATTTTCACTACTCATATATTACCATATATACTCAGAAATAATTAATTTTAACATCATAATTAAATACCAACTCACATCTCGCTAGTATTTATATCCGGATTAATTCCCAATTAATTCTCATTTAATTCAATTAATCCCTTAAATAAAAATCAATAAAATTACGAGGTATTACACTTAATCTTACAGCTCAACAATAATGTTGCGACCTTAAATCATATCTATAAGGTCGCCATATACTCAAATCAAGATAATGAAACCTCTGCTCATCGAAGTTCCATCTACCCCTAATAAATAAGGCGAGCTCAACCTGTATCTAGGTGAGGGATCGCAACAACAACCCGTTCCGCCCTGGAACTGCGGACATAATAATCTTGCCATCATTAGCATGCTATCTCTTCGAATAACCAATAACATTATATACTCACCATATTGACATACTCGTATAGACATATAAAACGAGCATCCCAAGCCAAATATATATACATATATACAATATATCAACACCCGCCTTTATGGCGAATGAAGGAAAATAAAACTCCGCTACCGCGGAAAACACATAGGCATACATGATATAGTGTTATCGATACCGCCATAACTCAAATTACACACACGAGTCTAGGGCTAACGAACACCGTGACTTTATCTAGCTACGCCAATTATACCTCTTTCATTGAGGTAAAACCCATAATAACCACTTTACCCTGCTCCTTACAATCATCTTACTAATCCTCATAACTTCTTCGTTAGAAGTAAATTCCACTACAAGCTTCAACCTTATAGCTCCAACTAAACCCCACCTCCTGCTTCCATCCAAGCTCCACAAACGATTCTCGAACGAGTGCACAAAAGATTTACATAATCTTATACTATGACAGGAGAATGAAATCTCACAAGAGAAATCAACAATCCTAATCCTGAGGCTCTATATCAAATCGAGAGCAACGCTGAAAGCGTAGTACGACCGTACAGATTCCTAAGGACACTAGAACCTGATGCTCTGATACCAACTGTGACACCCCGCCTAATAAAATACTGGGCGATCACTCCTATATCAAATTAAAACAGGAGTCTCATATGGATCATTCTCAGCACCACTGTCGAAAAACCATTTGATTACTAATAACCTATTAAGACGGTGTCAAAATTTTACTTAACTACTCTTTTTAAACAACTAAAATTAAAACATCCACATAGTTTGCGTAAATGAAACTGAAATGAAATAAAATAACCGAACACTCGATCAAAATATACAACCATATCAAATGCGGTACTAAAAGAATAAATAAATGCAGTTGGACCATTGGCCCGAATGTGTATACAGTACCTCCTATCTAGATTACAAGGATAGAAGCGTCTATTGAGAATCCTGCACGCATCCACAGCTACTGCAGCTGACGTCTGACTCGAAAGATGTGTCATCCAGGCGTCCCTGTGTCTGGACACCAATATAATATATATATAGCAAGAAAGGGAAAAGTAGATAAACGGGTCAGAGCCTGAGTTTGAAAATATTTTGCAAGTGCATAAATGCTTTATTTTTAGAAAAACAGATTTTTATCTCATATTTAAATTGGTATCGCACTCCCATGAGATACCCATCACCTCTCCTCTAACAGTGCACTCCTAACGCATCCCTCTAAACCTCCTAGTCAAGTTACCCTGCTAAACTAGTCAATCACCCAACCACTATCAACCCTAAATAGTCCAAGTAATGTACTAAGGGCTAAACTTATCCCCAGTCATAACACTAAGCCATGTTCGTGCGTGGGGTGTCTCGCAAAGCGAAATCCAAACAAGAAACCCCCCCCCCCGATACACTACTATGCGGCAAGGACGATCGTTGAGATCCGCCAGTACCTCAGTACCGAATATATATAAACATATATGTACCATAAGAAATACTAATATTAGAGAACTAAGGATTAAACTTCTTCCCAGTCTCAACACAATGCCATATTCGTGTGTGGGGTGTTTCGCAAAGCGAAATCCAAACAAGGAACCCCCCCCTCCCGATACACTACTATGCGACAAGGTCGATCATCGGGATCCATTAGACCCTCGGTACTCGATTCATCCATATATACATATTCGTATTACAATATACATCCAGATCTATCTCCCGGACTGAGGATTCATATACAAAGTATTTATCAATACTTTTCATTACTATCTCAAAACTTTCCATTTCCCTTCTCATATCCAGGAAATGTATTTTAAAATCCAATTCATTATCATGAATTGCTTTAACAAATCATATAACTTTTGAAAGCCAGTTTTATTATCATAAAAATGCTTTTCCGTTTCAAAATATCCCATTTCCCTTTTTACATTCAGGAAATGAATTAAAAACCATTTTCATTATCATAAAAATGCTTTTACCATATCATATGCTTCCACTTCCCTTCTTCCATCCGGGAAGTGTTACCGAAGCCAAAACCTTAATCCCATTTCCCTTCTTCCATCCAGGAAATGTAAATTAAAGCCAATTTATTATCATAAATTGCTTTAATACCAATAATGTCCAACATTATTGAAAACAGTTATATATATCATATAACGCGTTCTAAGACCGCCCGTACGGCGCGCCCCTAAATGACCATCATCTTCCAGTGCCTATCAATTATGACACCTGGGCACCTATACGCAATACGTCGGGAAGCAGCCATATCCCTGCGGGCTAGTCATAACCACACCCCAAGTTACCTAACCATCGCAGAAAACATAACATAACATAAACGCTCATATGGCCTAGAGGACTATATCCACCCTGCATTCTCTAGCCAGAGGGCTTCACCTCAGCGCGCGAACTTCCCTTATGATGTCATTTAGAGAGGGTGTTGACTATAAATCAGTAATTAAGAAAATCATTTCTTTTTCCATTTTGAAAACATTCATATTTTATTTTCAAAATCATTTATCTCAAATTATATATATACTTTAATCACATAGTATATATATATACCATATATTCCTCCTCGAATATATACAAATGGCCATATTTGCCAATTTCATCTAGCGATGACCAATAATCCCAAAGATTCTCTCAAAGAATCAAAATTATGCATTCATATTCGCATGATACTAAACCCAAAGTATTTTCTCACTTTGATTCTAATAAATACCTTATTCTCATTTAAGGACTTATACATAAACCCGAATGTCTCTTGTTCCAAAACATTAATTAACTCCATACCCCAGATCACACTCTAAATTAATTCGAGGTTTTCTTATCCTCCTCAAATCATCATCTAGGAGTCCTAATATTCCATTTAGAAACTCCTATAATAGTCTCCAAAACCATACATCAAGTCTCACTAAACTTAAAAAGAGAAAACCTCAAAATTCTGCCAGGACCGAATCGATTCGGCCTCTCTGAATCGATTCGCTGGCCACCGAATCGATTCGCCCTGTCCGAATCGATTCAAAATGGTTCTGCTTTCAAACTGTCTCTTACCGAATCGATTCGGCTGGTCCGAATCGATTCGGCTTGTCCGAAAATCCCAAATCTGCCTAGGTTTTATATATATCCAAAAAACCCCAAAATCAATTCAATCTCCATTTTTGTTGTTTCTAAACTCATCCAACAACTCAGTAAATATCTGATCTATGTTTTACAACTAACACATCAATTTATTTGGGGTATTAAAATATTTCTCCTAGATTTGAACCCTAAAACCATAAAAACCTAGTTTTGGCATTTCTCCCATTTCAATTCAATCTTACACTCCATTAACATGGTTTTAACACTAGAAATCATTAAGAGTTTACATTACATCAATATGTAAACTTATATCCAAATTTTACCAAATTTATTTTAAGGGTTCTAACCCAAAAATCATATTTTACCAACTATGATATGAGATAATTGCACAAAATGAAATAAAGCAAGTAAACACTTGCCTGGAGAATAAAATCCGACGACCTCGAGTCGAATCTAGCGGAGTTTGGCCGGAACCTCCCCTTTTCTCCTCTTTTCTCTCCTCCTATCATTCTTCTCTCTCTTTTCTTTCTTTCTCTTTCTCTTTTCTTTCCCTTTCTCCCTCTTTAAATAAGAAGAAAAGGGTTATACCCCTTAAAATCCAAAAATGACTCGTTTACTCAATTACGAGCCTGTTTAACTCCAAAATTCCCCGAAACTCAATTTCGACAATCGAACGCTCTTTTTCGACTATCTCGGACATTCCGAGACTCACGGCGCATTCGAAATTCCTATCCCAGGTACTTGACCGTAAATCACTATTCTAACCCATAAAATTTAATACGGGTTTTCTGATTAAAATCTTACCTCTTTTCTCGCTATACTCCACGGCGACATATAATTAAAATATTTCGACCTATTTAGTCCCAAAAAAAATTACGACACCCATCTAAAATCATTAAATCCTCGAGAATCCCCAAAATCACTATTTCGAGAAAGTCTCCAAATTGCCAATTTATATCCAAGTATGGAATTTAATTGTCTCCAATAGGAGGGGTTGTTACAGATAGCGATTTAGAGAGGTGTGTATAAGCAAATTATAATTTACAAGTTTTTTTCTCATTTAAAACCTCCACTTTTTACATTCTCAAAATCATTTACTTAACAATTAAGTGTCAATTTAAAGTACGCATTACATTTTATTTGGAGCCATAAGCGATTAATATCATCCTTATAAAATTCAATGTTCAATCATCTCCCATACAAATCTCTTTGAATTAACATTCATTCCTCAACCCATAAGGTATAATATCACTACACCCAATTAAAGAAGCCCACATTAATTCACTTTATTTCTCTTTAGACTCAAACTGACTCATTATATAAAATAATCATTTATCTACGTCTAATTTAACTAACTTAATCAATTCCCAATCCAAACCCCGACTCTCGTTTCTACTTAGGTTTCTGAATACATCATTACTAGACTCTAACACTCTAGTTTTACTTCATTCAAGAAGGTTCCTAAGTCACTATCTTAAAAGAAAGAAACTAGGAGAAACTAGATAACTTAGGGTGAAAAACAGGGGACCGGTCGATCGGTCAAGAGACCGCGATCGATAGCACCTCAACGATTTTTCCTAGCAAAGAAAGTAGTAAGCTCGTTTTGGCATGACTGGTCAATCGGTTCTGGGGCCGCGGTCGACCACGCCTAACAGGTCCTCACAAATTCCTTCTTCTTCAATGCTCAATCCGAAACCTAAACCCTTTATTCTTAAAATTTCTTCACTCTCATTCACCAACAACATAACCGCAACGATTATACACCAAAATAAACCCATATACTCAACTTAAATCATACCAACCACAAGATCCAAGAATTAAACTTTAAAATTTACCAAAACCTATTAATTCCTCCAATTTTCCAATTTACACAACAATCACACAAATTATTCATATTAAATCATATACTAGCAAGTAAGAAACTTGCCTCAAGTTTGTAGTCTCGGATTCTCTTCTCGTAGCAACGATTTCAGCTCCAAATCTCCAAATCTCTCTTCTTTCTCTTTATTTCCCCCAATTTCTATTTCTCTCTCTCTTTCTCTAGGTTTAGAAACACACAAATGAGAAATAAAAAGGAATGGAAGACTTAATCGGGCCATAAGAATTAATTCCCATCTTAAATTGTTAATACACCATTAAAATAACTCGTAACTACATAATTAAGCCATAATCTGTCAAAAGTGTCCGGAACCCAAAAATACAATATGGCACTTATTTTGACTATCTCAATTATTTCGGAACTAACCATGCCCTCTAAATTGGCATCCGGAATTATATAAATCATTTTAAGTTCCAACTTCATTTAAACCATAAATGTCGTTTAAAAACACAACGACACCATGATTCATAACATAATGCTATTTACATTCACATGACAGTAAATATGCAAAAAATCTAGTAAATATTATCTTTTAACTCACTTAAATAATATTTACTCCTTTATCCAATGTTTTATATAATTACCTAACATGGAAATTTAATATAAAATCAATTACTCAAAAGTGAGGGTTATTACACCTAACTTGGTAATATTGAAAATATGACTTACGCAAATTTCTAGGACTTGAAGTGAATTAATTTGGTTTAAGTGATATTTAAATTGTGGGTGTTTCATCATATTTCACTTGGTTTAATTTTAATTTTGAAAAGAAATTAAAATTTGTTTTTTTTGTTGAACCATCCCTATTCCGCATATCTTTAAAAAGGAAATAAAATATTTTTTATTGGTAAGAATTAAAAATTGGGGGCCCTAACGTTAACAACTATTATAGGAATCATCTTGCTACTTTGTAAGAAAATCATAAGGAGACCTTAAAGCAACGATATGAGTCCAAAAAGGAGAGTTTAAGGACAAATTATGAGTTGACCGTGTCAGAATTTATGGGGTCTAAGGAGTTCGCAAGTTATTTTGTCAAATACTTAGAGAATGGGTCCAAGTCCACTTATAGGCGAGTGGTTAATAAATTTCATGACCTTGTCTTAAAGTACCCTCAGATAGTCGTGACCCTTTACTTCCTGAGTTTTGATGATCCAGAAACCAATGTTTCTATGGAAGAGGTTCATGATAAAGGAACTAATGAAGAGATCTTTGAGTCCAAGGTTGGTGGAGATGAGATGACCCAGTTCTCTTAAAATGAGAATCAGGTCGACAACCAAGATGCCACCTGATTGAGTGGAAACACCGAGCGTCCGTGTAATACTCTAGTCATTGTTATCGGCTTCCAACCTCAATACAAATACCTAAACTTGTGACTACACTCTTAAGGAGTATAGTGGCGAGTCTGGGTATCGAATCCACAGAGAATGTTTGATAGGATTTAATTGATTTACTACTTCTAAAATAAAAGTGAAAAAGATGATGATGGTTGAAGAGGAAAAAAAATGAAAAAATTAACTATGCATGAATGAGCAAACTAATTAAGATGAATGAGAAAGTAGGTTGGAATACAATCCCCTAACCCTAGTAATTTACCATGTAGAATACTAGAATTGTAAATTATAAATTTGAATGAATCCAGTCTTTATAGATCCTAAGCATTACGTATATGAGGTTCAAGCCTGCACCATACGAAATCAAAGGTAAATATAAAGCGGTACTAAATAATTATACGCACATCGTATTCTTAAACATCCCAAGTACCTAGGGTAAGAGAGATTAAAAGATCTACAATGATTGTAAAATTGTCTCGCACGACTCTTTCAAATTTTTAATTTAAATTCTATTTTCTACATAAGTAATTTACATTGGGATGGGTTCATGCATCCCAACCTTTAAAAACTTAGCTCGGCATGATTTTATTAAATGAAAATAAATTCATAACAATGCATGTAATTGTGGATCTAAGAAACATTGTAAAAATAAAAATTACAAAACAAGTGATAATTGAATTGAAAATAGAATTGAGATAAAATAAGAGAATGGAAATTTTATACTTGTATTCAGCAATAGGAAAAGAAAATGAACTTGAATCCAGAAAACTTCTTCTTAATCAACCTTACAAACTAGGGTTTATGAAAATTTCTATGTAAAGAAAACTAAGAAAACTCTTTAAAATCTGACTTTCTCTCTCTAAAATTCTATTCTACTCTCTAGAATTCGACTCCTTTTGGAATGAGGTAGGGCTTGGTCTTTTATAGAACCAAGTAGCACGAATTTGACAGCTAGAATTGATGAGTTGTACAAGATTTTCCAAGATATGCACCTCTTGAGCTTCATAATTAATGCCAGGAATTCGCACAGTCGGATCGGTTTGTTTTTTCCTGACCGGACCGGTTTGGTTCCATCCGGATCGGTTTGGCTCCTGGCCCATTTCTCTTCATTATCGCGCAACTTCAAAACATCGTAACTTCTTCACCGTAGCTCAGATTGAGGTACCGTTTTTTCCAGTGTTCTCGTAATTTAGAGATCTTCAACTTTCTAGTTGGCCCCACCTCCGGACTAAGGCTGTAAAATTATGAAAATTCCCTTCAAATCTCCATTTCTTAGTTTCTTTCACTATTTTCAGTTCTCCTTCGCACTAACTTGCGTGAAATACCTATAAAGCACATGAGAAATACACAAAATACGAAATACTTGCCAAAAGAGGTTAGTAGCATAAATACGAGACAAATCCAAGCTATTTACACTCCATGGGATCATAAAAATACCGAAATTAAGGGGATAAATGTGAATAATATGTGCCTAATCACACCCCCTAACTTAGAACTTTGCACGTCCCGAGCAATGTAAAAGAATCCAATCAAGGCTCAACTCTTGAAAATCATTTTATTGGGATAGAATACCTTTTTCGCGGGCAAGCGATTGCATTTAGCGTATGCAACAAGCCTTTAAACCCCTAGGTTACCCTAGTAGGACGAGTTTTATCTCGTGAGGATTTGCAGTGAATATAGTCACAAAATTCTTTATTGACTCAAATAAATATCAAAATACTTAAAAATTGTACAATTTAAACTTTTCGAAAAATAGTCACCATAAATTCATATTCAAATGTCTCAAACCATAGTGTGTGTGTGCAAAGCCAGAAATTAAACCTCAAATTTCCACCGATTGAGCATTACGTTACTTTTTTTAAAATTCGTTTTGATTTCTATTTCTCACAGAATGCTCTCACAAACGAATCTCTCGGATTGTGGCTATTCTCTCGGTATGCATGATATAAAGAGTAAATATAATGGACACAAATTCACACATACAAAATTGAAAAGAAGGAAATATATGGTGAAAAGATTTCATCATTGGAATACAGTTATCAGGAAACGGGAAACATCATCTCTTAATCACACGATTTTAATCCCTTTTATTATCTTTTCATGTCTTAGCTCTCCATGCAGTAATTAATTTCGCCATTCGGACTCAGTTAGGACTTTTCGGGTTAAAAAGTGTAAAGGGTAAAAATGGGAATGGACGGAATGTTCGAAATTGGAAAATTTCCTTT
Organism: Sambucus nigra; assembly: GCA_949130495.1. Classification (NCBI taxonomy): domain Eukaryota; kingdom Viridiplantae; phylum Streptophyta; class Magnoliopsida; order Dipsacales; family Adoxaceae; genus Sambucus; species Sambucus nigra. The sequence continues at coordinate 210,780,736 of OX422210.1, forward strand.
TGACGTCCATTAGTGCTTTTTCGGGCATTTGCTCATCTTTCTCTTTCTTTTTTCTATTTTTCATTTTTTTTTTCATTTTTTTTCTTGCTATGTTTCTTTTGTTGAGCATTTCTATTCTTTTTCTTGCCCCTTTTATGCACACTTTTGGACTTACTTGCTGAATTTTTAATTTTTCACAAGTCTGGGCTATTTCGGTTTTTTCGAGTTACCAAACAAAAAGGATAAATTTTATTCGGCTCAATTGGGTTATCAAAGGGATAATTTTTCACATCTTTTTATGGCCAATATTTTTGGGTAACAAACGATGGCCTACTTCATTGTCCAATTTGCTAATCACATTACCATATGCATCTCGAGATTAATTAAGTTTAGAGATATATTTAGCACGAATTTCGAGACAACATTTCACACATTTCCCATAACCGATCAAAACAAAGGATTGAGATCATCAACGACTTATTAAAACGCTGAAAAGAACTTTGAGTTAATCATAAACTCGAATTGATTTAAAAACTCATAAAAAATTGAAAGGCTCGAAATCTCACCAGGTTTGATCAATCTCCACACTTAGTCGTTAAGTCGTCAATTTTCTTTCAATTTCCATCTTCGGTCAATTTTGGCTTAGTGTATTTTGATTCTTAACAATTTGAGACTTTAAATAGAATAAAGGTTATATTTTTGAATATTTTAAATTCCAATTTTTATTTATTTTGAAGAAAAATATTTTTGGCTTTTTTCAAAAAATTTCAATTTTTTTTTTTAAATTTAAAAAAAAACACTTGGAAAGAACATGTGATCGAATCAATGAATCTAAACAATAAACGGGAAGAATATCCCACAACCCCTAACTTAAATGTTGCATTGTCCTCAATGCAAATCAAGAACACAACATAAAGAGAGGAAAAGAAAGATATTACCCAAATGGAGCGATCCCCGATGAGTGCGAGTCCATTGAATCTACAAAACACGTTAGAACCAAGCATAGAAAAATGAATAACAAAAACTTTAACTAATTACTCTAAATTATATAAAAAAAAATAAAAGGAAAAAGAAAAAGCTAATTATGTACAACCTACGATTTTAACTTCTAATAACTCATACAGTAGAAGTCGAAAAATTTGAGGGTCCACCCAAAATACAATATGACTATGAGGGATTAATGGTGTACCCTCAATAGGATGCATGCCTTCCAAAATATAAGGATTTCTTTTAAACAACGGAAGGCATCTGTGAGATGGAAAAAATGAACCATCAGTAATTAAAAATTTTAACGGGATGATGGGGGGTTTGGGTGCTAGGTGGGACAAGTACAATTGAGATCCAAGAAAAATATAATCACCTCCCAAAGATTTTTCAAGTAGTATGGGGAGAGGTCCACACAAAAAGGAACAGTCCACATTAGAAAACAATTCTAGGAAAGTGTCTTTGTCGGTAAAAGGTGTAAACGTTTTAGAATTTTCAACTGACTCACAGGAATCTAGCGGTACTTCTAATGGTTCAATAACCGTGAACGAAAATGGTGATGAAATAAACTCAATCTCAAGTTATTCATCATCACTTAGAGATTGAATTTCAAGGGAGCAAGACTCACTTTCAATGAGATGTTCTTCAAAAATTTTAGGTGACACACAAGTCTCAACCTCCTCTTTGTTTTCCAAAATAGAACGCACATCATCGCAAAGTGCGACCATTTCCTTCACAAGACCATAATCGATATTCTTTTTGCTTTGGGTGGAAAGAAAATCCAGTACTCTTTTGGTTAGAAAAAGCGTGTTTTCTTCCAAAGTACGATCCCTTGGCTCTAGAACCTCGGATTCCTCATTTGGTTGAAAACCTTCTATAGTTTCACAAATATCGGAAGAAAAATCTTCATTGGATTCCCCAAAATGATTTTTTTTTCGATATTCGTTTTCAAGCTTTTCATATGCAAGATTTAGAAAGGCCTCACCCATCGTAATAGGCCGAGGCACAAATTCTTGAGAATATTTAATATAAATTTCTCTCCGATATTCATTTTCAAGCCTTCATACTCCAGAGTTAGAAAGGTCTCACCAATGGTAATAGGTCGAGCCGCGGAGTCTTGAGAATAAAAAGTTTGAAAACGATTTCCATATTAACCATTATAACTACCGAACTCACCATGAAAAGACATGATTATCGAATAGTATGTAAATGGAAATTCGAGTACAGAGGTGTGCGGTTGAGGATTCAACGTTTCTTGGTGCTCAATTGTGCAAGGCTACAAAAAAGGTTTAAAAAAAATACCAAAGAAAAAAAATCTTTCGAAATAATAAATCAATTATAATCTATATTAAAACATTCCTCGGCAACGGCGCCATTTTAATTGAGTGGAAAAACCGAGCGTCCGTGTAATACGCTAGTCGTTGTTATCGGCTTCCAATCTCAATACAAAAACCTAAACTTGTAACTACACTCTTAAGGAGTATAGTGGCGAGTCTGGGTATCGAATCCACAGGGAATGTTTGATAGAATTTAATTGATTTATTACTTCTAAAATAAAAGTGAAAAAGATGATGATGGTTGAAGAGGGAAAAAAATAAAAAAATTAACTATGCATGAATGAGAAAACTAATTAAGATGAATGAGAAAGTAGGTTGGAATACAATCCCCTAACCCTAGTAATTTACCGTGTAGAATACTAGAATTGTAAATTATAAATTTGAATGAATCCAGTCTTTATAGATCTTAAGCATTACGTATATGAGGTTCAAGCCCGCACCATATGAAATCAAAGGTAAATATAAAGCGGTGCTAAATAATTATACGCACATCGTATTCTTAAACATCCCAAGTACCTAGGGCAAGAGAGATTAAAATATCTACAATGATTGTAAAATTGTCTCGCACGACTCTTTCAAATTTTTAATTTAAATTCTATTTTCTACATAAGTAATTTACATTTGGATGGGTTCATGAATCCCAACCTTTAAAAACTTAGCTAGGCATGATTTTATTAAATGAAAATAAATTCATAACAATGCATGTAATTGTGGATCTAAGAAACATTGTAAAAACAAAAATTACAAAACAAGTGATAATTGAATTGAAAATAGATTTGAGATAAAATAAGAGAATGGAAATTTTATACTTGTATTCAGCAACAAGAAAAGTAAATGAACTTGAATCCAGAAAACATCCTCTTAATCAACCTTACAAACTAGGGTTTATGAAAATTTCTATGTAAAGAAAAACTAAGAAAACTCTCTAAAATCGAACTTTCTCTCTCTAAAATTCTATTCTACTCTCTAGAATTCGACTCCTTTTGGAATGAGGTAGGGCTTGGTCTTTTATAGAACCAAGTAGCACGAATTTGACAGCTAGAATTGATGAGTTGTACAAGATTTTCCAAGATATGCACCCCTTAAGCTTCATAATTAATGCCAGAAATTCGCACAGCCGGATCGGTCCAGACCGAATCCATTTGGTATCGGATCGGTTCTTTTTTTCCTGATCGGACCTGTTTGGTTCCATCCGGATCGGTTTGGTTCCATCCGGATTGGTTTGGCTCCTGGTCCATTTCTCTTCATTATCGCGCAACTTCAAAACATCTTAACTTCTTCACCGTAGCCCGGATTGAGGTGCCTTTTTTCCAGTGTTCTTGTAATTTAGAGATCTTCAACTTTGTAGTTGGTCCCACCTCCGGACTAAGGCTGAAAAATTATGAAAATTCCCTTTAACTCTCCATTTCTTGGTTTCTTTCACTGTTTTGAGTTCTCCTTCGCACTAACTTGCATGAAATACCTATAAAGCACATGAGAAATACACAAAACATGAAATACTTGCCAAAAGAGGTTAGTAGCATAAATACGAGACAAATCCAAGCTATTTACACTGCATGGGATCATAAAAATACCGAAATTAAAGGGATAAATGTGAAGAATATGTGCCTAATCCCCACCACCAATGTTCAAGAATATTCGATCATCCCTGAAGTCACAATTGTCGGTGACTTAGCGACTGAGACTTTATCTATTTTGTTTATGGTTCTTGGATGACTACCTATGGTCTCTGATGCCCACCTAAATTTTATAAATGTTATTCTCGTCGCACTTTTTGGAATTTAACAATGTTCTTGTAATTTTCAATACCCTTTTGTTGGGGTGTTTTGTTGAATGGTATTTGTGATTAATATGATTTGCTTCATTTTTTCATCATGTCATTTTATTCCTTTTTATTCATTATAAAACAATGACATTTAATCTCATCATAACAATAATGGTGTTAATTTCCCCACCCCTCAGGGTTTATATTGAGACGTGCCTAGGAGACAAGACTCTAAGCGTTCTCATATAGCCAAAAGTTAGATTTTCATGTTCCTTTCACCATAAAATAATGATGTTAAATTTTCCACCTCTCAGGGTTTATATTGACACGTGCACAAGAGACGAGACTTCGATCATTCTCGTACTATTGTACGAGAATGATGTTAATTTTCCACCTCTCAGTGTTCATATCGAGACATGCCTATGAGATGAGACTCTAAGGATTATCAAACCATCGAGAGAGAGAGAGAGAGTGAGAGATTTTATGAGTGTATGATAACTAGAAATAAAATTTCACAATTCTAGACAACACTTCATTTCATTGAGATTTCTCTGCAGAATATTCAATTAGATTTAATGGAAATGATCTCAAGCTATTACATAGTTTCTTTAATGATAATATTTCTTTAGATGGTCGGCATTCCATGGGTTGGTGAATGGTTCTCCTTGTAGATTCTCTAAATGATAGGTACCTAGGATTACTTCTTTTGTGGCTTTATATGATCCATTTGGGTGAAGCTGGTTAGCTTTCTGTGTGACGTTTTTAAGTACGAGATCACCAACTTTGATTATAAGAGATTTGAACCTTTTGTTGTAAAACTTTGTGGCCCTCTATTGGTAGGCCGACTGCCTTATAACTGCATATTCTCAAAAAATTTCAATTAGATTCAAATCAAGTCGTATTTCTTCTAAGTTTAGTTCATGATCGTAGGTCTGGAATCTGTGACTCGACAACCTAGTTTTAATTGGGATGATTGCCTCCAGCCCATATGCTATCATAAAGGGTATCTCCCCTGTCGATATTCCTTCAGTCGTCTGATATGCCCATAATGCGATGTGCAGTTTGTTAACCCAATTTCTTTTAGCATCTTTTAAATTTTTCTTTATCTTTTCAAGTATCATCCAGTTTGTCACTTTGGTCTGCCCATTTTTTGGTGGTCGTCTTAGTGCCGAGAAGAACTGCTTTATGTTGACCCTGCCACATTAGGCAGCTAAGGACTTGTTCTTGAATTATCTTTTGGTTTTCGATATCAGAGTGTTTGGGAGTCCATATTGACAAATGATATTTATCCAAATGTATATAAAGCACTTCTCTTCGAGGATAGTTACCATGGCCTCTGCCTCTACCCACTTTAAAAAATAATCAATTACGACGATGGGAAAATGGAAGTTCCATTTTGCTCTTTCTAATGGGCCGACCAAATCGATTCTCCACTTCATAAAGGGCTATGAGGACAAGATAGGAGAGAATGCATTGTTAGGTTGGTGAGGTATGTTGGAAGAGTGCTGACGCTTATCGCACTTGAGAACATACTCGATCACATCCTTAACTAGGTTTGTCCTATATTATCCTAGAGTGAGAATTCTCTTTGACAATTATTGTCCTCAGATATGGCTCGTGCAGATCCCCTCATGAACATCTTTTAGCACATAACTTACTTATGTTGTTTTCACACACCTCAAGAGTGGGAGAAGATATACTCTTTTTTACAATACTTTTCCTATAATAGTGAATTTGGCAGCTCGATAGAATACTTTTCTTCTTTCGGTTTTACCTTTTTAGAGCATTTCATCCCTTAAGTACTCAACGATTGGGTCCATCCAAGATTATACTAAGTTCAAGTTGAAAAGTTATATGGTGTGAACTTCTTCATGATTGATGTTCGACTCCTGGAAAACTTCGACTGGAACTTACTCCTTGGAACTCTCTTCATATTTACCCCTTCGAAACTATGTAGTGTATTATTTACTCTTTTAAGTATTTGGCCATTTTTTATCTTTCACTCGATGCTTACCAAAATCTGGTTCACCACTAGTTGGGAATCGTTGTGGGCAAGAAGTTGCCCGACACCTAGTGCCTCTATGATTGTAAGTCCTATTAACAAGGCTTCATATTCGGCCTTGTTGTTATATGCTTTAAAGTTAAACCTCATAGCGTATTCAATATCGGTATCGTCTGGGGACGACAAGATTAGTCTGGCTCCGCTACCAGCTGCATAGGATGAGCCATAAAAAAATAAACTCCAAAATGGCATATCTAATGACAAGGTACCTTTGGTAAACCATTTTTAAGAAATAAATTTAGCTCCGGAACACAAACTACAGTATTTTCCGTCGTATTCTCGTCTGTTTTTGGTTCTGATCTTTCAGCTTGTCTTGAGCCCCTAACTTCCATTTCCATATTGGTCCCATCTGTTGATTCCCATGTCAACTTGACTACAAAATCTACTAAAACCTTCCCTTTGATTTCATTTCTTGGCTGATAGATGATATCAAACTCAACCAACTCAATCGATAAATCCATTAGCCTACCCGATTTCTCGAGTTTATGAATGACTCATCGGAGAGGTGTGTCAGTGAGTACATCATATGAGATTTAAAATAGGTTTTCATTTTTTTCAATTCATGTATTAGGGACTATTCAAGTTATTTCATTTTTGTATACCTCATCTCACCCCCTTGTAATGTTTTGTTATTATAATACACCGGCTTCTGAGTGCCATTGTCCACTCTGACAATCACCGCGCTGATAGTCGACTCCGAAATATCCAGATATAAATATAATTTTTCCCTTGAATGGGCCGAGATAGAAGCAATGGTGTGCCTGAATAGTCTATCAACTCCTTGAATGATCTTTCTCATTCTTCATCCCACACAAACACTTTTTGAAAAATTTTGGAAAAAGGAAAACACTAATCAGCTGCTCGTGAGATAAATATTTTGAGCGTAACAACCCTACTTGTTGGTATCTGGATATCCTTGGTGTTTTTTGGGGTTTTCATGTTGATAAACACTTTTATCTTGGATGGGTTGGCCTCAATGCCCCTTTGATTGGACTATGAACCCCAAAAAATTTCTTGCGCCGACATCGAAGACACACTTGGTTGGATTAGGTTTCATCTTATAATGGTCTATGGTATCAAAAGTTCTTTTCAAATCATTAACAAGATTCTTAACCTTCAGAGTCTTTATTAACATATAATCAATGTAGATCTCCTTGTGTTGCCAATTTGATCTTTGAACATCTTATTGATGAGACTCTGGTAAGTGGCTCCAGCCTTCTTTAAGATGAAAGGAATCACCTTATAGCAGTAGGTCCCTTTATTAGTAATGAATGATGCCTTCTCGGCATCACCATCAAACATGGAGATCTGGTTATAACCTGAGTAGGCATCCATGAGGCTCATGAGTTCATGCCCTGCTATGGCATCCACCATTTGATCAATTATGAGCAAAGGGAAACTGTATTTTGGGAAATCTTTGTTGAGATCTATGAAGTATACACCCATTATCCACTTACCGTTCCACTTTGGCACCATGACAATATTTGATAACCATTATGTATTTTGAACCTCTTTCATGAACTTTATTGTTTGTAACTTTTGTACTTCCTCTTGGATGACTATATATTTTTCCTGAGCAAAAGTTGGTCATCTTTGCTTTACTAGTTTCACCTTATCGCCAAATCAAGTCTATGACAGATGACATTAGGGTCAATCCTTGACAGTCACTGTAACTCCATGTAAATATGCTCTGCCTTTTTTGCAACAATTCAACTAATTCATTCTTTAAGTAAGGTTCAAGGGACGAGTCGATTTGGATAGTTTTTTTCTAGTTCTTCCTCATTAAGGATGATGGATTCTACCTCTTTCTCAAGCTATCCCTTTTTAATTTATGTTCATCTCTTGGATCAAGGGTATAAATGTTGTAAGAGGTGGTTTTTCTCTTATGGGCTTCTCTTTCCTACACCGAGGTGAAATAGCACTCGTGTGCTTCCACTTGATTACCATTGATTTCTCTTACTCCATAAGGAGTTGAGAATTTCATCATTTTATGTACAGTGGGAGCCATTGCTTTAAATTCTTTTAAATTTACTCTTCCAAAGATGATGTTGTAGGCCAAAAATACATTCCCATCCGTCACAAAAAATCATTCTTCTTGTCAAGCATCTCGGGTAGGTACTTATGCATACATCCATTTTAAGCATTCCCAATGGGTGAACCTTTTCACCGACGAATCCAAGCAGTGGATGATGATATGGGACAAGTCTCTTCTTCCTACGTTTAAAACCTTTAAATCGGTTTTAGAACATAACATCGACTGAGCTTACCCCATCAATTACTATACGAGACATATTATTGATATGAACTCATGTGCTGACGACAAGTGGGTCATTGTGCGGGGCTAGGATACATTTAAATACCATCCTGAAGAACCCCACTAACAGACTCTTAAGTTCCACTTTCTTTATATTTCCTAATTTTCCTTCGAATCCTGTCAGGTTAATGTCTATTCTCTTTGGCCTAGGATTGGCTTCAATAACATGATTCATTCTATCTTCTGGATCTATTCCTCCACCTGCTATTCCACTTAAGATCATTTTAACATCAAATGAGATTATATGGAGACTACCTTTAACAACTATGGTTTTTTTAGGAGATCTAGGTCATCCTCTTCATCTTCATCTGACTCTTTATCATTTCGATTCACTTGAACTTCTTTCTTCTTTAGCCCGTCGTCCATTGATGAGTAATATCTCTTCCTTTTGTCATCTTGGCTTCCACTCTTATCGATGTACTTTCGCAACTTGACCTGCTTTAGTTATTTCTTTATCTTTTCTTTTAGAGCAAAGCATTTATAAGTTATGTGCTAGAGATCTCGGTGGAACTCAAACACTTGATCTTATCTCTTTTGTGGGCATGGGCTCTTAGTTTTTCGGAACAGTAAAGTTCATTACTGTCTTAGATCTCATTCAGAATGAGATCGATACTACCAATCAGTGGGGTGTACTTCATGAACATGTCATCATTTCACTTTTTCTTCCCCTCTTTCTCTTTTTTTATCTTGGCCTTGTCCAGAGTTGTTGTTGCCTGACTCCTTTTAGTCTTTTCTCTTAGCCTCCATGGACTTATCCATATTCATGATCCTCTAAACTTATCTAGAATTTATGTCATGGATTTTGAAGGATTTTTGGAGAGGTTCCAATAGAGTTTTTCTAGTTCGATTCCCCTAATGAGTTATGTCATCACAATGCTTTCATCATAATCCTCAACCTTTAATTTCTATTAATTGAATCTAGATATATGATCTATAAATGGCTCATTATTTCCTTGTCTTACATTCAACAGGTGAGTCACGTGTTTCGCACACTTCATGCCAAAATAAAAGTTGTGAATAAATTTTTCAGTCAGTTATTTGAATTTTTTATCCTTCTTATCGACTGATTGGTATACCATGCATGAGCAGTACCAATAAGAGTGATAGAAAATGCTCAACATCTCATCTCATACGGATTGGAATATATATTGGCCTCTGACTCGTACATTCCTATGTGATGAACAGGGTTGGTGCTCCCATCATATATGGGTGACAATTGGTGGTTTGAACTGACCATGTGTCAAATAGTCAACAAAGTTTGGTACAAAAGGAAATCCCTCCATATATCCCATGGGACTGGGGTCTTGACTTTTGATGAGATCAACAATCTTATCCTTTATCCTATGGATCAAGATGTTCTAAGTACTCTCATCTTCAGTAACATTATCACCTGAACCTTCTACCTCATAGATGATTCTATAGGTGGATCCTCTATTTGGGTCCCTCTAAGCACTAATTACCTCTCGATATTCCCTCTGCTCTGATGGTGTCTAGGGAGATCTTGGTCGAGATGACCATAGATCCTTATCCCACAGATGTTATTCAGGATAATGTCTCAGGTACAACACCTTATTGGGTCGAGATGGTTGAATGATGACCCCTTAATAAGCCTCGTGAATGTTTTATTCTTGTGCTGACTCTCAGGAGTAAATTTCACAATTTTACCTTGGTGAGTAGGAGAACGAGTTTTACATAGTCGGTATGATGTGTCTGTTGTCTCATAATGTTTGTCGTAGTCCCAACTGTGCTCCTTCTCGTACGTTGCATTTCCATGTCTGCCTTGCACCTCCTTGCTAATGCAAAAACGATGGGGATAAGCATTATATTTTCTCCTAAGGCCATATTGAACCTCTTTTGTTGGATTTGGGGGTGGTCTCCTAACTACTGGTGGTACCTCCCCTTATATGATGACTGGTGTGATGAGATTCACAGTTGGCTCTCTTGGATCCGTCTTATTATGTTTTTTGGATGATCGCCAATAAATAGTGTTGCATGGCCTACTGACTAGCAAAAAGATATATCAATGCCATCGCTACATCAGTCATCTCAGAATGGGGGGGTATTTGCTGGAACCAGCCTCGATGTTTAATTGCGAATCGAAAGATATCGCCGATCAGATAGACCAAAAAACAACAACATGGGTGAAAAAACCCAAAAAATGGGATGAATCAAATAGGAAGATGATGAATCCTCCATCCAAGCTCTTTTAATTGTAATTCATTTCCAACAATAGTGGACTTTAATCATAACTAAAGATGAGAGAGAAATCCAATCTAAATATAAGAATGTTAAACACGTTACTAATATCATACAGTGGATTCACATAGTGTGTAGATCTTACATATATGTAATAAGATAGTAATTGGAAAGTAATTTAACAAAATATATGAGAAAAATATAGATGAAAACAAGTATCTCAGTGGTTTGTCCTTGGCCTACATCCACTGTAAAGTACGGGAGTGTGTTCATGATAATAAAGCATTAATGGCCATAGAAGATACACACTCAATCTTTCTCCCTTTAGACTCAATTCTCCAAGGTAACAGTGTGGTTTTCCTAAAGATCCATCTAAGTGAAGAAGACGTAGTGTGCCTTATATAGGCTAAGGGTGCACAGTATCACCCCATCATGTGTTCCACGCCAAGCTGAGGTCGTGGCCGATAAAAGAGTGATATTTCTGTGTACATAAAGTAAGGACATCATGAAGAATATTCCCTCACATGGATTGTTGATCTCCAATAATGATTTAGTGTAGAAATGACTAAAATCCTTTTTCATGCTTCCCAACACCTATGGACGTATCAAAGGTAAGAGGTGTCATTCAAGGTGATATTAAAGGTCTTAATCAAGCCGAGATTGTGAGGTGCTTAGTTCCATGTTGGAGGTCGAGATGAGTGATATTAGTCTGCATGCCTATCTTAGGCTTAAGGTTCTTGCCTTGTAATATGGGTGTCATTTGAGGTCGACACCCTTGTTGATGTGAATGTGTTTGATCTCCTTTGTGAGATGAGAATAGAGTGCCTAGTAGGGTGCCAGAGTGTTATTCGAATGAGACCACACTTGAGACCGCAATTGTAGATGTTAGGTATGTGTAAGGAGACTGGACTTGCCTGTAAGACAAGAGTGTGGTGTGGTCATTTATATGATTTCCATCTGGACGAGACTAAAGATAAAATTATTATGTTTCCATTTGGATGAGATAAAAAAAACTATACTTATGTATATCATACTTGTAAGGATATTATTTCCATTGTACGTAGTTTATTTCCATTGGGCAACGAAAATGCCTTGGATTTATTTGAGCTAGTAGCTGAAATCATTTTTTCTGCATGAGCCGTCACACTACCATTCTTCTAGGGTGAGTAACCCCAATGGATATATAAGTACACTGACCTTTGGCATTATTTTTTTCTTTTTCTTCTCTTTTTATTTTCTTGTGCTGATCAAAGTGTTTTTTCATTTCTTTTTGGTTTTGTCAGACTGACATCACTCCTTCAATCCTGCGTTCCAGGGGGATGATAGGGTTGAAGGATGTGTAGGAGAGTCTTTCGACAATGGTGTGCTGGGTAGTTATGTCTTTTGGCTTTGACCACTTAGCATGGGCTTTGGATGAGACATCGTGTTCCACTGTGGTTTTATGCGTGTTAGGAGAGAGGTGGTGGACACTATCCACACCATTTTTTGGGTTCTGGGAGATGATCATGACTCCCATAGACGTGTAGCAGCTACTGGGGATAGATTTTAAGGGTGTGCAAATTAAGGTGGACCGTACGGCGAGGTTGATCTCAAAGGTGATTCAGGCATCTTTGAAGGATGTGGGTATGATAGTTTTTGGATATTCTATTCGCATTTACTCTCTAAGGGAGGTTATTTTTAGTCAGAGGCTTGACAAGATGGATGAGTGATAGGTGAGTTAGATAGCTCGATTATTCATCTTACATTTGTTGGGCGATTTCTTGGGAGCAACGAGTGGAGACGTCGTTCATCACTGGTTCTTACCATTTTTGAGGATCTTTTTGGATGTCTCATTTTATGATTTGGGGAGCCTGACCTTGGCGAACTTTTATTCTTCTCTGGATGCATTTCGTCGATGCTGCCGGCAGACCTTCACGGGGGCCACGTACTTGTTAGAGATAATTCTCATGTTTTGTTTTCTTGTATTTTCTTGCATTTTCTTTTTAGTTCATTCTGATTGCAGACTCTTGTCGCTACGGCTTAGTGTCTATGGGAACCTCCCATCTTAGTTAAGGGGCTCAGTCCATCTCCCTACTAGTCTCACTCTACTCTACACTTTTGTGGGCATTGGGAGCTTTGTCTTCTCCCCTTTCCTTTTTTCTTTGGCTTTTTGCCTTATCTAGTGCAAATTAAATAATAAGAGAAAAGAGTTTTACATCTCTCTCTCTTTCTCTCTGATTTTTCCATTACCAAAATACCCTTGCTCTTCAATTATCGTTGGTAACGTTTGAAACACAACTTCAAGTTCAAGCGAAGTAGCTTATGGCTGCATACGTGGTTCTATAAGGCTATTGGGCTCAACGCCAAGTTGATAGCCCTAAAAGATGAGGACTTGGGGAACTTCTGCTGGATATACCAGTGGAGAAAGTCCAATAGGCAGTAGAACTAGTCTTTGTCTCTGACTGTAGTGCGACAGGCCCTGAACACTTTGGAGAGTAACCAGGTTACTTATTTGTTCTTTTGAATCCCCTGCTGGCATTTTCTTTCTTTGTACGAATATTTATCCTTTTGTCAGGGCTTACAGGTAACCTTTTATCCCTCGGGGATGGTTCCTCGGTACAATAGGGTGACATGCATGCATAGATGTTACGGCTAATGGCGCATGAGTTTTGGTACTCTTAGTACATGGGGGAGAGGGTTGTGTGGCATATAGTGGAGTATAAGGTGGATGTCCCACCGATTGTGCCTTCGATGTACATAAGGCAGGTTCGGGAGATATCGGATGAGGCCAGGATGGCGGTAATGCAAGACGAGGCTTATTCGATCTATACGAATATAGCGACAACTTATGACTACCTCGATTTTGAGACGAGATGGTTGATGCCATTAAGTATATATGATGTGGTTAACATGCTTCCACCTCCTATGGCTTTGAACAGGGGTACGAGTAGGCCGGTGGGATCCACCCACGGCACAGGTGGCACATCATCAGCGGCGGTGGTGGTAGAGGAGGCTCCGCTCATTAAGGTTACTCCACCCGCTATAACTTTCAGTTGACTAAAGGGGGATCACCGATCCTGCTGTATCGCCCTAATACAGCGAATTCATGGCTAATGGAGCTTACTGAGGATGTCCTTCAGCCTGAGGTATACTTTTCTCTTTTCTTTCCCTGTCTCATTTTGATTCTTGCTTTCACTTTTTACATGAATGCTTTGGCTTTTGGTTATGTGGTTTTTTCGGCAGCATGTTCGGGTGCCAACTAGTTGGTTGAAGGACATTAGGGACAGGGTGGCCTCTACGTCTGCCTGTTGTCACACCCTAGCTAATTCTGGCGTCGGCCACCACCAAAACTAAGTCGGGCGCTAGTAAATAAATACCATTCTTAGCATGAGATAGATATGAGACATAATAAAATCAATTCATAAGATAAATATTTGAATCAATCCCAAATGATAATAACAACTAAACGATAAAAGATCCATCACATGCTAAAACTTCGAATAAGTCCAATCTCCAAAAATGATTTAATTAAAACTGAGTAATAACCAACTATGAATAATCTAACAGAAATCCACTAAGAACTTTGGAACCGAATGGCCCAATAAAACCCAAATGAAGTCTCAAAATGAAATACGACTGAAAGAAAGTCTAACTAAATAAATCGATAAAAGTAATAAACTCCAGCTGCGCCTCCAAACGATAGCCAATAAATCCTATCCAACTACTCCAGTACTAATACCTAAAAATGTTAGTCAACGCATGAGGTCAAAGCCCCAAGCATTAATACACACTACTCCCCTCAAATAGGGTACGTGAACCCATATAGTAGCATTATACGCAATAATTATCACAATAGAGTATTTTAATTACGATTATAATTAAACTTGGGAAAGATAAATTTCAAACCACCCCCAAAGATTCCGATAAAAACACACCAATATACTTTTAGTAATCCCAAAGCCCCAAAGCGTTAATTTAATTAAATTAATCGGAATTATCATTTCTCAATTTATTTCACTTAAGAATAGCAGTCCCCTCGCCTCGGGTGATTTCTCCACCAAATATACACATCTGCTCGCCAAAACGCCAGCTGGTCCATTGAAACTTTCGACCCCTGCTACATGACGAGGTTCTACACACGACATGACATAAAACGTCGGTTTTCTCGTTTAAACTGCCTGCCCTCGCTGATTATGGCGTCAATATATTTTAATACCCGTTTTAATATCTAAGGTATTAAATTATCAATTTCTCACTTATCAAAATTACCCCACCCTTTTTATCGATGTGAGATCCTCAAAATACCCCTTAGTCTCATACATAAGGGTCCCCAAAGTACATATACCTCATGTCCTACATATACGAGGATTTTTCAATATAAAATACGTCATATTCTCATGCCTAGGCTAAAGCGACGATAATAATACATAACAATTATCCCACCCCCGTAATATAAAATCCCCGCGAATTTACACTAACTAGTCCCATACCTAGCAAGCATAAAATATAATACCAAGGCTTACCCACTAGTCCCATACCTAGTAAGCATCATATAATCAAGGTGAGCAATAAAGTACCCAAAAGCCCCTCGTCCCCGCGATGGCAAAAGTGAATAATAATAATCCAAACCATATCATAAATCATAAACAGTCATGACAATATAATAATAAAGGTCTCAAATTTAATTTAATTTAATTCAATTAATAGCGTCGTCGCTGCTTTCAACATAATTCATTTTATTCAATAATATGAATTCATTTAAGATGCGATGATATTCAATATGACATAATCATTCTCCTTTATAAATCTTTTAATTTTTATATAAGTGTGTTCGCGTCCCACATAACATATAAATAATCTCATATCTTCTACATGCGAACCTACACCCCCAAAACCATAAAAACCGAAATCTAACTTACGCACCTAAGGGTTTTAAGAATTAAATCACATTAAAAAGTTTTATCAAAATAGCCCCAAAAATTAGTGTTCACTTTCTCAAATTAGGTTGCTAATTGATTTTAATCAAAAACAAGTGATTAAGGATTTAGGCGATACTTAAAATGCATAATACTAAAGGAAATTGATAAAGTAATCGTGCCTGAAATTAGTTGTATAAAAAACTTAGTAGACGGTAAGATTCCTCTTGAGAAAACACCAATTGGATCTTCAATTCTTGAGTTAAAAGTTGTTAAAAGTTAGGGCTAGTGGTTGAATATGAGAGGAAATATGTTCGGAGAACCCTACTGGAGAAAAGTTTGAGAGAAAAGTGTTTTGAAAGTCCCAGCCCCGTATCAGTTTTGGTATTTAAAGGATTTATGAGATAGAATAGAATTAGGACTCTACTCCACCCACCGCCTCATGTCGCTCAAAGGATTGACAATTGTCGTTCGAACGAGATGCTATGTCGTTCGAACGACATACGTTGTCGTTTGAACGGCCCCAACATCGAAATAAAAGCTTTAAAACACCGCCTTTACACTTGGAAAAATATTCTTTAACTCAATGAAAACGTACATGTGTGTTAAAACATTTTAAAAATCATTCTAACATTTTATTATAACTCTAATTTAATTCCGGTTGAAAATTTACTACTCGAATATAAAAATAAACATGTTTAATTATTAAAGACCATTAAATCAAAAAAAAAAAAAAATTTCAAATATTCCAATTGATTAATTAAATTAATTAATAAAAACACAGGATGTTACATACTTCCCCACTAGCAAAGGAATTTCGTCCTCAAAATTTAGCAATTGGTAATCGCACAAAATAAAATAAGGCTCACATATGCCTACTCACAGAGTACTACAATTAGGCGTCCATACACCTAACCAACCCGAACATAATCTTTAACAAAAATACAATATATATAACTCCTATATATATACATTTTTACAAAGGATTTTACGCACCGCGATACTCTACTAGCGACACAATCTATCTTGCTCTGCCTGAGGCTGAGGCACATAGCACCTCCCATAACCGTTATTGGTTGGTGTTGCAGCTACTCCCTAACCACCTGACACTGTTGGTGTAGTTGGTGCTCCCTGAACACCTACTGCGGTGAGAATTGGAGGTCTCAGTCCTTGTTGTCCTTGTACCCCTTGACCTTATTGCCCTTATGTGACTTGACCCTGTTGGGCCTGTGCCGCTTGGCCTTATTGGCCTTCCCTCTTGTTACAATGAGCCACTCGATGTCCTATTTTTTCATAGACAAATCATGCACTCTTAATAGCTCCTAAATTCACCCCCCAGTTTTGCTCACCCTGTTGTCCTTGATTTGTTCTCAGTTTCTTCCAAGCTTGGTCATTACGACCCTTATTCTCACCACCGTGTCCATTTAACTCTTGTCTCTTTCCGAACTTCTTTTGATAATTGGCCTTCTCTTGCCATAGTAATATTGCGACATCCACCACCTATACATAAGTAGTGTACGCTGGATTTCCCAACACCATCTGCCTAATCGACTAAGACAATCCCTTAATGAAACACTCTATTTTCTTCACCTTAGTGTTAACCTCCTCTGGTACAAACATAGATAAATTTGTGAACTCCTGCTCATACTCGACAATCGACTTTGAACCTTGCTCCAAGTTTATAAATTCTCACTTCTTCGCGTTCCTAAATGCATACGGAAAATACTGAGTGTAAAACTTTATCAGAAAATCTGCATAACCCAACTGATATCCTTCGATGTGGTGGCACTCTCCCACCACTTTAAAGCATCCCCATTCATCTTAAATGTTGTTAACATCTTCTTTTGCACATCCGTGTAGTCCACCATCCTCAAATGTCTCTCCGTGTCCCTCCTCCATTGGTCAACAACCGTTGGGTCAGATCCCCCTGCGAATGTGGGAGGATTGCCCTTAAGAAAGCTGGTTCTCACCTTATCCCCCTGCTGCGGGGCCTCTAGAGTCACCTATATCCATAACAATCATGGTGGCCTCATGAATTATGGCCTCTAACTCCTCGGCCACCAAAACAATCTGTTGCTGGCTCTCTATAGTCGTGGGACCAGAAAGGGACTCCTCCGTCCTATTTCCATTTCTCCTTGTGTTCGCCATCTGAAAAGATAGGAACAAAACAACATCAGACTCAAAAGGACTAAGTGTGTGAATAATCAAAAGGAAATAAAAGATAAGCAATTCAAAAACTAAGACGGACTCATAACCTACGAGACCTAAGACCATGCTTTGATACCATCTGTCACACCCCGCCTAATTCTGGCGTCGGCCGCCACCAAAACTAAGCAAGGCGCGAGTAAATAAATACCATTATTAGCATGAGACAGATATGAGACATAATAAAATCAATCCATAAGATAAATATTAGAATCAATCCCAAATGATAACAACAAATGAACGATAAAAGATCAATCACATGCTAAAACTTCGAATAAATCCAATCTCCAAAAACGGTTTAATTAAAACTGAGTATAAATAATCTAACTGAAATCCTCTAACAACTTTGGAATAGAATAGCCTAATAAAACCCAAATGAAGTCTCAAAATGAAATACGACAGAAAAGAAAGTCTAACTAAATAAATCGATAAAAGGAATAAACTCCAGCTGCACCTCCAAACGATAGCCAATAAATCATATGCAGCTACTCCAGCACTAATACCTGGAAATGTTAGCCAACGCAAGAGGTCAGAGCCTGGAGCATTAATACACACTAGTACCCTCAAATAGGGTTCGTGAACCCAGACAGTAACATTATACGCAATAATTATCACAATAGAGTACTTTAATTGTGAATATAATTAAACGTGGGAAAGATAAATTTCTAACCACCCCCATAGATTCTGATAAAAACACATTAATATCATTTTAATTATCCCACATCCCCAAACTGTTAATTTTATTAAATTAACCCAAATATTCATTTGTCAATTTATTTCGCTTAAGAATAGCGGTCCTCCAGCCTCGGGTGATTTATCCACCATATCCCCTCGCCAAAATGTCAGTTGGTCCGTTTAAACTGTCGATCCCTGCTACATGACGAGGTTCCGCACACGACACGATATAAAATGTCGGCTTGCCCGTTTAAACTGTCGGCCCTCGTTGATTATGTCGCCAATATGTTTTAATACTCGTTTTATTATCTTAGGTATTAAATTCTCAATTTCTCAATTATCAAAATTACCCCACCCTTTTTATCGATGTGAGATCCTCAAAATACCCCTTAGTTACATACCTAAGGGCCCCAGAGTACATATACATCATGTCCTATGTATAGGATGAATTTTCGGTATAAAATACATCCTAGTCTCCTGCCTAGGCTAACGCGATGATTATAAGACATAAAAATCAGCCCACCCCCGGAATATAAAATCCCCACGAATTTAAACTAACTAGTCCCATACCTAGCAATCATAAATTATAATATCAAGGCCTACACATTAGTCCCATACCTAGTAGGCATACTATAATCAAGGTGAACGATATACTACCCAAAAGTCCCTCGTCCCCATGATGGCAGAAGTGAATAATAATAGTCCACACCATATCATAAATCAGAAACAATCATGACAATATAATCATAAAGGTTCCAAATTTAATTTAATTCAATTAATAGCACCGTCATTGTTTTCAACATAATTCATTATATTCAATGATATGAATTCATTTAACATGCGATGATATTCAATATGACATAATCGTTCTCCTTTATAAAACTTCAAGTTTTTATATAAGTGTGTTCGCGTCCCGCGTAACATATAAATAATCCCATAACTTCTACATGCGAACTTATACCTCCAAAACCATAAAAATCCAAATCTAGCTTATGCACCCAAGGGTTTCAATAATTAAATCACATTAAAAAGTTTTATAAAAATAGCCCCAAAAATTAGTGTCCACTTTCTCTAATTTGGTTGTTAACTGATTTTAATCAAAAACACGTGATTAAGGATTTAGGCGACACTTAAAGCGCATAATACTAAAGGAAAGGAATAGGGTATTCATGCTTGAAATTAGTCGAATAAAAATCTGAGTAGATTGTTGGATTCCTCTTAAGAAAACACCAATTGGATCTTCAATGCTTGAGTTAAAACGTGTTAAAAGTTGGTGCTATGGGTTGAATATGAGAGGAAATATGTTTCGAGATTCCTACTGGAGAAAAGTTTGAGAAAAAAGTGTTTTGAAAGTCCCAGCTCGTGTCAGTTTTGGTATTTAAAGGATTTAAGAGATAGAATACAATTAGGACTCTAATCCACCCACCTCCTCATGTCGCTCGAACGACTAACAGCTGTCGTTCGAACGAGATGCTACGGCATTCGAACGACATACGCTCTCGTTTGAACGGTCACAAAATCAAATAAAAGATTTAAAACACCGCCTTTACACTTGAAAAAATATTCTTTAACTTAACAAAAACGTACCTGTTTGTTAAAACATTTTAAAAATCAATCTAACATTTATTATAACTCCGATTTAATTCCGGTGGAAAATTTACTACTCAAATATAAAAATCAACATGTTTAATTATTAAAGACCATTAAATCCAAAATTTTATTTTTCTCAAATATTCCAATTAATTAATTAAATTAATTAATAAAAACACGGAGTGTTACACCTATATCAAGGACTATGTTCTTGTCCCATCTTGTTTAGTTCTTCCTACTACCTCGAACGAGGGATCAGGATCGGGGAGTGGAGGTTCTATAGCTGGCTGTCGGGGGAGTTCACCGCATGGATTGGGGGGAGAGAGAGGGATTGAATTCGGGTTGAGTCCCATTGCTTTGTGTTTTCTAATTTCTTCTTCTACCTGAAAAGAACATAATTGTGCAATGGCAGTATATATATATATATATGTTTGTGTGTGTGTGGAGAGCATTTTCTATTATTCATTCTTGCTTTAATGACTTATTCTATGTGCACTTTTTATTTTGTTGTTGATACTTTAAAAAAAATAGGAAATATTATTTAGAAAAGAGATTAAATAATTAGAGGAAAAGACTTATGATGAAAAATGATGGGTAAAAATGGATAAGTTTAGAAGAAATAACCTGGGGGTCTTAAAATAAGGGTTTATTTTTTTGAATTTTTATTTTGACAAGAAAGGAAAGGTAGAATTTTCTAAAATAAGGGGGTTACTGATCGGCATACCCCTTGTCCTCGCTATTGGCATATGGGTCCAGTCAAATCACACTAAGGCTTTGATTGCACTTTCTTGTAGCTGAAAGTACTTGGTAAAGTAGGTTTTATTTTGGGCACTTTAGGTTTTTTGTGTTTATCTAAGGCCTTTATGTTTAAAAGGGGGGAAGGGGATGTAGTTTTTCATCGATTCTCATTTTCTCTTCTTTCTTATTTCTTGCTTTTATTCCTTACTATTGCCAAAATGTTCCTTCCAATGAGCGTAAAATTCTCTTAATACCTCAAGAGTTTAGAATCCATGTGCCTGTAAAGTAGACTGCAAAGCCTTCAATTTTCTTTGAGTCTCCTTATGGCCCAACCAGACTATTGATTGGAACATAGCGGAACCGCAATTCTGGTACCCTAAGGATCTTGTTTTTTGCTTTCGCTTAGAAAAGGTATATCCGACCTATAAGGAGTTTTCAGCCATGTTAGGAATTAATCCCAGTGTAGCGGCGTCCATGATCGAATTCTCTCAATCTCCTCGAGCCCTAGTAGTAGAATTTTTTTCATTTTTTCCCTTCGACGGGTTGAGCATTGGTCACTGGGGGGAATGATCTCTCTTTCGACTGTCATGTACTCTGTGCATCTGAGGGATTTCAACGATGCGGGCCATGCTGAACTTGTTGCCCTAGGTCGAACTTCGAGGCTCTTACTGGTGACAAGGTACCTAATTGCATGCGCTGATATTTCGTGTAATTGTACTAAATTTTCCCATTTTGAATAAAAATAGATTTTGATCATATTGTTGTGCCTCTTGATGATTTATACATTTGAATTATCTATACCAATCGCTAAGGCATACATAATACCTTTGTTAATGTAAATGATAAAATGAATTTTTGTTCTTGGGGGTAAGAAAAGAATATCATTTTGTGAAAAATAAGGGGACCATGCCCATGTAAAGCGTATGAGCTACCTACGTACCTCTAGGGGTGTTAAAAAATTTCTAAGTTTCTTTTTAAAAGTAAAATTTTTTTTATAGGGTTAGGCCCCACGTAGTTCTGAGTAGGGGAAATGAAGATGTTTTTAGAATGAAAGAGGGATGAGAGGATTCGTAGCGCGTAGAGATTTTGCACTAAAGTTATAACTTTTTGAAATGGTCCAGGTTTAATAGATGAGCCATCTCTTCTCCGTAAAGGCGAGTGAGCATAGCGGCGCTGCCTAATAGGATCTTTTTTCACGATGTACGGGCCATTCCAATTTGGCTTGAATTTCCCTCTGGGGTCCCAAATGGGTTCTTTGATTTCTTTAAGGGTTAAATCTCCTTCTCGGACACCATGAACCTTGACTCTTTTATTAAATGATCACGCTATCCGGTGATGGTACCCTTGTATGTGGTATAGGGCCTTCAGTCTCTTTTCATCCAAGAGTGAAAATTCGTCAAGGCGGCTCTCATATCAATCTTCCTCCCTGACTCTGCTTTCAAGCATAACGAGAACTAAAGGTATTTCCAGCTCAACGGGTAGGACTGCTTCCATGTCGTATATTAAAGAGCAAGGGGCAGCCCCAGTAAATGTCCTGAATGAAGTGAGGTAGCCCCAGATAGCGTAAGATCAGCCCAATCTCAATAACTCTTGATCATTTTACTGATGATTTTGAGTTTTTTATTTCACTATTGGTTTGGGGTCGGTAGGTAGAATATGTATGCCTCTAGATCCCATACTCATCGACCAGCTTTGTGATCTCAGCCTCGAAATATAACCCATTATCTGATACTAGCTCGTGAAGGACCCTGTATCGACAGATAATGTTTTCTCGGATAAACTTGGCTACCTTCTTGGCAATCAGGACTACATATGACTCAGCTTTGACCCAGTTGGTGATGTAATCAATGGAAACCATGATGAACTTATGCGAATTGGAAGCTTTAGGTGTGACCATCCCTATGACGTCGACGCCCTAGATGGATAATGGCCAAGAAAAAGTCATATTGTACAATTCTAGAGGTGGTAAGTCCTAAAGATTTGCAAACTATTGGCATTTGAGGCATCTCAAAATGTAGGTGGTGCAATCCAGAACCATGGTGGTCCAATAATACCCTTGATGGATGATCTTCTTAGCAAGCATATAACCATTCATGTGGGGTCTGCATTCCCCGATGTGGATCTTTTGTATCATTTCCTCAATGCCATCCCTTACAATTCAGTGCAAATGGGTTCCATCAAAGTTTCTCTTGAATAGTTATTTATGTCAGATAATGTACTGGGAGATCAGTTTGTGAAGAGTTGCACGATCTTTCTTGTTGGAACCTCGGGGATATCTTTCATGTTTGAGGAGGCACCAAATATCATAGTACCAACACTCAGCCATATCATAATCTTCCTCTATGACAAGCTCAATATGGTAGTAGTAGGTTGGTAAAGATTATTTTTGGACTAGGAAGGGTCCATCATTATTCCCTCAGACATGTCGACCATTGAGTCTATGGTAGTAAGGGAATCTGCTAAAGTGTTCTTTACACGGGTCAAGTAGTGAAAGATGATATCTCAAAACTGGGAGGCCATCCCTTCTAAGAGGACGTGAAAGGTTAAGTGCTTCTCGTCCTTGACTTTCTATCTTTTAAGGACTTGAATGATGATGAGGATGGAGTCCCCGTAGACAATTAGGTTTTTAATACCTTTTTTAGGGCGACTTTGAGTCCTATATTGCGTGCCTCATATTGAGTCATATTATTGGTGCAGGGAAAATTTAGCTTGATGGCAATGGGAATATGAAAGTCATCAGGGGAGATCAACAGTATCCCCATTTTGCATCCCTTCTTATTGGCAGCACCGTTAAAGAACATTTGTCATCAGAGGTCCTCCTGAGAGCTGCAGATAATATCTTCGATCGGGAATTCAGAAACATAAACATATACCTCTTCCATCGGGTATTCAGCAAGGTAATCGGAGATGGCTTTCTCTTTCATGGCTTTTTGCGTAACATACACGATATCAAACTTAAATAGAAACATCAACCATCGAGCCATTTGGCTAAACAGGGTTGGATTCTCAAGTAAGTATTTAATGGAGTCCATTCGAGACACAAGTTTGATGGGAAAAGTGAGCATGTAGTGTCGTAGCTTTTGAGTGACGCAGACTATGGCAACATATTCTTTCTCCAATGTAGTATAGTTATCTTTGTACCTAGACAACTTTCTACTAGCATAGTAAATGGATCTTTTTTGCTGGTTTCTTCAATGTACTGGACTAGAAAATCCCCTGTTGCAGTATCTGTTACTATCAAGTATAGAAGTAGAGGGAGACCAGGTTGTAGTGGCATAAGTACTAAAGGTCGAGTAAGGTATTGCTTGATTCTATCAAAGGATTTCTAACAGACCTCATTCCAGATTTTGGTAGAATCCTTTCAGAGTAGTTTGAGAATGGGTTCACAATTCGAATTCAACAGGTTGATGAACTGGCTAATATACTGCAATTTTCCTAAGAATCCCCAAATTTCCTTCTCCATTCGGGGTGGTGGCATTTTGAGTATGGCTTTCAGTTTGGCAGGGTATGATTCAATACCCCTCTCTCTAATCGTGAATTCTAAGAGCTTTCCTTTGGTGACATCAAAATTGCATTTTTGTGGGTTTAATGACATCTGATATCACCACAGTCGCTCGAAGAACTTTCGAAGGGTGGGGACATGACATTCCCGAGTCTTAGACTTAATAATCTTATAGTCATCGTAGACTTCGACCTCTTTATGTATCATAACATGAAAGATGGTTGTGGACAACCTTTAGTAGGTAGCCCCTGCATTCTTGAGACCGAATGGCGTAACCATATAAAAAAAGGTCCCCAAAGGGGTGATCAATGCAGTTTTTTCCCTGATGATCTGGGTGCATCTTTATTTTAGTTGTATTCGACGAATGACTTAAGGGTGTGACTGGTTGTGTTGTCCATAATCATGTCTATGTTGAGGACTGGGTAATCATCCTTGGGAAATGCTTTGTTCAAATCCCGACATTCGATGCACATGCTGGCTTTTCCACCTAATTTTAGTACGAGTACAATGTTGGCTAAACATATGGTATATTCGATCACCCGGATGAAGACTACGTTCAACTTCTTTATTACATTTTCCTTGACTTTGAGTGACCATTCAGTAGGGAGCTTTCACAACTTTTGTTTAACCGGTTTAAATTTCGGGAGAGTTGGAATCTCGTGCTGAACTATTACGGGATCGATATCGAGCATGTCATCATAGTATTATGCAAAGATGTCCACAAATTCCTTTAGCAACTCCTCGAATTGCCCATGCTCATGCTTGTTAAGGGTGGACCCTATCTTAATCTCGTGTTGTGAGCTACTAGAATTGAGATTGATAACAACAGTTTCAACCTCATTAATTTGAATGCGGTTATGTTATTTGTTATTAACCTTATGAAATCAGTTAAGAATTGTTCATTTGCAAAATAATCATCATCAAGAGTTTAATTAGAATCAATATAATTAATGTAAGGCACAATAAGATAGTCAAAATCCTCATTTATTTCATTTTTAGAGAAAAACATCATCGAGAACCTCATCAAAAGAGGTCTCAATTACATTTTTATCAGAAAAAAAAAAGAGGAACAACAATAGATGAAGAGAGAGGGTAAACAGTCAGGTTGGGTTGCATCTCAGCAGGTGGGACTGGTATAGTATTCTAGCTAAGAATAGGCACATCAGTGGCCTTGATAAGAATGGACGGGTCTGACGATGTAGCGTCTGAATGGATCATGCAGTCTGTTAGCCCTAGTGTTTGCAGATTCAACGGGTCTTTGTAATCACATTCCTTGGAGACCAAGGAAATGGCTACGACTTTCTGAGTGATAGGTTTCACCTAATGCTAGCAGTCTTCATCCCAGGAGTAGTTTTCTTGAAGAATATTTCCATCCCTAGCTTCATCTTATTATCCACGTGATCATATCATGATTCAGAAAAGCCACAGAAAGGGAAGTCTTCACCTTATTTGATGAATCTCCTTCAAGGAATCCCTCAGGATAGTCTTGGCATCTTTAAAACTTCTATTCAACCATGGTTGGCAGAGCATTTTGAGTTCTTCTAGTGAAGGTCGATAACCCAGTCCACACGGGGGAAAGGCCTTGTTCAAGATTATAGGCTCTAGTATCCCTTATTGACGTCGCCCCAGCTCCAATCCGGGCATAAAGTGAATATTCTTAAACTGTTAGAAAGGGGATTCGAAGCCCATCAAAGTTTCGTTTAGATTTCACTCGGGTGAAGAAGGTGATTATGGTCAAAACGAGGCTCGAGAGTGCCTGATGGCCTCTAGATCATTATTTACAATAAAACGGATCGTTCATCCAAATCGTAAGGATGATTAGCGAATGAGGTCGATCATTAAAAAGGAGATTTAGAGAACTTCAAAGATTTATTGATCTTTTGCTTTGATGATAAAGTTAATCGAAGTCAAACGGGGCCTAATGGTGCCTAGGGACCCCTAGATCGGTACTCGAAGTATGACCTAGGGTTCTATGGTGAAGGAGGAAGTGTTAGGAACCTAAGGAGAGTCTTAGGGGGTCCTATAATGTGGTGTCTACACATGCAAATGATCGCAACAACCGAACTACGTATACTTTGATCTTGTGGATACACGAGTACATAGGGGCAATACCGAGTCCTTCTAAAGAGAATGAGACTCGACAATATATTTGTCGATATGTTCTCACCATAGAGATGCACCTATCTTCTATAGTACCTGTTAAACCCCTTCTCACACCCTGATTAAGATATCAAACTATCTCAAACCGTAATTTCTAGCATATACAAATGCACATACACTTTTAATGGCTTACCGTTATACAAGCCGAGATCTCACACATTCATACCTATACATACTAACGATCATTTATTATTCGGATACACTATTCACACACAAGCACTCGTGTGTACCCACACCATTTTAAGTCAAGTTCTTGTACCTCTCGCTAATATCACCATTTTATATCTAAGCTCCTATTGTCATTTTAAGGGACTCTCAAATTAAGGTCTTTCATCGTGTTCAAAAATAAACTAAATGTCATCATATAATATAAAGAGAGATAATAAGTATATTTATTAGGTAACATAAAGAGCAAGTCGGGTGCCTTATACCTTCTTCACTCGTAACCTAGTTCCTGAACCCACAATAAGAATTTCTAGATCACAGACCTAAATTGTCCTTAAGATTATCCCGAAAAGGTAACCTGAACTTTTTTTATATATAAAATAAACTAGCTACCCTGAACAACCGATAACCCCTCACGCGGAATACTTAAGTTTATGCCTAAACAGTGGTGTGGCATAAAAACTGGATATGGTGTCGAATAGCTTCCAGGGGAAATCATCAAGCATTGAACCGATAATCTGACCTTAGGAAAAAATGGAGAATCGAGAAACAAGCACACTTACATCCCTGTTGGGATCAATAAACCAAGAAAAGCGTTTTGCCTGCTCACAGCATCTCGATATTCCTCCGAGTCTCGTCTGGGGACCATAAAACTACCTTATCCTTCTTTTCAACATTAGAAACTTCAAATCTTGATTTTGAGTTTTTAACTTTCTCATTTGTTGGTTCTACCTAACGAATGCCATGTTTTTCATTTTTTATTTGAGCATGATTCATTGAAATGTTATATAGAACACAAGTTCTATCAAACATATCAATCCTCAAATCAATTTTTAAAATTTCATTTTGATGTTGTATCTCTTCATTTTCTTTTAAAATGGCCTCATTTTGGTTTCTCAAAGAATCACACTTCTATTTCAAAACATCAACTTCCTTTTTTAGTTGTAAACATTCCAATCGAAAACATCTAATCTTTTCATATTTATCATTATGTTCACTTTGGAAATTTTTCATTTTGTTCAAAATCTTCATGTTTGACTTTTTAAGTTTTAAAAACTCTTAATAGAGTTCAACAAAGTCCTCATGGATGTCATTCACTTCATCATCATTACCTTCAAGTGATCAAGGAATGGAGGTGTGTGAAACCTTGCTAAAAGATGAAGAATAATTACTAAGTGACTTGTCATTGGAAGTTTTTTTTCCTATTATTTCTCACAACACTCTTTAAAGACATCATCTATGCACGAATATTCTCACTCTCATCTAATCTCACCATGAAAGAGATGTCACTCCCACTTTCCTCAGTAATAGTGCTCTCCTCAATCTTACTATCGAAGCCACTCAAACTGGCCTTGTAGACCTTATTCTTCTTGTCTAACTCCTTGTTCTTCTTGAACTTTAGTAAATGTGTTGGACATTCATGTATATGGTGTCCTACACCTCTACGTCCATAGAAATTATATTCATTCTTAACTTTATGCTTTTTATAACCACTACTGTCTCCATAAGAAACATATTCAGTGGACTTGTTTGGATTTGGCTTAAATTTTCTACGATTTTAAAAAAATTATTACTGTTCTTGTAGAATATGCTAAATATTTCACAAAAACGGCCATGTTCACCTTAACATTTTCTTTGGTCTTCTCCTCACTTCTTCATGACGAACTCTCCTTCAATTCTACCACAAAAGCTAAATCCTTCTTAGGTTTTATCATACCTACACTCTCCTCATGGTCACATTTTTTAAGTGAACTAACTAAGTCCTCCAAGCTACATATGTTTGCGTCTTTAACCTCATTTAGGATAGTTACCTTGGTCCTAAACCTCGAAGTTAAAGTCCTAAGAAACTTATTAGAAACTTTTTTCTCCAAAATTTTCTCACCGAGATTTAAAGAATCATTGATAACTTAGCTTATTCTCGTATAGTAGTTGTTAAAAGTCTCTTCTTCACTCATTCTCATCGTTTCGAATTTTATCGCTATGTTTTTCAACATAGCTCTCTTAACACTTAAAGTTACCTCTTGTATCACTCGAAAACTACCGCAATCCTTTCTATCCAATTTACAAAATATAATATACTTTTATTCATGATTACTAACGGATGCGAACAAATCGTTCAAACTAATGGAATGGTATTAAAAATCCACCAAATTTGTATCGATCCATAATACACTTGGATTTTTAATTCTAATTCCATCCTCTTCAATAATAGGATATGACTAACCATCCTATCTGCTCATCCACACTCTTTCATATTTAGATATCAAATGCATTCTCATTTTCACCTTCCAATGACCATAATTCTATCCATCAAAATAAGGTGGCCGATTAGTAGAGTTACGATCCTGATATTGATCCATCAATCACAAAACAACAACTACTCACAAGAAAAAGATATATGAGTAACAAACACAATGAACACACAACAAAAGCAAGATACAATTATTAGCACGTGAATGTAAATAAGAGCGACTTCTCTGACACCAATTGAGTATTAAAAATGTAAAATCTTATATTGTATATATATATATATATATATATATAAAGTAGGAAACTTATGTATGTCACAAGTTGAAACTATGATGTCATCTTTATAGGTTTTTTCTGCACTTCTTATTTTACCCCTCAAACAATTGATTTCCCCACTTTTGACACACTCTAATTTATTTTCCCCTTTCTTCAAAATTCAAAAAATAAGGGTAGATTAGTCTTCCACCATTTTCTCCCTTACGAGTTGTGATTTTTCCACTAAATCATGAAATGAATGGCTCTGATCAGTTTAGAAAGAAACGAGGATGCTTCGTATCTCAGACCCACTTCTCAAGATACCTACCGCTAAAAAATGCAGTGCACTTTAATTTTAATGTATTTTCTTCTCTCGCGGCTTCCAATGCAAACTCAATTTATTATTACCTCTTTCCAACAAATATCTTATCACTCTCTCTCTCTCTCTACAAAACCCAAACAAACCAAACATCTCCCTCTCCCGTGTCCCATATCTTACGCACCCACCTCTTATCAAATATAAAGACTCTCTCTCTCACTCTGTTTTGAAAAGATTTGTTGTCTTCAAACACACCCACGAGAAGTATTGTGGCTTATTCACCCCTCTGGTGACAGGATCTGACTTCCCGGCAGCCTTAGTAGGCACCTACTTTATTGATCCCATGAGATAAGCCTCAATCTCCCCTTGAAGGGCTGCAATTGTCGTGCTTTTAATCCTGAGATAGAAGTACTGTGGCTTCTTTTCCCCTCCGATGGACAGAGCTAACTTCCCGACAGCCTTGGTAAGCAACTACCTCTTTGCTACAGATGGAATCAAGTATTTTTTACACGTTCGTTTGGGATCTGAAGTTGCGATGTTGCAGGCACATTTTGCAAGCACGTTCGTTTATTTGGGAGCAAATTTGTAATAATTTTTTACAAGCGCGTTCGTTTTTTTACATGTTTTTTTGCAGGCATGTTCTTTTGGGAGTAAATTTCTTACAGAGGTCCCAAATTTTTTACACGTTCGTTTGGGAGCAAATTTATAATAATTTGGATGTTTATTTTGCAGGCAATAGCCCAAACTCCCATCTTTCCATTATCGATTTCTTTCTCAGAAAATACATGTTACAAGGTTTAAGATTCAAAGATGCATTTTACTCTCACAAGAGGTACTTTTTTGGTAACGGTTCGAGCTGTTCATTACTACTGTTGTTGCTTCATTTGGTTAAGTGCCAATGGGTGGGCGATTTTTTTAATATATTTTTTTTTATCCATTTCCTTATAGTTTTGAAAAACAGTTGTATATTTGATCGATTATGAGTGATGATTTCTAACCAAGACATTTAAAAAAAAGATTTCAGTGTATTTTACAAGATCAGAGACTTCATTTGGGATCTGAAGTTGATATGTCTCTCCTTACCCACGTTCGTTTTAGGGTTGCCTGAACTGAGAGTTCGACATACAGGATAGGGGTTCAAGTTTTTTAAAATCCCTAATGATACTCTCAGGGGTTTGAAATTAGGACGGGGGTTCAACATACAAGACAGGGGTTCAAATTTTTTAAATATTAATGTTGTGTTTTTTTTAGTTTTTTTTTAAACAACTAATCTTTTCACGAGTTTATGTTTATTTTGTAAGAAAGTTCAGTTCAGGATTTTTTTATGTTTGGGACCTCTGTCTTTGAAGTAGCTTTTGAAGGTTGTGAGAAGGTAACCAAGTTTTGATCTGTCTCTTTAATTTTATCTATTTATGTTGCTACATAGACTTTATTGACACTAAGTTTTGAGGATGAATAAGTCTTGGTGGTGCGCTGCATAAATGTTTTACACGAGTTTTTTCTAATTCGTATGGTGGAATGGCGCGGATCACGAGTTTTAATAATAGCTCAGTGCCACATGAACAATTACTATGTGACTCATTTCGGCAGTGAAATCATTTTCAATGGTTTTTAGTTGAGCGGTGAATTGACCCGACTTTTTTTTATTCAAGTACCTTTTCATTTCAGTTTGGATACACTCTAAAAAGTGTGTTTACTTATTTTTGGTTTAAATAGTATGCTTTGGGTGTATGGGTACAGATTATTTTTAGGTATGCGGTATATCTTTCTTTTCTTCTATTTTCATAGTTTTAGTTGGATGGCATTGAAAGTTTAAATTCGGGAATTGTTATAAGTTGCATTAATGTTTTATGTTGTCTCTGACAAATTAGTGGGTGGTAACAAACAATTTTTGTCTTTGAATATGAGAGCAATTTAAGGACCCTTTATGTGTGAATATAGATGCGTTTTTGTTTTTAATTTTATTTCCATCATTCACATATTTATTATCCCTTTATGTGGCTATTTATATATGATAGAATACTTATAACTGGTACTTTAACTGTGTGCAGAAACTATATTGGCCTAGAGTTGATAGCTGAAGAATTCATTTATTGGGGGATCCTTTATATTTCTCACTAACAATACAAATCAACCGTAGTTTCTCACGAACTAAGTCGCTACTCTACGTTTCAAAACATGATTCAAAATTGTTTTTATGGTTTGAAATTAAGTTTCATTCAGAATATGGGTTTGAATATATGGTATTTTTGGCTTTGAAAATCGGGTTTTTGTTCAATCCGTGTTCGTTATGTTTCCCAGCTCACTCCATAGTTGAAGTTGTGGGGTTTCCCAGTTCAGAATATGGGTTTGAATATATGGTTGAGTGTTCAGAAAATTATTGTGACAGGTATTTGTTTTTTATTGATGCATATTTTGGTATTTATTTTGTAAGTCGTGTGATGGGTGAAAAATGTTTATGGAATGTTATTGTCTATTTTTTAAATTTAGTTCTCATTATCCTGCGACCACTATTTTAATTTTTTAAAACATCCGATCCTGTGTAAACTCCCTCTTTTGAGGACTTATCTAGCATGGGCCGTCCTCTCTTCTTATGAGTTCTGGAGCATAATATAACACCATATAAGTTGCAGTCTGACAATTTATTAAAAAATTATTTTTTATTTTGTTGCGGAACGAAATTTTTTTCTTTTTGCAATTACGTAGTTTATAATTTTTTGCCATTTTGTGATTATCAGCGTGCCTTCGGGCACTGGCATACCCTAGTGTATATATATATATATATATATATATATATATATATATAATTTGGCTAAATTTTGGGATAAAATATTTAAGTAGTATAGTCATTTGAGCCTCATAGGCTTGAATCGTAGTGCGACGTGTTCATTTAGACTACATGGACCCTTGGACTAGAATATAATTAAATCCTCTCTATAACACAAGACTTCCGTTGCCACATACTTTGAAGATGTATCCTTTTGGTAGTTCTGTGATTGAACATTTGGCTACACACACTTGCACCTATTTTTTAATATGGTAAACAGGTGAAATATCTTTGAAATGAATTGTTTTATCCAAGTGGGAGATGACCGGATCTTATTTGCTATGATTTGAAGCTTTTTAACATTTTTGCTTCAAATCATTCGCACG
Source organism: Sambucus nigra (assembly GCA_949130495.1). Classification (NCBI taxonomy): domain Eukaryota; kingdom Viridiplantae; phylum Streptophyta; class Magnoliopsida; order Dipsacales; family Adoxaceae; genus Sambucus; species Sambucus nigra. The sequence goes on from OX422210.1 coordinate 210,813,280, forward strand.
GTCCTATTTGTGTCGGTGCGCACGGTTATGCCAACAATTCTGCACTAGTTGAAATTGTGTACTTGTCAAAAGTCAACCGTGCTCATTGTGGAGAAAATTTTCAAATTTTTCCTATAAATAGATCCATTTCCCTCCCATTTTAAAATTTTTGAAAACCTCACAACTCAAATACACTATTGAGAGTATTTTTGAGGTTGAGAGATTTTAAATTGCCTCGTTTATTCCAATTTCACTTGTTCCCTCCAAATTTCATAAAACTTGGACCTATACTTGATCAATATTTTGAGAGAAAATTGATATTATTTTGGTTTAGATCCACATAGCATTGTTTAATTCAATCCACATATACACTTGACTTGAAATATATATCCCTCCTAGATCTTGAATTAGAGGTTCTTCGATTTATTAGAATAATTGGAGCATGGAATCCAAAGAGAAGAATGAAGTTTCTCATTCACTTTGTGTAGATCAAGGTGTATTTCTACATTCAATGGGAAAAAGTTCAAAGTTTCTCATCCCCAGACACACTGCCGATAGGCAGAGAAATGGGTTTGCCATTCGGTAACCTCATGGAGATTTCTCAGAAAAATGGTCGTAAAATGCAATCCATAAGTCCAAATCGCACATGAGACATACTGTTGGAAAGGGTAATCAGAGACCTTAAAGAATCCATTGGGCCACTCCCTAGTTCGGGAGTTAACTTTGGTCAAGTGAGGCTCGGTAGTGCCCAAAGATCTTTAGGACAGGAGATTCCTGGAGGAAAATGGATTGTTCATTCGAACTGTAAGGCTGATTCATGCATGGGATGAACAGTTAAAAAGATAATTTAGAGCTCTTCGAAGATTCATTCATCCTCGTTTGTTTTGGAGAGTTAGTCTTTGTCAAATGGGGCCCGAAAGCGCCTGGTGACCCTTCAAAGTAAAATGAGTCGTCCGTCTGTACCATATGGTTGATTCACACATGGGGCAAACTTTTGTAGAGGGTATTCAATGCCCTTTAAGAATTTATTTAGTCTCATTCCATATAAAGAGTTAACAGGAGTCAAATAGAGTCTAGGAGCACTCGGTGGCCTTGGAATTAGTTTTGGGGGGGAAACAAATCGTTCGTCCGAATGGTAAGTTCGATTCGCACATGGGGTGGACCACTGGAAAGGGGATTCAAATACCTTCAAAGTTTCATGAGATTTTTCTCATATGATGAGGTAAATTGGGTTCAAAATGGGGCCTGGGAGTGTCGTGGCCTCCAGATCATTTTTCAATAACAAAACGGACCATTCGTCCAAACCGTAAGGCTGAGCTGATTTATGCATGAGGTAGACCATTGGAAAGGGGATTTAGAAACCTTCAAATATTAATTGGGATTTCACTCTGGAAAGAAAGTTTACCATAGTCAAACGGGGCTAGAGGGAGCCCGGTGGCCTCTAGATTGATACTCAGAGTATGACCTAGGGTTCTATGGTGAAGGAGGAAGTCTTAGGGAATTAAGGAGGGTCATAGGGGGTCCTAGAATGTGATTTCTACAGAGACAATTTGTGGGTGACCTTGGAAAAAGTGGAAGTCATTGAAGATACACCATATGGATGTTTGGTAAGGAGGTCGATTGTGCGGACCAAAGGGAAGCGGATGAGCGATTTAGTGGGTCGAGATCAATTCTGAGGACCTAAGGTAATGCTGGGGATAATCGATTCTGTGAGTTGAGGTTAATTATAAGGACCTAAAGTTGGATGGCCAATTCTGAGGGCCGAGGTTAATTTTGAGGATCTAAAGTTTTGCTAATCGATTCTACGGGTCGAGGTTAATTCTGATGACCTATAGTGATGATGACCAATTCTAAGGGCCGAGGTAAATTCTGAGGACCTAAAGTTGGATGATCGATTCTGCGGGTCGAGGTCAATTCTGAAAATCTAAAGTTATGACAACCAATTATGCGAGCCCAGATCAATTATGTGTTCCTAAAGTTGAGAAGATTGATTTTGAGGGTTAAGATCCATTTTGAGGACCTAAAGTTGGGACAACCAATTTTAAGGGTCGAGGTTAATTCTGAGGACCAAAAGTTGGAGTTGCACTTCTTGTGAGTCTTTTGTACTTGTGGTTTTGTCATTTTGAGATTCTGATGGGGAAAGTCATCTTACTGGAGATCATGTCTTTTAGGAGGAGATAGATTTATTCTGGAAATTTTGCTGAGGATTTGGGAGGATATTATGTAATCCTGTTGCGGAGGCATTTGATTTTGGGTTCCGCTGGGAATTATAGTGGACCTTTTTTAGGGATTCACCATTTTTTAGCATATGTTTTAGGGTTTGTGTTGGTGGTAAGACTGTGATATTAATTTGGCAGGGGATTGTAGGAGCTTAAAATGGTTTTCTTGGTGAAGAAATTTTTTAATACTTGTATGGCAGTTTTAGGAATTTTTTAGAGAATTTTTGGATTTTTTTTGGCATTTTTTATACAAAATTTTGGGGGGTATGCCGACCAACATATGGTACGGGATACCATTTGGAAAGTGGCGTGGTCTCCTGGGCTTCCTTGTGTAGAGGAAAAGGTAGGTTCCGATCGGTATTGGTAGGGGTCTATCGATCGGCATGCCGTTTGGAATCCTATAAAAAGAGGGAAAACCCTCCTCATTTTTCACATCTTTTTGCATCTGATTCTTCTGTTTCTTCTCTTGATAGTTTGTTTCTAAGTATTTCTTTCTTCAATACTTCAAATGGAAGGTTTTTCAAGAGAGGGATATAACTTAGAGTGGTTTAGTGTTGATTATTGGGCGGGCCTAGAGTGGCGAGCTAGGGAGCCCCTTGCTTTGGGCAACAAAAATGCCTTTGATTTATTTGATCCAGTAGCTAAGATCACTTTTTTCTGCATGAGCCGTCACATTACCAATCTTCTAGGGTGAGTAACCCTAATGGCTATAAAAGTATACTGACCTTTGGCATTATTTTTTTCTTTTTCTTATTTTTTTATTTTCTTATGCTGATGAAAGTGTTTTTTCATTTGTTTTTGGTTTTGCCAGACTGACATCACTCCTTTAAGCCTGCGTTCCAGGGGGATGATAGGGTTGAAGGATGTGTGGGAGAGTCTTTCGACAACGGTGCGCTGGGTAGTTATGTCTCTTGGCTTTGACAACTTAGCACGGGCTTTGGATGAGACAGCGTGTTCCACTATGGTTTTATGCGTGTTAGGAGAGAGGTGGTGGAAACTATCCACACCATTTTTTGGGTTTTGGGAGATGATCATGACTCCCATAGACGTGTAGCAGCTGCTGGGAATAGATTGTAAGGATGTGCAAATTAAGGTGGACCGTACGGCAAGGTTGATGTTAGAGGCGATTCAGGTAGCTTTGAAGGATGTGGGTATGATAGTTTTTGGTTATTCTATCCGCATTTACTCTTTAAAGGAGGTTCTTTTTAGTTAGAGGATTGATAAGATGGATGACTGATAGGTGAGTTAGATGTCTCGATTATTTATCTTGCATTTGTTGGGAGATTTCTTGGGGGCAACGAGTGGCGACGTTGTTCATCACTGGTTCTTGCCATTTTTGAGGATCTTTTTGGATGTCTTATTTTATGATTGGGGGAGCCTGACCTTAGCGAACTTTTATTCTTCTCTGGATGCATTCCGTCGATGCTGCTGGAAGACCTTTACGGGGGCCACGTACTTGTTAGAGCTAATTCTCATATTTTCTTTTCTTGTATTTTCTTGCATTTTCTTTTTGGTTTATTCTGATTGCTGACTCTTGTCGCTAGGACTTAGTCTCTATATGAACCTCCCATCTTGGTTAAGGGGCTCACTCCATCTCCCTACTAGTCTCACTCTACTCTACGCTTTTGTGGGCATTGGGAGCTTTGTCTTCTCCCCCTTATTTTTGCTTGGGCTTTTTTCCTTATCTCATACAAATTAAATAATAAGAGAAAAGATTTTTACATCTCTCTCTCTTTTTCTCTGATTTTTGCATTGCCAAAATAACCTTGCTCTTCAATTATAGTAGGTAACGTTTGAAACACAACTCCGAGTTCAAGCGGAGTAGCTTAAGGCTGCATACGTGGTTCTATAACGTTATTTGGCTCAATGAAAAGTTGATAGCCCTGAAAGATGAGGACTTGGGGAACTTCTGCTGGATATACCAGTGGAAAAAGTCCAATAGGCAGTAGAACTAGTCTTTGTATCTGGCGGTAGTGCGACAGGCCCTGAACACTTTGGCGAGTGACCAGGTTACTTATTTGTTCTTTTGAATCCTCTACTGGCATTTTCTTTCTTTATATGAATATTGATCCTTTTGTCGGGGCTTGCAGGTGACCTTTTATCCCTGGGGGATGGTTCCTCGGTACAAAAGGGTGGCATGCGTGGGCAGATGTGACGACTAATGGCACAAGAGTTTGGGTACTCTTAGTACATGGGGGAGAGGGTTATGTGGCATATAGTGGAGTATAAGGTGGATGTCCCACCGATTGTGCCTTCGATGTACATGAGGCAGGTGATGGAGATATTGAATGATGCCAGGATGGCGGCAATGCTAGATAAGGCTTATTCGATCTATACGGATATAGTGGCAACTTATGACTACCTCAATTTTGTGATGAGATGGTTGATGCCATCAAGTATTTATGACATGGTGAACATTGTTCCACCTCCTATGGCTTTGAACAGGGGTACTAGTAGGCCGGTGGGATCCACCCACGGCACAGGTGGCACGTCATCAGCGACGGCGGTGGTAGATGAGGCTCGGCTCATTAAGGTTACTCCACCCTCCTATAACTTTTAGTTGACTAAGGGGGATCACCGAGCCTTCCGTATCACCCTAATTCAGCGAATCCGTGGCTAATGGGGCTTACTGTGGATGTCCTTCAGCCTAAGGTATACTTTTCTCTTTTCTTTCCATGTCTCCTTTTTATTCTTGCTTTCTCTTTTTACATGAATGATTTGGCTTTTGGTTATGTGGTTTTTTCGGCAGCATGTTCGGGTGCCAACTACTTGGTTGAAGGACATTTGGGACAGGGTGGCCTCTACGTCTGCCTGTTGTCAAACCCCGCCTAATTCTGGTGTCGTCCACCACCAAAACTAAGTTGGGCGCTAGTAAATAAATACCATTCTTAGCATGAGATAGATATGAGACATAATAAAATCAATCCATAAGATAAATATTTGAATCAATCCCAAATGATAATAACAACTGAACGACAAAAGATCCATCACATGCTAAAACTTTAAAGAAATCCAATCTCCAAAAATGATTTAATTAAAACTGAGTAATAATCAACTATGAATAATCTAACTGAAATCCTGTAAGAACTTTGGAACTGAATGGCCCAATAAAACCCAAATGAAGTCTCAAAATGAAATACGACAGAAAAGAAAGTCTAACTAAACAAATCGATAAAAGGAATAAACTCCAGCTGCACCTCCAAACGATAGCCAATAAATCATATGCAGCTACTCCAGCACTAATACCTGGAAATGTTAGCCAACGCAAGAGGTCAGAGCCTGGAGCATTAATACACACTAGTACCCTCAAATAGGGTTCGTGAACCCAGACAGTAACATTATACGCAATAATTATCACAATAGAGTACTTTAATTGTGAATATAATTAAACGTGGGAAAGATAAATTTCTAACCACCCCCATAGATTCTGATGAAAACACATTAATATCATTTTAATTATCCCACAGCCCCAAAGTGTTAATTTTATTAAATTAACCCAAATATTCATTTGTCAATTTATTTCGCTTAAAAACAGAGGTCCTCCAGCCTCGGGTGATTTATCCACCACATCCCCTCGCCAAAATGTCAGTTGGTCCGTTTAAACTGTCGATCCCTGCTACATGACGAGGTTCCACACACGACACGATATAAAATGTCGGCTAGTCCGTTTAAATTTTGGGCCCTCGTTGATTATGATGTTAATATATTTTAATACTCATTTTATTATCTTAGGTATTAAATTCTAAATTTCTCAATTATCAAAATTACCCCACCCTTTTTATCGATGTGAGATCCTCAAAATACCCCTTAGTCCCATACCTAAGGGCCTCAAAGTACATATACGTCATGTCCTGCGTATAATATGAATTTTCAATATAAAATACTTCCTAGTCTCATGCCTAGGCTAATGCGACGATAATAGGACAAAAAAATCACCCCACCCCCGGAATATAAAATCCCCGTGAATTTACACTAACTAGTCCCATACCTAGCAAGCATAAATTATAATACCAAGGCCTACCCACTAGTCACATACCTAGTAAGCATCCTATAATCAAGGTGAGCAATATACTACCCAACAGCCCCTTGTCCCCGCGATGGCAAAAGTGAATAATAATAATCCACACCATATCATAAATCATAAACAATCATGACAATATAATAATAAAGGTCCCAAATTTAATTTAATTCAATTAATAGCATCGTCGCCATTTTCAACATAATTCATTCTATTCAATAATATGAATTACTTTAAGATGCGGTGATATTCAATATGACATAATCGTTCTCCTTTATAAATCTTTTAATTTTTATATAAGTGTGTTCGCGTCCCACATAACATATAAATAGTCCCATATCTTCTACATGCAAACCTACACCCCCAAAACCATAAAAAAACCAAATCTAACTTACGCACCCAAGGGTTTTAAGAATTAAATCACATTAAAAAGTTTAATCAAAACAGTCCCAAAAATTAGGGTCCACTTTCTAAAATTAGGTCGCTAATTGATTTTAATCAAAAACACATGATTAAGGATTTTGGCGAAACTTAAAACGTATAATACTAAAGGAAGTGAATAAAGTATTCGTGCCTGGAATTAGTTGGATAAAAATCTGAGTAGACGGTTAGATTCCTCCTGAGAAAAGACCAATTGGATCTTCTATACTTGAGTTAAAAGTTGTTAAAAGTTGGGGCTAGGGGTTGAATATGAGAGGAAATATGTTTGGAGAACCCTACTGGAGAAAAGTTTGAGAGAAAAGTGTTTTGAATGTCCCAGCCTTGTATCAGTTTTGATATTTAAAGGATTTAAGATATAGAATACAATTAGGACTCTAATCCACCCACTGCCTCCTGTCTCTCAAAGGACTAACAGTTGTCGTTCGAACGAGATGCTATGTCATTCGAACGACAGACATTGTCGTTTGAACAACCCCAACATCAAATAAAATCTTTAAAACACCGCCTTTACACTTGGAAAAATATTCTTTAACTCAATGAAAATGTACATGTTTGTTAAAACATTTTAAAAATCATTCTCACATTTTATTATAACTCCGATTTAATTCCGGTTGAAAATTTACTAGTCGAATATAAAAATCAACATGTTTAATTATTAAAGACCATTAAATCCAAAAAAAAAATTCAAATATTCCAATTGATTAATTAAATTAATTAATAAAAATACGGGATGTAACATACTTCCCCACTAGCAAAGGAACTTCGTCCTCAAAGATCAGCAATTCGTAATCGCGCAAAATAAAATAAGGCTCACATATGCCTACTCATAGAGTACTACAATTAGGCGCCCATACACCTAACCTACCCGAACGTAATCCATAACAAAAATTCAATATATATAATGCCTACATATATACGTTTTTAAGAAGGATTTTACGCACCGCGATACTCTACTAGCGACACAATATATCTTACTCTTCCTGAGGCTGAGGCACATAGAACCTCCCATAACCGATATTGGTTGGTGTTACGGCTACTCCCTGACCACTTGACGTTGTCGGTGCTGTTGGTGCTCCCAGAACACCTGTTCCGGTGAGAACTGGAGGCCTCAGTCCTTGTTGTCATTGTACCCCTTGACCTTGTTGCCCTTATGTGACTTGACCATGTTAAGCATGTGCCGCTTGGCCTTGTTGTCCTTCCCTCTAGTTACACCGAACTGCTCGAAGTCCTATTTTTTCACAGACAAGGCATGCACTCTTAATATCTCCTAAATTCATCCCCCTGTTTTACTGACCCTGTTGTCCTTAATTTTTTCTCGATTTCTTCCAAGCTTGGTCATTACGACCCTTATTCTCACCACCTTGTCCATTTAACTCTTGTCTCTTTCCCAACTTTTTTTTATAATTGGCCTTCTCTTGCCACAGTAACATTGCGACATCCACCATGTGTGCATAATTAGTGTACACTGGATTTCCCAACACCATCTGCCTAATCGACTAAGACATTCCCTTAATGAAACACTCCATTTTCTTCACCTTAGTGTTAACCTCCTCTGCTACAAACATAGATAAATTTGTGAAATCCTGCTCATACTCGACAATCAACTTTGAACCATTCTCCAAGTTCATAAATTCTCGCTTCTTCGCGTTCCTAACTGCATACGGAAAATACTTAATGTTAAAATTTATTAGAAAATCTTGATAACCCAACTGATCTTAATCCTCCGATGTGGTGGCACTCTCCCACCACTGTAAAGTATCCCCAATCATCTTAAATGTTGTTAACATTTGCTTCTGCACATTCGTGCAGTCCACCAACCACAAATCTCTTTCCGTGTCCCTCCTCCATTGGTGAGTAACCATTGGGTCAGATCCCCCTGCGAAGGTGGGAGGATTGCCCTTAAGAAAGCTGGTTCTCACCTTATCCCAAACCGAAACGGGTGTACCCTGTTGCGGGGCCTATAGATTCACCCATCTCCATAACAATCCTCGTGGGCTCACGAATGATGGCCGCTAACTCCTCGGCCTCCAAAACAATCTGTTGTTAGCTCTCCATAGTCGTGGGACCAGAAAGGTACTCCTCTCTCCTATTCCTAGCTCTCCTTGTGTTCGCCATCTGAAAAGATAGGAACAAAACAACATCAGACTCGAAAGGACTAAGTGTGTGAATAATCAAAAGGAAATAAAAGATAATCAATTCAAAAACTAAGACGGACTCATAACCTACGAGACCTAAGACCATGCTTTGATACCATCTGTCACACCCCGCCTAATTCTGGCGTCGGCCGCCACCAAAACTAAGCAAGGCGCGAGTAAATAAATACCATTATTAGCATGAGACAGATATGAGACATAATAAAATCAATCCATAAGATAAATATTAGAATCAATCCCAAATGATGACAACAAATGAACGATAAAAGATCAATCACATGCTAAAACTTCGAATAAATCCAATCTCCAAAAACGGTTTAATTAAAACTGAGTAATAATCAAGTATAAATAATCTAACTGAAATCCTCTAACAACTTTGGAATAGAATAGCCCAATAAAACCCAAATGAAGTCTCAAAATGAAATACGACAGAAAAGAAAGTCTAACTAAATAAATCGATAAAAGGAATAAACTCCAGCTGCACCTCCAAACGATAGCCAATAAATCATATGCAGCTACTCCAGCACTAATACCTGAAAATGTTAGCCAACGCAAGAGGTCAGAGCCTGGAGCATGAATACACACTAGTACCCTCAAATAGGGTCCGTGAACCCAGACAGTAACATTATACGCAATAATTATCACAATAGAGTACTTTAATTATGAATATAATTAAACGTGGGAAAGATAAATTTCTAACCACCCCCATAGATTCTGATAAAAACACATTAATATCATTTTAATTATCCCACAGCCCCAAAGTGTTAATTTTATTAAATTAACCCAAATATTCATTTGTCAATTTATTTCGCTTAAAAATAGAGGTCCTCCAGCCTCGGGTGATTTATCCACCACATCCCCTCGCCAAAATGTCAGTTGGTCCGTTTAAACTGTCGATCCCTGCTACATGACAAGGTTCCACACACGACACGATATAAAATGTTGGCTAGTCCGTTTAAATTTTGGGCCCTCGTTGATTATGATGTTAATATATTTTAATACTCGTTTTATTATCTTAGGTATTAAATTCTAAATTTCTCAATTATCAAAATTACCCCACCCTTTTTATCGATGTGAGATCCTCAAAATACCCCTTAGTCCCATACCTAAGGGCCTCAAAGTACATATATGTCATGTCCTGCGTATAATATGAATTTTCAATATAAAATACTTCCTAGTCTCATGCCTAGGCTAATGCGACGATAATAGGACATAAAAATCAGCCCACCTCCGGAATATAAAATCCCCACGAATTTACACTAACTAGTTCCATACCTAGCAATCATAAATTATAATATGAAGTCCTAACCACTAGTCCCATACCTAGTAGGCATCCTATAATCAAGGTGAGCAATATACCACACAAAAGACCCTCTTCCCCGTGATGGCAGAAGTGAATAATAATAGTCCACACCATATCATAAATCATTAACAATCATGACAATATAATCCTAAAGGTCCGAAATTTAATTTAATTGAATTAATACCACCGTCGTTGTTTTCAACATAAGTCATTCTATTCAATAATATGAATTCATTTAACATGCGATGATATTCAATATGACATAATCGTTCTCCTTTATAAATCTTCAAGCTTTTGTATAAGTGTGTTCGTGTCCCATATAACATATAAATAATCCCATAACTTCTACTTGCGAACCTATACCCCCAAAACTATAAAAACCCAAACCTAACTTACGCACCCAAGGGTTTCAAGAATTAAATCACGTTATAAAGTTTTATAAAAATAGCCCCAAAAATTAGTGTCCATTTTGTCTAATTAGGTTACTAATTGATTTTAATCAAAAACACATGATTAAGGATTTAGACGACACTTAAAATGCATAATACTAAAGGAAAGGAATAGGGTATTCATGCCTGAAATTAGTGGAATAAAAATCTAAGTAGACGGTTGGATTCTTCTTGAGAAAACATCAATTGGATCTTCAATGCTTGAGTTAAAACGTGTTAAAAGTTGGGTCCATGGGTTGAATATGAAAGGAAATATGTTTGGAGAACCCTACTAGAGAAAAGTTTGAGAGAAAAGTGTTTTGAAAGTCCCAGCTCGTGTCAGTTTTGGTATTTAAAGGATTTAAGAGATAGAATACAATTAGGACTCTAATCCACCCACAACCTCATGTTGCTCGAAAGATTGACAACTGTCATTCGAACGAGATGCTACGTCATTCGAACGACATACGCTGTCGTTTGAACGGCCCCAAAATCAAAATGAAAGATTTAAAACACCGCCTTTACACTTGAAAAAATATTCTTTAACTCAACAAAAACGTACCTGTTTTTAAAAATCATTCCAACATTTATTATAACTCCGATTTAATTTCGGTTGAAAATTTACTACTCAAATATAAAAATCAACATGTTTAATTATTAAAGACCATTAAATCCAAAATTTTATTTTTCTCAAATATTCCAATTAATTAATAAAAACACGGGGTGTTACACCTATATCAAGGACTATGTTCCTGTTCCTTCTTATTTAGTTATTCCTACTACCTTTAACGAGGGATCGGGTTTGAGGAGTGGAGGTTCTATAACTGGCTACCGGGGGAAGCGCGTTCATCGCATGGATTGAGGGGACGGAGAGAGAGAGAGAGAGAGGGATTCAGTTCGGGTTGAGTCCCACTGCTCTGTATTTTATTATTTCTTCTTCTACCTAAAAAGAACATAATTGCACAATGGTCCTTCCAATAAGAGTAGAATAAAAGGCGGGAAGGAGGTGTAGTTTTTCATCCATTCTCATTTTCTCTTCTTTTTTATTTCTTGCTTTTATTCCTTACTATTTCCAAAATGGTCTTTCCAATGAGTGTAGAATTATCTTAATACCTCAAGAGTTTAGAATCCATGTGCTTACAAAGTAGACTACAAATCATTCAATTTTCTTTGAGTCTCCTTATAGCCCAACCAGGCTATTGATTGGAACATGGCTGCAGCGTAATTGTGGTATCCTAAGGATCATGTTTTCTGCTTTGGCTTAGACGAGGTTTGTCCGACCTATGAAGAGTTTTCAGCCATGTTAGGAATTAATCCCAATGTATCGGCGGCCATGATCGAATTCTCTCAATCTCCTCGAGCACTAGTAGTAGAATTTTTCCATTTTTTCCCTTCGACGGCTTGAGCATTGGTCACTGGGGGGAATGATCTCTCTTTCGACTGTCATGTACTATTTGCATCTGAGGGATTTCAATGATGCAGGCCATGCTGAAGCTGTTGCTCTGGGCCTAACTTCGAGGCTCTTACTGGTGACAAGGAACCTAATGGTGGACCCTGAATTGGCTGCTACTACAGCGTGGATATCATATCGTCATAATCTTGCGACGGTGATACTGATAGATATCCTGAATGGTCTAGATGTTTGGTGGGAAGGTCACTCTGATTTTCTGAGAGTAGGCCCGATTATGGTGTTCATGTGGTTGGCTAAGAGATTCTGTTTGGCGGTTCCCCCTTAATATCCCTCGGCAGCAATGTCGAATTTCTTTACTCGATATTCCATTAATTTTGGTCCATCCATAGAAAACTAGGTAAATTGGTTTGTGCTGTACGGAGCTCGATTCCTTCGCTGGTCGGTGCCATGGTGGGGGAGTTATAGCTTAGTCTGGAACTAGGAGAATACCATTACATTCAGTTAGTTGGACTTCAATAGACCTCATTCTATTTCCCCTGGCAACTTCTAAGCCAAATCGGATGGGAGAAGATAGTGCCTCCCTGGGCACTAGACTTTTTTCCTATGGAAAACTTAACTGAATCCATGTGCATGAGGTTAGGTTCTCTATGGGATAATTATCGATCATCAACCCTTCCATCTTAATTCATAGGTAGGGTTTGGCAAGTGTCTAAAGACTATCTGAAATGGTTGTGGAAGGGAGTTATTACGAAGATCTTGGCGGAGGAGACCGACCAAAGGTGGTTTGTCCTTTTTGACACTATGGAGGGGGAGTAATGGTTTTGTCTAGGTTGGTCAGGGAATACCATTATATGGAGCACCTTCAGAATACCAATCAGGTAGGGGAAGTTTGGGGGGCTTATGGGGCAGATGATGATGGGTCTGGGTCTTCCAACAACTGCAGATAGGGTCTTTGTGAAGCTGGGTTCATTTCTTATGAAGCTTTTGTGACTAGATGTGTTTGTATGTTTTTGGTTTTTATTTCTAGGATTTAGGAATAATTTTAGGAAGTTTACTTTATGCTTATTTTAAGGACTGTTTGGTTAGCGGAGGGTGGTTGTTTTGACTCCCTGCGCTGATATTTCGTGTAATTGTACTGAATTCTCCCATTTTGAATAAAAAATAAATTTTGATCATATTGTTGTGCCTCTTGATGATTTATACATTTGAATTATCTATACCAATCACTAAGGCATACATAATCGCTTTGTTAATGTAAACGATAAAATGAATTGTTGTTCTTGGGGATAAGAAAATAATAGCATTTTATGAAAAATAAGGGGACCATGCCCATGTAAAGCGTATGAGCTGCCTACATACCTCTAGGGGTTTTAAAAAATTTCTAAGTTTCTTTTTAAAAGAAAAAAGTTTTTTGTAGGTTCAGGCCCCATGAAGTTCTGAGTAGGGGAAATGAAGATGTTTTAGAATGAAAGGGGGATGAGAGGATTCGTAGCTCATCGAGATTTTGCACTAAGAGTATAACTTTTTTAGATGGTCAGGGTATAATAGATGAGTCATCTCTTATTCATCAAGGCCAATGAGCATAGCGGCGCTGCCTGATAGGATCTTTTTTCATGATGTAGGAGGCACTCCAATTTGGCATGAATTTCCCTCTGGGGTCCCAGACGAGTTCTATGATTTCTTTAAGGGTTAAGTCTCCTTCTTGAACACCATGACCCTCGACTCTTCTCTTAAATGATCACGCTATCCAATGATGGTACCCTTGTATGTGGTATAGGGCCTTCAGTCTCTTTTCATCCAAGAGTGACAATTCATCAAGGCGGCTATTATATCAATCTTCCTCACTGACTTTGCTTTCAAGCATAACGAGCACTAAAGGTATTTCCAGCTCAACGGGTAGGATTGCTTCGATGTCGTATAATAAAGAGTAAGGGGTATCCCCAGTAAATGTCCTGAATGAAGTAAGGTAGCCCCAGAGAGCGTGAGATCGGCCCAATATCGATAACTCTCGATCATTTTGCTGATGATGGCTTTGAGGTTTTTATTGCACCATTGGTTTGGGGTCGATGGGTAGAATATGTATGCCTCTGGATCCCATACTTATCGACTAGCTTTGTGATCTCAGCCTCGAAATATAACCCATTATCTGATATTAGCTCATGAAGGACCCCGTATCGACAGATAATATTTTCTCGGATAAACTTGGTTACGTTCTTGGCAATCAGGACTACATATGACTCAGTTAGACCCAGTTGGTGAAGTAATCAATGGCAATTAGGATGAACTCATGGGAATTGGAAGCTTTGCGTGTGACCTTCCCTATGACGTCGACGCCCTAGGTGGAGAATGGCCAAGGAAAAGTCATGTTGTAGAATTCTAGAGGTGGTAAGTCCTGAAGATTTGCAAACTGCTGGCATTTGAGGCATCTTCAAATGTAGGCAGTGTAATACTGAACCATGGTGGTCCAATAATACCCTTGATGGATGATCTTCTTAGCAAGAATATAAACATTCATGTGGGGTCTGCATTCCCCGATGTGGATCTTCTGCGTCATTTCTTCAATTCCATTCCCTACAATTCAGTGCAAATGGGTTCCATCAAAGTTTCTTTTGAATAATTCTTTATGTCAGATAATATACTGGGAGATCAGTTTATGAAGAGTCGCACGGTCTTTCTTGTTGGAACCTCGGGGATATCTTTCATGTTTGAGGAGGCGCTAAATATCATAGTACCAACACTCAGCTATATCAGAATCTTCCTCTATGACAAGCTCAATATGGTAGTAGTAGGTTGGTAAAGATTATTTTTGGACTAGGAAGGGGCCATCGTTATTCCCTTGTGCATGTCGACCATGGAGGCTAAGGTAGTAAGGGAATCTGCTAAAGTGCTCTTCGCACAGGGCAAGTAGTGGAAGGTGATATCTCAAAACTGGGAGGCCATCCCTTCTAAGTAGGCGTGAAATGTTAAGAGCTTCTCGTCCTTAACTTTCTATCTTCTAAGTACTTGAATGATGATGAGGATGGAGTCCCCATAGACATTTAGGTATTTAATACCTTTTTGAGGGAGACTTTGAGGCCTATATTGCATGCCTCGTATGGAGTCATATTATTGGTGTAGGGAAAATTCAGCTTGATGGCAATGGGAATATGAAAGTCATCAAGAGAGATGAAGAGTATCCCCATTTTGTATCCCTTCTTATTGGCAGCGCCGTCAAAGAACATTTTCCATCGGAGGTCCTCCTGAGAGCTGCAGATAATATCTTCGTCCGGGAATTCAGAGACATAAACATCAACCTCTTCCATGGGGTATTCAGCAAGGTAATCGGAGATGGCTTTCTCTTTCATGGCTTTTTGTGTAACATACACGATATCAAACTCAGATAGAAACATCAACCATCGAGCCATTCGGCTAGATAGGGTTGGATTCTCAAGTAAGTATTTAATGGATTCCATTTGAGACACAAGTTTGATGGTAAAAGTGAGCATGTAGTGTCGTAGCTTTTGAGTGACCCAAACTATGGCAACATATTCTTTCTCCAATGCAGTATAGTTAACTTTGTACCTTGCCAACTTTCTACTGGCATAGTAAATCGATCTTTTTTACGGGTTTCTTCAACATACTGGACTAGAAAATCCCCTGTTACAGTATCTATTACTATCAAGTATAGGAGTATAGGGAGACCAGGTTGTAGTGGCATAAGTACTGGAGGTCGGGTAAGGTATTGCTTGATTCTATCAAAGGATTTCTAACAGAACTCATTCCCGGTTTTGGTAGAATCCTTTCGGAGTAGTTTGAAGATGGTTTCGCAATTAGAATTCAACTGGTTGATGAACTGGCTGATATACTGCAATTTTCCTAAGAATCCCCAAACTTCCTTCTCCATTCGGGGTGGTGGCATTTTGAGTATGGCTTTCAGTTTGGCAGGGTCTGCTTCAATCCCCATCTCGCTAACCATGAATCCGAAGAGCTTTCCTTTGGTGACATCAAAATTGCATTTATGTGGGTTTAATGAAATCTGATATCACCACAGTCGCTCGAAGAACTTTCGGAGGGTGGGGACATGACATTCCCGAGTCTTAGACTTAATAATCTTGTAGTCGTTATAGACTTCGACCTCTTTGTATATCAGAACATGAAAGATGGTTGTAGACACCCTTCAGTAGGTAGACCCTGCATTCTTGAGCCTGAATGGCGTAACCATATAACAAAAGGTCCCTAAAGGGATGATCAATGCAGTTTTTTTCCTGATGATCAGGGTGCAGCTTGATTTTAGTTGTATTCGACGAACGAATTATGGGTGTGACTGGTTGTGTTTTTTCCCTGATGATCAAGGTGTAGTTTTTTTCCAGCTTGGACTAAAATATCATTAAATCCTCTCTACAACACAGGACTTTCGTTGCCATATACTCTGAAGATGTATCCTTTTGGTAGTTCTATGATTGAACATTTGGCTACACACACTTGCACGTGTTTTTTCATATGGTAAACAGGTGAAATATCTTTGAAATGTATTGTTTTATCCAAGTGGGAGATGACCGGATCTTATTTTCTG
Organism: Sambucus nigra; assembly: GCA_949130495.1. Lineage (NCBI taxonomy): Eukaryota > Viridiplantae > Streptophyta > Magnoliopsida > Dipsacales > Adoxaceae > Sambucus > Sambucus nigra. The sequence continues at coordinate 210,829,784 of OX422210.1, forward strand.
TGATTTGAAGCTTTTTAATATTTTTGCTTCAAATCATTTGCACGGTCCTATTTGTGTCGGTGCGCACAGCTATGCCAACATTTCTACACTAGTTGAAACTGTGTACTTGTCAAAAGTCAATCGTGCCCATTGTGGAGAACATTTTCAAATTTTTCTTATAAATAGATCCATTTCCCTCCCATTTTAAAATTTTTGAAAACCTCACAACTCAAATACACTGCTGAGAGTATTTTTTAGGTTAAGAGATTTTAAATTGCCTTGTTTATTCCAATTTCACTTGTGTTATCGATCTAATGCTTTAATCACTTCACATAGCAATTGCATATGTTAAGAAAATTAAAACTGAAAGAAATTTTGAAATTGATCAAAAATTAACTCCCTCTAAGTTTGTCGAGCGTAAACATTTACTATTTAAACATACATCTTCAAGGAATCATGTGTTCAATACAAGCGTTAAACTCTAAATAAACATAGAGGAGGTGAATAGGCTTAATTGCAATATATCACCATTTATTTGAAAATGTCAATTCTCTATTCAAAGTTAATTGACCTGGAACATGTTATAACTTGGTGACGAGATACAAACCTTGGATTAATAACTCAATGAGTACATTCAATCAAAACTAGGACAATACACTAGAATCAAAAACATAAATTCAATTTTAATGAGTTACTCAAAATCTATGTGAGATCTACACGTACTTGTAATACCCTGTATTTTTATGACTTTTAATTTTTGGGGATTTATTAAATTTAATTAAAGATATTAATTTAATATTAATCCGAAAAATCATTTAAATACTTACTAGCGTGATGAGAGTTAGTAATTATTGGAATTGTGTTGTAAATTACTTTATGGGTAATGTACGTGGTGTAATTGAATTCAGTTAAAATTATCACGAGAATCAAATTTGATAATTTTGGAAATTTATCGGGACGCGCTTGTGTCGTGTCAGGATTAAATTCGAACTATTATAAGTGAATAAATTATAAGTCACTCGTATGGTCATTTTGAGTGTGTCAATGTGTTCGGAAGGGTCGAGATAGTCAAAATAATGTACCCGGGGATTTAGTTTGGGTCTCGTGGCGTTTCTAGGCCTAATTAACATCACGGGAGGGCGTTTTGGACATTTTACATTTTTGGGCATGAAAACCCATGAAATTCCTAAGAGTATATCAGATAATAGGAGTTGTCTTCTAGGTTTAGAACAACCAAAAACCTAATACGTCCATTGGAAGGGAAGAGGAGAAGCTCTCCAAGGAGTTCAAGGCCAAGAACTCCACCGTTTGCATCGCCGTCGATGACAAACTTTAGATCGTGCAACGAGGATCGCAACCACACCAATCTTGTCCACTAATCTGAACCAAGAATTCCCAGGCAAGTATCTATCTTGCTCTATTTCAGTTAATGCTTCAAGAATATTAGTTTATGGTTGATTAGGACTAGTTGTTTTGAAAGAAAGCTTGCATGGGAGACTTTAAATTGCATGTTGTAGAGATAAAAAGATGTATTCTGGAAATATAAATCACATGTAGAGGTTGAACCACGAAATTCATTGAATTAGGAGTAGAAAATCTGGAAAAAGAATGGTAAGAACTAAGTTAAAGGAATTATTAGGGTTCTTGTAATTTTCTCGATTTTAACCCATTTAATCCGTTATAATTGATGAAAACTCACATGTCTTACATAGAATAATCATTATCTGGGAACATAACACTTGTGGTGTAATTTGCTGGAAGTTTGGAAATTAAACATGACGATTTGAATGATTTTGGTATAGCATTCCCGTATCTGGAAATTCTGCAGATTCGCCATACCTGTTTGATCGATCGATCGACCCAAGAGCATCGATCGATCGACGCATCGATCGATCGAGCACCTGCCATCGATCGATCGACCCCTCCTGGAAAACTCAAATTTCCCTTTTTAAATAGGTTGTTCCAATTTAAATGAATAAAATCCTTAGACATTATGGTTAGAGTATTTTGGAATATAAGGAAGACCAGTAGGACTTTATACATATGGAATCTTTAATGTAAAACGAGATTAACATTTAACGGAGGGAGTACACTTAAGGAACAATGGGAACATGTGTCTAAAGAGTGAGACTCGTAAGGAAGTTACGTCGTAAAGTAAAAGAGTGCCTGCTGAAATTACACTTAGGGGAATAGGATTTCATTAGTGTTGAGAAGAAGGTTTGGAATAATTCCATTTAATAAGAATAAGAGACGAACCGTTATACGGAATAATCTAGTAATGTGTAATAAGAATAAATATCATATGTATGGGTAGTGAGTGTACCTAAATTTGAAATACGAATAGTAGTATACATACATGACTGTGTTTGTGTATATACTATATATGTGTAAAAATCATGCCCGCGCTACTTGCTATCACTGAGGTTACCGCGCGGGGACAGTCTTATCTCGATGGGACCTTTATGGGGGATATTGACTTGTACCCTAGCACATAGAAATCCTTGGTACAGGCTATCGGATCGATAGCCAGACGGTCCTAAGAGACGCGAGGGTATGTGCTGACCTCTTAGTGACTTGGAACTATGCTTCACCTCAATTTGGATGTATTTTGTGTTAATACAGTTTGAGAGTGATTCCGAACTAGTATTTACCTTAGTACGAGTGATACGGGGACTTGATAGCAGAGTATGCCAGCACCATAAATTTATGTGGGGTGCATATTGCATATATATATATATTATATGAGTGATTAATATATATATATAAACTTGAGATTTGGGAACTATCTTCTGTGATTAAAGGTAGGTAAGTAATGAATAATTATTTCAACTTGGGTATAAGTGTTTGAAAAACATGTGAAGCAAAAATGAGAAACTTTATAATCAAATGAGGCTTATGTGAGAGCCTTGCTGCTAACAAAATTAACTTCCTTAACCCTCTGAGATTGTCAGCATGAAATCTTGTGAGTAACTTAAGATAAGATAAACTATTGGGAGTAGTAGTGCGATAGGCGTGCACATTAGGAGAGAGGTGAGAATTTCTCAAGAGAGTGTCACACTAATATGATTGTTGCATTAGCCGGTAAGAATTTTAAATACTTGCTAAACTAAATATTTAAACTGTTTTACAATCGGGCTCTGACCCATTTCCTATTTTCTCTTCTCCCTTGTATATATATGTATATATTACAGGTGCCCAGCCACAGGGGTGTCTTGCATAGGATCCTTTGGAAGGAATGTACTGCAGCTTAGGTGGGAGTTGCAGGCCTCTTGCTTAGACGATCTCATTATTGATTCCACTTCTAATTTTATTTTATCCAGTTGGGCATGTATCGCCCTTTTCCATTACTCAGTTGGTTTTATCAGAGATTGTGGTTCGTTTATTTCCAGTATTTATACTTTGGGATTTATTATTGTCAGGATGTTTTCCTTTGAAGTTTTAAAGTTGGAATTAATTAGTTGGATGCTTAAATTGCTTGGATTATATTGTTCCGGCATAGTTGTTGTGTGATATTTAAACCATGGATTATGTAAGGTTTTAATTATTGGTTCTAAATTAAATTGGGAAATTGATGTCTTAAAAATGGTTTTGTCACTTAGCTTAATTATTTAGGGTGTTTAATTGGAAAAGTTATTTTTGCGATAGTGATGCTAGGAATGAACCAACCGTTCACCTTGGTTATAATTTAATAAAGGACTGATCACCCGGTATTTAATTAGGCGGGGTGTCACAGGTGGTATCAGAGCATCAGGTTCTAGTGTCCTTTAGGATCTGTACGGCTTACTTCGTTTTCAGCTTAGCGTTCTTGCTATAGAGCCCTATTTTTAGGATTGTCGAATTCTTGCTTTTACGTTTACGTCTTCAGCTATTTGAGATTTGATAATAACTGTAGACTAATAAATTGCTTTACATTTCAGATGCCTCCGAGACGCGCACCCAAGGATAGGTGTGCCCAAGTCAAGCATCCAGTAGCTCCAGATCAGCGAACGATGAACGCCACAGAAGTAGCCGCTATCGTTGCTCAGGCGGTGAATGTCGTGCTAGCGATAGTGCAGCAGGCTCCACCCTAGGTTCAGGCAGTGGAGCTGGTACCAGCACAGCTTCCATCTGCATGGGAGCGAGTTAGATATGCCTTCCAGAAGGCACATCCCCCAGAGTTTGCGGGTAGTTCGGATATTATTGTAGCCAGCCAATGGAAGAAAGATATCCAGAGGCATCTGCGCATGTACGAGTTCACGGACGTGCAGAAACAGCTGTTAGCTTCCTTTAAGCTAGTGGGGGCCGCTTTGCATTGGTGGGAATCCACTACAACTTTGGAGGAGAGGGATGTTATCACTATTCAGTCATTTTGGATGCGGTTTGACAGCAAATACTTTCCATCCGTCGTGCAGACGGAGATGAGGTGGAAGTTACTGAGTCTGAAACAGGAGAATTCGACTGTTGCTGAGTACGAAGAGGAGTTCACAAGGCTTCTCACTATAGTGCCAGATGAGGCACCCACTGAAGGGAAGAAGATACTGTTATTTGTAGACGGGTTGGCTTGGAGGATCCGCCAGCATCTTATAGGCAATCTGCCACTGAATACCTACACGGGCGTACTCAATGTTGCTTCATTACACTGCCAGAATCACCGCTTCCACCTACAGGGGAGCAAGAGAGAAGGAGAGTCCAACCAGCAGGGTAGGATAGGGGGTAGTGGTGCTAGTGGGGCACCGACATCTCAGGGGCAGACTCGTCAGCATGAACAGAGTTCCCATCAGGGGGACCCTGCAAAGCGATTCCGATCAGGTGACTCCAGGCAGGGATTTGGGGCATTTAGGTAGGGTCAGCAAGGCCAGCCTAATCAGTAGGGCCAGCATCGTCAGTCGCAGGGTCAACAACAGGGCCATCATGGCAAACAACGTTTTTAGTAGGGCCAATGGCGGGGTGGTAACAGCCAGCAGGGCCGTAATCAGCAGAGACAGTGGGGAGGAAATTTTAGGGGACGATGCTTCGGGTGTGGTAAAAATGGCCATAGACGCCATGATTGTCCAGAGGGAGATAGGTCCCCACAGCATCAGGGTGCCCGTAATGAGCCACAGAGGTCACTTTTTCCAGACACTCTCCCAGCGCCAGCTTAGGCACCAGCCCTACCAGCCATCCCAGCAGCTCCAGTGCAACAGGGGCAGTTATAGTACGGATGTGTCTATAACGTCCACCAGGCAGCAGCACCGCAGGTTCCACCCACGATTGAGGGTACGTTTCCTATCCATGGTACTATAGGTCGGGTTTTATTTGAAACTGGGGCGACATACTGTTTATAGCCACTCACTTTGCGAAGGCCTTAGGGTTATTAGCCACAGTAGAGAGCACTGTGACATGCGTAGACTCACCACTGGGAAATGGATCGTTAATCTTCTTTATATGTCGAGGTCTGGAAGTAGAGATTGGTAGCTTAATCTTACCAGCAGACATGTTAGTCTTAGATATGCATAAGCATGACATTATTATTGGTATGGATTGGATCGCAGCGTACGGAGCCATGATAGATTGTTTCGGTGGGAGTATTGTCTTTGTCCTTCCGGGGCAGGAGATGTTTGTAGTGGCAATGCGTCGCCCAGAGGGAGGCTCTATCGTTCATTTGTATTACATGGAGGAGGATACCTCTAAGGAGGTTGTGATTCCCTTAGACTCGATCCCAGTCATTCGTGAGTATTCTGATGTATTTCAGAAGATACCAGGCCTACCCCCCAGTCGAGAGATAGATTTTGTCATAGATTTATTACCGGATACTCGATCGATAGCATGCGCTCCATATCGCATGGCTCCGGTAGAAATGTGAGAGTTACGAGACCAGATAGAGCAGCTGTTAGGTCAGGGCTTCATTCGTAGGAGTACCTCACCTTGGGGTGCTCCAGTTTTGTTTGTGAAAAAGAGAGATGGTTCACTGAGGCTATGTGTGGACTACCGGGAGCTGAATAAGGTCACGATATGGAACAAATATCCGTTGCCTCGAATCGATGATCTGTTCGACCAGCTGAGGGGAGCAAATTTCTTTTCGAAGATAGATTTGAGGTCAGGATACCATCAGCTACGTATTAGGGAGCAGGATGTTTCGAAGACTGCTTTCTTGATGAGATATGGGTGCTACGAGTTCATAGTGATGCCATTTGGACTCACAAATGCTCTAGTCGTATTCATGGACTTGATCAACCGGGTGTTCAGAGAGTTCTTGGATCAGTTCGTCATCGTCTTCATAGATGACATTCTGATATATGCACACTGAGGAAGAGCATGCTGAGCACTTGAGACAGGTTCTTCAAATCCTACGAGAGCATCAGTTGTATGCTAAGTATGAAAAGTACGGATTCTAGTTACGGGAAGTGCAGTTCTTGGGTCTGAACAGGGGATAGCGGTTGACCCGAGTAAAGTGTCAGCGGTAAGGGAGTGGGGACAACCCACGATACCGACGGAAGTGCGTATTTTCTTGGGGTTAGCCGGGTACTACAGGAGATTCATTTGAGGGTTCTCTAAGATAGCGGTTCCATTGACGAACCTGACTCGCAAGGGGGTTCCATATGTTTGGGTCGATACTTGTCAATTGGCTTTCGACGAGATGAAAGACAATCTTACTTCGGCACTAGTCCTTGCTTTACCCAAGCCGTGCGTGGAGTATCTGGTTTACACCAACGCCTCCTTATGGGGACTCGGAGGAGTACTTCAGCAGGAGGAAAAGGCTATAGCTTTTGCCTCTCGCAAGCTTAAGCCACATGAGAGGAACTACCCCACACATGACCTAGAGTTAGAAGCGGTCATCTTTGCATTGAGAATATGGAGACACTATTTATTGGGGGAGAAATTTCGCTTGTTCACAGACCACAAGTCACTGCAGTACCTGTTCACTCAGCGAGAGCTGAATATACGTCAGCGCAGGTGGTTAAAATTTATGAAGGACTATCAGTTCGACATACCGTACCATCTGGGGTAGGCTAACGTAGTTGCTGATGCGTTGAGACGTAGAGCGGTAGACGATATAGCGGACATCTGGAAAGCAAAGTGGAAAGAGTTGGGTCACCAGGATGCGGTAGCCCGTTCCTTCATATCTGTCATGATAGTGACACCCGAGATTATTACGAGAGTAATACAGGCACAGACAGCAGACCCATTTTGCCAGGAGCAGATTATATGGCTTTTAGCTGAGGGTGATGAACCCTATTCTGTTAGATCCGATGGAGGGTTGAGGTTTAATGGGAGATTGGTGGTTCCATAAGGAACAAACTTACGTCATGCAGTGATGACCCAGTCTCACGGGTCCCAATTTGTGATGCATCCTAGGGGAGATAAGATGTACCAGGATATGAGGCGACGATACTGGTGGAGTAGGATGAAGAAGGATATTACGGAGTTTGTATCCAAGTGTTCTACTTGCCAATTGGTAAAAGTGGATCACCAGAAACCGTCTGTGTTGCTTCAACCGTTGGAAATACCCACGTGGAAGTGGGAGAGTATTTCCATGGATTTTATAACTGGGTTTCCTGCATCACAGCGGAGCCACGACTCCATCTGGGTGATTATGGACCGTTTGACCAAGGTGGCTCATTTTCTGTCGGTACGAACAGACTATACCACGGGTCAGTATGCTCAGTTGTTCATTGCTGAGATTGTTAGACTACATGGGGTGCCCCTGGATATTGTGTCAGGTAGAGATAAGATTTTCGTGTCGCATTTCTGGGAGAGCTTTCAGGAGGCCATGGGTACAGAGTTGAGGTTGAGTTCGGCTTATCACCCACAGACAGATGGGAAAATAGAGCGTACCAATCATATGTTGGAAGATATGCTACGCATGTGTGTCCTTGATTTTGGAGGAGGATGGGAGCCACATCTTCCACTGGTGGAGTTTGCTTATGATAACTCTTATCAGTTCACGATTGGCATGGCTCCATTTGAGGCATTGTACGGCAGGCCTTATCATTCCCTAACTTGTTGGCTAGAGGTGAGGGACAACAAGTTGCTCGGACCACAGTTAATTCAGGAAACCTCCGCTAGGATTGAGATTATCAGGAGTCACATTCGGGTAGCCCAGGACAGGCAGAAAAGCTACACCGATGCAAAATGATTCTTCTGCGAATTTAATGTGGGGGACTAAGTATTACTACGTGTATCTCCTATGAAAGGAGTGATGAGGTTTGGTAAGAAAGGGAAATTGGCCCCGAGGTACGTGGGACCATTTCCCATTATCGAGAGGATTGGGCCGATAGCATACAGATTGGGACTGCCAGAGCATTTACATCGCATTCACGATGTATTTCACATCTCGTCGTTGAGGCGATACCTTCGGGATGACATGTCCCACACCCACATCGTGATTGAGGAGATTGATTTACAGCCTGATAGCTCTTACAAGGAGAGGCCCGTGGCTATCCTAGACCATAGCGAAGGAAGAATGAGGTCAAAGGTAGTCCCACTTGTCCGGGTCCAGTGGGAGCATCATAATGTGGAGGAATCCACTTGGGAGCGTGAGGCGGACATTAGTGAGAAGTACCCAGAGTTATTCTTGCCAGGTATACCTTATTTTTTGAACTTCGAGACGAAATTCCGTTATTAGGGGGCAAGTATGTAATACCCCGTATTTTTATGACTTTTAATTTTGGGGGATTTATTAAATTTAATTAGAGATATTAATTTAATATTAATCGAAAAAATCATTTAAATACTTACTAGCGTGATGAGAGTTAGTAATTATTGGAATTGTGTTGTAAATTACTTTATGGGTAAAGTACGTGGTGTAATTGAATTCAGTAAAAATTATCACGAGAATCTAAGTTGATAATTTTGGAAATTTATCGGGACGCACTTGTATCATGTCGGGATTAAATTCAAACTATTAAAAGTGAATAAATTATAAGTCAATCTAATGGTCATTTTGAGTGCGTCAATGTGTCCGTAAGGGTCGAGATAGTCAAAATAAGGTACCCGGGGGTTTAGTTTAGGTCTCGGGGCATTTCTAGGCCTAATTAACATCCCGGGAGGGCGTTTTGGACATTTTACATTTTTGGGCATGAAAACCCACGAAATTCCTAAGAGTATATCAGATAATAGGAGTTGTCTTCTAGGGTTAGAATAACCAAAAACCTAAGACGGCCATTGGAAGGGAAGAGGAGAAGCTCTCCAAGGAGTTCAAGGACAAGAACTCCACCGTTTGCATCGTCGTCACCGCCAAACTTTAGATCGTGCAACGAGGATCACAACCACACCAATCTTGTCCACTAATCTGAACCAAGAATTCCTAGGCAAGTATCTATCCTTCTCTATTTCAGTTAATGCTTCAAGAATATTAGTCTAGGGTTGATTAGGACTAGTTCTTGTGAAAGAAAGCTTGCATGGGAGACTTTAAATTGCATGTTGTAGAGATAAAAAGATGTATTATGGAAATATAAATCACATGTAGAGGTTGAACCAAGAAATTCATTGAATTAGGAGTAGAAAATCTAGAAAAAGAATGGTAAGAACGAAGTTAAAGGAATTATTAGCGTTCCTGTAATTTTCTCAATTTTAACCCATTTAATATGTTATAATTGATGAAAACTCGCATGCCTTACGTAGAATAATCATTATTTGGGAACATAACACTTGTGGTGTAATTTGCTGGAAGTTTGGAAATCAAAGATGACAATTTGAATGATTTTGGTATAGCATTCCCGTATTTGGAAATTCTGCAGATTCGCCATACCTGTTTGATCAATCGATCGACCCAAGAGCATCGATCGATCGAGCACCTGCCATCGATCGATCAACCCCTCCTGGAAAACTCAAATTTCCCTTTTTAAATAGGCTGTTCCAATTTAAAAGAATAAAATCCTTAGACATTATGGTTAGAGTATTTTGGAATATTAGAAAGACCAGTAGGACTTTATAAATATGGAATCTTAAATGTAAAACGAGATTAACATTTCACGGAGGGAGTACACTTAAGGTAAAATGGGAACGTGTGTCTAAAGAGTGAGACTCGTAAGGAAGTTACGTCGTAAAGTAAAAGAGTACCTACTGAAATTACACTTAGGGGAATAGGATTTCATTAGTGTTGAGAAGAAGGTTTGGAATAATTCCATTTAATAAGAATAAGAGACGAACCGTTACACGGAATAATCTAGTAATGTGTAATAAGAATAAATATCATATGTATGGGTAGTGAGTGTACCTAAATTTGAAATGGGCATAGTAGTATACATATATGACTGTGTTTGTGTGTATACTATATATGTGTAAAAATCATGCCCTCGCTACTTGCTATCACTGAGGTTACCACGCTGGGACAGTCTTATCTCGATGGGACCTTTATGGGGGATATTGACTTGTACCCTAAAACATAGGAATCCTTGGAACAGGCTATCGGATCGATAGTCAGACGGTCCTAAGAGACGTGAGGGTATGTGCTGACCTCTTAGTGACTTGGAACTATGATTCACCTCAATTTGGATGTGTTTTGTGTTAATACAGCTCGAGAGTGATTCCGAACTAGTATTTCCCTTAGTACGAGTGATACGGGGACTTGATAGCAGAGTATGTCAGCACCATAAATTTATGTGGGGTGCATATTGAATATATATATATATATATATATATATATATATATATATATATATATATATATATATATATATATATATAAACTTGAAATTTGGGAACTATCTTCTATGATTAAAGGTAGGTAAGTAATGAATAATTATTTCAGCTTGGGTATAAGTGTTTGAAAAACATGTGAAGCAAAACTGAGAAACTTTATAATCAAATGAGGCTTATGTGAGAACCTTGCTGCTAACAAAATTAACTTCCTTAACCTTTGAGATTGTCAGCATGAAATCTTGTGAGTAACTTAAGATAAGATAAACTATTGGAAGTAGTAGTGCAATAGGCATGCACATTAGGAGAGAGGTGAGAATTTCTCAAGAGAGTGCCGCACTAATATGATTGTTGCATTAGCCGGTAAGCATTTTAAATACTTGCTAAACTAAATATTTAAACTGTTTTACAATCGGGCTCTAACCCGTTTCCTATTTTCTCTTCTCTTTTGTATATATATGTATATATTACAGGTGCCCAGCCACAGGGGCGTCTTGCATAGGATCCTTTGGAAGGAACGTGATGCAGCTTAGGTGGGAGTTGCAGGCCTCTTGCTTAGACGATCTCATTATTGATTCCACTTCTTGTTTTATTTTATCCAATTGGGCATGTGTCGCCCTTTTCCATTACTCAGTTGGTTTTATCAGAGATTGTGGTTCGTTTATTTCCAGTATTTATACTTTGGGATTTATTACTGTCAGGATGTTTTCCTTTGAAGTTTTAAAGTTGGAATTAATTAGTTGGATGCTTAAATTGCTTGGATTATATTGTTCCGGCATAGTTGTTGTGTGATATTTAAACCATGGATTATGTAAGGTTTTAATTATTGGTTCTAAATTAAATTGGGAAATTGATGTCTTAAAAATGGTTTTGTCACTTAGCTTAATTATTTAGGGTGTTTAATTGGAAAAGTTATTTTTGCGACAGTGATGCTAAAATGAACCAACCGTTCACCTTAGTTATAATTTTATAAAGGACCGATCACCCGGTATTTAATTAGGCGGGGTGTCACAGTAGTGTGTGATGTAAGTTTGAAAAATAACACTCAACACATACAAGTAATTCATACTGCAAATTTATGAGGAAAAACCCCCCACCTAGGGGTAAAAAACCTCGACACGCTCTAATTTCTTATCTAACTTGAAAATATTTTTTTACAAAGTAAGAATGTACATGTCACTCATGCACCGATGATTAGTCAACTATAATCTTTGGAATTTTCCTCGTTGACAATGAGAAATCCACCTTAAGCTCCAAAAAGTGAATGAGTAAGTACACTTTCCTCCTTAGAATTGCATCATCCTCTAATCTCTCTAATAGAACCAAGCACTTCCAATTTTAGATCTAAGAGTGTTAAATCAACCAATTCAATTATAGATATTTTGAATCGAACTTGGCTAGTGTGGATATAGATCAAATCACTCTCAATTATCTCTTAAATACATATATCAAGTATAGGTCTAAGCTTTTCTATCAATTTGGAGGGAACAAATGAATTTAAAAAAGATAGGTAAAGTAAAAGCTCTCGACCCTTAAAATACTCTCTAAGATGTTTTAGAGAATTGAGGAATTCATATACTTTTTAAAAGAGAGAGAAATTGACCTATTTATATAATTTTTTATAATATTTATTCCCCCGTGCGTACGGTTGAATTTTTTTGTGCGCACAATTTCATCCAATACGATGAAGATGCGTAGCCGTGCGCACGATCATATCTTGACCGTGCGTATAGTGACGTGTGAATGCGTATAAAAAGGACCGTACATATGGTTTGAATCCAAAGTGAAATAAACTTCAAACAAAGAACATAAAAAGTCAGGGGTTTTCCTAAAATGGTGTACACAACATCTCATTATCAAAATCACGTGTTCAGTCCTTTAAAAACACATTTCAATAAATGTGTAAGTGTGTGCATGGCCAAAACCATTCAAACTATCAAAATGATATATCTTAAAATCGGTAATGGAATCCTTGTGTTGTTGAGTGGCTTGATAGATCTCCAAAGTCCAAAAGTCCATGTAGTCTCAATGGACGAGTCATACTCTACCCAAATATCTTATCAACAAGTTAAGCATATGTAGCTCAAATGACTCCGCGAATCAATTCTTTAACACTAAATTTATCCAACTTTTATATAATAATAAACGTTTACATTTTCACTTTGTACAAATTTATCCTTAATATATGTTGTTTATACACACATTGCACAACACGTTATGTACATAAATATTTTAACTTTCTAATTTCTTTTAGACCAACAACATGTTGATATATATATGCTCACATTTTGTTTGAGATTAAAAGAGTGTAGTGGCTGTCTAACACCTTACCAATCCTAATTTAGTACCCATAATCTTGACTCTCAAGTTAAACACGCATAGCGCTTGCCATCATTAAGTATCCACGGAGGCCTTACCCTTTTTTCTATTTTGAACAAAATAGACTAGCCACTCTATTTTTAAAAATAAAATGAAGAGATGTCCTTATGTTATCGTAAAGGACTCGTACTCCATAAACATCCCATAGAATGTTGACAGGAGGGAGAGTTGTGTTTCCATGAGTTCAGGGTCTCAAAGTGGCGAATCTGTTGGGGATATTTTTCTTAAGTAAACTTAACTCATGTAATGTAGATTCATATTTACTGAGCAAATTACTCATGTACATTCCTATATCTTATATTTTTAGTGTTTACTATTAAATACTCGACTAGGTAGTCAGACACTAATATGCATGCCTACGTGGGGATAATTTACACCATAGGCGTCCCTTGAACCTTGTTTATGATAATGAGTGCCAAGATACATAAGTAATCGGTGAAAATGACATTTTTTTTAACAAAATAAAATACTCTATGCAGGATGAACACCACTTCACTACATAACATCTGCATATCACTACGTATCTTGTTACCTTGGGGAACCTAACGATAAAATTCGGGTCTAACCAATGCAGGTCCCTAGCACAACTTTTGTTGTTCTTGGACTCATAACCTAGGAATATATGAATGGTATGTTGTAGATGAGCATCACTCATAAGGTATATCGAGTTGTCTTTCACACGTATTGTCCCCAGGGAGTATTGATTCACGTATATTTGGGTATATCAAAATATCCCTCTTGTACGTACTTAAAGATATATAGTGAGGGATCAAAACTAGATAAAGGAACATTTAGCCTCATGAAAAGTCTTGCATAACCTCATGCAATAGAATCCTTAGGACACAACCAAAGCAATAATAAATCTAGGATATTTGCTAAACGCTTACATCTCTCAAACGGGATTTTATCCCTAAGAAAAACAAATTAAAATAGGTAGGAACTCAAAACCTTCAAAGTTCATTCATTATTCTTTGCATCGATCTAATGATCACTAGGTAAGTGAAGAGATCCATGGGAAATGGGTCATAACCCCGACTTACCCAAACTTGCTCTCTTATTGGCATGAATTATTTACCTATTTACTATAGGCATCATCTCATTAGTTCCTAACTACTAGAGCCTCATGTTTTCGTCACATCAATTGTCCTGGCTTCAAGAAGTAAGTCGCATCTCTTGAACTCACATACCTTATAGTCTTATTAACGTTCAAAACGATGAAGGAGTGGCACTAGCTGACATTTTATCCATACTTATTTCTTTAAGAAATGAAATTTCTACTCTAAAATAGGAAAAATCTTCTAATTCATCCGGACTAGAGAGCACTAAAGGTTAAAGGGGAAGCTTACCACCTGCAAATCTCGCACCACCCCTCGTCGTAACCAACACCACTAAAAACCCTCTGGTTATTATTACTGAAAGTTCTAACATCAGAAATACAACTAAGGCCCCTTTAACATGGGTTACCTTGTAATGGAGTTCTAAACATTCCAACGAAAATTACTATAGCTATGCCACTAAAGGCATACGAGACTAAAACTCAAAAAAATACCAATCACTTCACGACCAAGAAAATAGATAAAGTGAACACCGCATAGTTAATGCAATTCAAGCACCAATGTCTGATCATATTCCAGGGACCTTGAGAGGTTCTGATGGCCATTCCATCCCTTATATGCACCCCTAAGTGCGGTGTATCAAGCTCTTAATAAGAAGGGGCTTTTAAAAACTAAATATATTTAAAATTTGTATTGATTTACACTACTAATACCACCATACCATTGGTCACAACCTACAAGGATGTTGGGGATTGAAGAAAGATATACAAGATCTAATATATCAATGAAATTAATAGTAACTTAAAAACCAAATCCAATGTCAACTAGAATCCCTTACCCAACCATGACACTGAAATCAAACTTCTCATCTCTAGCCATGACGTCATAGATCCCTCTCTCCTATTCTCCCCTACCAATTTTGAGTAGAATATTGAGAATTTAATTGATTCAATGGATTGAATTCTATAATAAATTGCCACACACAAATCCATTTTTAACCAAATTTAATCTTCGATTATATTAGGAATGCATACAATATTTTTTAATTTCCAATTTTCAAACTAAGTATGAAATCAACACAAGTGATAAGAAAAAATCCCTAAAAAGGGCAAAATCTTATATTCAACACTAATAATGATTTGAATGACAATCGACGTACAAAACTTAGACAAACTAAGTGAAACGTGCAGAGCCTTCAAAACATTTAATATAATATGTCTTAGATCTAGAGTCGTCCACATCTTACAATCTACCCTCGGTATCCACTGATTATCCTTGTCTTCTTTAGCAGTAAAAATCCAATTTCATAATTCAGCATTAGATATTTCTCTCCACAAAGGTTTTTCAGAACGAAACCTTTTTTGTGACTAGGTAAAGTGATCTAAATTATTCCAAGGGTTTTGGAATGTTTATGGACATGTTTGATCACAAAAGAGAACTCAAAATAGATGTTTTTTACTTATGAAAAGAGTTCTTAAGTAGTCTAATCCCATTCAGTCTTTTTATAAGAAGGTTGGATAAAAAGTATAAACACAAAGGATGTGGATTAGATATGTTTTAAAAAATAAATTCGGCTCGGTCGATCGATCGAGTAAAATGTACCTCGTTCGAATGCCATGTATGATCTTGTTCGAATGAATATCAAATGATGTCTTCTAACGAAATTTTAGAGGACAATAAAATGGGTAGTTTGAATTTAAATAAGCATGGTATAATGAAGGGTTGTTTGAAGTTTAAATAAAAATGGGTTAAACTCATTCGAACGATGCCAAGTCTTGTTCAAACGAGGCATCGATTTTCTGAAGAAAAAAATTCTATAAAATGTTCAAATGAATTTTTAAATAAGAATACTCTTTAACAATTCTTAAACCCCAAAAATAATTAATAAACCATTTTACTAGCACAACTTCTTCCAAGCATGTTGAGACAAACAAATCTTCTAGCTTTCAAATGTCTTCAATTTTGTCTTCAAGTCTCGGGAATTAATGTAGGTGTCGTGCTTGTGTAATGAAATACGCCAAACTAAAAAAATAAAATATGAGCAATTATAAAATTTTCTCTTAAAAATCTCCCCATTTTGCTATTCCGGTACAAAACGCAAACTGAAGCGAAATTATACCCTAACGACTTAAAAAATAACTACCCTCCTAAATAAGAAATGGAAAGTAATATTTGCTCAAGTCTTTGAATATAATGAATCTTCCTTTCACTACTTAATCTTCATCTTATGAAGGTCTAAGAGTTCATCATCTAAGCTGAACGTCCTACACACATGAGACAAATAAAATGCCATGACACATATGAATTTTAAATAAAAAATAAGACTCCCACTCAATTTTTTCTCCATTTTTTTTGTCTGTAATAGACAAAGCAATGGAAACTAAACATTAGATCTACGCATCACATGAAGAAGTAAGATATCCTCACAAGAATAATTAAGAAGGCATACGTAATGATAATCTCAAAAGACATAATAAGCAGAAAATTCGGATAAATGATACCTTTATTTTTTGAATTTTTTTCATTTTTTCAAGTATAAATATAAAATGTACAAATACAACACACCATAGAATATCACTAAAATATCCGAATCGTGAATACGAAATGTAATTATATGAACATTTTATATAGGAAAATCAACATAAACATTCATAACAAGTGATCACGAAGTCATGAGACACTTCTAAAGAAAGAACTCAAAGTTTACCCTAGGTATAAAGATTTTGAACTCATATGAAATCGACTCAACTTAATCAACATGTCATGAAAAGAAATGATTCCCACACCAATAACACCAAACTTCTTAATTTTTTCAAGAAAGTCCGTTGTACAAACCCATTGATCTTCGACTTTAATTCTCTCAAAATCTCTCTTGAATTCACTCTCAATTATATTGGAGAACTCATAGTGCTCATATGTATTAAAGCATCAATGATTCTGAACAAAATATGCCTGGCATTTTTGTTTTTATCTGCCTCTAATCTTTTTTAGGATCTTTTATGCAAATAGTGGCTTTTAACATAAAGAGAATTTTTATTTTTCGTAGCCCCTTTCCATTTCTTAACACATAATAATATTTTTCGAAAAAGTAAATGAAATTCGAAAAATGGTTCTTACATGCACAACTTATCTATTTTCACATTTGGTTTGTTATTAAGAAAAATTGAGATGAGAGCAACGTATCCGATAAATGACAAGTAAGTACAATGTTCATAAATCTCATGCCCGTGGGCAATAAAAGAAACAAGGAGTCTAACATGTAGACAGTATTCATCAAACATCAACGTAGTGATATCCACACATTATTAAGCTCACTACTGAAATAAAGGCATGTCTCAAAACACTATGAATAAGTCACGTGAACAATTGGAATATAGGAGTGATCTGAAAATCTTAAATGTTCATAGACATGTGGTAATAAAAGAAAATAAAAAACTCTTTTTGTCATTTTCAAAAAATTTATCAAAAATTAAATCTTTTTCAATTTTTCATCTTTTTCAAAAAAAAGTGAAAATCTTTTTGTATTTTTTTTAAATATATGAAAAAGAAAACATATAAATATAAATAATAATACAATCTATAAATAGGGATGTAAGATAAGACAAATATAATCACCCTATTCTAGAAATAAGTCCCAACCTCAATCATTAAAATCCTGGAGGAGTTCTCAAAAGGAGAAGCCATCCTAAGAAATTCCTCCCTCAAATTTTGTGAAGTCTTGACTAAATACTCTATTTGCTCTCGAAAACTCTCAAAATATATATTGTGACGTGTGGGAGAATGCATAGAAACACATGTAGGAGTGCGTGCGAGAACATGTGTAGGAACAGGAGTGGTAGTGTGCTGGGGAACACGCATATGA
Organism: Sambucus nigra; assembly: GCA_949130495.1. Classification (NCBI taxonomy): domain Eukaryota; kingdom Viridiplantae; phylum Streptophyta; class Magnoliopsida; order Dipsacales; family Adoxaceae; genus Sambucus; species Sambucus nigra. The sequence goes on from OX422210.1 coordinate 210,847,658, forward strand.
GAAACTCTCCCTAGATTAAAACAAAACACTCTAAGGTGGCGTCATTGTTTGCAATGGGAACAAACATAAACAAGCTTAGGTCCACCTTACTCCAATCGTCTAGGATGAGCTCTCCTAGTTAGGTCAGATCTTTTAGGGTGGTTAAGACGAAGGCAATAAGGATCCATCACAAACTCAGGAACCGGCTTGAGTACGTCTTTGGGAATGGATGTTCTGTCATAACCTATTCCTTACCTCTCAACGTTACCTGTGAGGGAATGAGGATCATCTTTACAATGTTCCTAGATGTGTCCTCTAAAGTTACCTTGTCCTCCCGGGCACGTTTGAGATCGCTCTTGAGTTGGGATTCATGGGCTTCAAGTTTCTCATGATTCTCCAATGAATATTTAAGACCTCTCGTAAGACTATCCATGGTGTTGGTCAAATCTTTCTTCTTCCTAACTACAATAATTAACTACTCAGAAAAAGAAATCTTCACCTTCTCGAGTTGACTCACCAGTGCCTCATACTCTCTCAAAACTTTAACCTCCTTTTTCTAAACCACACACCTTAAGAGACAAACCTCTATTTACTTTTTTATTTTTAAAGTCGTGATGTAAAGATCACTAAAAAACTTTTGCAATCCATATTCTCCCTCAATCAAATTCTCTTCCTCACTCTTACTCCCTCGAGAATGAATCAAAACATTGTCGAGGAACTCACATTTAAAAATATCCTCATCGGTGCGTGATAAAATAGAAGTACTAACGCGACTTGTCGTGAATTCAATACATAGTTCGTGTGGTAATTCATCCCCGAAATTCACCGACTCGACTTCATTATCACTAAGTGTGGACTTATTTGAAACTTCCTTACCATGTCTCTTAAGCCTAGTGGGACACTCACGTTCATTTTGCCCTAATCCCTCATACTCATAAGACCTTATCTCATCTTTCCCACAAACCTTATCACCCTTATTCTTATTTTTATATTTCCCAAAAGTTTTTTTTTTCGAAGAATTTTCTTTGGAAACTTTGAAAAACTTTTTAAAAAAATTTGTAAAAAGGGCTTAGTCATCCAACTCAAAATCAAACTCAGACTTAGAATCACAATTTTTTTCTTTCTTCTTTTTCTCAGTTTGAGTTTTCAAAGCAATCCCTAGTTTCTTTAGTTCAATAGTTTTGGGAAACATATATATCTCATACGTTTGAAGATCCTCCTATGAGTTCTTCTACGTATCCCTAATGAATCTAGCACGGTAATTTTACGATTAAAGTGGATTGGAAGATATCTCAAAATTTTCTTAACTACACGCATCTCAGGGATTTTCTCACCTAAATTGAAACTCGAGTTAATTATGTTCGATAAACGTACATGCCACTCATCAAAAGAATCAGACTCTAGCATGGTAATATTCTCTAAATCTGTGGTGAGGGTTTGAAGGGTAGATGTTTTCAGAGCATTGGTCCCCTCATGAATGAGATGGAGGGTATCCCAACATTCTTTATATATGGTGCACATCATAATGTGGTGAAACTCGTTAGAGGTGACGACTCCAAAGATGGCACTTAGACCGCACGAGTTAAAAGTGCTCCCTTAAAAATCATCTTCCGTTTAAGTGGAGACAGGTTTAAGACTTTCGACATTATCATTAGTCACCGTGGGTGGTGTCCAACCTCTTTAACCCACCATCCAGACCCTTTTATCAATTGCTTATAAAGTAAACCCCATCCTAGATTTCCAGTTGGCATAGTTTGAAACATAAAAAATGGGCATTCTATTATACAGGGGATCTATTAAATTTTTTAAAATATGTAAGAACGATTTTTCTAGGATCGTTCATATCATAGCTTTAGTCTAGTTTGGCGTATCCCGCTAGAAATCGTCACGCACCGTCAAGATGAAACAAACTCAAGCATCTCCAAGTTTAAAGACTTCTCGACATCCCGATGAGGTATATAACGATTTAGAGTTGGAATTAACTCATAGAATTATGTTTAGGATGTTTTATTTTTATCAAAAATGAACAGAAATGTTTTCTGAGATACTATAGGCGAAGTTTTAAAAAAAATAATGATAAAGTTTTCGTTTATGTCGTTCACACGACATCCATATGTCATTCACACGACATCAAGAAGTCATTCAAATGACATCACCAAGTCGTTGGATCCTAGTATGAAGCTTGGATCGATTTTGGATCAAATGACATGCTACTATATTGGTTTTATTTAGGTCATTAGTATCAAGATGACATCTCATTCGAACGACACTCCTATGTCATTAGAACAACGTGCTCAACTCGTTCGAACGACTTGCCGCATTAATTTTTGTATAAATACCTATTTTGTGATACATATATTTTAATACTTTTGCGAAAATGTATTTTCATATCTGATACAAAATTTCTTCAAGTTTTGTGTTGAAAATAACTTATTTAATTCAAAAAAAACATCCTACAATTTTATTCTTGTGAATTAGTTTAGAACCCTAGAAAGTTTTATATGTTTGCATACACCTTTTGTGGATAGGATCTCCATTGCTGACTTATGATACCTGCGAGGATTCACGGCTAAAGACAAAGGATGAGCCTGACGGAGGACTGTGGTCATGTGATTCTTATGAGGATCGTAGTTGTTATTCATTAGAGATTTGCGTGTTATACTTATGGTGGTGATCAAGCAGTCTGTAAGTCGATTGTCTTGTAAATTTCTAAGTGAATAAAGGTTTTTTCCTTTGGTTTTTTTTCCTGATACTTGGCCTTATCGTATTTGCTTGTTTGATTTATCTATTTTATCACCATATATTCATGATTAGGATAAAAAGATAAAATATGTTAGAAATTGGCTTCCGCATTTATAATTGGTGTTGCAATTTTTGTTGGTTTCCACCCTTGAAAATTTTTTGCCCTTACAAATTGGTATCAGAGCAGGCTGCTCCAAGTTATCGAGTGATCTTGATTTTTTTTTTCGTCTGATACCTTTTGACTTCACAAATTGACAAATTGGTATGAGAGAAGGTTGCACTAAGTTATTGTGTTTGATCTCGTTTACTTACTTTTTGTGTGGTTGTTTATTCTTCTCTCATGTGTTTGTTTTTTCTCTCTCGATGAATTCTCATTTGAATCTGAAGTTTGCCGAAAGAATTTAATTTCTTGAAAATCGTTTTAAAAATATTTTGGAACTTTTGCAAATTGTTGAAAATAATAGAGATATCATTCGTGAGAAGTTTAGTGCTTTATAGGATGACTTTAAATCTTTAAATGTGGCCAAAAAGGAGAGTGATGATATAATCCGATTTTTAGAGATAGAATTAGAGGACTTGAAAAATTCTAGGGTTTGTGTTTGTGCTAAAGCGAAAAATATTTTGATTAATGATTTTAAGGCACGTGAGAAGACTCTTAGGGATAATTTTGCTTTTATTGAGGGAGAGAGAGATAACCTTCTAGGAATGATTGAAAATATGACAAAGGATTCCCTAAAATTGGAAGAGTCTAATTCTTTGCTTGAGACTAACATTTTGAAGTTAAAAAATGATTTAAAAGACTCGAGTAATTTGAATAGTCATGGTAATGGCTCGTCTTGTTCTGGTACTTCGAGTGTTAAAGTCAAAACCACTGTTTATTTTAGAGGGTGAAGCATAACCAAGGATGTTAGAAAAGTTCAACCCATAGGTAACATTCCTCCCATTTACCCATGTTCACCTTGTGGTAGGAAAGGTCACTTTAGGCGTTTTTATTTTGATCTTGGAAGAGGTCCTAGGAAGGTTAAGTGTAGTGTCCTGTCGGTTCCCATAACCCCTCGAGTTAGGTACACACCGATTTGGGTGAGTAAATTTGTTTCGGAGACGTTAAATTTTAGATTAGTTGATTCTCGCACGCTTGGACATGATGTGTCACATGCTATTTCATATTGTTGATTGCTTTCATGGTTTGTTTGTCATACTCTAGTTGTGCTTCATGATATATGTTTGCTAGTGTTATGACATGTGTACTTTTTATATGATATTTTAATTTTATTGACTCATATTGAAAAATACAAAAAGATTTTTGGTTTTATATATTTTTTAAAAAATACAAAAGATTTTGTTTTTGAAAAATATTTTGAAAAAATCAAAAAGATTTTCGGTTGTTTGTATATTTTAGTTGTTCACATTTAGTATGGCATATTGATTTGTTGGATCTAATTCATTATGCAATTTTCATGTGGCTAGGACATTTGGTATGACATTAGATACTTGAATTGATCTTAACCATGTTTATGGAGTTGTTTTGAACTTGACTTTCTTTATGGATTCAACTTTGTTTATGCCTCCACACACACATGCACAAGCTTATTGGATTTTGACTTCATGATGTATATTTGAGCTTAGTGAGATGCTATCCTATCAATTTTTTCATCTACATATTTATTTGACTATGGAGAATTTGTGCATGTAAGAACTATTTCCCGAGAGGATTTGTTTATTATTGAAAAAATGATGAGTGAACACGAGAAAGGGATGGGAGATTATAATGAACTCGTCATAGAAGCCACCTTTTGAAAGGAGCCCAAGAAAAAATTAAGGCAATAAAAAGAATAATATGCGAAAAAGAGGCCAAAGTAGTTTAGTTTAATATGACCATGTTTATATTATGAGGGTATTTGGATGGAAAATATCAATGGGTTTGCACAATGATAATGAATCCTAGTTATGCTTATTTTATCATGGCACTATTTATTTGTAGAATCATCAATATTCTAGGCTTGTGTTCATTATGCTTGTTTTGTTCATAAAGTTCAAATTTAATTGTCACTTGAGGCTAAAGCTTAGTGTTGCCCAGATTATACTCAAGAGGGGGGGTGAATTGAGTTTATACAAACTTTTAGTCTAATTAAAATTTCAGGAAAATATTTAATTTATAACACTTTGACAAATTTCAGATTAATAAAACTATAAAGAATAAATCCAAAAATATCAAATAAATGCAACCAATTAATTTAAACAACTAGAAATGCAGATTTTAACACTCTATGAATATTAAATTAATTTTCATATTTTATATTAAGTGATATTTTGAAATTAATTATTTAATTCAAAAATAATTATTTTAACCTTAAAATTAATTAAGTCAAATTTCGGAAATAATTTATTTGCAAGATACTGTGTTGAAAATATTAACTCAAGCAAGCATGTGCAAATAAATAAATAAAAGTGCGGAAAATAAATGACACCGAAATTTAACGTGGTTCGGCCAAATCCTGGCCTACGTTCACGCGCCTAGAGCCTCCATCTCCTTTGCGCTTCACTAAACCTGGTCCCTTGCGGGTAGGATCAAACCACCGCGTACAACTGTTTGCAAGCTAACTCCGAGCTTCAAACCCAGTGGCCCACTTGCGGGTAGGAACCAATTACCGGTACAAACCAAAGCTTCAACAAAGCTTCACAACAATTCTTAATTTTTGTAGTACAAGGTATAATACTGAAACTCCTTAAAATACAATTTGTAATCTGAGTTTCTTCTTCTTTAATAAGACTTCAATAAATGATGTTGAAGTAGGCACAAGTCTTCTTCTTCAATGATTCAGCAGATAATAAGATTAATTGCTCTCTTGAATGTGTAGCTGAGTAGTAAGATAAATGCTCTTAATAATATTTCAAGTCTTGATCATATTCTCATTCAATTATAAGTCTTCAATGCAGCTCTTGAAAGCTTTAAATGTGTCTTCCAAAAACTAGCTGTTAGACACATGCATTTTGAGCATTAAATGCTCCTGATTTTGCTGAGATGAGGTAGCTTGAAAATAATCTCAAAATCTGATATGCAAATCTACATTTTTATCTTCTCCATACAAATATAGTTGTTGTAGCACATAAATGGTAATTTGAAAATAAATGTGATTGAAAGTAGCTTGGAGATGACTCATATATTTTCGGTCAAGAAAAAGTTAGACCAAGAGATAATAATCAAATCTGATATATAAACGTAACCATATGTATTTTAAAAACAATGACAGAGCAGATATATAAAATCAATTACTTCGTAGCGTAATGTTCCTGTCTGAGACACACAGCAGCACTAATGATTTGACACAATTGTTAAAAGAAACCTATAAGAACTGACGCTATAGTCTCGGACGTATAAGTTTTACAGAAAATCTATTTAACTAAGGGACACGCCATCAACCATAATGGTATGGTTTCCTATGACACAGATATATCAAATCAGCACAGGCGCAAGGCTCAAGGTCTCGTAGAAAAGAAGGAATGAAAATCCAATGCTTGTATTCGCTTGTAAAAAAAAGAAACCAACTTATAAGGATTTGACGAGTCAGTGATGTCATTGAGAATGGACGAAATATATAGATAATAGATCTTAAGAATGCATTCATAGTTTGTCACGTACAAACTAAATTTAAGGAAAAATATTAACCTTAAAATTTTATAGTCTGACATGGAGTCACAACTAGAAAACAAGTGACGCTCATTAAATGAGATGAACTAATCAGAACACTATAAACTCATGTTCGACTGATTTGACTGATGGAACAAAACTTTGTTTGACAGATCAAAACAGTGGTTAGTACAAAAGCTATGCAAATATAATGGGATTGCTACATGAGATGCAGGGCCCAAGAAAGTTTACAAAGCCAAATAATAAGATAGTTTTATAACTGATGTGACATATAAGAAAATGACAAGATGGAGATTACTAATGACCAAAGCTTACACTAGCAGGTCTTATTCGGTCACAAGCCAAAGTGACTAAAGCTAGATTCACATAGGACGAAATCTATTAGTAACTTATCTAGGCTTAAGGTATTAATGCAAAAACAGGTTTGAAACTACCAATAGACGAAAGCATGTAGCAGGTCGGTCATTACACGGTTTTAAAAATAAATTGAAAACTAAAAATCTATGATATGAAATAACAGATAAAATATTATGAAGGTACCGAACCTACTTGATAAGGTAACGTCCAACAGTTATGGGGCTAACACAAAAGTCTAAAGACCTCTATTCCAACAAATAGTCTGGCACGCATGGTTCAAGATGGGATAGGACCAAGGTCTGTAAATGAGCTTAACACCACCAACTTCAAAGAAGTGAATAGACATTTCCGAAAATAATTATAAACCATTATTATATAGGAAATATGAATAATTATATATAAAAAAAACGTAATAGGAAATTATGTATGTATATATAAATAATTGAGAAATAAAATACTATTATAAAATAAGAATTAAAAGGATTAGTATAAGTATGTTTGGAATCATCAAAATCAATATATTAAATGTACATTAATTAAACTAATTTAAGTATTAATTAAGGGATAAATACATTTTTGTTAACACTTAGTTTGATAAAGTTTTGTGATCAATTAGAACTTCTTAAATATATTTGACTGATTGGGTTATAATTCTTTTGTTACTAGTTCACACCTAGGGGTGGTAAACGGACGGATACGGATCGGATACTATGTTTTCCATATCCGTATCCTCTATCTGGATGCACTATCCATATCCGTATCCGTATCCACCCGGATAGTTAAAACAACTATCCATATCCATATCCGCTCGGATACCTTGGATTCGGATAATATCCGTATCCATTTACATTGTTTAGCCTAGGGGTGTTCGCGATCCGGTCCGGTTTTGAGGTATTTTTGGGATCGAACCGCATTAATCGGTTCTATAAAATTATGGACCGAGATCGAACCGGAATAATCGATCTCGATCCTATTCGATTTTCAAGCGATCCATGTTCGGGTGGATATGAATTATCAAGTGATGGGTGGGGATTAGGTTGTGTAGTGTAAATACCCATGTGGTTAAACATGAAAAAGGAAATTATACAATAAGGAGAGCTTGACATATGACTGTATTAAAACAGATTTTACATCAAATATATACAATAGCAGTGATGTTTGAAAGGGGAAATATCCACTAACAATGTTTGAAAGGGAAAATAAAATAGCCACTAACAATGTTTGAAAACATACCTGATAGGCTGGGTATATGGAAGATAAAAAATGGTCTGTGCCGGATCTTGGATATTTGAAACCTTTTAACTTCTCTCGTCGAATCTTGGATCTTACTGTGCGTCCCGAGCAAATGAAATGGACTACGCAGGGTTTGTATAGAGAGGGAAGGGACGGAGCTGGAGAGGTAGGGACGAGCCGAAGAGGGAAGGGACGGACCTTACAGTGGAGGTGTTGTAGGTTGTAGACGTTGTCCCATAGCAGTTTGTAGATAGATAGAGAGAGAGAGAAGATAAGAATTGGGGTTTGGGATTAGGTTATGTTGTGTGGTGGGTGGGGTGACCGTGAGCTGTTAAGTTAATAAATATATATATATATATATATATATATATATATATTATTAGTAATATTTTCAACATATATTTGACGGATACGGATATCCGGTAAAATGGTTATCCGATAAAATGGATACTCCGCATCAGATATGGATTATCAGTGTCGGATACTAGTACAATCCGTATCCGTATCCATTTTCTCGAATATTTTGGTAGAGTATCCATATTCGTATCCGTTTCCATTTTTTCGGATAAATATCCATAAATTCGGATTCGGATATCGAACGGATGCGGATTTTCAAATATCCATTTACAGCCCTATTCACACCCATTCATTCCATTCCACATATTTAGACACATCGATACTATGCTAGTGTGTAAAGCTTAGGTATTTTATGTCATGTTTTGTGATCGTTTATACCCACACATGTGTGACGAATTTTTGTTGGTATATTTTGCATATATTGTATGTGGTATTGCATATTGTACTTTTGAAATTTACATTTTTTTAGAAAAATTGAAAATTTTGAAAAAGAGTTAGTTGTGTTTGCCTTTGAGATGATCATTACACATGCTTGATTTACATCTTTATATTATGATATCTTATCCTCTGTGTGATGCTTGGTATTTCATGTTTATGTTTCTACTTCTTTGTTTATATGTCTATTTCGGATAAAAACAAAGGGGGAGAGAAATTAAAATGGATTTTTTGATGAGTTTGAATTATGGGCGAGAGTATATTTATTTATGATCTTTATTTTGTTTCAAACGTGATGCATCACGAGGGTATAAGTTTTTTGTATCATGTGTGTAGGTACTTAAAGAGGATTTCAAGACACGCGAATGAAGACAAAGTTTAAAACTGAAGAAGAAGAAGTTTTTTAAGACAAAGAGAGTTATGTTGTTCCGTTCTAGGTTTGGGAAGGGTATTAGTATTATTTTCATAGAAAATTTGGATTTTAATTTGGTGTTCAGTCATCTGGTTTGTTTTGTACTCGAATATCCAAAGGGGGATATTTGTAAGAACAATTTTCTAGGATTGTTCATATCATAGCTTTAGGCTAGTTTTGCATATCCCACTAAAAATCGTCACGCACCGTCAAGACGAACCGAACACAAGCAACTCCAAGATTGAAGACTTCCTGACATCCCGTTGAGGTATAAACAATTTAGAGTTTGAATTAATTCGTAGAATTATGTTTGGGATGTTTTATTTTGATAAAAAAAATAAACAAGAACTTTGATTTTTGATAAATGTGTTTTTCAAGATACTGTAGGCGGAGTTTTTAAAAAAAATAATAAAGTTTTCATTTATGTTATTCAAACGACATCACCAAGTCATTAGATCCTCGTTTGAAGCTTGGATCGATTTAGGATCCAACAACATGCTACTATATTGGTTTTATTTAGGTCGTTAGTAGTGAGATGACATCTCGTTTGAATGATATGCATATGTCATTAGAACGACCTGCTCAACTCGTTCAAACGATGAACCGCCTTAAGTTTTGTATAAATACTTGTTTCGTGCTTCATATGTTTTAAGATTTTTGCAAAAAACATATCTACATATCTAATACAAAAGTTCTTCAAGTTTCATGTTGAAAAACACTTATTTAATTCACAACAAAATATCTTGCAATATAATTCTTATGAATTGGTTTAGAACCCTATAATGTTTTGTATCTTTGCATACACCTTTTGTGGAGAAGATATCCATTTCTAACTTGTGATATCTGGGGGGATTCACTGCTGAAGACAAAGGCTGAGTCTGACAAAGGATTGCGTTCATGTGAGATTAGCGAATATTATCACCTTATACTTGTGGAGGTGATCAGGTAGTCTTTAAGTCGTCTGTCTTGTAAATTCTAAGTGAATAAAGGTTTTTTCTTTTGGGGTTTTTTCCAGAAACTTGGCCTTATCGTATTTTATTATTTAATTTATTTGTTTAATCATCATTAATGCATGATTAGGATAAAAAGATAAAATTTGTTTAAAATTGGCCTCTGCATTTATAATAGGTGTTACAATTTTTGTTGGTTTCCACCCTTGAAAATATTTTGCCTTTATAAAAGATCAATAACTTTTGGGAAAAAATTGATATAAAAAATCTTGTAAAATGGGATCACACGAAAAATTAGTGCAATTGGCTCTGATACCAATTTGAGAGTGCAAGTTATTCAATGGATTAATTTTCATCTTAAATTTCCACACACATAAATATAAATTTTACCAAATTTTATCTTAGAATAAATTAGGTGTGCATATAAGATTATTCAATTTCCAATTTTCAAACTAAGTATGCCATCAACACAAGTGATGAGAAAAAATCCCTAAAAAGGGAAAAACCTTATATTTAACACTACTAAATGTTTTAAATGGCAATCAACTTAAAAATCTTAGACAATCTAAGTGAGACATGTAGAGACTTTAAAACATTCAATAAAATGCAACTCAGCTCCAAAACCGTCCACATATAGTGGTCTACCATCAGTATCCACTAATCAGCCTTGTCTTCTTCAGCAATGAAAATGCAGTTTCACAATTCAGCAGTAGAGATTTCTCTCCACAAAAGTTTTTCAGCAAGAATCCTTCTTTATAACTTGGCAAAGTAATTTATATTATTCCAAGGGGTGTGGAATGTTTATGGAGTGTCACACCCCGCGTAATTCTGGCGTCGACCGCCACCAAAATTATGTCGGGCGTAAACTAAATAAAATATCATGCTTAGCATGAGACAGATATGAGACATAAAAAATTCAATCCACAAGATAATTAATCGAATCAATCCCAAATGATAATCACCAATGAACGATAAAAGATCCATCACATACTAAAACTTCGAATAAATCCAATCTCTAATAATGATTTAATTAAAAACTGAGTAAACTCCAACTGACTCCATAATGAAATAATTGAATAAAACCCATACAACTTTGGAACCGAATGGCCTAAAAAAACCATAAATTGAGTCTCAATGCATATACGAAGGAAAAAAACTAAACTAAACTAATACGCATAAATCAAATAACTCCAGCTGCACCTCCAAGAAAGTCTCTAAATAAATCTATGCAGCTTCTCCAAACTTTTTCCTCAAAAGGTTAGTCAACGCACGAGGTCGATTCACGAGCATGAATACACACTACGCCCCTCAAATAAGGTCCGTGAACCCAGACGATAGCGTTATACGTAATAAATATCACAATAGAATATTTAAATTCAACGAAAGTAATTCAACTTGGGAAAGATAAATTACTAACCGACCCCAAAGATTCTGATAAAAAAACACCAATATCATTGTAATTATCCCACAGCCCCAAAGCGTTAATTTAATTAAATTAACCCAATTTTATTATTGTTCTCACATTTTATCATGGCAGTCCTCCCGCCCCAGGTGTTAATCCACCAAAGTGTCACACATGACAACGTTCCACACAGGACCCGACGTAAATGGCCCATGCTGACCCGTTTAAACTGTCAGACACTGACACATTATGTCGCCCCAAATTTTAATACCCGTTTTTATCTTAGGCATTAATTCTAATTTTCTCAATTTCACTATTGAAAAATTACCCCACCCTTTTAATCGATGTGAGATCCTCAAAATATCCCTTAGTCCCATACCTAAGGGTCTCCAAATACACGTGCGTCCTATCCTACATATAGGATGAATTTCCAATATAAAATACGTCATAATCTCATTCCTAGTCTAACAAGACGATAAATAAAACAAAAAAATCAGCCCACCCCCGGAATATAAAATCCCCACGAATTTGCACTAACTAGTCCCATACCTAGCAAGCATAAATTATAACCAAGGCCTACCCACTAGCCCCACACCTAGTATGCATCCTATAATCAAGGTGAGCAATATACCACCCAAAAGCCCCTCGTCCCCGCGACAGCAAAAGTGAATAATAATAATTCACACAATATTATAAATCATAAACACAACATGACAATATAATCATAAAGGTCCCAATTTAATTTAATTCAATTAATAGCATAGCCGTTGTTTTCAACATAATTCAGTCTATTCAACAATATAAATTTATTTAACATGCGATGATAGTCAATATGACATAATTGTTCTCTGTGGTGACAATTATTATGCAACACAAATAAATATGAAAGAGGTAACAATCAAGAAAAGATAAATAAGATGCCAATCACACAACAACGGGTATACATGGTTCAGCAAATATGTGCCTACGTCCACGGTGGTTCAGTCAGTGCTATTTCTCTATATTCTGAAGAATAAGTACAGAGAATACAACTTGTCCTTTGCCCCGGACTTAGGGTTTAATTTATACATGTATATGTTGGAGTAGTGGGGGTGATGGGTTCCTCCTTATTAGCCATCTCCCCTACATGGGATCACGCTCCCTTACAACTTCTCTTCATGGGATCGTGGGGTAATCGGATGAGTACAAGAGGTGATGGGCCTGAGCTTTGGGCCGCTAAAGAGAGGCTACTCGTCCAGGCCTTATGGTGCTAAATTCAGGGTACCCACAATTGCCCCTAAATTTGTTGGGCCATTTTTACAGGTCCAATGAATTTAAATAATCAGCTATGATGGTCGATTTCTTTGAAAACTGTGAAGTTTCTTTGGCGGCACCCGCTTTGCTATCCGTGCGTTATGATTAGACTTGAAGGCTTATTGGAATAAGACACACTTTCTCTTCGTCGCTTCAGCTTTTCCAGCAATCTTCTATCTTCTGAGAACTCCTAAGCTTTGTACCTTCTGTTTTCGGTCTCCACTCTCGTTGCTTCTTCGCCATTTGACCTGATCTTCTGTCTTGTAAGTCTCTCGCGCCCTTTTCTTGAGTTTATAGTTTTTCTTGTATTTTTCCAATGGCGAAGATTGGAAATAGGTCAGTAACTGAGTTTAGAAAATTCTACAGTATTCCTGAGTGGGTAGAGATTGAGTGTTGTGCCTCGCCGCCTAGGAACGTTAGGGATATAGAGGATGCACATTGGATTCACGTCATGTTGCTCTCCCAGGGGGGTCTTACCTTTCCCCCTAATGGTCTGTTTCTGCACTTCTTTAGCTATTTTGGTATTGTTCCTGCACAATGTTCACCCAACGTATGGAAAATAGTGAACGGCGTGCATAGGATAAATCAATTGTACGGCAAAAGGTTAGGGCTTGCCGAGGTCTACTTTTGTTATTCCTTTTCTCGAACGAGTTCAGGTGTCCTGTACCTTAAGGCTAGGAGCCCTGATAGGGTATTGGTAGTAAATTTACCTGATTCCCATAAGGACTACTGGCAAGAAGGTTTTCTTGTTAGGAATTGGCAATTCTCCCCCCAATTTGAAGGGTCGAGGTCTGAGAGGTTCACTATTCCCTTTTATGGGGAAGAATATATAGGTAGATGTTGTATTATTGTTTCAACCTTTGCTGACTTTGTGATTTTTCTAACCTCTTCTTGCTTTCTCTTTTACAGCGAGGACAAAGAACTTGGAGCCTGCTCTCAGCGAGGTTCGTATCTCGGAACTGGTGAAAGCTTGGAACATCAGGGAACCTTTGGGTGACGGCGAGCATCCTAGGTCTGCTACTTTTCTGCTTGAATACAAGAACACAGGCTCCAGCTTCATAGCCCGACCTGTGGATAGTGTTCTAGAATTTGACTCTTCCGAAGAGATTTCTGCTGAGCCCATACAATTGGACGAAGAGGAGAGCATCTCGGAGAGTGAGCCTGCAGGTGTTAGTAATTTGGGTGTAGGCAGTGTTGACAGTAGCAGTTCTTCGAGCACTACCAGCAGTTCTGGTGAAGAGATGCCTCCCAGGAGGAATTTAATCAGAGATGATGATGATGTGCTTCTTGCCCAGAGGTCCAAGAAATCGAAGACTGCCTCCGGGGCCATAGCTACTGGTTCTCAGCCTTATTCTTAGGAGCAAGAGAAGAAGAAGAGAGAGGAGGAGCAGGCGAGATAGAGAGAGAGGAAAAAGGAGGAGGAGAGGAAGAAGGTGGAAGAGAGAAAGAGAAGGGAGAGAGAAAAGGAGGAGGAGAGGAGGAAGCTGGAACTGAGGACCAAAACTGGTCAAGTCCTGGTCCCAGTATCTGCCTTGCCTGAGGGGGCTTCGGTGGCCACCTCTCCTCAGCTTGCCCCTGCGCTGCTCGAGAGAGCAGTCCTCCCTGCAGATCGTGAGAGGGCGTCGGGGTCCGATCAACTGGCTTTGCAAGCTAGCCAGAGGCTTGCCTTGGTAAGGTTCCTCTTCTAATTCTCAATTTCCTTTAATCCGTTTTAATGGTTTCTTCTTTCTGATCCTTCCCTTATTTTTTGCAGTTTGTGACTGACTTTGCTGCGCTCTATCGCTCTCGCAACGAGCTGTTGAGAAGGAACAGCGAGCTGGAGCAGCAGAAGTCTACTCTGGTAGCCAGGGGTTCTAAGCTGGAGGCCGATCTGAAGGATGTTGATGCAGGTCGAGCCTCATCTGCCTCTGCTCTTGCTAATTCTGCTCGCGAGAGAGATGACGCTGTTAGGGAGCTTAGCGAAATAAGGAAGGCGTACGACCTGGTGTGCTCGAGCAAGCTAGACCTTGCAGAGAAGAACAGGGCTCTGGCCGAGTAGCTGGAGGCGGAGAAAGCCCAGGCGGCCACTCTCAAGGAAGATTCGTACAACTGCGGCTGGGCTGCAGCGTATGAGGACGCCGAGGTTCAGATAGGCTATATCAATCATCTGAACTTCAAGAAAGGGTGGAATAAGGCCCTCGTGGCTGCTGGAGTGGACGTTGCATCCCCACTCTTTGACGAGCATGATCCAGGGCCAAAGCCAGTCGTGGATGAGGACCCAGCCCCAACTGCTGAAGGAACCAATCCTGTTTCTCAGGCGACTCCTGTTGATGCTCCCTTGGTCGAGGGGGTAGTGGACACCCCTGCAGAGGGTAATATCCCTGTTGATGCTGATAAGGACAAGGGTCCATCCACCGAGGTTTCCAATTGATAGGGCTTCTTTGTAACTTTTTTTTTCTTTTTTGATCCGATGTAACCTCGTTTATTATCAATGAAAAGACTTCATTTTTGTTTATGCTGGTCTCTTTCTTTTCTCTTTCTTTTACTTGTAGTTGGTTGATATGGATGACTATATTCCTGTTGCCTCCCAACTAGGTAGGACTCTGGGTCCTAATGCAAGCCCTGCAGTTCGCCAGGCCTTTGCTAGGCTTTGCAGGTTTGCTAAGTCAAGGAACCAGAAATATAAGGATCAGTCCGAGCTGGTGGCCAAGTTGAAGGACAGGCTCCAGGAAATGGAAGAGATCGGTGCTTCAGTGCAAGAAGAAGTTAGCGAGCTGAGAGCAAAGTTACTGGAGGCCACCGAGATCAACCAAGTCATGGAGTTCCTTCAGCGGGAGAATGAAGACCTGAGGCGGGAGGTCTCGAAGCTTAAGGAGCATTCGCCGAGCACCGCCTCGGAAGTCCTACAAGGCTCTTCCTCGTCGCGAGCTGCTCGGCCTCCCCTCCCGCGTGCTGGTAGGAGTACAAGGGGTAGGAGTAGGGAAGTCGAGGAGCAGCGTGAGAGGGAAATGGAGGAGCTGTGCGGCGATGTTCACCGAGCTTATGTGACTGCCGCTGGGCTCCAGAGGGACGTCACCCGACTGCGGCATCTATTCAAGAAGGGCCCTCGCCAAGTGTGGACTGATGGCTATGATCAGGGCTGGCTGGATGCTCCCACAAGATTATCAGAGTTCGAGGATCTTTCCTTCATCAGGGGGTGGTTGAGTGCTCTCAAAGAGCTGCAGGTCCCGAGGAACTCGATATTGTGGTATCGGCACGAGATGTCCCCCTCTACTCTGATGCCCAATCCATTCAGGCGAGATGATCGATGGATCCCCATCGATGCTATTCCCCGGCGACTATTGGAGTTGGACGCAAATGAGGTCGTGGAGGAGTTCGATCCTGCTCCTGATGATGGGAGGAGAGCTAAAGTTGCTGACTACCTTGCTCGGAGGCTTCCACCTTCTTAATATTTTATTTTTTAATAATTGTAAATGCTTTGGGCGAGCTTCGCCGACTAAACATGTACTATTATTGTTTGTAAATATAAAAGATTAATGGAAAGTTTGAGTTTTGGGCGATTTTGCCGACTAAACGTGTTCATCCAATCTTTTTATATTTTTGCAGCTTCACAATCCTTTTTATCTTGTCATGTGAGTGTCCGCCCAGTCCAGTATTAGGAATACCATTGTGCCCTTCCTTTACCTTTTAGGTCATGTCGTCACACTCCCTTAGGCCTAAGTAGGGCAACTGGCGAGGACACACCTGTTATTGAATGTCTTTATTCGGTCAGGATTTTGTTTAACCAAAGTAGGTTTAATGCCTAAGAATACTCTGTAGGGCTTCATATATTTCCATGGGCAATGCTAAGAGGTATGTCGTGCTTCATGACGATGACCTGAGGAGGGGTATTCCCCTGCTATGCTAACCATTATACCTGTGATTTGAAAAGGATGTGCAATAAGATATAATTGTTACTTTTTAGAGAGTGATCAACTGAGAGATTTTCATTGGTGAATTGAGAAATAAACTGTCTTTTCCCATAATGAGTACAATAAAAGATCTAACAATAGAACCCCTAAGAATAGAATTTCTTGAGATTAGATGCGTTCCATGCTTGAGTTATCTCTCTGCCCTCCATCGTTTTCAAATGATAGGCACCTTGCAGATCGTTTCTAATTATCTCATAAGGTCCTTCCCAGTTCGGGCCCAGTTTACCGTCTGATGGCTTCACTGTGTTGCCCAGGACCTTTCTTAGAACATAGTCCCCAACTTCGAATTTCCTCGGATTGACCCTTTTGCTGTAGTGCTTTGCGAGCTGTTGCTGATAGCTCGCTAGTTTTACTAGGGCAAGTTCCCTGCGCTCGTCGGCCAAATCGAGTTCAGCGAGCAAAGCCTGATTATTCTGACCCTGCTCGGCGAGGTCGGATCTCATTGTAGGCAATCCTGCTTCTAATGGGATGACTGCCTCCATACCATATGCTAGTGAGAATGGCGTTTCTCCTGTGGATCGCCTAGGAGTTATTCTGTACGCCCATAGGATATGTGGTATCTCGGTTGTCCATGTGCCTTTGGCTTGTTCTAACCGCTTCTTCAATCCAGCGATCACTGTCTTGTTGGAAGCCTCAGCTTGTCCGTTGCTTTGAGGGTAAGCCACCGAGCTGAAGTGGTGCCTGATCCTGTGTTGGTCGCAGAAGTCCTGAAAAGGGCCACTCTCGAACTGTGTTCCATTGTCAGTGATGATGGTTCTGGGGATCCCGAATCGAGTGATTATATTTCTCCATATGAACCTCATCATGTCAGCATCTCGGATGTTCGCCAGTGGTTCTGCCTTGATCCACTTGGTAAAGTAATCAGTTGCGACCAACAGGTATTTGCGATTGCCGGGAGCGGTGGGCAGTGGTCCCACGATGTCCATTCCCCACTGGGCGAAAGGCCAGGGGCTGGTCAGGGATTTTCACTCGCTGGCGGGCTGGTGGACCATGGGGGCGTGAAGCTGGCATTTTAGGCATCTGCGGACATATACTGCGGAGTCCTTTTGCATATATGGCCACCAATAACCTTCCTTCATTGCTCGGAAGGCTAGAGACCTTCCTCCGACGTGACTCCCGCAGATTCCTTCATGAAGCTCGTGAAGCACTGTCTTGACGTTGCCTGGGTGGACGCATCTAAGGTAGGGGCCGGAGAAAGATCTCTTATACAAGTCGCCTCCCGTGGATAAGTGAAAGCGAGCAGCTTTGACTCTTATCTGGTGGGCAGTCCTTTTATCCTCTGGGAGCGTTCCGTTCTTCAAATAGTCTCTCAAGGGATCCATCCAGCTGGGGGCTGGTTCCAATTGGAGTATTGGTTTTGCTTTGGTCAGCTCGCAGTTGGGGTAAATGCTCGGGCAGCTGAGGAAATCGATAGGGATGATCCTTTTAAGGCTGGAATCAACTGTCGAGCTCAGGGCTGCTAAGGCGTCAGCGTGGCTATTCTGCCCCCTGGGAAACTATTGGATGTTGATTTCTTCAAAGTTCGTCATTAATTTTTTTACCAAGGAGAGGTAGGCTGCCATCCTTTCATCCTTCGCGTTATAGTCTCCACTTATCTGATTGGAAACTAGTTGCGAGTCTCCGAATACCTGTAAATGCTTTGCTCCCAGAGTTTACGCTCTTTGGAGACCTGCTATTAAGGCTTCGTATTCTGCTTCGTTGTTGGAGGCTGAAAATCCCAGCCTGATTCCTTGCTCGAGGACTGTATTTTCTGGAGTGATGAGAACAATTCCTACTCCTGCCCCCTTTGAGTTGGAGGCTCCATCAACGAATAGTTTCCAGCTTCCCCCTGTAGCCTGGTTGTTTTGTTCTGTTGGCTTAGGCTGGTCGAAGGGTTCTTCACCTGTGAATTCAGCTATGAAGTCAGTAAGGATTTGACCTTTGATAGCTGTCCTTAGTTGAAATTGGATGTCAAACCGGCCGAGCTCGACTGACCATTTAGACAGTCTGCCTGACAAATCCGCCTTCCTTAGGACAGCCTTGAGGGGGTGTGATGTAAGGACGATGATCGTATGAGCTTCGAAGTAATGCTTCAGTTTCCTCGAGGACATTACTAGGGCGAATGCGAGATTTTCCAATAGCAGGTAGCGCTGCTCGGTGTCTAGTAAGGTTTTGCTCGCGTAATAGACTGGATGTTGGATCCCTGTAACTTCACACATTAGCGCTGAGCTGACAGTATGGCTGGATACAGAGAGGTAGAGGTACAAAGAGTCCATTTGCTGTGGTATGACAAGCAGTGGTGGGGAGCTTAGGTAGGACTTGAGCTCATCTAATGCTTGTGAGCAACTTGGGGTCCATTCTATCGTTTTGTTGCCTTTTAAGAGTCGGAAGAAGGGCTTGCATCTCTCGGAGGATTTATAAATGAAACGATTTAGAGCAACGAGCATTCCAGTGAGCTTCTGTACATCGTGGATTGTGCGAGGAGGTTGCACTCTTTTGATTGCATCAATCTGGTCCGGATTAGCCTCTATACCTCGCTCGCTGACCAAATACCCAAGAAACTTTCCTGACTGGACACCGAAGGAACACTTGCTCGCGTTGAGTTTCATTCGGTACTTCCTGAGGATTTCGAAGGTAATTGACAGGTCCGAGAGGTGATTTTTCTTCTCCTTGCTCTTGACGAGCATGTCGTCGATGTAGACCTCCATTGTGTCTCCCATTTGATTCTTGAACATTTTAGTAACCAGCCGCTGATAGGTTGCCCCTGCATTTTTTAGCCCAAAAGGCATGACCTTGTAACAGTATAAACCAACCGTCGTGATAAACGCCGTTTTGTCCTGATCTGGGGCATACAGGGGAATCTGGTGATAGCCTGAGTATGCGTCCAGGAAACTCATTCGTTCGTGAGCTGCAGTGGCATCTACTAGTTGGTCTATCCTCGGAAGAGGGAAGCTATCCTTAGGGCAGGCTTTGTTGAGGTCAGTGAAGTCTATGCAAACTCTCCACTTCCCGTTGCTTTTTGGAACTGCCACTGGGTTGGATAACCATTTGGGGAATTGCACTTCCCGTATGGACATTGCATCCAGCAGTTTTTCGACTTCTTTTTCTATTGCTCTGGCCTTCTCGGGAGCAGTTCGTCGTGCCTTCTGCGCTATCGGCATGAATGTGGGATTGACGTGCAACCGATGGCAGACCATATTGGGATCGATTCCTGGCAGCTCATAGGGTTCCCAAGCGAAAACATCTATGTTGCTTCTGAGTAAGGTTAGCAAATCCTTTTGCTCTTGGTCAGTGAGTGTGGCCACCTCTCCTCAGCTTGCCCCTGCGCTGCTCGAGAGAGCAATCCTCCCTGCAGATCGTGAGAGGGCGTCGGGGCCCGATCAACTGGCTTTGCAAGCTATCCAGAGGCTTGCCTTGGTAAGGTTCCTCTTCTAAACTCAATCTCTACCCACTCGGGAATACTGTAGAATTTTCTAAACTCAGTTACTGGTCTATTTCCAATCTTCGCCATTGGAAAAATACAAGAAAAACTATAAACTCAAGAAAAGTACACGAGAGACTTACAAGACAGAAGATCAGGTCAAATGGCGAAGAAGCAACGAGAGTGGAGACCGAAAACAGAAGGTACAAATCTTAGGAGTTCTCAGAAGATTGAAGATTGCTGGAAAAGCTGAAACGACGAAGATCCCACAGACGGCGCCAATTGTGGTGACAATTATTATGCAACACAAATAAATATGAAAGAGGTAACAATCAAGAAAAGATAAATAAGATGTCAATCACACAACAACGGGTATACGTGGTTCAGCAAATATGTGCCTACGTCCACGGTGGTTCAGTCAGTGTTATTTCTCTATATTCTGAAGAATAAGTACAGAGAATACAACTTGTCCTTTGCCCCGGACTTAGGGTTTAATTTATACATGTATATGTTGGAGTAGTGGGGGTGATGGGTTCCTCCTTATTATCCATGTCCCCTACATGGGATCGCGCTCCCTTACAACTTCTCTTCATGGGATCGTGGGGTAATCGGATGAGTACAAGAGGTGATGGGCCTGGGCTTTGGGCCGCTAAAGAGAGGCTACTCGTCCAGGCCTTATGGTGCTAAATTCAGGGTACCCACATTCTCCTTTATAAATCTTCTAATTTTTATAAGTGTGTTGGCGTCCCACATAACATATAAATAATCCCATAACTTCTACATGCGAACCTGCACCCCCAAAACCATAAAAACCCAATAATTTAACTTACGCCCCCAAGGGTTTCAAGAATTAAATCACATTAAAAAAAATATCAAAACAGCCCCAAAATTAGTGTCCACTTTCTCTAATTAAGTTAATAATTTATTTTAACAAAACAAGTGATTAAGGATTTAGGCAACACTTAAGATGCATAATACTAAAGGAAAGGAATAGAGTATTCATGCCTAGAATTTGTTGGATAAAAATCTGGTTGGACTCCTCTTGAGAAAACACCAATTGAGTCTTCAATTCTTAAGTTAAAACTTGTTAAAAGTTGGGGATAGGGGTTGAAGATGAGAGGAAATATGTTTGGAGAACCTTACTACAGAAAAGTTTAAGGGAAAAGTATTTTAAAAGTCCTAGTCCCGAATCAATTTAAGTATTTAAAGGGTTTAAGAGTTAGAATACAATTAGGACTCTAATCCACCCACCGCCTCCTGTCACTCGAATGACTGCCACCTGTCGTTCAAACGAGATGTTACGTCGTTCGAACAACATACGCTGTCGTTTGAACGACCCAAACACCCAATTTAAAAATTCCACCTTTACACTTAAAAAATATTCTTTAACTTAAAAAAGCGTACCTTCTTGTTAAAACATATTAAAAATCATTCTATAATGACTCCGGTTTAATTCCGGTTGAGAATTTACTACTCAAATATAAAAACCCACATGTTTAATTATTAAAGACCATAAATCCCAAAATTTTATTTTTTCTCGAGTATTCCAATTTTCCCCACTAGCAAAGGAATTTCGTCCTCGAAATTAGACGAAACATAAAGATCAAACGCCAATCGCAAAATATAAAATAAGGCTCACATACGCCTACTCGTTGAATGCCATAATTGGGCGCCCATACATCCAACCCTACATGCACCTACCCCACGAACAACAAAATAATATATATATCGCTATATATATATATATATATATATATATATGTACATAACTATGAAAGTAACAGCGTACCACGTGCTCTCGAAAATCACCACTCGATTCAATTTCCGATAATCTTCGCAACACATAAATCCTCAAATCAAATCACATCGTAAAATCAATATAAGACATACCCAAAATTTATACTATTGATCTTCTAAATAATTAACGTCTAAAAAATCAACTCTAAGGATCCTCACATCAAGCTTACTAATTCTAAACTCAATGCCTACAATGTCTTTAACACAAAATTACATATCTCTAAGGAACACATCTAACACGTATGCTAGACCCTCAACGTTAAGGAGTACGAATCAATAAAGGGAATAAAATATCGATAACAAGAAATCTAAATGGACTTACAACCTACGAGACCTAAGACCATGCTCCGATGCCATCTTTCACACACCGCGTAATTCTGGCGTCGGTCTCCATCAAAACTTTTCCGGGCGTGAACTAAATAAAATATCATTCTTAGCATGCGATAGATATGAGACATAAATAAATCAATCCACGAGATAATTAATCGAATCAATCCCAATTGATAATCACAACTGAGCGATAAAAGATCCATCACATGCTAAAACTTTGAATAAATCCAATCTCTAATAATGGTTTAATTAAAAATTGAGTAAACTCCAACTAACTCAATGAAATAACTGAATAAAACCCATACAACTTTGGAACCGAATGGCCCAACAAAACCATAAATTGAGTCTCAATGCATATACGAAGGAAAGGAAACTAAACTAAACTAAACTAATATGCATATAAAGCAAATAACTCCTGCTGCACCTCCAAGAAAGTCTCCAAATAAAGCTATGCAGCTTCTCCAAACTTTTTCCTGAAAAGGTTAGTCAACGCACGAGGTCGATCCCCGAGCATGAATACACACCATTCCCCTCAAATAGGGTCCGTGAACCCAGACGATAGCATTATACACAATAAATATCACAATAGAATATTTTAATTAAACGAAAGTAATTAAATACGGGAAAGATAAATTACTAACCAACCCCAAAGATTCTGATAAAAACACACCAATATCATTTTAATTATCCCACATCCCCAAAGCGTTAATTTAATTAAATCAACCCAATTTTATAATTGTTCTCACTTTTTATTATGGCGGTCCTCCCGCCCCGCCAAATTGTCACACTTCCCCTTGTCAATAGCCAGTCGAATCCATTTGAACTATCGATACCCTGCAATGTGACAAGTTTCCAGACACGACACGACATAAATCGCCCAAGCTGACTCGTTTAAACCTTCGGTCACTGACACATTATGTCGCCATAAATTTTAATACCCGTTTTTATCTTAGGCATTAATTATCATTTTCACTATTGAAAAATTACCCCACCCTTTTAATCGATGTGAGATCCTCAAAATATCCCTTAGTCCCATACCTAAAGGTTCCCAAGTACACGTGCATCCTATGCTACATATAGGATGAATTTCCAGTATAAAATACGTCCTAGTCGCATGCCTCGGCTAACGCAATAATAAATAAAAGATTAAAATCAGCCCACCCCCGAAAAATAAAATCTCCAAGAATTTACACTAACTAGTACATACCTAGCAAGCATAAATTATAACTAAGGCCTACCCACTAGTCCCATACCTAGTAAGCATCCTATAATCAAGATGAGCAATATACCACCCAAATAACCCTCGTCCCCGCAATGGCAAAAGTGAATAATAATAATTCACAATATCATAAATCATAAACACAACATGACAATATAATCATAAAGGTCCCAATTTAATTTAATTCAATTAATTGCACCGTCGTTGTTTTCAACATAATTCATTCTATTCAATAATATAAAGTTATTTAACATGCGATGATATTCAATATGACATAATCGTTCTCCTTTATAAATCTTCTAATTTTTATAAGTGTGTTCGCGTCCCACATAACATATAAATAATCCCATAACTTCTACATGCGAACCTACACCCCCAAAACCATAAAAACCCAATAATTTAACTTGCGCACCCAAGAGTTTCAAGAATTAAATCACATTAAAAAAATTATCAAAACAGTCCCAAAATTAGTGTCCACTTTCTCTAATTAAGTTACTAATTGATTTTAACAAAACGCGTGATTAAGGGTTTAGGCGATACTTAAGACACAAAATACTAAAGGAAAGGAATACAGTATTCATGCCTGGAATTTGTTGGATAAAAATCCGGTTGGACTCCTCTTGAGAAAACACTAGTTGAGTCTTCAATTCTTGAGTTAAAACTTGTTAAAAGTTGGGGATAGGTGTTGAAGATGAGAGGAAATATGTTTGGAGAACCTTATTGGACAAAAGTTTGAGGGAAAAATATTTTAAAAGTCCCAGCCCCGAATCAGTTTTGGTATTTAAAGGGTTTAAGAGTTAGAATACAATTAAGACTCTAATCCTTGATTTAGATTTTTATGTTTCAAAACAATCCCTCTTTCCTTTGGTTCAACAGTTTTGGGAAACATATCTATCTCATACATTTGAAGGTCTCTTACGAGTTCTTCTAATCTATGAGTATCTTATATCCTTAACGAATTTATCCTGGTAACCTTAAGATTAAAGTGGTCTGGAAGAAATCTCAAAATTTTCTTAACTACACGCATCTCAGGGATTTTCTCACCTAAATTGGAACTCGAGTTGACTGTGCCCGATAAATGTGCATTAAACTCATCAAAAAAGTAGGAATCTAGCTTGGTACCTGTCTCAAACTCTGTGGTAAGGTTTTGAGGCTTAGATGCTTTCACAGCATGGGTCCCCTCGTAAGTGAGCTGGAGGGTATCGCAAGTTTCTTTAGACATGGTTCACGTCATAATGAAGCGAAACTCATCAGGGGTAATGGCTCCAGAGATGGCATTCAAACCACGCGAGTTAAAATTACTCCATTTAAAATCATCCTCCATCTAAGTGGAGACGGGTTTAAGACTTTCGATATTGTCATTAGTCACATTAGGTGGTGTTCACCCTTTTTCAGACACTAGCTAGACCCTTTCATCAAATGCTTTTAAAGCAGTCCTCATCTTAGCTTTCCAATAAGCATAGTTTGAACCATCAAAAATGGGCATTCTATTATACAAATTATCTATTAAAAAAATTAAAAATCTTTTCTTTTTTGAAAACAAAATTGGTATAAGAAGAATCTTATAAAAAGGGATCACACGGTAAATTAGTTCAATCGTCTCTGATACTAATTTGAGAATGCAGGTCATTCAATGGATTGATTTGTATAATAAATTTCCACACACAAATCCATATTTTACCGATTTTATCTTTAATTAAATTAGGTGTGCATACAATATTTTTCTATTTCCAATTTTTAAACTAAATATGCCATTAACACAAGTGATGAGAAAAAATCCCTAAAAAGGGCAAAGCCTTATTTTCAACACTATTAAATTTTCTGAATAACAATCGACTTACAAAACATATACAATTTAAGTGAGATGCGCAGAGCCTTCAAAACATTCAATAGAATACGAATCAAATCTGGAGTTGTCCATGAGTAGGAGTCTACCCTCAGTATCCATCGGTCAGCCTTATCTTCTTTAGTAGTAAAATTACAGTTTCACAATTAAGCAGTAAAGATTTCTCTCCACAAAGGTTTCTCAGCAACAAACCTTCTTTGTGACTTGTTAGAGTGATTTAAATTATTCCAATAAGTTTGGAATGTTTATGGAGGTGTTTTATCACAAAAGAGAACTCAAAAGATGTGTTTTGTTTACGAAAAGAGTTCTCAAGAAGTCTAATCTCGTTCAGCCTTTTTATAAGAAGGTTGGAAAAAAAGGATAAACACAAAAGATTTGGATTAAATATCTTTTACAAAATAAATTTTTCCCAGTCATTCAAATGAAATGTACCTCTTTTGAACGAGATGTATGATCTTGTTCGAACAGAGATCTAATGATGTCCTCTAACGACATTATAAGAGGACGATGGAAAATTAGTCGTTTGAAGTTTAAACATACTCGTTCGAACGAAGGGTTAAACTTATTCGAATAACACCAAGTCTCGTTCGGATGAGGCGTCGATTTTCTGACAATGTTTTCAATAAAAGAATTCAAACGTCCTTTCAAATAAAAATCATATTTAACAATTCTTAAACCCCAAAAATAATTAATAAACCATTTTACTAGCTAAGCTCACAACTTCTTCCAAGCATGTTGAGACGAACAAATCTTCTAGCTTTCAAATATCTTCAACTTTGTCTTCGAGTGTCGAGAAGTCATGTAGGTGTTGTGTTTATGTAATGGGATACGCTAAATAAAGATATAAAATATGGACAATTATTAAATTTTCTCTTATAAAGATTAACATAGCCTTATCATCTTGGTTAATTAGCATTTAACACAAGTGGTGCCAACCTATAAGATCATGGATCTAATGATCCCGATAGTAGGAATATTGAAGATGATAGGATGTGACCACTTAGATTGCAGTTTATATCAGTTAGTGTACCTCATCATAAAGAGAAATTCCAGTTTAGTCTCCATTAATAATGTCCACTATACGAAGACATCTACGAACATTGGGGGATCACGTATTGTGATGCAAAGCAAGGAACAAACTATATACGAGGTAGAAAAAGAAAGAATGTTGTCCCTATTAGTTGGGGAGAGGAATTCATAAAAGGGGATAGTCAATACCCTCGGATATAGGAATTTCCCAACTATAACCCAATAATGGGACCCTCTTTTGAAGAAGACATGATATTCCACTTTTAAGACCTACTTAGTTCTCCACCACACTAAGATGCCGACTACATTTGAATGCTAAAATTTGCTGAAATTCGAGTAAACCAACTCAACCAATTGGGAAGGGTTTATAAGAATCCCGAACTTGACCCTAGGTCAATAAAGGAGAAATGTAAGGATAAATAAAAAGCAATGGGGGAACTATTGGTCAAAACAACTGAAGAGAATATGGTATTAAAACTTTTTAAAAGACTCAAGCTAATATATCCATATGGTGACTTCTCATGTTATCTCAACCCTATAGGGATTTCATCCTCAAGAAGTTCTGGAACCAAAAGGTTCCCATCTCATTAACTCCTCAAGAACTCATAGAAATAGTAAGAAATCTAAACTTTAGGAAGAGTATATATTTTGATCATGATGAACTAGAATAGTGGGGTCATGTCATAACACGGCATTAAACATCACTTTCAATATCAAAGGACAAAATATTTTTGTGATCATCAACGATAATGGATCTAGTTTGAATGTACGTCCTCTTTGGACTGCTGAGTTCCTAGGAATCAAACATGAACACCTCACGCCAACCACACAAAACTTTAGGGATTATGACAATACAAGAGAGAAGTTATGGGTTCAATTAAACTTAAAATAGAAATCGCCTTACTTGGAAGCCTTATTAAATTCTAAGTAACTATCATACCTGCCTCTTTTAACCTCTTGCAAGAAAGCTCTTGGCTTCATGATATCGGGGGAGTTTTCTCCTCATTGCACCAAAAGTTAAAGTTCTTTTATGGAGAGTAGTTACCTTCTCAGGGGATTCTGGATATCTTAAAGGAGAAGGACCAAGCACACCAATACTCGGCATACAATATGAAATTTGGACATATACATTAGTGGATTCCAAATACACCCTATAGCTGAAGTCTTTTCTGTTAAAAACAAATATACTATTTTGCCACCATACTTTGAATATGAATGTTGTAATATGACCCATATGATGATGTAGATGAGGTACCTATGTGGAATGGGCCCCGGGAGGAACTAACAAGGAATATTAAACCTATCAAGATATTTTAACATCAAGGGGGCGAGGTATAAACGTAAGAAAAATGACACCTACATCGGACTGTTTAAAGTCAATAAATCCAACTTTAATAAGCTAGAGGCTACTAATATCCCTTACTATCCTAGCCCCAATAGACGATTCATCAAGGAATGAGAGGACTTTCCTTTTAATGGGTTTTCTTAGAAATGGGTTGATGGCTCCATAGGAAATCAAATGTTAGTGTTGGAAATATTCTTGAAAGACCGCCCCATATGGATCGATAATTATATATATATATATATATATATATATATATATATATATATATATATATGTGTGTGTGTGTGTGTGTGTGTGTGTGTGTGTGTGTGTGTGTGTGTGTGTATGTTGCCGACCTAATAAGAAAGCTAGCAAACCCTCGTTATAGTGGGACCATATTAAAGATCTGAGCACCACTTAGCACTTCTGCAAGATCAAGATGGAAGATGAGAAAAACATGGACATTTGACCACTTATCAATGCCAGAAGACCCTTTTGATGACACGATTGCCTATGTGCTTCCAAAAGAATCCCTTAATTTCCTTGAAATCCTTTATGGACTATAGTGGATGTCTTTTGGGGATTCAATTATTTCAAAATGCACCCATACGACCAAGAGAAAATGACCTTTGTACCCCTTAGGGAATGTTTTGTTTCAATGTCATGTCTTTCAGCATAAAAAAAATGTAAGTGTTACATATCAGTAAAGGGGTACCACTTTTATGCACAACATGATCCAAAAGGAGGGTGAGGTATATGCTGTTGACATAATCATCAGATTTAAGATGTGCAGAGGTCATGTGTCAGTTTTTTGAAAAATTAAGGACATACTAAATGCGTCTAAATCCTAAAAAATGCATCTTTAGAGTGACAAAAGGGAAATTGCTAGGATTAATCATTAACGAAAGAATATGTTATAGGGTTTGTGTGATATGCTCTAGTAAACATGAATGACAATCCTAGAGGGGGGAGAATAGGTTTGATAGCATCCTAGGTCAAATTTTGGCACTTGCACAAAATTTTTTCCAAATTAAAACTATCACCAATTGAATTTATAAAAACCTTTTCAAATGGCTTTAAAACTGACACAATGTTATATTAGTTAAATCTAGTTATGAAACCTAGATCTAAACCACGTAATCAAGATTTAAGACAATTCACAAGAGTCAAACTAGATCTATGTGAGGTGTGTGATCAATTTTGTGCATGCATAAACAAAACTTACACAAGTTATCATAAGACATGGGGTTAAAAAAATCTTGATGCACTCCAATTCTCATTTATACTTGAAAATAAATTTTACAAAAGACAAAAAGGTACCTCTCACATAATTCCTATCGTGTAGTTACATATAAACCTTTTAACTCTTTCCCGTAGTCAGTAAGAATCCATAGCAAGCACCATGCAATAAATGAATAAGTCCATTATATTCCTTGGATATTGCGTCAAACTTCAATCTCTCCAATAGGATGAAATGCCTTCAATTTTAAATTGCTCAATGGTTGTTCATAGAAATTCAGCAAATGTGTAATGAATTGACAAATGCTAGTGTATAGATCTGATTTAAATCCACTCTTAATTCTCTCAAAAATATTTCCGATCAAACATATATTAAAGTATCAAAATATTTTGGAAGAAAAATAGTGAGATTTGAAATATAAGAGAGATAGAATAGCTCTCAACTTTAAAAATCTCTGAGAAGAGTGTGCCAATTGTGTATTTTTCATATAACTAAAAATGGGAGGGATAATGTCCTTTAAAAAGGAAAATTTCAAAATCTGGTGTCACCATGCGAACGACTAAATCTGACCATGCGCATGATTCCAGGTAGTGGGGAATCATGACCAAGGCCGTTTGCACGGGCTAAAATTATAGCCGTGCAAATGCACCCATGTGCACGGGTTCAATACCGAGACATGCGAACAGTTAAAGACAAAAATTATTTTTCAAAAGATTTCAACTTTTCAAAGCATGTAATCAATTACCAAAACAGTTTTAAAAATATTAAAAACCTCTGAGACTATTTCCAAAATCACTTGTTCAACTTTTTCAAAATCCTCACACATTTAAATCAAAAGTGCAACTTTTAAACAATCATGCATGTGTGTGTTTAGTCATGTACAATTAATAATCCTATAAAAGGATACAATCTTCGATTCAATGAATGTACGACAACAGAAGAATTCAATAAGCGACGTGCATGATCTTCAATCTTCATTGTTCATTTATGTCTAACCTATACAAATGAACGTGCCTCAATTGTAATGAATAAAGTCTATAGTAATTGATAGACTCAACTACTTAACATCTTTGTCATGAAAATTAATACAACTTATACAAAATTACATTTTCAATATCCCCCTTTGGCTATTCCATGGAAAAAAACCTAAAATGATCTTACTACACCTACAAGAAACACTGCACTAGCCATATAGTCAATGTAGTAGATGGCAATGTATAAAATCCATAAGACCAATGACAAAGCACAAAGTTGTGTCTGAAACAAGGGCTAGAATCATAAAGATAAATCTTAGGCCTGAAACCATAAGAAACAACAAATAATATCAAGCATGAAATAGCATGCACAAAGAGAAAGTCCTCTTGTTTGGAAATGCTCCAAAAATAATCAATGATATAAATGATATAAAAAGTAAGTGATAAAGCATGTGAACATATGAAATAGCATCAACGTCATCTAATATCAAGATACCAAAACAAAGTGATAAAGAATGTGTAACACAATTTAATAAAGATGCTCTCAATGTATAGAAAATCCCAAGACAAAGAACAATAAAAACTCCACCTATCGTAAATATTTCTACCCAATTTAAACAAAGTGAGAAACCACTTTCTCCCCCTTAATAAGTAAAAGGAAAATTCACTCCCCCTTTTGACGCAATAGATAAACGAAGGAAATAAATTTTACTCCCCCTTAATATAAAGGAATAAAGTTTTTTCCCATTTTCGACACTAAAAGTCAAAGAGAAGAAATGGCGTAGACAATGGGTATAGCTATGAAATAGACGAAGTCACTGATTAGTCACGATTATTGTATTTAAAGCATTCTAGCATTCTCGTGCACGTTATTCTCAGAACTTATGCTCAATTGGTTAATCCCTATCATCATCATCATCATCATCATCATCATCATATATATATATATATATATATATATATATATATATATATATTATGCGTGGTTTATTTGAGCTTTTATAGGTTTTCGAGAATGCATGACTTGAACGATAGTTAAATCAAAGTTCTGTTGACAGTCGCAATGTCGGGGGCATTTTTAGTAAATTTAGCATTCCTATTTTTACCCCGTACCCTTCACGAAAGTTGAAGCTCTTTGAATCATCTTCGTATTTCCTTCGATGGTGCATGAATTCTAGATATAATAAAGAAGTACGAAAGATTATTTGGAGTGATGGCCTAAATAAACCATAAAATCTCATCCCTCTTTTTGGAAGAAGGTATGAATCGATTCAGGCCTTTAGCCGAATCGATTGGATTATATCCGGTGCAGGATTTTTCCTATGTGAATCGATTCGAGTCTCATACTGAATCGATTTGCCCCTGTTTATTTGTAATTACTAGTTTGACATTTTGAGATTTTTGGGGTATATCCCTTTTTTCTCCACTTGTAAAGGATCGGATATTTCATTTAGAAAGTTTCTAAGTTTAAAAACTCTCTCTTCTCTCTCTTAGGTTAAGAGAATTTATTATTTCTTCTTACATGTAAAGCATTGAATACATCAAATTAGTTAGTTTTATTGTAATCTTTGTTCACCTACATCTTCCTTGCTTGCTTTATTAGCTTTAACTTATATTTATTGGTCTCTCTAATGTTGGTTGGTATATAAATAGATGGTTTCTTCATTTATGATGTTCTCTTACATGTTTTTCTTGGTTTTATCATGAGTGGCTAGTCCTATAGGTTGAGGATCGTGTTCCTACTATGGATGATTGAGCTTCATAGTTAGGGTTTGGTTTATAATTATTCTAATGGAACTTAGCACCATAACTAATTAACCCTTAATCCTCCATTAATGAGTTTAGTCTTTACATGGTTGATGTTAGAACTTAATTAGTTATGATCTATTAGAGTTAATTTGAACCAATTCCCATCATCTTCCTAGCGAATTCAAGGTGGGAGAATGATCCTCAATACCTTTTATCTCTTGAACTCAAGCTTTTCTTAGATTGTTTCATAGTTTTGTAATTGTTAACTCTTTCACTATTGATTAAATGCATGTTAGGATAAAGGTTAATTAATATCACCACTTCAAACAATAAATCATCTTTTACACTTGCCTTTTGTGACGTATATAGAACACCTTATATCCCGTCTTCTTATCTTAGGGGCGTCCAATCCTTGTGGAATACGATCCCGAACTTCCCCGGTTACTTCTTGTTACGAATGATTTGCACTCGAATCACACACTATTTTTAGAGCATAAAGTTTTTGGTTCCATTGTCGGGGATTGGCAACAAAGTTAGGTTATACAACGTTCTCTATACATTTTTTTGCTCCCTGTGGTCACTGTCAACACAGATTTTGAAACTAATCCAAAACTCTCATAAATGCCATACGCAAGCGATAGCAATTAAAAGCCCATAGTGGAATCCTCGTTATCAAGGTTCAAACTATTAGAGACCATCTCCTACCCCATCTACCTACTCACATTACGGAGCCCACTCCAATTCAACCACAATGGGTGATAATCAAAGAAAACATGGGAGCCAAGGAGAGGCTAAGCCTCCATATCGGTCGATGAGAGATTACTTACCACCAAAGAGGACCACCTCTCCATCGTGCATCACTTTTTCATACAACACCGTGCAATTCAATTTTTGAAATGGGATGATAAAATTACTACCCACATACCACGGCATGGAAGGTGAGCAACTGTACTTACATGAGCAGGAGTTTGAGGAAGTGTGTGCTACCTTTAGCGATCAAAACTATCCACTTCATGTCACACGACTCAAACTCTTTCAATTCTATCTCAAGGACAAAGTTAAATCTTGGATTTGGTCCTTGGCTCAAAATTCTATAGGGATTTGGTGTGACATGCAATCCCAATTCTTGAAGAAGTTCTTCCCTACCCACCACACCAACTCCTTCAAGGGATAAATTCAAACCTTTTCCCAAGGTGAGAGTGAGACCTTTGAGAGATATTGGGAGAGAGTAAGTTCCCCCACCACGGTTTCAAAAAATGGAGACTCATATCCTTTTTCCATAATGGGCTTAGACTCAATGCTAAACAATGGTGGAGACCATGTGCTCTAGGGAATTCTTCAACTTAGATCCGGATGATATCAAGGCACACTTCAAATATTGTGCCAAAAACACTTAAGCATGGGACACTTTGGACCCATCCAAAGCCAATTCGTGATCTTTTAATCCATCTGCCTCTAGCCATGGGATATATCACCTCGCCGATGGGGTTGATATGTTAATGAGAACCGCACAACTAGCAAAGAGAGTTGAGTCAATGGACAAAAAATGTCATGATCCCACTCCTTGTCCTTGTCACATTGAGGAGGCTTGTGCCATTTGCGACATCGAATATCACTCTACTAAGTATTATCCTACAATCCTGGTTTATAAAATGATGCCTCGCGATCAATAGAATGTAATGGCCACGTACAAGAAGAAATTCATGACTCCTCTTGGATAAGGATACAATCCTTTTTGGAGAAACCACCCCGGTTTGTCCTATAGTTAAAACCAACAAGCTCTAAATCCCCCTCATGCGAATTATCAAGGTTCACCCCCACCTCCAAATTACCAAAAATCATACTTGCAACCTTCTCCCCCTAGTTCTCATGCAAGGTCTCCAACTGGGACCTCCTCCTCTGATTACAACTCCTTACGCACACTCAAACAATAAAATCCTTGAAGATAATTTTCAAGCGTTTTATGAGTGCTCAACAAGTGGTGAACAATCAAATGCGCAATACTTTACAGAACTCAAATCTTCAATCTCTAAGTTGACCACATTATTGAGCGTTCAATAAATGGGCAAGTTTCCTTCACAACCTCAAAGGCCCGTTGGACAAAATAGTGTGAATACCAATGGCTCGAATCCCCCTCACGATTAAGCGGAGACTATTATCATTCTAAGGAGTGGGAAATTCATCGATAAGTGTATCCCTCACCCACTCCCAATCACTAAGGAAGTCTCTCCTGACCCAATAAAAGTCGCAGACGCTTCCCCAAAAGAGAGTGAAAAGGATCCTAGATAGATCCAGAGGTAATTGTGAAATGCCATATACCCACGCCTTATCCTCAAAGGATTGTAGCTCCGAAAATCAACGTTAGTAATACCGATGTCTTGGAGATGTTCAAGAACGTTAAAATCAACATCCCCCTCCTAGATGTCATAAAGCAAGTTCCCACCTACACCAAGTTACTCAAGGACTTGTGATTACGGTGAAATGAAAACTCTTTGTGAGGAAGAAGGCATTTTTGGATCAAAATGTGAGATCTATCATCCAATCCGATCTATCTCCCAAATATAAGGACCCGGGATGTCCCACCATCTCATGTGTGATCAGGAACTTTAAAATCGAGCAAGCATTACTTGATTTAAGCACGAGTTTCAATTTTCTACCATACTTTGTGTATGAACAACTCGACCTAGGTGACCTCAAACCCACCAAAATCACTCTTCAATTAGTGAATCTATTTGTTAAGGTTCCAATAGGGGTAGTAGAAGACGTCATCATTCAAGTGAAAAAATTCTACTTCCCAATGGATTTTGTGATGTCGGATACTCATCTCGTTACTCCCAATAGGAATCATATTCCCATTATCCTCAGTCGGCCATTTCTAGCAACCTCTAATGCCTTAATCAATGATAGAAATGGTCAAATGAATCTCACCTTTGGGAACATGACCTTGGAGCTTAACAAATTTAATATTCTTAAGCAAATGGGTAATAATGAGGAGATCCATGATGCAGACCTCATAGAGGATATTGTCCAAGATAATTTCGATGTTAATTATTATGCGGACTCTCTCGAGGCATGTTTGGTGAAGTCGCCTAACTTAGAGAATAATTATTCCCCTTATGATCATGAAGTGAATCTTTTGAGTTCGGTGTTAGATGTGGAATAGAGAGTAGAGGAGGTTAGTTAGTGCAAGAATTTTAAGGACTCACCCTCGCGTGATTCTTATGAGCTACCCTCGGATGTGTGATTCCCAAAGCTTGATCTCAAGCAATTGACATCTGACATTAAGTACGTGTATTTGTGTGAAAATGAAACATATCACGTCGTTATTTCATCTCACCTCGATGAGGGACAAGAAGGACAATTGATGAACTTATTAAAAAGGCACACAAGTGCTTTCAGGTGGACAATAGCGGACCTGAAGAGAGTGAGCCCATTCACAAGATAAGCCTAGAGGAGGGGGCCAAACCCACTCGGGAAATGCAATGTAGGTTGAGCCCCATAATGAAAGAGGTGGTTAGGGTCGAGGTCATTAATCTATTAGATGAAAATATCATATACTCGATATCAAATAGTAAGTGGGTAAGTCCTATTTAAGTGGTTCCCAAAAAATCGAGAATCACCGTTGTTGAAAATGCGAAGGGAGAATTGATCTCGAAACGCACCACCATCGGGTGGCGCATGTGCATTGACTACCGAAAGCTCAATATCGTTATGGAAAGGATCATTTCCCCCGTCCATTTATTAACCAAATGCTTGAGCATGTATCAGGCCACCCATATTGTTTCTTTCAGGATGGTTAAGCTTGATATCCAAGACCACCTTCACATGCCCTTTTGGCACATTTACCTATAAAAGGATGTCCTTCGAGTTGTGTAATGAGTCAGCCACATTCCAAAGGTGCATGTTGAGCATGTTTAGAAATATGGTAGAGTGAGGTTTGGAAGTATTCATGGATGACTTTAGAGTCTTCGGTAGCTCTTTTGACCTTACCTATAGATGCATCGACAAAAATCTCGTCTTGAATTGGGAAAAGTACCATTTTGTGGTCATTAAAGGGATTGTTCTCGGGCATATTATCTCCTCCAGAGGCATAAAGGTGGATAAAGTAAAACTCGAGGTGATTTCTCATTTCCCCACCCCAATATCACTCAAACACGTGAGGTCTTTCCTTGGACATGCGGGATTTCATCAAAGATTATCATGGACTTTAGTTCTAGTGCTATGACCTTGTGTAATCTACTCTCAAAAGAGACCTGGTTTGAATGGAGCAATGTGTGTCAAGTATATTTTGATAAGTTGAAAAGTATTATACAATTGCCCCTATTATTAAAGCCTCGGACTAGAGATTACCCTTTGAGCTTATGTGTGACGCGAGTGATTTCCCGGTTGGGGCGGTGTTGGGACAAAAAAGCGATAAAAAGACCCATGTTATCTATTATGCTAGTAAAACTTTAAACGGTTCAGAATTGAATTACTATACCACTGAAAAGGTGTTGCTAGCGGTTGTTTTCGCCTTGGATAAGTTCTAGGCTTATTTGGTTGGACCTCCCATTGTGTGCTTCACGAACCACACGGCATTTAAATACATTATTTCAAAGAAGGACGCCAAGTCACGTTTGATTTGGTGGGTCCTCCCACTTCAAGAATTCAATCTTAGTATCAAAGATAAAAAGGGAGTAGAGAACGTAGTTGTCGATCACTTATCTCGATTGACGTTCCAAACACCTAAGGATCAACCACCCGTAGATGAATTATTTTCGGTTGAATAATTGTTCTCCAATTCCTCTCTTCTATGGTTTATCAACATTATGAACTACCTTTTGACGAGATCCATCCCATCTCATTGGACCCCTTAGGAAAAGAGGAAGTTCATGTCTTGGGTGCACGTGTTCTTCTTTGATGACTCGTACTTATTTAAATAATGTGCAAACCAAATCATTCAAAAATGCATTTCGAAAGAAGAGGTATTAAGCATAATCCTTTTTCCCACTAGAAACAAAGTGGGGTCCATTTCCCCTCAAATAAAACCACCGCAAAAATATTGCAATGCGAATTATATTGGCCCACACTTTTTAAGGATGCACACAATTTTTCATTACGTGCGAGCATTGCCAAAAGTTGGGTGCTATTACTCATCGAAATATGATGCCTATACCCCCCATAATAGAGATGGAAGTCTTTGATTATTAGGGAATTTATTTCATGAGCCCATTCCCCCCACTTTTCGTAACCTTTATATTATTGTAGCGGTTGATTACGTATCCAAGTGGGTGTAGGCAATTACTTCATGAATCAATGATCACAAAGTGGGTTTGAAGTTCCTTAAGGAACACATACTTGCCTGGTGTGGAACTCTGAAAGCAATAATCAGTGGTAACAGAACCTATTTTTGAAATAATTTATTTGCAAATCTAATGTGAAAGTATGGGGTCGTTCATAAAGTTGGAACGACCTACCACCCTCAGACTAGCGGCCAATCCAAGTTAGACAACCACGAGATCAAGTATATCCTATAGATGATGGACAATCCTAATCGTAAGGATTGGTCTCTAAGATTAATCTATGCTTTGTGGGCCTATCACACGACCTTCAAAACTACCTTTGGTGTGTTCCCTTTAGGATTTTGTATGGAAAACCTTATCATTTACCCATGGAACTTGAGCACAAGGCCTATTGGGCAATTAAAAAGTAAAACTTTGAGCTAGATAAATTCGGGAACAAACGGATGCTTAAACTCAATGATTTGGAGGAAATTAGGCATGGTTCTTATGAGAGTGCATGAATTTACAAAGAGACGGTGAAGGAGAAACATGATAAGAACATTTCACGAAAATCATTTCACTATCTCCATAAAGTACTCTTATACAATTCCCGATTGCATTTATTTTTGAGGAAATTGAGGTCGAGGTGGATGGGTTTGTACGTTATGAAGACCATATTTCCTCATGGTGCAATTGAAGTTAAGAATTTGAAATATAGTAATGTGTTTAAGGTGAACGATCAATGCTTTAAACCATTTCAAAAGTTATTTGACCCTTCAACGGAATCAATTCCGTTATTTGACCCTATTTACGGGGCCGGATAGATTCCCCCGAACCTAGATTTTTATATCGATCAACCCCCGGCATGTGAGAGGTTGAACTTCTTTGTTAAGGGCCATTTTACATATTTTATACATCCTTACGATACAAAAAATCCAATCCAAACCAACCCATTTTTTTCCTCTTGAGTTAGCATATGCAGTAGAGGGATGAATTCCAAAGTAGCAGGTGCGAATTGATTCGGGGTCCAAACCGAATGATTCGATTTCATCCAGTGCAGGTTTTCAAGGTAGCGAATCAATTTGGTCCCAATCTGAATCAATTCGTTTTGGGTCAAGATAATTTATGAGATTAGCGAATCGATTCGGTCCCAATCCGAATCGATTCGGTGCTACAGGCTTTTAAAACTATGCCCATTCTTATATAAGGCCTCCTTCATTCCTCTCCCATACCACACAAAAACCTATGAAAATTTTCTCCTCCCAAGTTCACTCCCCCACTAATTCCTCTTCATTTTTCAATAATTCCGCTTTTAAGGTATCAATCCCTTCCTTCTCAATCTCTTTTCAACATGTGATTTGTGTTATAGGTATTCAAACTAGTGTAAAATGTCATTATGCATATTTGTTACTTGTCTTTCAATGAAATACCCTTTCTCTACTACTATCCATTTTATCTAACAAATACAACTTGTTTATTTTGTTTTTTTGATTTTGTTATATTTGTTGGGGGTATTTCATTATTTAAATGGCATTTTAACCCTAGTTTGAACACTTTGTACACAATATGTTCGATAAAATGCCCAGTGGGTATTATGTGCATAAAATCTTCTATCTTGCACCGTTTATCTTTCATAAATTTTGATTGGCCTTGTTCTGAATGTGGTGCACATTGGCTACCTTTATCTAACCGATTTCTCCCTACGTGCACCCTCCGAACCATTTCAACCCTAATTTTCACGGTTACTTTAATTTTATGCATCGCATTAATGGTATGTGTATTGAATTATTATTTTGTAGGTCTCTATGGCTTCAAAACCATCCTCTAATCCAGTTACGAGACGAATGGGTTTCGATACTTTTCGATCAAAAGAAGAAAGAAATTGGTACCATGCAAAGTTCAAATCCATCTGCATCATTGAGGTAGAAAGGGAAGTGAAGTTAGAGTATTTCCCAGCCTCTGTGCAACATTTTCTGAACGAATTTTTTGGGAGGCCAACTTGGCTAAAGGTGGGGACGTGAATGAGGAACATGTTCGCCATTTCTATGCTTCGCTCGTATTAATAGGAGGTGGCAGATATGAAGCTTATGTGAGGGGTATATAGATTGCAATTTCAAAACATATTTTGGCTTTGCACCAGAGCGGGGCTTTTAACACCGAACTCTACCCTTACCCGATCAATGAGAATGTGCCAAGTCTTTCGAATGATCAACTCATAGTGCGTCTTGTGCCCGATAAGGTACGGACCGGGTATACTTCCCCCACTTTCGACATGTCCGATGTACATCGTCTCATCCATCTCGTGGACGTCAATACCATCATTCCTACTTTAACCAAATATTTCTTCTGTTATAAATAGGCCCATTTTTTATATAATCTGTTGGAGAATGATGTAGTTATTAGTCTTCCAGCCCTCGTGTTGCAACATATGGTTGGTGTCGCCTACTCTCCCTTATGCACGACTAGTTTCTCAGATTTGCAAGAATTTTGCATGTAACGTGGCAGCCAGTGATAAGATTCCAAAGCTTCACAAACTGCTTAATGAGAAGGCAATTTCCAAATGCTTGGAAACGGATTACTGGGAACGGAGGAAAAAGATGATGATGGAAAACCATGGAGTCAGAGGTTGGGTTGATGTGGATGAAAATCCCTCGGATACGGACCCTGATGATGCAGAGGCGATGTTGCACGACATTTTGAAGGTTCCACCTCCGATTAATCCGATTCGGGAGTTAGGGGTTAGGATGAACACTCTCCAAGCGAACTTCATGTATTTTCGGGGTGATTACCGGAGAG
This sequence comes from Sambucus nigra, assembly GCA_949130495.1. Lineage (NCBI taxonomy): Eukaryota > Viridiplantae > Streptophyta > Magnoliopsida > Dipsacales > Adoxaceae > Sambucus > Sambucus nigra. The sequence goes on from OX422210.1 coordinate 210,887,382, forward strand.
ACATCAGCATGATTACCAGGAAGCTGATAGAGATATGGTCCCATATGCGTGGCGGAGAGGCACCGATACCACCTAACTTTTATGATCCATATGCATTGTGCGACCCCACTCCCGGTACTTCGAGCCACCAGTAGGATGTTCCCTAATCTGTCTACTATGATACTATCTTTATTATGTTGCTGTTTTTTTTTTTTTTATAGTTGTGTATTTCGATGGTTGGGAGGACGTATGCATGTACTTTCTCTCATTTTGGATTATGAACCCATTGTATTGAACTCTATTATATTAATGAAATGTCTATAGTTTCTTTTTCTCGTTTTCATTTGTATATATCTCCTTATTGTATATATTGTTGTTTTTAGTATTAACATGTTCATAGGTGTGTCGTTGCTCTCTTCAGGATTTGCTCCTTACGGGGTGATATTTTCTCACCCTATTTTCCATTTGTGTCCCTATTAACATTGGGAACAATGTACATGTCAAGTTAGGGGTGGGATTCACATTTCTGCAACCAATTAACATGTTATTATTAATTCGCATTTATTTATTTATAAAAAATAACTCAAAAATCAAAAATTCAAAGTCTTCTCCCATGTCTCTAATGATTACGTATATGATCGCCCTACCCTTTTGTATAGTAATTATGCATGTTTAGAATTTTTGATTTATTAGCCTTTAGCCCTTGTATTGTTGACATTGTGAATAACTTCATAAATTAAACTATGAAGCCCATGAGCACCAAACACAGATAATTGTTTATGATTTGGTTTATATATTTTCTAATTAGTTGACAGTTCAAGCTATAAATTTACATAAGCGAGATTCGTGACATACCTTCATTTGTGAGCATATACAATTACTCTTTCTCTTCCTCGAAAAATGTATCTTGTTGACAGTTTCATTTTCTTTTCATTGATTGAATTCATCATGAAACTGACACTCGAGCATGATTTTCAAACGTGTTGAGTCTCGAGAATCACGTGAAACCCTAGGGAAGGATCATAGGACATCTTTGTTATTTAACCCATACAACCCTATCCTAACCCAAGTTACATACTCGAAAAGTCCTATTTGACCCTAGGGTAAAGTTGATTCAAAGGTCGAACGCTGGTGGTAATCTATTAGAGTTCATATCACCTCGGTTAATATGCAATATCCTTTCATGAGATTGTATTTTTCACTTTTATATATCGTTCTTCAATGGATGACATGTGCGCGGTCTAGTTTCGCTTTACAATTACTCTTTATGTCTGCATATCTCGTGTCTATTACATCTTGTTTTTGAGTGCTTTCATTTTTTGAGTGTAACAACCGGATAGAACTTGAGCCATGCATGCTTTGGCGTCTAAATGGGTTATAAAAGTTTTGCCAAATTTGAATTACCACATGTGTCCACTTATTTCGCATTTCTATGGTTTCAATTTTTGTTGAAGTTCCTTTTATAATGTCAATTATGGTTGACCTTTGTGTGAACATCGTTCGCTTTGTTGATAAATTATTATTGTTATTATTGTTGAGTTGTGCAACGATTTTTGAACAATCATTATATGATTTGACTTCATGTTCGTGGGTAGCGTCCTTGGAAACCCTCATTCTTTTGAAACATAGGAGTTTGTATATTATCCTCTTTTTTAGTATTTGAACTTTCAAAATTCAATTTTTGTTTTTTCAATCTTTTTCTCAAGCTTTGAATCATTGAAACCACACTACAAAAAAAGTTCTTTTTGATACAGTGCTCCAACCATCTCAAAACATACTTTGGTCATCATAAATACTTCTTGGGATGACATTTTGGACGACTCAAAAGGGTTTTATTAGACCCCCATTTTAAATACTTTTTGATATGGCAATAGTCTTCCCAAAAGGGTTTTTTAAGATGGGAACTAATCTGTCACAAAAGGTCATCGTTTATGGGACCCATTTGAGATGGCTAGGAAGTCATCTTTTAAAACTATATTTTGTGATGACAACATTAGTACCAAAAGGTTTTTTTGAGATGGGAACTAAATCGTCTCAAAATCTCATCGTTTATGGGATCCTTTTGAGATGATAAGGAAGTCGTCTTAAATCATTTTGGCGCCAAAATTAGAATTACATCCATTCTAGAATATACTCAATATAATCATAAAAAAACTCTTAAAAATAATATATAACATCTTTGGCATATAAAACATACATGTTATCATTTAACTATAATTAGAGTTCATACAAGTAAAATCTCTCTACACAATCTAGAATTCTAACATCGTGTCCACCAATCTAAATCTCTCTACACAAATTCACTCATCTCATTGGAAAAAATACATAAAATCCCGTCTACTCCTAACATAAAATGATGTAAGCGAAGCAAAGTCATGATATTAAATCATACAACCTCCAAAAAAATGACTTCAATGATTTGCCTTGTCCACAAAATGTTTCCACCTGCAATGAGATTTATTTATGGTCAATCACCTTAAACAAAGAAGAATTTTTTTTACTAGCTCCCATAGATGACAATCTTGAAAAACATTATCAAATTTGTATAGCTTCACATTAATTACAGTTAAAAATAGTTAATATGTTTACGAAAAATTCTCCTTTGTTCATTTATGACATCCAACATGTTTCTACGTAGAAATTAACTCAAAAATAACTACAATGATAGCCAAATGTGTAATTAGCAAAATATCTCTCTATATACATAATAAGTAGTGTTTTCAATTTCATAATGATAAAGATGTGTTATTACATAGTCGGTATGGGTCATTGAGGTGATAGCCTATTACCCACTGCCTTTATAGCCATGCCCCTTGTCCCACCACATCCCTAAAATTCTTACTCCTCACTTCCAGATCATTTCGCATCTCTTCGGGTAGCTCATTTCAATCTTCTTTCAAGCATTTCCTACCAATCAAACATATATTAGAAATTAATGAACGTAATATAAATCCTTAAGAAATTAATTGTTTTTTACACAAAATAACATTTAAATAACTTTAACTAAATGGTGGAGTCGGTTAGTATATATACATACCGCTCTATCTGATGATCCATCTTCAACATTGAAAGGTTTATTATTCGGAGCCCGAGTGGCTTGCCACATGCTGATATCATCAACGGACTCTCCTTCTTTTACCCTTTTATAAAAAAACAATATATATATATATATATATTAATATATGTATATATAACATACATAATAAGTGTCTAGCATTGTACATAACATATCTTAAGGTTCATAGATATTTTATTATTAGTTAGCATCATATCAGTTTCGTATTAACATAGGCTTTAGCCGTTAGATAGTATGCTTTGAAGTTGATAAAGTAAATATGTACAATTTTGTCCAACTGCAGATAGGTTGTTACAATCCATTACAACTACTCAAAATAGAATTTCAGTACAAAATTTCAGCAACTACTCAAAATAGAATTTCGGAATAGAATTTCAAGCACAAGACAACAATGTACTATAACTACTCAAAACAGAGTGCTCGGAACTACATAAAACAAAATTGTACCATGAATGATTTCAAAATATTAAATTTCAACATTCAAAACTACTCAAAACAAAATATCATTATATGTTGGATTTCTAAATGTTAAATTTCACCGGCAAACCAAAGTAAAGCAAAGCAAATATTCAGTATTCAAAACTAATCTATGGATATCAAGTAGTTTACTAGCTTTCCAAATGAAAACTAATCAACGATAATGACAGATAAATTTAATTTGAGAATAGATTTACAAACACATACAAGAATATAGATAGTTAAACAAGGTACACCTCTTGGTGGTGCAAAACATCTGAGGATTGGTTCAGATTAAGGAATGAACTAATGAACATGAACCCCATAAAGAAATAAAGTCGAAAGGTTAAAACACAAAGTCTTATAGGTGTGATATAGATGCGATACGACGTGTTGAAATTAAGCTTTGTCAATTCGCTTTTTAATTAATAAGTAAACACTTGGTGGAATTTTAACTTTGACATGCTATAAACATGTCAAAGTTCAATAACCTTTCAAAACACATTCACTTTTTAAGACAATTACTTGACAGTCGTTCATGGTGAACAAAACATAATATGATCATCACACATTTTTCTAATACTAAGCAAGTTAACATTTCATGCATCCAACAAAAGAACATTATGTGGTCTAAAAAATCCAACTATTTTGATCAAGTACTACCTTGACCCAACCAAAAGCGCAAACATAAACATCATAAAATACTAAAATCACAACTCGACACCACAAAAAAGGCCCAAACAAAAAACTCAATTCGTGTCAATGCTTAGATTACCCATGCATAGAACACTCCAAACTAATGTAAAGAAATACTACACCAGATCTACCTAATTTTGAGCGTTGTTCTATTAAATTTATTCCATTTTATCATGAGAGATTCAAATCAACCTTTCTTCGACCACTTTTAACTTACTTTTATATGAGAAAATAATTAGAAGGATAACTATGGTTCTCCACTTTATGAATTTGACCAAGCTTTTGTTTTAACTGCTTGGGAGTGGTACTAGGAGATCCTGATAAAATGAGTGTATCCACGGCATGAACAAAACTTTATCTCACAAATATATAGGAAAAAATCCCCATAAGCTTTTTCATTAAAATATCCGCTATTTGAAGGGTGGGCACTAGGACCTACGGATCTTTCCATGCTATTATCCTAGCTAATAAACAAGGTATCCAATTAGTAATTCAGATTATGTATTTCCAAAGATGAATGGAGAAATAATATCTTGTAAAAAAAATCTTGTATAATATATGTATACCTTTATATATTTGTCAAACTTAATCAAGACTTAACCAAATATGCAAGGGTGAAGTACAATAACTTTCCAATCACGAGAGGTATTTATGATGAACAAGTCTATTCACACTAGATCCACATACCTGCAAGGCGGAACATAGCACTACTATTTATATAAATAATAGAAGGGAAAATAGGAACTCATTATGACTTGCAATTAAGGATCTCCTCATCTACATTCTCATTCAAGTCTTCTTTACTTTCCAGTTATGCCAACAATATACTTCTTTCAAAGATGTCCTTTAAAAAATAAATTAGAACTGAATCGAAGAATTATAGTTCCATGAGGGAGCGGGGGAAGAAGCTCATTTTCTAGGTGGATAATCTCAAAAATCTGAGCGGTCTAATAGAATAATAATAAGTTCAATTTCAATATAAAGAAGTTATATCTTTATATGAACTCATATTTTAATCATGTATATGTTTATAAGAAAAATTAGAGACACAATACAAAAATTAATAAATTTAAGAATGCTTGAATACATCATTGCATGAACATAACAACTACGTTGCACGGAATACGATATCGTATGGCTATATGAAAATTTTCAAAAGATAAGAGTTCGGATATGGCAAGGTTACAGCAATAAAAGAATATGTATAATATTATATTATGAATCAGTCATATCTAAAATAGTATATGTGCATATTTTCTTATAAAACATATTTATAAATCTAGCATCAGCATATACGATTTATTGATATTGATAACTCATATGTGACTAATATATTAAATAAATTTCCATAAACCAACAACATTTCTTGGACTAGGCAATCAGGCCATGAAGTTACGGATGAAGAACTTAAAGCATGTTTTCATGGAACATATTGTTTTATAATTATATTTTTCAACTTTTTATATTACAAATAGAAAAAATAATATTCTAAATAAGAAAATACAAACATCTACCTTACCATATCTCGATATCCTAGAAGTATCCAAAAAATATCGAGTCGTATCCAAAAGTCAAAATTGTCACTTTGATTAATGGATGCATATTTGAGGCAACTAAGTCGGCAATTTTTCTTCCACCTAACACCTTCAGTAGGCGATGAACATTGTAGTGCCAGTATCTCTCTATTTTTTTCTCAATAAACAATTGGTAACCAAGAGAATGAGGACTACCTAATGTGAAAGTTTATAGGAGTTATTTTAAATCCCACATAAAAATATCAAGATTCACCTTCTCTAGTTTCTTTTCTTTTTTTTCCATTTTATTCGAGCACATTCTTCGGTGAAGTATTGGGAGTGGCGAGCACAAGCGCTACACGCACAATTCAAAACACTTGTATTATGTTAATAAACATTAACATAGAAGAAGTTTAGTTTTGATCAGGTAAGCTCCCTTATTTAATGAAAGACCACGTGTGACTAAGCAAATTTATAAGCTACAGATTTGTATTGAAACGAAGCCATGTCTTTATACAACACTAAGTAAAATGGGTGTGAAAGTACCTCTGTGCTTTACTTTTAAATAAAATCTCAAAAAATACACAGCCAATACCTTCTCTGGTGGCCTCCTTAAAGCAGTTGAAACGAACATGCTTGAAACAAGGTCAGAACCTTAGTGCCCTAATTCGTCAACCTAGGTTGACGAACCCGCATCCAAACCGCGGATTTATCAATCCTCTACAAGTATGGGGTAAATTCGCGAATTTTTATATTCAAATCCGAGAACTCATATAGTCAAATTCGCATTTTGACCACAAAGTCTAAAAAGGACGTTAAAACTTGAACTGTGTTGTGGGGCCAAATAACCAAAAAAGGGTTCTTGGCTTACAGCAATCAGGGAGATTCATACCCTTTTATAGAGCAAAGCAACTTTGATTTTTTTTCTTAGAACCGATGTGGGACTTCATAACATTCAACAATAGTTTTTTAGCTTTTTAGCTTGGCAGCTTGTTTTTTAGGGGAAGAAAAGCTGCATATATCATTAGACAGCTTATGTCCATAATGGGCTTATGGCCATAATTTTTTCTTTTGCCCTATACCTTTAAAAAATCCAACACTATCCCATTTTTTTATATTTTATACAAATTTGAATATATATATATATATTGGTGGGTATTATAAGGTATATTCTAACATGGTTATTTACATACAATTTTTAGGAAATTATTTACATATATGCATCTATAAATGGTAAATAAAAAATTATAAAAATGATTACACCAACATGAAAAATAAAATATTAACTAAACAAATGAAATAAGAGAATATTTCTATATTAGTATAAATTATGCTTATATATATATATATATATATATATATATATATATATATTAAAAATCATAATTATATAATAAAATATATATATTTATATTTTAAATATATAGACGCATTGGTGACGCTCTCAAACCCCAGCCATTCGAAAATCGACGCATTGACGCATTCGCATTCGCACCCGCATTCGTTCCCGCACCCGCATTAGGGCACTAAGGTCAGAACCTTATAGTATAATCCCAAGTAGTAGCAAATTATTGCCTCCTAGAGGGGAGCCACTCTCACATGTCGAAAGCAATCGGATTAAACCTTGTATGCCTTCAAAATCAGACATGCAAACTCCAATTATAAATATACCAAACTTGAAATCAAAAACTATATTTACCGTGTACGTAGAATTTCACTGATCATAGATAATGGTTGCATCAATCATCGCATAATAGTTCGCACATGAATGGGTGCATCTATTCTGTTTCATCCTTTTTTACCTTTTCTTATAAAATTCAGCACGAGAGGAGACATAAGATGGATATGTGTCTCCACAAAAAAATGAATTAAAAACTTCATACTAGTGTTAAAAAAATCAATTATAGTTTATGTTTGTTATAGTTGATTTCAATTAAAAACTTCACACAAATCATGTTAGTCTTTGCACATTTTAAACACGAGTAAAGCCATAAAATGATGACACATAATATATAAAATATATGAAAAATAGTCTATAAACCGTGATGAGGTTTGGATTTATAAACCAACATAACTTATTTTAAAATGTTTATATTCTAAAAGTAAAATTAATCATGCACTATATTCTAAAACAAAAGAAAGAAAAGTGTAGTAATGAAGGCTTGGATTTACAAACCAACACAACAATAACTGAATTGATCATGTACTGGATCTACAAACCAACACTATAATAACTTAATTGATTATGTACTCGATTTACAAAATAACACAACAATATCTCTAATGATGTTTGGATTTACAAACCAATGCAATAATAACTAAATTGATTATGTAATGTATTCTAAAACAAAAGAAAGAAAAATGTAGTAAATAAGGGAAATAAGCAATTGACTAGATCTAGGGTCAAAACCTATGTACAAAGAAAGGATTTGGGAGGGCAGCATCAAGACCAAACTTGAGACAATGCCATTTAATGTTGCAAGCCAAAATATAAGTTAACATAAATCAGAATCAAAACACACTCCTCCAATGTGCGAACTTGATTGATAACATCAAAGATTGTCAAGTCATTAAATTAAAAATGCACATACATGCATATATAAAACATATTTCAAATATTAACTACAGAAACGTGGTAAGAGAAAATAAAATTAAACTATTTTTAATTATAAAAAATAAAATGTGAATATGAGTGTGTTTTCTTATACCCCGGGTTAAAAGAATTTGCATTCTTAAATTCTTTGATTTAGTGATGCATGAATCATTTCTCTTTCTATAATATGTATTTTCTCTACAATAACAATGTATACAATTAGCGTTGGTACAGGGAGTCGATTGAATGACGTTCAGTGTGGCCGAATTTTCCTTGGTGCTCACCATCGATCGACCGATGACCTATAGCAAGGAAAAGTCGTCCAAACAACGATGAATGTCATTCAACAGATGCCCAACACCAAGGTTGATATGCGAACATTTTTTTATATAACTGATGTAAGTGTGGATCTAAATTTCTAAAATATTCTTCGCTAATTGTCAGTAGATCAACGTCGATCTTCGGTTGGCCGACACTGTTTATAGGTAGACCGAAGCCCGAAACCAAGGAAAAGTTGGTCAAATGACATTGAACGTCATTTAACCACACATAACACAAAGGCTTCTAACCTTAACAATCTGATACCAGCCAGTTAACAGATGGTATTAAACATCTTGTTCCTCGAGGTTCTTATTATGTTTCCAACCATGCCGTAATAACTATTGAGTCACACATCTTATTTAGGTGAGCTCAACTTAATTGCCAAAGGAACTTAGTTGGGGGTTATCACTATTAAATATCTGGAAGGGAAAAAACCTTGAACCAGCACCAAAGATATCCATTAAAAGTTCAAATAAAATAAAATTGGTAATCATATGTTCATGAACAGAAAAACAACCCAAAAGAATACAACAAAAATGAATAAATACCATAGTTTATCCCGTAATGAAAATACAAAATCCCTTTTGCGTGTGTTTCAAATCAAACCAATTTTTACCAAAAATTATCCAACTTTTAATGTGCACCAAACCAAGTTGTGAAAACCTAATTCTTACTTTAAACCAATTTTATCTTGATTAATCCTAAACATGCATCTAGTGATTAAATCAAGTAAAGTAAAGTAAAGAATACTCACAACACCGGATGTACGAGGAAAAAAACCAAAACGTGAAAACAACCTCAGACGGACCAAGCCGGAAATCACTATGAATATGGATTTACAATGAACAGACAAAGACTCACTCAATGACTCGATCCCCACGGGTCTTGACTCTCTTCTGATCTTCAACCACTCCTCTCACAGAGCCCACGCAGAAAGTCCTTCCACGATACCTGTTCACAACACACGTGTCCACGTATGTCTCGATGTCCACCGATTGGCTTTGATTCGTCTACGATGTCGAAATAGAATACCTTCTCTTTTCTTCAACACAAAACCCTGATGTTCAATGATAGAAGAAACTTCTTTGGTGCAGTAAGATCACGTAAACATATAATAATGATATCTCGGATCTTTGCAAACTTTAATGATGTGTTTATGCCTTTTAAACCTTAGAAAATATGTGCAAACAAGTTTCTGGCTCGAATACTGTTTTCTAGAATGCACACTTACGAAACTCTGACGAAAACATGCTTCAAATAAGAATTAAGAACCACCTCGAAAAATGTGTCGTTCGCGCAACATAGGTATCTCATTCAAACGAGATCTTATGTCGTTTGAGTGACGCTACGACGGTTTGACTTTTTTGACATTTTGTTTAAAACGTCTCTTCCAAAAGAGATCCAAATAAGTCAAACTCCTTTTCGAGCTTATCAGAATAAAACGTAGTGTAAACCATTTAAAACATTTTAAAACATTTTTCTTTATAAAAATTACATCTTTATCTTTTATAGAAACAATTCTGACACCATTAATTATACGCATTCATACCTAAGTGATCTTGGAATGCAATTAACTTTGACGACGAGTAAACTTGCACCAATTAAACTTCGGCATGATTAACTCTTTGAAGCTTTGCCACAACCTCTTCAATTTTCTTCAGTACGTTATAGACCAAGTGGGATCGTGACAAAATAAAAATCTCCCTATGACATATTACAAACACAGTTTTGTTCACGGAATTAAGTCAAAACAATACAGGGACTCAATAGGAAATTTATGTCCTTACAAATCTCCCCCTTTGAGTATTTAGGGACAAAACTAAATCAGTGAAATGCCTAAGCCGGGCCGTCAAGCCGTATGACGCCTAAATCCCATCCCATAAACCCAAAATCAAAAATACAGGACACGGACTAGTGTATGTAGCACCGGTAAGCATGAACTGTCCGAATGTGATGTAGACTTGTAATCTCGAATTGTTGAAGCATACCTACACACATGAAACAGACAAACAAATACCCAAGTGAAGTATGGAGGAACGAATAAAACCAATATATATATCCAAATGATACCAAATGATAATATATACCAATATGGATAAACTCTAAAAAGTCATTTGTTAAACAATTTGAGCAGCAAACTGATACCAATGTGCACTACCAATTTGAGATGCCAATTTGTAAACATATGTAAACCAAAACATGTGCAAATTCCCCCTACATCACAAACATTTCTCCCCCTTTTGTCTCGAATAGACAATCCGGTGAAAAGATAAACCAATCCAAGTATCTAGCATGAGAATGGAAAGCAATTTGAATCAATGTGAAATCGCTAGATAATCAAGAAATAACCAACTGAATATGATCCGGTAATGACAAATCAACAGCTAGTAAACCAATGAATCACACAAAGAATATAGTAATCTAATCAGGTGTGATAAACGGACTATATGCAAAAATCCAATTTAGAACCAATAAATCCTGCATATAAACCAGTCAGTCCAGAAACACTTCCAGCAGTACCAAAAAAATATACAAATTTAAACCAGTAGACTGCAAACCAATCAGAAACAAGAAACCAACATGTCGTGCGAATGAGTCAGGGACGTCGCTCAAACGAAGTGAGGACGTCGCTTGAACGAAGGACAGATGTCATTCACGCGACATAGAGATGTCATTTGAATGACTTCTTGCGACTTGTCGAAATTTCCCACATTCCCAGAAATATTGTAAATTATTGCCCAGTGAAAAATTTTCCACAAAAAAATTCCAGGAAGGGCCTGACAGCAGTAAAACAATGTTAAAACAGTAGGCTTTAAATACAAAACACAAAAACTCATAAAAACAAAAAATGTGAGTTACATGCAAACATAGTACCGATGTGCTTAAACATGGATATGTAATGTATAGGTGTGAAACTAAAAACAAATGAGTCACAATTCTAACACATCGAAACGATCAAGAAGATCTATTTGATAGCAATAAATCATCAAACTTTATCATAGCCATATGGCAATTAAAGTGTGAGCTTAATGAACTAAACATAGTACATGCACACAAATCCAAAATTTTGACGATTCTACAAACAATAGCGTCAAATTGCAATGTTTCAACATTAGAATTAATTGTGCAAACCCGTTAAATTTTTAATCCATCCAGACTCCCTCAATAATATCATATTTTCTTTGGAATGAACTAAACTAATTTGGCCCTTTTCTTAGCATATTGCATTTACTTTTGGGCTCTTTTAAACGGTGGCTTTCACGACAAGTTAATTTTGAACTCTCACAGACCTTTACCGTGAATCACTCATCATTTTTTAATTCAAATCCTCACGAAAAACGGTTCTTACATGCACATTTCTCCTTAAGTCTACTTACGCATAGATGATAAGATTGAGATAATAACCCCTCACCAAATTCAAATATGCAAGAATTCAAAAATCCATATAAACTCCTGCATGTGTGCAATGTTGGCATATATACAAAATCGAATCAAAATGCATATAAACTTCGAAATAACCCCATATAAACAATGGTTAAGATCATTGTAAGCATCGATAATAATGACCAAATGTCCTAGCCACATGGATAATGAAACGATGGGGGGTCCAAGCACGCCAATATGCCACATCAAACATGTAAACTCAAAAACAAAAACCGAAAATCTTATTAGCTTTTTATATTTTGACTCAAATAAAAGAAAATATTTTTGGTTTTTCAAAAGTTTTCTAAAAAACAAAATCTTTTTGAATTTTTCAATAGGACTCAAACAAATGAAAACTATAATACAAAATGATACACATGTAATAATACTAGCAATGAATATATCATGAAGCAAACTAGCATATGACAAACATGGAAACATTATCATCCTTTCGATTTAGCATGGGAAGAATCAAGTGCACCCAAACGAGAATCATGAAGTTTTATTCCTAAAGCCACTAAATCCGATTTCCTAACCCATGTAGGTATAAAATGACGCATGGGGATTTTGGGAACCGGGGAAACTTTATTCCTAAACTTCCTAGGAGCTTGTCTAAGGTCGTAATAATAACGCCTAAGGTGACCTTTTTAAGACAAAATGTGCAAGTGTAGTGGTGGTGGGAATGATTACCTATATGTGGACCTTTTCTAACCTTCCTAGTGTTTCTCACACGTGCGGGGGGAATGGGAACAACTCTCTCATTAAAACCTATACCTCCCCTATCTCCCTTAATTTGGACGGTGCCTAGGATCTTATCTAACTTCTCCAACCTAGCCTCCAAATCAAACTTAACTCTAGATGAGTTTATCAATTTCTCCTCCAACTCGTGAATCCTAGACTCGAGCAAACGCCTAGACTCCTCAAACTCTAAAATCTCTTTTTTCAAGGACTCCATCAAACCACGGAGATTATCTCTCTGTTTCTCCACAAACTCTAATTTCTCCCTAAACTTATTCTCTCGTGCCCTAAGATCCTCAATCAAACTATAATTATTTTCTATGGCACGCTCATTCAACTTAGCTTGCAATTTTGAGTTAGCCTTTTTCACCTTCACCGTTTCGACATACAACTCATTAAACGCATTTTGCAACTCTTTCACATCTACCTCCTGCCCGTCACTCTCGTCACCCTCACTAACATGGGATACACTCAAAACCTCCTCGTAAGTGTCATGCACATGAGAATCATCGTTGCTCACATGACATGCCATGAGCGCAACAAAGTTACGATCAATGGGGGAACTCTCTCCCTCTTATGGATCACTATCACTTAAGGTGGAATTATAGACAATGGGTTGCTTGCCCTCTTTCTTAAGTCTAGTGAGACATTCCTTAACTTTGTGACCATACCCCTCACACCCAAAACACTTATCCGACTCATCTCTCTCAGGCTTCTCAAACTTATCCTTAGAGGTGGGATCTACTTTATTGTTCTTGAATTTTTAAAATTTCTTGGCATCTTTTGATTGCTTTTGAAACTTAATAATTTTTTAAATTTCTTTGCCAACAAAGCAACATCCTCAAAATTGGAATCAGAATCCGAAACTTTAATTTCATCCTTTCGGGTTTTTAAAACAATATCCTTTTCTTTCTTAGGCACTTTCTTGGAGGTAATCATGTCGATTTCATAGGTTTGTAAGTCACCTATAATCCCTTCTAGTTCCATCGACTCTAACCTACCCAAGGAGTTTAAAATGGTCACTTTCGCATCAAACCTACTAGGCAACGACCTAAGGATTTTCTTAATGACACAGTTGTCGAGAATTTTCTCACCTAGGTTAAACGTTGAGTTGACAATATTGGACAACCTATCATAAAACTCATCAAAAGTCTCACTCTCTAACATCTTAATGGTCTCAAACTGTGTAGTGATATTTTGAAGCTTTGATGCCCTAACCGTGCTAGTACCCTCGTGAGTGAGTGCCAAAATATCCCAAGCCTCTTTTGATGTTTCACAAGTCATAATTCTATTATATTCTTCCGGTGTGACATGTGAAGAAATAACATGCAGACCCTTAGAATTATATTGTGAAAGTCTATGTTCAGTTTCGGTCCATGACTCGGCAGGCTTTAAACTAGTGACCTCACCTATAATAGTGACAGGGGGTGTCCATCCTTTCTCAACTGCTAGACACACACGCTCATCAATTGATTTTAAAGCACTTCTCATTCTCATCTTCCAATAAGTGTAATTAGTGCCATAAAAAATAGGAGTTCGAGAAAGTTCGTTAAATCCAAAATTCACCTTTGAAAACACACGGGATCACAAAACAAATAAAATATCTTTTTTAGCTCTGATACCAATTTGAAAAAAAACAAAAATCCCTTTTGCGTGTGTTTCAAATCAAACCAATTTTTATCAAAAATTATCAAACTTTTAATGTGCACCAAACCAAGTTGTGAAAATCCAATTCTTACTTTAAACCAATTTTATCTTGATTAATCCTAAACATGCATATAATGATTAAAGAAAGTAAAGTAAAGAATACTCACAACTCCGGTTGTACGAGGAAAAAACTCGAAACGGGAAAACAACCTCAGACAGACCAAGCCAGACAATCACTATGAATATGGATTTACAATGAACAGACAAAGACTCACTCAACGACTCGATCCCCACGAGTCTTGACGCTCTTCTGATCTTCAACCACTCCTCTCACAGTGCCCACGCAGAAAGTCATTCTTTCACGATACTTGTCCACGACACATACGTCCATGTATGTCTCGGTGTCCACCGATTGGCTTTGATTCGTCTACAATGTCGAACAAGAAGTCCTTCTCTTTTCTTCACCATAAAACCCTGATGTTCAATGATAGAACAAACTTCTTTGGTGCAGAAAGATCACATAAACATATAATAATGATATCTCGGATCTTGCCAAACTCTAAGGATGTGTTTATGCCTTTTAAACCTTAGAAAACATGTGCAAATAAGTTTCTGATTCAAATACTATTTTCCAGAATGCACACTTACGAAACTCTGACGAAAACACACTTTAAATAAGAATTAAGCGCCGCCTCAAAAAATGTGTCATTCGAACGACAGAGCCACGTCGTTCGCGCAACATAGGTATCCCGTTCGAACGAGATCTTATGTCATTTGAGCGACGCTGCGACGGTTTGACTTTTTTGACTTTTTGTTTAAAACGTCTCTTCCAAAAGAGATCCAAATAAGTCAAACTCCTTTTTCGAGCTTATCAGAATAAAATATAGTGTAAACTATTTAAAACATTTTTCTTTACAAAAATTACATCCTTATCTTTTATAGAAACAATTCCAAGCACCATTAATTATACGCTTTCATACCTAAGTGATCTCGGAATGCAATTAACTTTGAAGACGAGTAAACTTGCACCAATTAAACTTCGGCATGATTAATTCTTTGAAGCTTTCTGCAACGTCTTCAATTTTCTTCAATACGTCATAAACCAAGTGGGATCGTGACAAAATAAAAATCTCCCTATGACATATTACAAACACAGTTTTGTTCACAGAATTAAGTCAAAATAATACAGGGACTCAATAGGAAATTTATGTCCTTACACGTAAATTTATGGGTTTTACAGGATCAATCAAATGATCACCACGCTCTGAGTATTAATATATACTACCCTTTCCCCAAGTACATCTTTTTTTCATCATTTTTAAAATATACAGTATCAGTTGTCCACTTTTGATCTCCTACTACTTCTACAAAGTGTTCGGAGATTGTTTTTAATATGAAGTACTAATTTCTAGTATGATACGTAGTTCTAGTAGGGATATTTTATTTTTTTGTTTTCTTTTTTTGACTCTTGTGTAGTTGATAGTATATATTTCTTCACTTCCTTTCTAATATAAAATGATTTGTTGCAATGAACTTGATCCACATTTCATTAGCCACCGTTGTCTTAGTGGAAGATGCTGACCTCCCTACGTTTAAACAAGACAACAACTAAGAGAACATGTCCAAAATGAGTAAAACCAAAGCAAACTTGTAAAGAGTATTGATCGCTTGTAGACCTTCCAAATCCTTCCCATAAGTCACTTTCAAAAATCGAGAGTCTTGTGACCCAATGTCATACATGAACTATGCCTCAGCCAACTTATAGGCAAGATGAGGTACGCCTGAATAATTTCATATTACAGTTGCAATATATGTTAAATAATTCTGAAGGGGCTAAAAATTGTGTTTTAAGTTATGTTTAAATTATCAATTAATAGAAAAGACCTATGAAATTATTTCAAAACAGGATATGCTAAAAACGTTTGCATTATATTTATACTTTAATTCTATAATTCAATGACGCGTGTATCATTACTCTTTGTATATTATGTATTTTTTTCTATAATAA
This sequence comes from Sambucus nigra, assembly GCA_949130495.1. Lineage (NCBI taxonomy): Eukaryota > Viridiplantae > Streptophyta > Magnoliopsida > Dipsacales > Adoxaceae > Sambucus > Sambucus nigra. Next base: position 210,903,833 of record OX422210.1, read on the forward strand.
CAATGCATACAATTAGCGTTGGTGTAGGGTGTCGATTGAATGACATTTAGTGTGGCTGACTTTACCCTGGTGTTAGCTGTCGATCGACTGATGCCCTACAATAAGGCAAAGTCATTCAAAATGATGATGAATGTCATTCAACCGAAGCTCAGCACCAAGGTTGATATGCGGGATGTTTTGTACATAACTAATGTAAGTGTGGGTCTAAATTTCTAAAATATTCTTCTCTAATTGTCAGTTGACCAATGTCGCGCTTCGATTGGCCGATGCCGAATATTGATCGACTGAAGCTCAGAACTAAGGCAAAGTCAGCCAAATGATGTTGAACGCATTCAACCACGCACAACACAAAGGCTTATATATGCAGTGATATATTATGTTTAAATAATCAATTAACATACATGATATGTTTGCACGTTTGTTGATATGTTAAGTTTAGAAGTGTGACCCTAAAAGTGGACTTATAACCCCAAAACAATCATCTACTAGTCAATTTAAAAAATCGGTAGCCCGATGAGAACACAAACACTTCCCACAAGTTAGATTTCTACCTTTTTTTAGGGGGGGTGTTCGTACCACTCTTGGGGCCACTTGATTGATGTTTTGAGTTTTTCTCTCCCTAAAGTCCATTTTATATTACAAAAGGAGCGTATACTAGTCATTATACCAACCAGAGTTGGATTATAAAATAAGCACTTACCATATATTACTCTTTTGGGTTCTGGGGTTTCAATGCCTCTTTTAAGGATACTCGGTTGATGTTTTGAGTTTTTGCCTCAAATGCCCATTTTTGACACGCAAAAGAACATTTACTAATCAATTCCTGGAACTAGATGTTCAATGATGAAATTTTCTCTTCCCATAAGATACTTTAATACATCTTGGGTTATTCATGACTTTTATTAGGACATCAAGTTCCTATTTTGATTTTTTGACTCCTAAATTTTATTTCCAACCCTCTAACAAGTGTATACTAGTTAATTTCAGTAACTAGCAGCCCTTGAGGACACGACCAATCCCTCGCCTTACTTTAATACCTTTAGGGTTATTTCTGACTCTTTCCATGCCATTTCATTTTTGTTTTTCGCCTCCCAAAACTCATTTTTAATCCCAAAATGAACGTTTACTAGTCAATTTAAAAAATGGGTCCCACGAGAAAATGGACATTTCCCACAAGATACTCTGGTACCTCTTAGGGTGTCCGCGTCTCTTTTCAGGCCACTCGGTTACTATTTTGAGTTTTGGACTCCTAAATCCTACTTTTAATTCTAAAATAATCATATAGTTGTCAATTGCGGAGTAGGAATCTAGTAAGGATACGATCACTTCCCTTTGGTTACTTTTTTGTGTCTTGGGTTGTCCGTGCCTCATTTCATGCCACTCATATCCTGAAATATCAAGTTTATCATTTTATATTCTTTAAAGATCATTACATTACTTTTTTGTGTTTCATGCTTGTCTTTTTATTTATTGCTTTCGGGTACCACCTCATATGTGGGAGTTTATGTCCCAACACTTAGTGATTTGAAGATTTGGCATTTTATATGGTGTTGGATAACATTGGTAATTTTTCAAATGGTGATGCATGTTTGAATTAATTGGGTCCATCGAATATATCAAAAAATAAAATCATAATCGAATATTAAATTAAATTAATGGCATACTTGCAAATGAAATTAATTAATTAACACAAGCAAACATATCAATAATCCTAACTAAAATTTAGACAAACAAGTATACAAATATTCTCATAAATTAATCTTAAAACTATACTTCAACAACCAATTGATAATTCGGTTTTCAAATGGCTCACCCTCAACCTCCTATCAGCACTATAAATCAATCAAGTATAAAAATTAATGATATTAATCAATAACCAAGAATTAAAATAACATTTTATTTGTATCGATTCGACGATAGTATAACATGAATGCTCAAGACAATATCAAATATTTAAATGCCAATGAACCCTGTCATATACCCATTAATGAAAAATATATGATTGCCATTGAAATAACATAATTATGATATTTATATTTAACATATAACTCTATATATATATATATATATATATATATATATATTATCGATAATACTAAGAAATAATAGTGAAAATTTATCACTGCCTGATATTTAAGTCAATCTGGCCAATGACATGGTAGCACAATTGTTACAAACATCAATGGTATTTTTTCATATATTGAAATCATTCGAAGCGCAAGCAGGAAAAAATGTACAAAGTGCAAATAATTAGGAATGTAACAATGTTTACAAAAAATATTTCCTTAAGTGCTCCTTCCATTTGCTTGGAAGATTTCTTCTCCTTAATGCGTATATAAATTATTAACTACTTACTTGAAATTTCCATAAAGCACCTTCTCACTCCAAACTCCTACAATTAAATCAAATATTTTCTTACATGGTCTAAAGCAAACTATAACCCGTTAAATTACAATAATGTGTATTTAAAGCCAAATGTTTTAAGAGACATACTATAACAAATTTAAATTCCAATGAGTATTTTCCCCAACATATAATTACATATCTATACATATAAAGATGTTAAAAATATCTATAAAAGTCTAAAATTAAATGAGTACAATTTCCCACTCTTGGGCCAGGGATTGTACCACGAAAGTGTACAAAGTTTTTATAATCACTTGACATTAGCTCAATCTATTAGATCATTTAGTTTGTCTTCCTGCATCATCCAAAAATCATGTAACAAATTTTAAGGTCAACCATTTATCACTGATTGCAGCAATTGAAACACAAATAGAATAAACTAAATCCTAACTATTAAACACAAATCTGAAATAAAATTACTGAAACCAATAGTATATCCACTGATTCAATATTTCTTATAAGTTAGTAATTGAATCAGTATTTGAATTTAATGAGGATTACCAAAACTACTATGAAACTACTTAACTAACTTATGTAAATAAATTTTGTTAGTCTTCATTCTACGGGGCATAAATGGTAATTATATTACTGTAGGATCTCTCCACCTCTTATACAATCTTCCAACCAATTCAATTATGAATATAAACCCTTTAATGTGCATCAATGGAATAAAAGATGATAAAAATAGTTAACAAAAAAAGAAAGAACTTACCCAATCTTATCAACTTTACCAGCGGCGAGGGGGGGCTAAGGCTAGGGCAAGTAAGGGCTTAGGACGAGTGAGGGTTGAGGGCGTGTGGCTAGGGTGATGAGAGAAGGGTGGAAGGTTTTTGTACGGGTGAAAAAATAATATCGGTGGGGATTTTGATTTTGCTTTTTTCCATTATTTTTTTATTTTCTTATAGGCTAATAGAAGAAGCGGGAGTTAAAATTATTAAAGGGGGGAACGCAAGTTGGTTTTACCAATCTCATAAGGTATACTATTTGGAACAGCTACATATGCAGTCCCATTAGTATGACTTTTTGGGATGGGTAACAAAAAGTGTTTTAAATACTAGTAGTTTTTAAGATCGCTAATTTTGTTCATCCCAAAAGTTGTGTTTTAGGTACTCAAACTTTAGCCGTCTAAAAAGGTTCGATCCCAAAAACAAATTTTTTTGAAGTGCCAATCCCATGATTATTTGGTTTTGGTTCATAATTACTCAATAAAATTCTATTAAGAACATTTATTCTATCATGTATTTCAGTTTCCAAATCCTTAGCTTTCTCAAGCTCAAGTTTCAACTTTTCAAAATCAAATTTTAATATAAATTTTCAAGCTCAATCTATTCTTTTTCTTTCACAACAATTGCATTTTGTGATTTTGAAATTCATATGCGTTAGCCAAATCATCAACAACCTTTTTAAGCTCAAAACACCATGATTGAATTATTACAAATTTTTCTTCCTTTTCCACTTTTTCATTTTAAATAATTTCATTTTTGACAAAAATTTGATAGTTGACTTTTTAAGTTCGAGAGACTCCTGATAAAGTTCATTAAAAGCCTCTTGAATGTCCTTTACATCCTCAATGCCCTAACCTAGTGATTCTTAAATCAAAATGTTTGAATTCTTGATATTACATGAAGATGAGTCACTCAAAGACCTATCACTCGTAGTGTAATACCCTGCCCTAATATTTTATTTAAATTTTGTATAAATTTTAAAGAAGTGAGGTTTAATGATAATTATTGGAGGTTGTGGGTTAAAATTCAAGCAAATAAAATAATTGGTAGAAAGGGGTTGTTCAACTGGCATGGGTGTCCTTAGAAGCTAGAACCAGTGTCGTGCGAAGGTCACTTGAAGTAGAGGTTCAAATGACCTTCAAGCGAGATCTCACTGCCTTATAGTCCCAGGTCGCGCGAAGGTCGCGCAAAGCCACATATCGAAGGATATGGACATTTTGTTCGAACGAGGCTCATGTCTTTTTAACAACGTGCTTCCAAAATGTAAAATTTGACTTGCCCTTGTACGCTGTCACGTTTTTGTCCCTCGGATCTTTGACTTGTCGAAATCTAGTGAGCCCAGATGGGAAAAAATAGGATTTTTAGTGTCTTTAGGATTTTTATAAGACTTGGTATGGGTCATTTGGGGATGGGATAGAGAAGGTGGAGAAGCCTTTCATCATTTTTGTCTTTTGTCCACTATCCCACCACCATAAACCACCACTTTTTCTAGTATTTCTTCACATTCAAGCCTACAACACCCATTTCCACCATCGTTGAAGTGGAGATAAGAATTTTGAAGAAGTTTTGGGGGATTTTTGGAGAAGATATGGAAGATTTCATGAATTTTGAAGGGGTCTTTGGCTTGGAAGCTTAAATGGAGCACATTAGGGGCATTTTGGAGGATGTATTTGGTAACCCCTTGAGGCTTCCTTTGGAGGTGGGGGTTGTTCCTCCTACACCAACCTTCTTATCACCATTTTGATCCTTTAGAGGTGGAAAAATCTACTCTTAGATTAAGACTTTATTTTATGTATTTGTACTCTTGTAGTTAGAATGTTAAGAGTGGAATGCATATGAACTAGATGATGGGTTTTCTAGTAGAATTGATCATAAATATTTTTATGAAATAAAAATGTTGGGAAATATCATTTTTGAGAATAAATGAATAATATACATTTCAAAGTTTCTTGAAATAAAGATAGGGATTTTATGAAAATAATGCATTTTCTAGAAGTTTGATGTCAAAAAATTTATGAAGTAGAATGTTTGGGAAATGATGGGATTTTGGTCAAATATTTGGTGAAATAATATCCTACAGTTTCTTGTAAAATTGAAGATTTTGGGGAAAATGGACAATTGCTAAGTTTGAAGAAATTAAAAATGTCTTCATTTTTTAAAAGCATAATTTTGCAATTATTGTGAATTTCTAGAATCAAATATATGTTTAACCCATTTAATATGATTTTAGGATTCAAATACATCTTCTCATGCGTATAAACTTATAGTATTTTGATAACAAATATGTGAACAAGTTTAAAGGAGGTTTTGTGGGTTTAGACAAGAAATAAGAAAAAATAGAAATTCTAATCTTTAAAGTGTGTGAAAAAAGGGTTAAAGGTGTAATGAATATAAGGTTGTAAGACTACATGTATTGATAAAAAAAATGGCACTTTCTTATAAAAAGTAGTCATTAAATGTAATTAGATTTCTTGAATACAGAAGTAAAGAAATGTCTAATTTAGAAATATGGTTAGTAAAGGTGTTAAATAAGTGTTAATGGCTAAACATTAGGAAGTTGATGCGTGTAACTTAATAATGTTTTGAAAGATTAACACTTATGAATTTGAAAGAAAAATAGTGGAATAAAGATGTTTCCACATGAAAGAAAAGTTACTCCAAAAGATTAAAAGGTGTTTAGGTGTTTACGAAGTTAGTATGGGTAACTTAATGGTGTTTTGGGAAATTAACACTTGTGAAATTGGAGTAAAAAAGTGAGTTTGGAAACAAATGGGTAAAATGATAATTTTATGTAAAGTGGAAAAATTTTATGAAATAAAATGTTAGAAAGGGTGTTACACATGATAGTCCTAATGAACATGATTTTTGGAACAAAATCAAAGTTAAAGTATAAAGGACCTAAAATGACAATTTTCAAAGTGTAACACAAGTTGGGGCGAAACCCCGGGTTTGGCTTCGGGCGGGTAGAAAGGGAAAAAAGAGATAATGCGGACATTGTATAATATTAAAACACATGTAAAGGAACTCAAATGACACCGGGATAATTAAGGAGGTCCCGGAACCTTGGTGTGAAAGACTCAAAATCACTAGCCAGAGTATATGGTGGCATCACCGGTGGTGTGAAGCCTATTAAAGTATGCGATTTATTGAAAAATTCCAAGAAAAGATAAAGGAATAAGAAACATGTCAGGAAATGGGTTGTGTGATGAAATTGTGTTAAGACAACTAACTTGAATGAATTAATAAATTTCTCGGTAAAGGTTAAAGAGGACAAGAAATGTGTAAATTGGTTAGTGTCCATAAAGTGAGAAAACGGTAAAGTATGATGGTTAAACGGGTGAGTTGGGCAACCTAAGAAGGTTTAACCATAATTAACACAAGGGTGTGTTATGAAAGGTTTTCAAAGGGTAAATAATCATTTCTAACACAGTGTTCGCGTGTGTTGAAAGGGTGATTTTCAAATGAAAATACTAAAGTATATTATTTAAATAAAAAGGGAAATTTCAGTAAAGATATGGTTTTCGGTTAAATATAGTGTGATTGTTTCAAGAATTTCACTGTGGGTGTTAAATAAAGGTACAAATGTCAAGTTAAGATAGAAGGAGTCCTTTATGAGATTAATGTAAATTAATCGAACTAAAACGATGTTTTCGGAGGTAAAACAACTTCATGCATATAGTGAGTGTGTGTGTGTATACATATACACGTACAAGGTAGTTTCATATGCACGTAGGTATAATTTTTTAGATTATTCTTTCTGCGATTCGTTTCTGTACTATATTTTGTATATTCCTACTGGATATTGGCTCACACCCTCGTCTTTGTTATGGCAGGTTGGGTGCGGGTACACAGGTAAGTATTTTATTTAATTCTACGTTAGTAGATCTGTATGTTTGGACTCTGGGGGGTTCTTCCCACCGGTCCCTCACGTAGAATGGTCTCAGAGCTCTAGGTTCAAGGTAACCCACTGGGTTGACTACGGGTAACCCATAAATTCGGGTCGGGGGGTTACAAATGGTATCAGAGCTCTAGGTTCAAGGTTTCTTTCAAGAGGGATGTGGTGAGGTCGGTAATGGATCTTTCGACGTTAGTGTTGGTTTGGGCCGATCTCGATAGTCTTGGTGATGGTTTAATTCATTGTAATACCCCGTATTTTTTAAGATTTAAATAATTATGTGATTTATTATTATTATGGGAATTAATTATTAATTCGAATTAAAATTGAATATTTACTAACGTGAAGAGAAATTAGTAACTATTAATATTACTATGAGAATAAGTAATATGGGATGACAATTTTATATAATTTGTCGTAAAAGAGAAATACGACAGTTTGGTATATTAAGTCGGGGACGCGTGTGTGAGTCGTGTCAAGACTAATTAAGTAAAATAAAAAGGAAAAATATTTTTAAGTAACTCGTATGATCATTTTGAGTGCGCCATTGAGTCCGGAGGGGTCGAGATAGTCAGAAAACTCTACCCGGGTATTTTATTTGGACTCCGGATTATTTTTAGGCCAAACCGGCACCCGATAGGGGTAGTTTTGTAATTTGGATTTTTGGAGGAATTAAATGGACGAAAATTGGAGAAATATTATATCAGCTAATTGGGGATAATTAGGGTTAGGTTACACCAAAATCAAGAGAGAGCCACAGTGGGCGAGGGAGAGCAAATTCCAAAGGAGGAGAAGCCATTTTCACCACCTTGCACAACCACCACCACCATCGTGTAGATCGAAATGCGAGGAACGCATCCATACCAACAACACCAACGGATCAGACCTTCAAAACTGAGGCAAGTGTTTATTTCTTGCTTTCTTTAGCGATAATCATGTTCATGTTAGTCTAGGTTGATAAACCTTTGTTATGAAAGTTAATTTGGGTGGAATTGGAGAACTATATCATAAATTAGGGCTGATTTGATAAGAATTTGAATGCCATATGTAGATAGAATGATGCCTACGAAATTAGGATGAATTTTATAAACAAATCTGGGTTTAATTTAGAAGTTATGCATATTAATTTAAGAACTAGGGCTCTTGACAATAAAATTGGGGATTTCGAATTATATGAATGATTGGTGATGATTTAATGATTCTAGGTTATTAGAATTCATTTAAAAATGTTAGGATTCGATTTGGGAATAACTGATTGGAGTTTGGGATGATATTTTAGAGGTTTTAGGGTTGAAAAATGGTGAAAAATGAGGCTGTCTAAGGTTGAAGACGAAACAGCCCAGGTCGCGAAAAGTCGCGCGAAGTCGTTCCCGCGAGATAGGTTGTCGCGCAAAGTCATTCGAGCGACACGTGAAAGTCGGTCGAGCGAGATCCATTCTGGTTCAAGAGAGATTTCTAATTTTTAGAAAAATTCCTATTTTTCCCTTATGTTAGTAAACGGTTTTAGTGAGGAAAATTAGTGTTCGGTGAACCCAAATTAGTGCAGAATTATTGGGAGTTGTTTAGGTGTATTAATTTAAATACTTGGGACGGTGGGTTTACCTTGAAGATTATGAGAGAGAGATAATCGTAATTGTAAATGCGTCGAAAGTATTACGTGATAAATACTTATGATATTAGTTCTAACGATATGGAACTTAAGAATAAAATTATGGTTAATTGTGGGACTTATTATGATTATGTATTAAGGATTTTCGGGTGACATATTATCCTTATATATATATTACAAGAGAGGGAATATCGTAATTTAAAAATACGTTGATAGTATTTAGTGATATTAATACTACGTATGGAATATGACAATTGGTTGTGTGTATACCGTTTGATTTGATGGGCTGTGTGCATGCCTATATTTGATATATTATGTGTATGACATACCTACCATACTTGCTATCACGGGAGGTCGGCTTTCGAAACAGGGTCATCTAATCCTTGTGTGCCTATGGGAGGGATTTATATTGGTACCTTAAGAACATAGGACTGTGAATGGCTTATTTGGGAGTTAATAAGTCAGCTGACCATGGGAGCGTAGGTATGTGCATGACCCATGGGTATGTGAACTATGTTCGCCTCCAATATGTGTGATTTGGCTTATTGTAACGGTTCCTGAGAGATTCGAAACACGTAGTCCTCATGTACGTGATGTATCGAGATTTGATAGCAGAGTATGTGCGCACCGCAGCTTAGCCTAGATTGCCCTATTTGCATATTTGTGCTGAGAAAAATATTCGTGCGTTATAACGAACTCTTTAGTAAAGTATGTAAGTAAATCTGGTTAATAAAAAGGTGAGATACATGCAGGATATAGTAGAACGTCATGAGTAAACTCCCATATTAATGTGAGAATAGGGAGGTAGACAGACTAGTTAGTTAACGGCATAACTAGGTTGGATTAGATGTACGTTAGGTGTGCACATTGTTTGAGAGGTGAGAAACTCATGTGAGAGTTCGAACTAACATGCACTTGATACTTGCTTTATTGCAAATTTTAAATACTTGCTAAAACAAATATTTTTACACATCAGGCTCTGACCCGTTTCTTGCATCTCTTTTCTCTGTTGCTATATATATATGTATTAGTACAGCTGCCCAGCCACAGGGACACCGGTTGTAGATACTTGGATGGTTTGCCGAGCTGCAACTATTGTGGAAATTACAGGTTATTTGAGATTAGACGCTTCTTTCATTTCATTCAGTTCCTAGTTCAGATATCTCAGTTCGGGCATGTGTCGCCCATTCTCATTCGTAGAGTTGTGCTCAGTTTACTTTGTAGTTCTTTGCAGTTGGATTGAGTATTTATTATGGTTTGGTTTGTGACTTTGAACTGGAGGATTTTATCTAGTCTTAATTATTCAGTAATTGATTCAGTCAGCAATAAATTCTTGTGTTTTGTTTATAATTACATGTTCAGAATTTATTAAATTAATTGGTTTCAAGTTTAATTGGAAAATGTTTTGACACTAGCTTAATTAAATGTTAGGTAATTAATTGAATTTAAGTTTTCGACAGTGATGCTAAGAATGAACCAACCGAACATTATGTTATAAATTTTATAAAGGATTGATCACCCGATATTTAATTGGGCGGGGTGTCACATTCATGTACTCGACGATGAAGTCAAAGAGGTTAGCACAAAAAGTAAGTTTGTGTAAGGTGGCACACGATCGAACTAATAGTTGTTAAATCACTTCCACGCTTCTAATTATATGTTGGAAATTTACGAGTGTCCTTTCAAGACAATAGTTATGACACTGTGGTTATTAGTGTGAGGTGGTGTTTATGTTTAATCCTTGATGATGTATAATCTTTTGAGATGTTAATAGAACGAGATGACGCCCATTAGGCAAGTGGCATGAATTGCGTGCGGTTCACGATAAAGGTTGATAGTTAGGGTACTAAGTAATGATGATTGCTGATTAAAATGTACATAAACCCTAGGTGTGGCGCTTAAGGATGGTTAATGCCCATAATTTAGTTAGACAAGTTTAAATCCTTGGGATAATACTGTAATCGATGGATAGTCGATGAGCATGTAAATTTGTATGGGTTAAAGTTTAAGGTTAGGAATATTCAATCTTAGTTGATAAGATGATATCCTTGTGGTTGAGCACTTTGGTAGGTGTGATGAGCCGTGTTGGTTAACACTTGGGATGTGTAATCTATCTAAGTCATTACGATAGTATCATTATGAGTACGTGCCCTGATGATTCTTGATTGAAAGTTCTACCTCGTGGAGTGTGATTAGAGTTACGGGAAAATTACAATAAGTACATTACGTATGCAATAATGATGGTTGGGAAGATTTATGAGTGAACTCTAGGTAGTTTTTAATGATGAGGTTTTAGAAAATGTAATGTGATTTTAAGGAGTAGGATCTTTAGTAATGTCGGTGATGCAAACCTAAAGATTTATAGTTTGTAAGTGACATCATGTATCCTGCTATAATCTTTAAGTAGCATTAGTTGTGGTTTGGAATGTGGCTTATGGTCACAGCCGTTTGGATGAAAGATAAGATCATTGTCCAAGTATAAAGCTTCATTGTAGCCACCGAAGTAATGGCTAGGTGGGAGGTAATCCTAGTGTGAGAGTAGTTTATAGGCATTTTGGGATGCCCATAGGACTAATTATGTGTGGCGTCATTAGAAATGGCAGTTAACTTGTTGCCACGACCTGAGGTATTCTATAGTCAAGGTGCGCCACAGGTGGAAACTTGTGGACTAGTGTCTTTGCGAGCACCAAGTAATCGCCATGTTGGTGTTGAAAGGTTTGTAGAGCGCATCTACAATGATAAAGGTATGAATGATGAAATCTTATCAGGCCTTGAGGACTATTACATAGAAAGTATTGGGTGTCCTTAGAAGACAAGTTAATTCTGGTATAAAGGAGCATTAGCATCTTATATTGAGGGTCAGGTGATGATCTCAGATTACTGGCCAGGGTTTAGAATAGTTATATAGTGTATGTATCAGGTGTGGCTTCCCGAATTGGCACAGATGGGTGAGTGTAATCTCTAAGGTAAGATGATATCCTATGTCATTATAGACGTGATGCTCGGATGTCATGAAATAACTAGTATTGGTGTTGTGACACTCAGTTTTGAGGTGTACTAGGAAATTTATTCGCGATTTAGGTTGATGATGCCTGGTGGAGATTTAAAATGTCAACCAAGTTGGGTGATATAGAAGCATGATAGAATATTGGCGCGTATCGACGGTATATGCTAGGTAGTCTTAGCAAGGTATGGATTAGTTCTTGGCACGTCCTGCCAAGACGGTACATATTATAAGGCATATCCATGTGTGGTACTTGCTACCCTTAAAATGCCAATGGCGATCGGTGTGGTCACCACATAAAATTCAGTTTGGGTAGAACCCGAAAGTAGGCTTGGATACAATCTCGCGTGGTTAAAGAACGCGGTGAGGTGAATATCTCTCTTGAACTAAGTAATACCTATGAGAATTTGGAATTTTATCAAGATATGAGAAGATAAACAATTACCTAGGTGTAGTTGGTTGGTTATGTCATCGCCGATAAGTGGATTTGGTCAACATAGGTAAGGGTGCAAGGCATCTGCCAATTGGAGTGGTTCATGTGTGCTAAGTTGGACATTGAATCCCTAGAGAACTAAAGGTTTTTATATTGCTTTTGTGTTATAAGAATGGATAGTTGTGATTCGATTCATCACGGTTAGATACCCAAGCCAGGGTATGTGGCTAGGGTTAGTACTCGGTGAGAACCTCGGGAATGAGTGACATAACCTCTAGTATATGGCGTAGGTTCGCTTTTATAAATCATATTCGGATGCTTATGGGCAGAATTTCTCAGGACGATTGATTGTTCTTTTAAACACTCGTGTGTCCCTATCAGTTTCGATAATTAGGGATTGCTATTCTCATATATGTGGTAACACGAATTGGTCAATGCAGCTCAGTAACAGGGTACGCCCTATCTGAGGTATTCTTGTTATTTCATGAAGTTCTGCATATGAATGGTTGCACTTTTGGCTATGCAATTTTCTCATAGTATTGGCTTTACTTAGGATTAGCGGCCTTTCGACTGGCCGACACGGCAGTCAGTAACTCTGGTTGCAAAAAGCGAAATGATGACTTAAGGATATGGTACATTGTTAAAAATTGAGGAAAACTTAGCATACGGTGTTGCTTTACCACGGTGAGTTCATTAGAGCAAGGCTTTAGCGAGTGATCAAAGGTAAGACGCCTAAAGTAGTAATAGGGTTATTAGAGTGAGGCAACGAAAGGTGTGAGCCAAGTGCATGATGATGACTTGGTAAGAATATTACTTCCTGGGATGAGAAATTAGCATAGTATGGTTATTGGCAAGCTCATACGAGTTGTGTCATCAGAATATCATAAAGAATTATGGGACTGGGATGTGTAGTCTAAGATGGGATTGACTTTGGTGATAAGTATGATGATTGGTTGTATTAAGATTAACATTGGGTGAGTTTTGATTGCTAGAGAGAGTGGCCCATGGAGGCACCAGCATGTCTTGGGTACTAGCATAGGTAGTACTAGAAATTATTGGGACATGATCATCACGTGAGGGGAGAATCGGATTCGATTATGCGACGTTCATGGTTAGCGAGATGGTGAGCATTAGAACATGTCTCATATTGGTTATTTGGTGACAAGCCCGACACGGGGACGCTTAGTGTGACCTTAGTATTGAGAACTTCGTTGATTTTGTCTTGGAGGATTTATATGGCTTATAATAGAAGTTGGTGAGACCCATAAGCTTAAGGATTGGCGAATCGAGAATTTCAGGGATGAAATTCCCCAAAGATGGAAGTTTGTAATACTCTACCCTAATATATCATTTAAATTTTGCATAAATTGTAATAAAGTGAGGTTTGATGATAATTATTGGAGTTTATGGGTCAGAACTGAAGAGAATAAAAGTATTGGTAGAAAGGGGTCGTTCAAATGACATAGGATATCATTAGGAGTGAGAATTGGAATCGCGTGAAGGTCTCTTGAAGTAGAGGTTCAAATGACCTTCTAGCAAGATCTCACTGCCTTATCGTCCCAGGTCGTGCAAAGGTCGCTCTAAGCCATATATCGAACGATATGGACATGTTGTTCGAATGACTTGCTTTAAAAATGTAAAATCTGACTTGCCCTTATGCGCTGTCACATTTCTGGCCTTTGGATCTTTAAGTTGTCGAAATCTAGTTAACCCAGATGGGCAAAATCAGGATTTGGGGTGTTTAAGGGTTTTGTAAGGGTTATTTGGGCTCATTTGTGTTGCTGGAGTTAGAAGAAGAGAGGGAGAGTGGAAGGGGTGGTCTTCCTCCACCATTTTAGCCTTCTCACACTCTCCCACCACCACAAATCACCATATTACCACCACTCATGCACCTTATATCCCCATATTTGTTATGTATTCCACCATATTTAAACTATATATAACCATTTCCACCATGGATGAGGAGAGATACGAATTTATGGAATTATTATTGGGGGTTATTGAAGATGGAGATGGGAGCTTTCATGGAGTTGAAGAGAGTATTGTTGGGGCTTTGTTTGTAAGCTTAAATGGAGCACACATGGAGGATGCATTTGGTAACCCCTTGAGGCCACCTTTGGAGGTGGGTGTTGCTCCTCCTACACCAACCTTCTTACCACCATTTGAAGTCTTCAAGATGGAAAAATCTATCATTAGTGTTTAAGACTTTATTTAAATTACTAGTAGTCTTGTTGTTAGATTGCATGAGTAGGATGCACATGAATAAATAATGTTTTCTAGTGATTAATATTAAACATTTTTATGGAATACTTTCTTACGATTTTTCTTTCCTGCACTATCTAAAGACATTCTCTCATCACTTTTCTTATCATTTCTCTAAACTAACCATAAAGGCTATTTCCCTTCCACACTCATCACTTGATGAACTAGCTTCACTCTCGCTCTCAGAATCACTCAAGCTTTTCTTATAAACATTGTTTTTCTTTTCTCCACTCTTATTTCTCTCAAGCATTTTCAAGTGAGTGGAACACACATTCATATGTTGAATAATTCCACCACAACGAAAGGATTTGTCCTCATCCTTGGACTTTCCTTTCTTGAAATCACCTTTCTTAACAAAAGAGTTATGTTTAGAATACATATATGTCTTTTTTTCAAATTTGATAAATCGTTTAACAAAATGTGTCATGTCTACTTCAACATTCTCTTTAGGTTTCCAGCACTTTTTTCGGAAATAATTTCACTTGAATAAAAAAAAATGCCAAGTACTTTTTCTTTTTTGGAGCAACAACATTTTATTCTTGATCACAAATTTGAAGTGATCCAACAAGCTCTTCAAGACTACATGTGTCTGTGTCCTTGACTTCATTGAAAACAACAACCTTAGTGGAAAATCTATAAGCTAAGGTGCTAAGGAGATTTTTCACAACTTTATTTTTTGAAATCTTCTCAACTAATTTGAAGGACGAATTTACAACCTTCGTTAATCTAGTATAGTATTCATTGATTGATTCACTCTACTTCAATCTTATTCTTTAAAATTTAGTTGTGATATGTTGTAACTTCGTATATTTCACACTTGAAGTTCCCTCGTGCGTAACTCTTAAAATATCACACACTTCCTTGTCTTGCTCACAATGTGTATGCAATTGTAATCTTGACTACTCACCGAAGAAAATAACTCATTCAAAGTAACCAAGTTAAAATTACAATCAATAAATAAGAGATATATCCATAATAACATTGGTTTCTTTATTCTCACACCATCTTCCTCTATACTAGGGCAAATCTAACCTTCATCAACACTCATTCACACACGTTTGTGTTTGGATCTAAGATGTTCTCTCATTTTTAATTTCTAATGCCCATAGTCTGAGCTATCAAATTAAGGTGGAGGATTTGTGGAACTCGAATCACGAAATTGATCCATAAGACAAAAATAATAACAACTCACAAAACAATCAAATATATGACCAAAATACAAATGACACACAATAAACCCAAGATCTACACAAGTATGTTAATGCTACACAAATGAGAATCTATCTCTGAGACCAATTGAAGGGGTTGTGTGATATGCTCTAGTAAACATGAACGATAAACTAGAGGGAGTGAATAGGTTTGATAGCATCCTAGGTTAATTTTTCACACTTACACAAAATTGTTTTCAATTTAAAAACTAACACAAATTGAATTTATAAAAAACATTTCAAATGCTTATAAAAATAAAAATAAAAAGATGATATTAAGTGAATCAAGTGATGAAACCTAGATTCAAAACATTTAATCAAGTTTTAAATCAATTCACAAGTTTCAAAATAAATCTATATGAAGTGTGTGATCAATTTTGTAAATGCATAAACAAAACATATACAAGTTATCATAAGACGTGGTTTATGAGGACCCCCACCCCCCACCTAGGTGTAAAAACATCGACGCACTCTATTCGCGTTTTTATAAAAAAAGAAATTTTACAAAAAAACATGAGAAGTTATCTCTCACATAATCCATATCGTGTAGTCACATATGAACCCTTCAACTCTTCCCCATAGTTAATGAGAATCCATCACAACATTCATGCAATGGATGAATAAGTTCATTCTCTTCCTTGGATATCATGCCACAAAATGCCTCCAATTTTAAATTGTGGAGTGGTTGATCATGTCAATTCAGTAAATGTGTAATGAATTAACAAAGGCTAGTGTATAGATCTGATTTAAATCCACTCTCAATTATCTCAAAAACACTTTGGATCGAACATAAATCAAAGTGTCAAAAGTTTTGGGAAGAACAAGTGATAGTTGAAATAAAATAAATATAGAATATATCTTAACTGTGAAAATCAATTCAAAGAGTGTTTCAATTGTGTGTTTTTCAGGTCAATAAAAATTATAGGGAAATTTTCAAAATCTGGGACTATTGTGCAAACGGTTAGATCTGACCGTGCGTATGATTGCAGACAGTGTGGAATCATGGCTAAGGTCACGATCACGGTCTCACATTATAGTCGTGTGAATGCACCCGTGTGCACGGTCTCAATACTAAGTCGGGTGAATAGTTGAACCAAAAATCATTTTTCAAAGAATTTAATTGTTCAAAGCATATAACCAGTTCACAAAACAATTTCAAAAACATTTAAAAACCTCTTAGACTATTTTCCAAATCACTTTTTTAACTTTTACAAATTCCATACACATTTAATCAATAATGCAACATTTATAAAACAACCATGTATGTGTGTGTTTAGCCTTGTATAATTCACAAACATACAAATGGATATAGTCTTCACTTTAATGAATGTACGACAATGGAAGACTTCAATGAGTGGTGTGAATGATATTCAATCTTCAAGGCTCATCTAAGTATAACCTAGAGAAATTAACATGCCTCACTCATAATGAATTAATTCTATATGACTTGATATACTCAACTACTCAACTATTTTGTCACGGCAATTAGTCCAACTTATACAATAATTAAAAAAATTACATTTTCATAAGAATATCCCTCTAAGGTAAAGGTGATCCTTGAGATGCCACAACCAAGAACAGAGAAATAGTTTAGTGGTTTCTTAGGATGACTATAATATATCAACAGATTCATTTCACAATTCACCTCAATGTATAAAACCTCGATTGATTTTATAGTTTATTATAGAAAAGATGTTTTAAAATTTTCTAATTTTAAAAATAATTCATTTCCATCAATATCACAACCATTGTCATGTGTTAAAAATATTCTAGCTTAATACAATCATTATTCAAACTCTAATCATCTTAAGTTTTTAAGATCTTCAAATCAAACAACAAAAAAGTATCCTCATATTTTTTTTAATTGTTCAAATTTAGTTCCAAGTGACATAAGAGCTTGATCTATTAGATATAAGAAGTAATTAACTATAAAATATTCTTCTAATGATTATCTAATCCCATCACTACAATTCTCATAAAATATCTTTTTTCTATAAATATTATGTTTTCACGGAATACGAGTTCAATCTCCATATATTTAGTAATATCTTTAGCTTTAATATTAGCAGATTGAAATATGCTTCTCTTTCATTCTCAAAAGAAGAAACGAGTCCTTTTAAAATATTCAAAATCTTCAAAATATTCGTTTTGAATCTCCTAATTAATATATAGATTTTCATTCTCATTTTCTGATTTTTTATTTTTCATTTTCTAAATCTTTTAAATTTTAATGTTCTGCATGTTCATTTTCTAAACCCTCTAAATTTTGATGTTCTGCATGTTCATTTTTTTTATTAGCTTTGTCAAAATACTTATTTAGTGACCCCATTAATTTTTGTATTTTTTCTTTAATTTGTTTTTTGTGTTTTTCCTTTTTCATGATCGTATGGATATATTTTCTAGTAGACATATTGAAAATAGAATAAACAAGTAAAACAATCAAACCAAAAAATTAAAAGCAAACAAATTAATCACATAGCAACATATTAAAGTGCTAAAGAAGAACAATAAAACTTGATTTGCATATTGCAACCAACTTGAGAGCATCCCCAAAGTACAATTTATAAATACCCCACAAAATAAATAACCCAAAGTGAAACATATAAAATTATTAATCAACCAAATACTACATACTTTACAAATAAATTTTAGTCAAACAAATTTTATATAAGGAACATATACTTAGACAAGCTCCAAGCCTCCAACTAATTAAGTATGAGTCCCCCAATTAAAACCATAACTTCTTGAAATTGAAACTCTAGATTTTAAAACCTTATTTTTTTTCTTGAAATTAAAACCCTAACATGGATCCTTGGATGTATAAATGATTTTTTCTAGGGTTGGGGAGATTGAATATTTCAAATTAAAAAAAAGGGGAGAGAGAGAGAGAGAGAACGATTCTTGAGAGTGAGAGAAATGTACAACAAGACAAAGAGAGGCGAAAGTAAAAAATAAATGGTCAGATAAGAAAGTGGGGAGGAGAGCTTGTTTGGTATTGTTTTGTTTTGATGAGGAAGATGTTATGAAGTGAAATAGAGCAGAAGATAAGACCAATGGGAGGATGGATGAGAAATAAGAGAGGGGTGTTGGGTGTAGGATTTTAATTAGTGTATTTTTTTGTGTTTGGGATTATTTTGAGTTATTGATTGGGTATTCGAATTGAATCATTTTTATCCTATTATAAGTGTAAATGGGGTAGTTTAATTTGTTTTGGGGCCTTTTTATTTTGGAATTTTTTATAAGTGGATTGAGTTTTATTCTTTTGGGGGCGTTTATAAGTGATAAACTCTCATTTTTTTTCTTATAATTTGTTATACCTGAGATATATTTTTTTAAATTTCCCCCCACCCATTATTAGAAGACTCTAGGCAACGACCTAATCCGCTTATAGCTAAGGCCGACCTTGGGCGTACCATATGCAATCACCACAGATTATGGGAGACAGTTTGATAGCATGCATATTGACAAGCTATGTAATCAGTTAAAAGTCAAACATTTCTTCTCAGCACCATTACACCTATGGTGTAACGGGAAAGTTGAAGTCACAAACTAGAAAATATTTTGAGGAATAAAGACAAAACTACATATTTATAAAGGCTTTTGGGTCATACGGTTACTCTCAATACTGTGGCCTTACTGAATGACTACTTGGGGACCAACTAGAAAAACAATGTTCGCCCTCACATATGGTACGGAGGTGGTAATTGAGTTAGAGTTATCTAACCTCAAAGTCTACAGTTTTGAGTGGGAGGAAAATGACAACCTGATGAAAGATAGTTTGGACATCATTGAAGAAAATAGGGAAGAAACAACCATATGAATGACCATTACACAATAAAAGGTCGCTCGGTATTACAACCAGCGGGTGAGAAACCGAACATTAAAAGTAGTTGATCTTATCCTCAGAAAAGCGATGCAATCAACGAATAACCCTATCCATAACAAACTGATAGCTAATTAGGAAGGTCCATACAGCGTCACCCATGTTGCTTGAATAATAACGTAAGAGCTGAAATCAAAATCTCATTCTTTTTGTGTTGGCTCACTTTTGAGACAAACATTTTTTATATGCTCCCGCATTTTTTTTTTTTTGAAATCTATTTTTATAAATCTTAAATCATGTCCTTATTTTGATTTAATACATATTATCTTTTGTGTGTATTTTTTGATTTATGTGTTTTTTTCTTTTTTCATAAATTGTTAATCATTTTTATGTAGTATACATATCAGTTTTGGGGAAAATACAATTTCATTTGTATTTTTTTATTGTAAGTAATTTTCATACTCTTATGTGTAACTGTTAATATTTTTCTGTATTTAATTTATTTATTTTTATGACTTGAGTCGCATATACTTTATTTGATTTTGATTTAATATTTGAATTCTTTGTAATAAAATAGTTCCATTATATTTTCTCTATTTGACTTTTATAAGTTATACTTTATTTGAATATTTTCTTTCTGAATCTTGTATTCTGTTTTTATAAATTTTTTATGTGTTAATATATAATTAATTAAACTTTAAATATATTTAATTACACATCTTTTAACCCTAGAGAAACGGCAACATTTTACTTAAAGAAGTGTTGGTCATTTTTTTAGGACCATTGGTTTTTGGCCAATGGGTGGCCTTATTTTTTAACCAATCAAACTCATCACACTTTGTCCTTTTTGGGGTCTCCATATTTTCGGTTGTTTTCCCCCTGTAGGTTTACGCATGTATCCTATTTTTGATTTGGAGTTTTACAGTATTACCCTCCATTTTTTTTCGATTTGCCCATTCTGATCATATCGTTTATTTTGTGTAGGGTGTTACCTTTGTGCCCTCACGATTTGGTTTCTAACCAAAACATCAAGAGTCATCTTGTGTTTTCCTAATAAACCAGACGCTGTGAGGCATTTTTCGGTTCAACCCTTTTATTCCAAATCACAAGCCAAACGCTGCCAACATCTTCTCTCATTTTGTTTAAGCCATTTGTTTTGAGAGATTTTTTTCTCTTTATAGACCTCCTTATACACTGTTAAGGATCTTTTGAGACTTTTTGTTTTGTCTTCTCTTTGCGACTTGGTGCTCTGAAGACTCACGGTTAGAGGGGGTTGAGTTTCGATTACTGTTTTCTGTGCTATTGGTTTCTTTTGGCAAATAATTTTTGAGATCTGATTGGTGTTGAAAGGAGGGTTGTTAGAGCTGATATTTGTTTGGTTCTTTTGGGCGAACTCAGTGGTGTTATTGTTCCTTGGAGTTCGAAAGTTTCAACTAAGTTATTGACAAAAGCATTTGGCTCTTTTCTGAGTATTTCATTTTCGTATATACTCATATATATATATATATATATATATATACAGCTCTTGTGCGGACTAGTCCGCATTTTAAGAATGCGGACCGGACATGTGTCACCTGGCGATGAACCCAGAAAAGAGAGAGAGCGTGCCTATAATTTAGACGATAATTTCTAGGTGCACCGTTAGGTGACACATGTTCGGTCCGCATTCTTAAAATACAGACTAGTCCGCACAAAAGCAGGACTGTATATGTGTATATATATATATATATATATATATATATATATATATATATATATATATATATATATATATATATATACATATACAGTCCTTTTCTTGTGCGGACTAGTCCGGATTTTAAGAATGCGGACCGGACATGGCTCACCTGGCGGTGCGCCCAGAAAAGAGAGAGAGTGTGCCTATAATTTAGGCGATAATTTCTAGGCGCACCGTTAGGTGACACATGTCCGGTCTGCATTTTTAAAATGCGGACTAGTCCGCACAGGAGCATTATTATATATATATATATATATATATATATATATTTATTTGGTGTTTAAGAACCATAGATGTTTAGATCCGTCTTGTTGGGACTGTCTAACATAATATTTTATTGATTGTGTTCGTGATTTCAACTGCCTCGAGTCAAGACAGAACTTAAATTTCTTTTATCTACCTTAACTGAAATTGTTTAAAGACCTTGTCAATATATAGTTTTTTTTTAAACGGGTCTACTGTTATATCTATATATGCCCATATATATATTTACACAGGAGTGTGGTTTTATTAACACAACTTAGTTAGTTTTAAGTCAAACTGGTTTAGGATCTAAGTACCTTTATTCAAATGCATATGTTAGTTTTGAAACCATAAATCTGTTATAATTTGTTTTCCTAAAATTAGTATAAGTCTTTTTATGATCAAAACTTAACTTGGTTCTGATTCTTTTTATATTTTGTTGATCCTGATATTATTTAGATTCTCTCTTAAATCTCTCTTTGGATTACAACGCTGAAATATTTTTTATAAGGACCTAGTGTGTGTCACACACAACTGTATACTAGTTTTGTTTGATTATTTACCAACTGTCTTAGTGCATCTATTGTTGAACATTTTTGTTTGTTCATTTTATAAGTGGGTACTAATCTGTGTTGTTATGTTTAATCAAACCAAATTTAGATTCCGTGTGTGTATATTTGTTTTTTGAACTTAATCTGGACTTAAGTATTTTTTATCCCGTATCGCTTTAAATCTGATTTTAATTTAATTATTTGGGATTAAGTATAATCTATTTTTTGCTCCTAACTTTTCATATCCTATAAGTTTAACATTGTTTGTGTTCACATTGTTTGGTTAGATTTATTCAGTGTGTGAGCTTTAAAGTAATTTCTTTGTTATTTTTATATTTTCTTTATCAGTTCTAATTTATATGAGCTAAGTGCTACACGCTTTATCTTTTGCTCATTTTACTTGGACTGGATATTTATGACATGACACCTGTTTTATTTATTCATATTATATCTAGTGTTAGGTTAACTTTTATATAAGTTGCGAGACATAATTTCTGAAATTTTATTTGCTATTTTATTTGTGGTCATTTGCACCAACTGATTTGTTTTAGGATTAATCTTAACTTGAATATTAATTTATAAAGAAGACATTCCTTGTGTCTTATGACTTAATAGTTAATTATTCTTTTTGTATTGATTAATTCAATCTCGTATTATTATTCATTTGTGTTGTGTACTACTTCAGGGAGACTCTGGTGTTGAGTGTGTAGTTGTGTGTGTGTTCCAAGTTACCACTACCTGGGTTGTTTAGTTAGATTCAGATTGTTGTGGGGTTGTTTAGTTTGTGCCTTGGTGTACTGGTTTGTATTCACCAAACTATTTTATTTACACTGGTATTGTTGTAATCTGTACTGAAACATTGGTAATAGTGGACTTGGGTGTGTGAGTGGTCCTAGGACTAAAGGACACGTGGTTTTCCATTACGGTGGTTTCCTCGAGAACAAATATTTTGTTCATTCCACTTTTCCTCGTCTCATTCTTAAAGGGTATTTTTATTTCTAGTATCATCGCCTTTTCTTACTACTGTGCGTGAGTGTTTTAATTTATAAACTTTAGTAGATTTTATATCAAAGAGTTAAAAGAGTTTCTTTATAACCTAATTAACGTTAGCAAGTACCCTTTAGTCCTTTCTAGAAATGTTAGTTTGTTTCAAATGGTATCAGAGCTTCAGGATTCACTTTCCAAAAGTTCTTATTCCGCAAAGATCTGTGACAACCCGCTGCCCCGAAATAGGGGGTGGCCAGCCCGATACTCCAACATAACGAGATCATGGATGGAATCATTCTCAGCATCACAACAAAAGAAGAAGTATACGGGATAACCACTCCTTATTTCAGAAAAACGGGTTGCCAAAAATTTTGGTTTTTTTAAAGTTAATAAAAGAAAACATCTTAACAACCCGATAATAGAAAGTGGAAATCCAGATGAAATTATATTACATACGCATAAATGTACAATAAGGGACCGAATATGATGTCGGCCACAGACTCATACAATAAAATATAACAGATTCATTAATTACATAATACATTAAATTAATCAAGTACAAAAGCTTGGGCCTCTCGCCCGAGTAAAAAGACCCGATCTTAGCTAGAATGCAAAAATGAAAACGTCT
The DNA here is from genome assembly GCA_949130495.1 of Sambucus nigra. Taxonomy (NCBI): domain Eukaryota; kingdom Viridiplantae; phylum Streptophyta; class Magnoliopsida; order Dipsacales; family Adoxaceae; genus Sambucus; species Sambucus nigra. The sequence goes on from OX422210.1 coordinate 210,927,345, forward strand.
ATACCAAATGTATCCCGTAATACCCGCAATGCATCACGGATCGCCGAGGACATCGGAATAGGAATTCAAATCGGGTATCCTTGCGGTGGAGTACCTGAGCGGAGACGAGATGCATATGCAACAAGAAATGTAAACGGATCAGGGTCCGGTTCTATATGATTACCAGATGAATAAAAAGTATGACAGTTATGAATGGTGAATGATGATGAAAGAGAAGTAAGAATTTAGCTACACAATTAAAACATAAACTAAGCATGAAGATAAAACAAGTAACATTAATCTAAAAACTCATCATGTGTACCAATTATCTCATATATCTTTTTCCTTAACAGGAAATATATATAAATTCACAATGTTATGCTCTTTATGGCATTTTTATCCCACTTTCATTTTGTAAAAATCATTTTCTTATCAGGACAATAATCATTTTCAAATGCTTTTTGTGGCATTTGTGTGTGCTCTTTGTGACACTTCCATTATGCTCTTCATGGCATATAAAATCCATCAAGTCCCACTTGATTATGAATAGTTATATTTATATACATATAACGATTCTAAGACCGCCCGTCCGGGTTTCCCCACTGTGCGCGCCCCTAAATGACCATCATCTTCCAGGGCCTATCATAAGATAACCTGGGCACCTATCGCAATACGTCGGGAAGCGGACATGTGCCTGCAGGGTAGTCATAACCACACGCAGAATTACCTAACCATTGCAGAAAAATATATATAACAGCAAACGCTCACATGGCCTAGGACTATATCCACCCTGCATTCATTAGCCAGGGGGCTTCACCTGTGCGCGCGAACTTCCCTTATGATGGTATTTAGAGAGGTGTGTTTCATAAAAAAAAATCATTTACCCTTTTCATAATTTAGTAAATTATCATTTACCATTTTTCCATTAATTTCCATTTCCATTTACATTTTAGCAAATGTATATTTCATTTTATTCGAAACCATATCCATTTACATTATTGTAAATAATTCACCTTATCATCCGGAGCCATACGCTCAATTATATCGTTACTACAATCTCCAAGGAGTAAATAAACTCTTAATTATCCCCAAACATTTTGGGGTATTACATTAAAAACCCCATACTATCATACCTCAAAGGAAGGAGTAATCTTTCAATCATTCACCCAACACACTTTTATGGTGTTATTATGAACCGTTAAAATTAACATAGCTCAATTGAGCTTCTAAAATCTCCCAACAGTCTTTTGGGGTCATAATATAAACCATCAAAACTAATACAGCTCAATTGAGCTTCTAAAGTCTCCCAAACATAACACTACATCTCCTAGTTTCATAACAATCAACTAGAAGAAAAAAATGCCCTATCATCAATAGGCATACCCCAGAAAAGTCCCCATATGAACCATTACTAATCTAGGGTAGTTCCCCGACTCATCTAGAACTCTAGGACTCTAAGTTTACTTCATACAAGAAGGTTCCTGGGTCATAAGCCTAAAGAAAAGCATAAAAATTGAGTTAGAAAAATCAACTCAAAAACAGCCTGATTCCGAATCGATTCGCCCTAGGGCCAAATCGATTCGGCCTAGCGAATCGATTCGCCCAAACAGCGAATCGATTCAGACATCAAGACCTGGGATTCTGCAACTGCCGAATCAATTCGTCCTTAACACGAATCGATTCGGGTACCTAGACCTGGGAAACTGACTCTTAGCGAATCGATTCGCCCCAAGGGCCGAATCGATTCCGTCCTGCGATTTTGCCAAGAATGGCTACGAAGGGTTTTGAACCCTAGTTTCTCCAAACCCCAAATCTCTTCCATTTTACACACAACCAACAATATTTATCTACCCAAAATGTATCCTACATGATTTATAACCATTTTAGTCCACAATTTTATCATCAAAACTAAGATTAGGGTTTAAATCCCATAAATTCCATTTTTTATCTCCAAATGAATATACATAAATATCATACAAATTATTCATCTTAAATCACATATTAGCAAGTAGAAAACTCGCCTTAGAGTTGAAATTTCAGATTTCTTGGCGGTAGAAGCAATCTCCCATCTTCAATCTCCATTTTCTTTTCTTTTTCTTCCTCTCTCTTTCTCTTCTTTTCTCTCTATGTTTGAAGACATAAAATGAGGAAATGAAATAAGGGGCAAGACCAAAAATCGTGGCTTAAGTCTAAAGTCTCCAACTTAAGTGGTTAATACTACATTAAAATGACTCGCAAATACGCGTTAAGCTAAAACCAAGTAAAAGTGCCCGAAATACAAAAATACAATATGGCACTTATTTTGACTGTCTCGCACCTTCCGAGACTAACTACACCCTCTAAACTGGCATCCAGCATTTTATAAATTATTTCGAGTTCCAATGTCATTTAAACCATAATATCTTTTTTAAATACATGACACTATAAACATACAACCTGATGATATTTACTATCACATACAGTAAATATACATCAATCTAGTAAATATTAACTTTCAATTCATTCAATTAATATTTACCCCAGTTCCAACATTTTATATAATTACCTTATGCGGTAAATCTCTATATACTATAAAATGCAAAACAAGGCATTTATGAGAATTTAAGACTCCTCCCCATTGAGAGTGTCCACGTGGCACTCTATATCTCTATCTCTTTTATATATCTATATAAAAATTATGGATAAAAATGTTATGAAATTGACACTTCTCTCGATTTCTTCCCTTTCCATTCTCCTGTTCTCTCTCCTCTCTCCTCTAATTAATACTCAACCTTTTATCTCCCCAAGACTCCCTTCACTTTTCAATTTCCAAGATCGTCTTTCTCTCTCTCTATTTCTCAAACGCTCCTCTTTTCTCCAAACCATATTTCCATCTCCCCCATCCCCCATTATACCTGACGATCTGCCTTCTTCTCTCATTCCTTCAAAGGGATTTTAACGTGTAAACCCTATACATCTCAACAGCCTCATACTAAATGTATATACAGGGGGTTCCTTCTTTTCACTCAATAATCTACCCATACCAACTCCACAAAATCATCTATTCAGAATCGCCACCATCCATTCAATATTCAAGGTGAATATTGAATTTTCTCTACATGAATTTGCAGATTTGTCATACTTTTTAGGACTAAGTTACTTTTAATTGTTGTCATTTTCAAGTGCATTTTCAACATGGATTTTCACACAAATGTATATATCTCTCTACTCTAAGAACTTTGGCTTCTTCTCTTACCAACTTGCCCATTGACTTTGGTTAATTTCTCCACTTGAGGTAATCCTTTTATTTCATCAAAAAAAAGTTTGTGTATCATGTCGGCTTCATTCATTAATGGAATTTCGCTAAATTAGCCAAAAATTAAAAAGTCCAAATTTGATTTTTTATTTAGTTTGATGAAGTTGAAGTTTTTTTGTTAGTTTGATAAATTTTCTTATTTTTTTAGATCCAAGTTTAAAAATGAAATTTTTTAAAGTAGTTGGATGTTCATTTGGATGTAATTTTTTTGAATAACTAGACAAAAGTTTTGAGAATAGCCGGAAAGAAAATTATTTTTGAAAAATAGATGGACTGGTAATATTCATCAAAATTTAGGAACAAAAAAAACGTTTAAAAAATTGATGTTATTTTTCTTTTTTTAAAATAAGTGGACAATTTTTATTTAATTTTTATTTAAATAAATTTAATTTTATAATTTTTTTCAAATATAGTATTTTAAAAATAAATGTAATAGGTAGATGTAAGAAACATTTTTTTAAACATAAGCATGCAATTAGTGTACAAATTAAATATATTATATTTGTGCTTTTTAATTATCATTTTTTAAATTTAAAGTGAAATTCAAACAAAATATAAGCTATTTTTTTTCATTCATGGGTGACGTCGATATTGGATCATATGGGGTGATCTAAGCATGATTGCAACCTTGGAACACAGATACACACATATATGTGTCTGTCTATTAAAAATTAGCTTCAATCGTTAGAATATGTGCATTAAAAAAATTCAGGCGTGTAACTATTAGCAATTTTTATATAAGGTACATGTAAGATTCTTACAAAACAACGATGAAAATAGTATGGGCCGCGTATCGCGCGGGTTTATACCTAGTTAATATAAAATTAGACTCCTAAAAGCGAGGGTTGTTACATACTCCCCCCCTTATGAGGGAATTTTGCCCTCAAAATTCAGGCATACCCTATACGCATAAAGGGTATACTATCTTAAACTATCATTCTATCACCCTTAGCAAACCTTCGTTATTACGGCGTCCCAAAATGGACTTAGACTAAGGTCATCACTATCGATTTCCGTCTACAATCTTTGTGCTCTAACATAGCACAAAGCGTTGCTCACCAACTATCAATTCTAGCTTCCTACGGCGGAAGATGATAACCACGCGACTCAGCGTAAATAGTCTTACATCTTGAATTGCGTTACATCACACCTCAGGGGGTACTCACACCAATGCTAAATGGCTTAACCCCAACACTACTCAACTTCTCCTCGCATAGGCATATCCCTTCAAAGCCTATGACTCAAAAGTCCAATTATTAAGGAAATGTTCCCGGACCGCTCCAGTCCAAGGAACCAATTATTTGCTAGCCTCCTCCAATGAGTAGGCAAATTATTCACCCGGCTACACAAGACCACTCACGGTGCCCCCTACCTTAGGAAATGATTAAAATTCTAGTACGGAAAAATTTCCCTCTAATCATCCATCCACTTTGAGGTGGCAAGATATACGCCATTTCCATACGGTTCCCATTCCTTCATGGAAACTTTACCAACCCTTCGACACGAATATATAGTCTCAGTCCACCACTATTTTAATAGGCACCTCCTACAGTTCTATCATTTCTCCCTAAAAAGCGGGGCGTACTCCTCTACATAACGTCTGCCCGCAATGTCCGAAAAAGCAACGGTTTGGTCAAACTATCAACAATTTTCGCAGATAGGATCATGACCAGTTTGGTGTCGGCAATTCGATGCAAACGTCTATGAATATACCCTTCTTCGCTTCACCGATACTCTTCTTCACGCGAGTAGGTGAAATGGTCAATCATAGATCGGAACGCTCTTGCTACAAAGTCTCCCGAGTCATGCTCGTTTCATTTGTCTTTCCATGCCACCACAAATATTTCCGACGGTTTTCTTACTCGACACATCTACTACTCCAATCGCATTTCCTTAGCGAATGAGAATATCTAATTTATAGTTCTTTAAGAACTCCAAACACCAACTTAATTTCTCCCCCGACATAATGCAACCACTTGTTGCTCGCGAGAAAGACTAAATTCCCCTGCCTAGGAAGTAGTGTCTCCATTTCTTTAAGGCGACTTCCACCGCAACAAATTTTAATTCAAGCGTGGGGTAGTACTTCCCACAAGTTTAAGCTTGTGAGACACATAGACAACGGGTCCATGCTCCAGCATTATTACTTCCCGCTCCTGGCAGAGACTTATTCCTTATATTCGCCCTCGAGCTCAACCACATGGACTCGGGAGTGAAAGTCAATTCATCCATTTTAACTCCCCAAAAGTTAGGTAACCAATGTAACACTTTAACTAGGAGAGGTCTCACCTCCATCGTCCTAACCTTAGAAATCTCTCGAGATTCCACTCTTCCCGTCCCTAGGGATCTAATCCCCCCTAGAGTTAGCCCACGACCTATTTGTGGTCAACTCTTATAACCTTCCTAAATCAACATCACATGCCCTAATGGCCTTACGTTCTAATAATCCTAAGGTCTATCAATATATATCCTATCTAAGTCGTATGTATATATAATGCGAAGTATATCCCTAGTGTCCAAGACATATCTCAACTTCCGACATTCGCTCGGTTTCGTGCGTGGGACGTCTCGCCGAAGCGAAATCCAAACAAGGAACCCTCCCATTACACTACTACCTCGCATCGTCGGTCATTAAGATATGATGGTCTAAAACACATGATCGGGATCAGTAGGTTTTAACTTGCAATTCTATTAACAAAATTTTACTTCTACATCTTACCATAGCATCATTAAAGATTCCGATTAATCAGACATTCACTTTCTGTGAAGTCTTACAAATTTTTTATCCCATAACATATATGCATATTTTCAAATAGCCTTCTGATCAAGGCATAACCCGAAGTCTCAAGTCGATTTCGTATCTCAGTCTCCCTCACATCGATCAGAGAAGAGAACCATATACAGTGCTTCTATCTCGCACTTTAATAGCCCTTAATCACCCTTCTACGTGATTCTCGGCTAAACCTTTCAGCCCAACCTTTAACCAACAAAATAAAATAGAATAAAATGGAATAAACTAAAAGAAGAATTAATATCATCTCCCCACTTCCAACGTCGTTGAGGTTCACGCGTGGAGCGTCCCGCAAAAGCGGAATCCAAACAAGGAACCCCTCCTATGCATTACTACTCAACTTGTTGATCGTGGAGATAAGGCATACCGATCACATATAATACAAACAATCAACCAAACACACACGCAAGATAACATAACAAACAATAAAAACCTCATATTACCTCAACCACCCCTATAAGGTCTCAACCTGTATCCAGGAGAGATATTATAGAACAACTAGTTCCATCCAGAAACTAGAAATAGGATAGCTTCACAATTTAATCGCTTGCTATCACCCCAATGAAACCAGCATATCTTTACTTGTATAGTATACATCATATAAGTAGTACATAACGTACATAGTACTTAAAAAGAAATATATCATCACTCGTTTTATAACGAGTGAAGGAAAACATAAAACTTCCCTACCACGAAAGTCATATAATTACTCTATCTATAATAGCGTCAATATTACCACAAGCTCAAGATACACACCTGAATCTATAGTAATTACAATACTACTAAATCTTATCCTAAGGAATACTCCACCCACTAATAAGGTAGAATTCCTGCCAACATTTTATGCTAATCACTCCGGGTCAATACTAATGGTTCTCAGACTCCCTAATCGAGCCTTATCTGAACCAACATTACTTCCATTAACTCCCCAACTAGGCACCTTATCTTGGCCCTTGTTTTCCACTCAACGAAATTTAAAATGAGTGGTCCTACACTCCACCTCATAGCCATTATTCCGACTCTGGCCGACATCAATTGCCCACGCAGTCCCTCTTACTTTCTCGGTAAAAGAGGGCACGCTCTCGGCCTCCTCTTCTTCAGTTCAATGAAACCTCCCCAGGCGGATGTCCTCCAACGGGGTTTTATGATCGCTGCTCCATCGGAAGTGTTAACAACACTTATTCTGGAGCCCATCCTTCCATTGGAGGGCTCTCCCTTATACCTACCTTTCTTTAGTGTACAATCTCCCTAATCACACAACTCTTTATTCACAGGTCGGCCTCTAATCGAACCTCGCGTGAACATTTGAGGATCTACCTTCTCCTCCATCTTACTTCTGGGAACTTTTCCACTTCAATTTAACATCGCTTGAAATTTCAAGCTTAGTATCACCCTCTACTTCCAGCGGTACTGTGAAAACTAGGTCTACCGTAATAAGTAGTCGCAGTAGCAAAATATGAAAATGCTACAGAAGGGAAGCGACCTTCAGTGCGATCTTCATCCCCGACCACAACTCATAGTTCCTAGTAGTTCTGTCTCGCGACGTCTTCACAACAACCTTCCATGGCGCCCTTCTTCAATCGACCTACTACTTTCTCACGAATGCGCGAAAGATTCTATAGGATCTACCTCATAGCAGAAGGACGAAATCTCACAAGAGAAATCAACGACCTTAATCCTAAGGCTCTACGTCCAATCAAAAACTACGCTGAAGACGTAACGCATTCACCCAGATTCCTAAGGACTCTAGAACCTGATGCTCTGATACCATCTGTGACAACCCGCTGTCCCGAAATAGGGGGTGGCCAGTCCAATACTCCAACATAACGGGATCATGGATGGAATCATTCTCAGCATCACAACAAAAAAAGAAGTATACGGGATAACCACTCCTTATTTCAGAAAAATGGGTTGCCAAAAATTTTGGTTTTTTTAAAGTTAATAAAAGAAAACAGCTTAACAACCCGATAATAGAAAGTGGAAATCCAGATGAAATTATATTACATACGCATAAATGTATAATAAGGGACCGAATATGATGTCGGCCACAGACTCATACAATAAAATATAACATATTCATTAATTACATAATACATTACATTAATCAAGTACAAAAGCTTGGGCCTCTCGCCCGAGTAAAAAGACCCGATCTTAGCTAGAATGCAAAAATAAAAATGTCTATACCAAATGTATCCCGTAATACCCGCAATGCATCACGGCTCACCGAGGACATCGGAATACGAATTCAAATTGGGTATCCTCGCGGTGGAATACCTGAGCGGAGACGAGATGCATATGCAACAAGAAATGTAAACGGGTCAGGGCCCGATTCTATATGATTACCAGATGAATAAAAAGTATGACAGTTATGAATGATGAATGATGATGAAAGAGAAGTAGGAATTTAGCTACACAATTAAAACATAAGCTAAGCAGGAAGATAAAACAAGTAACATTAATCTAAAAACTCATCATGTGTACCTATTATCTCATATATCTTTTTCCTTAACAGGAAATATATATAAATTCACAATGTTATGCTCTTTATGGCATTTTTATCTCACTTTTACATTTTGTAAAAATCCTTTCCTTATCAGGGCAATAATCATTTTCAAATGCTCTTTGTGGCATTTGTGTGTGCTCTTTGTGGCACTTCCATTATGCTCTTTATGGCATATAAAATCCATCAAGTCCCACTTGATTATGAATAGTTATATTTATATACATATAACGATTCTAAGACCGCCCGTCCGGGTTTCCCCACTGTGCGCGCCCTTAAATGGCCATCATCTTCCAGGGCCTATTATAAGATAAAATGGGCCCCTATCGCAATACGTCGGGAAGCGGCCATGTGCCTGCGGAGTAGTCGTAACCACACCCAGAATTACCTACCCATCGCAAAAAAATATATTGAACAACAAATGCTCACATGGCCTAGGACTATATCCACCCTACATTCATTAGCTAGGGGGCTTCACTTGTGCGCGCGAACTTCCCTTATGATGGTATTTAGAGAGGTGTGTTTCATAAAAAAAATCATTTACCCTTTTCATAATTTAGTAAATTATTATTTACCATTTTTCCATTCATTTCCATTTCCATTTACATTTTAGCAAATGTATATTTCATTTTATTCGAAACCATATCCATTTACATTATTGTAAATAATTCACCTTATCATCCGGAGCCCTACGCTCAATTATATCGTTACTACAACCTCAAAGGAGTAAATAAACTCTTAATTATCCCCAAACATTTTGGGGTATTACTTTAAAAACCCCATACTATCATACCTCAAAGGAAGGAGTAATCTTTCAATCATTCTCCCAACACACTTTTATGGTGTTATTATGAACCGTCAAAATTAACATAGCTCAATTGAGCTTCTAAAATCTCCCAACAGTTTTTTGGGGTGATAATATAAACCATCAAAACTAATACAGCTCAATTGAGCTTCTAAAGTCTCCCAAACATAACACTACATCTCCTAGTTTCATAATAATCAACTAGAAGAAAAAAATGCCCTATCATCAATAGGCATACCCCAGAAAAAGTCCCCATATGAACCATTACTAATTTAGGGTAGTTCCCCGACTCATCTAGAACTCTAAGACTCTAAGTTTACTTCATACAAGAAGGTTCCTAGGTCCTAAGCCTAAAGAAAAGCATAAAAATTGAGTTAGAAAAATCAACTCAAAAACAGCCTGATTCCGAATCGATTCGCCCAAACAGCGAATCGGTTCGGACATCAAGACCTGGGATTCTGCAACTGCCGAATCTATTCGGCCTTAACCCGAATCGATTCGGGTACCTAGACCTGGGAAACTGACTCTTAGCGAATCGATTCTCCCCAAGGGCCGAATCGATTCGGTCCTGCGATTTTGCCAAGAATGGCTACGAAGGGTTTTGAACCCTAATTTCTCCAAACCCCAAATCTCTTCCATTTTACACACAACCAACAATATTTATCTACCAAAAATGTATCATACACGATTTATAACCATTTTAGTCCACAATTTTATCATCAAAACTAAGATTAGGGTTTAAATCCCATAAATTCCATTTTTGATCTCCAAATGAATATACATAAATATCATACAAATTATTCATCTTAAATCACGTATTAGCAAGTAGAAAACTTGCCTTAGAGTTGAAATTTCAGATTTCCATGTGGTAGAAGCAATCTCCCATCTTCAATCTCCATTTTCTCTTCTTTCTCTTCCTCTCTTTTTCTCTCCTTTTCTCTCTATGTTTGAAGACATAAAATGAGGAAATGAAATAAGGGGCAAGACCAAAAATCTTGGCTTAAGTCTAAAGTCTCCAACTTAAGTGGTTAATATCACATTAAAATGACTCGCAATTACGCGTTAAGCTAAAACCAGGTAAAAGTGCCCGAAATACAAAAATATAATATGGCACTTATTTTGACTATCTCGCACCTTCCGAGACTAACTACACCCTCTAAACTGGAATCCAGAATTTTATAAATTATTTCGAGTTCCAATGTCATTTAAACCATAATGTCCATTTTAAATACATGACACTATAAACATACAACCTGATGATATTTACTTTCACATACAGTAAATATACATCAATCTAGTAAATATTAACTTTCAATTCATTCAATTAATATTTACCCAAGTTCCAACATTTTATATAATTACCTTATGCGGTAAATTAATATAAAATTAGCCTCCTAAAAGCGAGGGTTGTTACAAGATCCTGAACTCTTTTTATAATCTATTTTTTATATTTAAAATTTAGTTTTTATTTATGGAAAACCAAAGTGGGGATGGTGTCTTTTCTTTGAGAAACCCCCTTTATGAATGTTTTAAAGCGGCAAAGCCTTATTCACAATATAACAACATTTAAAGCAGAAATGTCATTAGCCAAGCTATGGGTGCAACCGAATTTAAAGGAATTTCAACTTGCACAACATCTTTATTGTCTTGGCACATTTCAAAATCTTCTTCACTTTTGTCTCCTTTATTTTCTGCCCAAAATCACCCTACTTTGACATATTCTTTATTTGATATTAAGAGTATTTTTTATGATGTTGATTAATGTGATGATGTAGATGATTCTTCCATTTTAGAAGGGTGTGTGTGTGTTATAATTCTATTGTGCACACTTGATGATAACACACACTTGGGCGAAGTAAATTCTAGGTTATTGTCTAAAATTAATGCTTTAAATTATCAAATCAAGTCAATTAGTGAAGAATCTGCCATGCATATTGATGATTTTGAATCTAACATTTCTTTACTTGAGAAAAATATTTTTATGTTGACAGATACTAATCACTTAATTGAAAGTCAACATAAGGATGCCTTAAATAAATTTGATGAATCTATATTTGAACTTAAGTCTATTTTGAATAAATATGATGAATCTTAAAAAGAACTTAAGGTTGCTTTGAAAAAGGTAGATGGCTTTTCAAATTCTATTTTACTTGTAGGATCTATGAATAAATATGTTGAAGAATTTGTTCCTTTAAAAGCATTTGATTTTAATGGTAAAACGTTTGATGAAACTAATTTTGTTAGTTGAAGTGAACAATTTTTCGAGTCTAGTGAAATTAAAATGAGCTATAAACATGATGAATTTAAGGATTGTAATACCACATTTGTTAAGTCGGTATTTTTATGTATCTTTTGACACAAAACTGGACATTTGAAAAAATTATGTTTTAAGAAATTAAGACAAAATAAATTTGTTTTAAGCAAATTTAAGCAAACTCAAAATGTTAGGAATAACCAAGCTATTAAACTTGTTTTTAATTGAATTTTTTTTTCTAAAAATGGTCATTTAGAGGAGTTTTGTCTTAAGAGGTTAAATACAAACTGCAATTTTGATTACTAAAAACTTCCTGCTAAGTGCTATAATGTTAAATGCGTTGAGAAAAAGACTTTTCATTGTAATTTTTGTTCCAAATTTGGACATTTGGAACAATTTTTCCTTAAGCAATTGAATTTAACTAGAAAAAATGAAAGCGTTAAATGTCATAATATTTCTGTTAATGTTAAATCCAATGAAAGGATTGTTTTCAAATGCAATTTTTGTCTCAAAACTAGATATTTAGGACAATTCTCCTTTGATTGTTTAAGTAGACAATAAAGTGGTGTTAAGAATTTCTCCAGGATCCCTTTAAAGTCTGATTTTGCTGAGAATTGTTCCAATTTAATTTTAATTCTGCTCCTTTTAAAACTTTTTTTCTAATGTTAAATCTAAGTGGGTTAAGAAAGATGATTTAGTGCTTCAAATGAGAAGTTCTAATATTCCAAACTAATTTTGTTTTAGTTTTTTTGTTAGTACATTTTAGTTTTTATTTTATGTTGTACTAACTTTATTTAGTAGGATTCTTCCCTACCCTTTGTCCCTTTGAGACAAATAGGGGGAGAATTTAGACTCTTTTATGTTGTATTTATAATTTTTGTTGAGTCTTTTAGGAATCCTTATTGTTAGTTGAGTTATGAACTACTCTTCTATTGTCTAGGACTCTTGTTGTTAGTTGAGTTATGTACTCTTCTATTTTCCTTTTAGGATGTCTTGTGATTACTTGAGTTATGTAATTTGTATTGTTTCTCGTCTTTGAGTCTCAGTTTAATTTATCTCGAAATTGTCCAGACGGTGAGATTGAAAATTCCATTCTTTTTGTGTTGGCTCACTTTTGAGACAATTTTTTTTTATATGCTCTTGCATTTTTTTTAGTTTGCTGAAATCTATTTTTTATAAATCTTAAATCATGTCCTTATTTTGATTAAATACATATTACCTTTTGTGTCTCTTTGTTGATTTATGTGTTTTTCCTTTTTCATAAATTGTTAATCATTTTTTATAGTATACATATCAGTTTTGGGCAAAATACAATTTCATTTGTCTTTTTTTATTGTAAGTAATTTTATACTCTAATGTGTGAGTGTTAATATTTTTCTACATTTAAATTTTTTTGATGACTTGAGTCACATATACTTTATTTGATTTTGATTTAATATTTGAATTCTTTGTAATAAAATAGTTCCATTATATTTTTTATATGACTTTTACAAGTTATAATTTATATGAATAATTTTGTTTTGAATCTTGAATTTTATTTTATAATTTTTTTATGGGTTAATATACACTTAATTAAACTTTAGATAGGTTTAATTAAACATCTTTTAACCCTATAGAAGAAACGACAGCATTTTACTTAAAGAAGTGTTGGTCAATTTTTTAGGACCGTTGGTTTTTGGCCAATGGTTGGCCTTGTTTTTTAACCAAGCGAATTCATTACGCTTTGTCCTTATTGAGGTCTCCATTTTTTCAGTTGTTTGTTCCCTGTAGGTTTACGCATGTATCCTATTATTGATTTGGAGTTTTACAGTATTACGCTCTAATTTTTTTTTAGATTTGCCCATTCCAGTCATACCCTTTGTTTTGTATGGGGTGTTACCTTTATGCCCTCACGGTTTGGTTTATTACCAAAATACCAAGAGTCATCTTGTGTTTCTCATATAAACCAGACGTTGTGAGGCATTTTTCGGTTCAACCTGTTTATTCCAAATCTCAAGCCAAATGCTACCAACACCTTCACTCATTTTCTTTAAGCTATTTGTTTTGAGAGATGTTTTTTCTCTCTACAGACCTCCTTATACACTGCTAAGGATCCTTTGAGAGTTTTTGTTATGTTTTCTCTTTGCGATTTGGTGCTCTGAAGACTCACGGTTTGAGTTTCGATTACTGTGTTATGTGCCATTGGTTTCTTTTTGGCAAATGATTTTTGAGATTTGATTGGTGTTGAAAGGAGGTTTGTTGTAGCTGAGATTTGTTTGGTTCTTTGGGGCGAACTCAGTGGTGTTGTTGTTCCTTGGAGTTCGAAAGTTTCAACTGAGCTATTAACAAAAGCCTTTGTCTCTTTTGTGAGTATTTCATTTTCGTATATACTTATATACTTATATATATATTTATAGAGGCACGCTCCTGTGCACACTAAGTTTGCATACTAACTTTGCACATTACCTTTTAAAAGTGTGCAAACTTAGTGCTGGCGCACACCAATTTTTTTATGTGATATTTTAACATTTCAACGGACTCACATAAAAAAAATTAGCTCAAAAAAACTTTTTTTGCTATTTTTAAAAAATCGGTCAAACTTTCGCAGTTTTTAAAGGGCTTAAAAACTGCGAAAGTTTGACCGATTTTTTAAAAATAGCAAAAAAAGTTTTTTTGAGCTGATTTTTTTTATATGGGTTCCTTGAAATGTTTAAATATCACACAAAAAAAATCAATTCAAAAATATTTTTTTTACCACTTTTAAAAGGCAATGTGCAAAGTTAGTGTGCAAACTTAGTGTGCACAGGAGCCTGCCTCTATATTTATATATAGTTGAACGCTTATATTTATATTTATTTTTATTTGGTGTTTAAGAACCATAGATCCTTACATGTTTAGATCCGTCTTGTTGGGACTGTCTAACATAATTTTTTATTGATTGTGTTTGTGATTTCAACTGCCTCGTGTTGAGACGGAACTAAAATTTCTTTTATCTACCTTAACTGAAATTGTTTAAAGACCTTATCAATATATAGTTTTTTATACAGATCTACTGTTATATCTATATATGCCCATATATATTTACATAGGAGTGTGGTGTGGTTAACACAACTTAGTTGGTTTAAATTCAAATCGGTTTAGGAGCTAAGTACCTTTATTCAAATGCATGTGTTAGTTTTGAAGCCTTAAATCTGTTATCATTTATTTTCCTAAAATTAGTGTAAGTTTTTTTGTGATCAAAACTTAGCTTGGTTCTTATTCTTTTTATATTTTGTTTACCCTAATATTACTGAGATTCTCTCTTAAATCTCTATTTGGATTACAGTGTTGAATTATCTTTTATAAGAACCTGGTGAGTGTCACACACAACTGTATACTAGTTTTGTTTGATTATTTACCAACTGTCTTAGTGCATCTACTTTTGAACATTTTTGTTTGTTCATTTTATAAGTGGGTCATATGCGTTGTTGTTTCTAATCAAATCAAATATAGATTCCGTTTGTGTGTATTTGTTATTTGAACTTAATTTGGACTTAAGTATTTTTTATCCTGTATTGCTTTAAATCTTAATTTAATTATTTGGGATTAAATATAATCTGATTTTTGCTAGTAACTGTTCTTGTCCTCTAAGTTGAACATTGTTTGTTTTCACTTTGTTTAGTTAGATTTATTTAGTGTGTGGGCTTTAAAATCATTTCTTTATTATTGTTTTATGTTCTTTATCAGTCCTAATTTATATGAGCTAAATGTTATTCTCTTTATCTTTTGCTCATTTTACTTGGACGGGTTATTTGTGATTTAACACCTGTTTTATTTATTCATATTCTATCCGGTGTTTGGTTAGTTTTTATTTCAGTTACGTGACACAATTTCTGAAAAAAAAATCTTATTTTATTTGTGGTCATTTGCACCAACTGATTTGTTTTATGATTAATCTTTACTTGAACATTAATTATTAAGGAAGACCTTGCTTGTGTCTTGTGACTTAATAGTTAATTATTCTTTTTGTATTGATTAAGTCAATCTCATCTTATTATTATTTATTTGTGTTGTGTACAACTTTACCGGGACTCTGGTGTTGAGTGTGTAGTTGTGTGTGTGTTTCAAGTTACCACTACCTAGGTTGTTTAGTTAGATTCAGATTGTTGTGGGGTTGTCTAGTTTGTACCTTGGTGTACTGGTTTGTATTGGTCAAACTATTTCATTTACATTGGTATTGTTGTAATCTGCACTTAAACATTAGTAACAGTGGGCTTGGGTGTGTGAGTTGTCCTGGGACTAAAGGACACGGGGTTTTTCATTACAGTGGTTTTCTCAAGAACAAATATTTTGTTCATTCCACTTTTCCTCGTCTCATTCTTAAAGGGTATTTTTATTTCTAGCATCATCACCTTTTCTTACTAGTGTGCGTGAGTGTTTAATTTATAAATTTTAATAGATTTTATATCAAAGAGTTAATAGAGTTTTTATATAACCTAATTAACGTTAGCAAGTACCCTTCGGTCCTTTCTAGTACCGTTTGGTTGTTTCATGAAGGACTTTGAAGGACGAATGCCCCTCACCCTGGAACGTGAAAAACTAGAAGATATACTACCAGTGAATGATCACATAATTATATTAAATCATAGTTAATGTCCTTCCATAGTTAATTTATTTTCTTTACCTAGCATTGTATTCACATATTTTCTTTTAAGACCGTGTCTATGAAACAAATGTCTTTTTTTAAGACTATGTTCATCTCAATAAAATGCACATTTTCTTTTCAGACTTTGTGCTTTATCTGATCCACCTAGTTTGTTCCGTAAATGATTAATTAAATAGTAAAACCAAAAAATATGATCGAATAAAAGTGATACACCGGATGAAGTCCCGGATGTTTCATTCCGGACATCACTTCTAAAAAAAATTGGTTGATTGTCGAATTATCCATTCCACCCATTAAATTTTACCCATCTGATTGGATTAGACCGACATATGAGGAATAAAGACATTATACCTCCTCACTCATAGTCACAGATAAAATGCCCAACCACTCAACTAATCGGCTTTAAGGGGTAAGAAGGCACATACAATCATACTACATAAGGATGTTCAATGCAAAACTAACCAACTAATGTCAGTTAACCAATCACCTAAGTGGGCCAAACGTATCTAAATTTAATCTTACTGGTTAATTGACGATCGACCACTGATCACCCTAGCCTCAATCAATCTTTAGTTCTTAATTGATTAACTCGCGATTAGTCAAATGATTACCTCAACCTTAATCAAAGGACAATTAACCAAGATTTAATGAGTACGATAAAATAAATGCAACAATGAACAAGCACTAGAAAGCATGGGTACACGTAACAAAATTATTCAAAAATAGATTATTATATTTGTTCAAATATTAGGACAAATCGTTCAGAAAATGTTTAGAACATTATAAGGACAAATTTTCAAATAGTATCAATTTATATGTATTGTCATTATTCCGGACAAAAACCAGTTTGAGTCATAGATAGATTTTTATCTTATCACGATTCCCATTACGCCTATGACGTTATGTTAAAGACGTAATGACCAAGCTTTAAAGATAAATCATGTCGTTTTTATTGGTGCACGTTTCGCGTCTTCATATCAAATCATGTTTCGATCTCTCAGGTATGAATGCATAATCTTTATGGGATTCAAAAATATTTTCTAAGGATGTTATTTTCATTAAAAATGAATCTAAAATGTTTTTAATTCGTTTATTCTAAGATAATTATTGTTTGGTGTCGTATGAAACATCACCTCTTATTTAGATGGTTCAAAAGACATTCGCAGTCGTTCAAACGATATGCTCAAGTAATTCAAACGACATGGTTATATAATTTGAACGACATGCTCATTTCGTTCTAACAATGCGCCGACTCAATTTTTTTATTTAAGGCGTGTTTGACTCGGAAATTCAAGGTGTGCAGAACCAAAATTAAATAACATAACACTTATGTTTTTTTGCCCTTGTTTTCAAAGGTTTTCAAACCTAAAACCATCCTTATTGTTTCAAGCTTCGAAATTTCATACACGTATGTTATAGAGATCTTGGTTTGCACTATTTGGAGTTTGTTCGTCTTTGTTAAACAAAATTGTTTCGTCGAGTTTTGTGGTGAAGAAGGGATGGACTCTGATTTCTGAATCGTAGACGGTTGCCAAAGCCGTATCAGTGGATTTCGACGTGCACGTGGACTCGTGTGTTATGGGACTGGCATAGATGGACTCCTGCGTTGCACCATGGAGGAGAGGTTGAAGCATAAAAGGGAATCAAGTCTTGTGGGGATCGAGTCATTGAATAAGTCGACTGTCTATACTTTGTAATATCGTATCATAGTGATTGTCTGGCTTGGGCCGTCCGAGATTTTTCCCTTAGTGGTTTGTTCGTACATTGTCGTGTTTTATGGACTTGATTTATTTTACTTTCTTAATCACGCTAGATGAATGTTTAGTATTAAATAAGATAAAATTGGGTTAAAGTAAAATTGGTTCACAAAATTAGTGCATATTAAAATTGGAAGAAGTTTTTGAAAAAATTGCTTTCACCTAAAGCACACATACAAATTGGTATCAGAGCAGGTTGCATTTAGTTATTGTGTAGATCATAATTTGTACTTTTTGTGTGATTATTCATTTCTCTCTCTTAGTTTGTTTTTCTCTCGATGTATTCTCAAAGTTTTTATGAATTAAATCTTTTGAATTTGAAGTTTCAAAACGAATTGAAATACTTGAAGAAGAAAATTCTTGTTTTAAACATATAATTCACTATTTGTAAATGTTTCAAACTCAAAGAGATATCATTCGTGAGTATTTTAGTTCTTTATATGATAACTTTAAATCTTTAAAATCATCCAGGGAAGAGAGTGATAATAGAGTCCTTGTTTTGGAGAAAGAGTTAGAGGCCTTTAAAAATTCTAGGGCGTGTGTCGTTGAAGAAAATGTTTTGATTAATGAATTTAAGTCATGTGAGAAGACTCTTAGGGATAAGTTTGGTCAAATTGAGAGGGAGCAAGATAACCTTCTGGGGGTAATTAAAAATTTAAAGAAGGAGTCCCTAAAAATTGAGGAGTCTAACTCTTTGTTTGAGTCCAAAATTTTGAGGTTAAAAATGATTTAAACGACTCAAGTAGTGATGGTAGTTGCTCATCTTGTGTTAGTTCTTCGAATGTTAAATCCAAAACTATAGTTTGTTTTAGATCATCAACCACATCCCAGGGTGTTAGAAAAGGTCAACCTAAAGGTTTCGTTCCCCGTCGTGTTTACACGTTTTCGCATTGTGGTAGGAAAGGTCACATTAGGCGTTTTTGCTATGATCTTAAAAAAGACCCTAGGAAGTTTAAGTGTAGTGTCCCGTCGATTCCCCAAACCCATCGAGTTAGGTATACACCTGTTTGGGTTAGGAAATTCATTTTGTAGATGCTAAATGCTAGGTTGGTTGATTCTCACATGCTAGCACATGATGCTTCACATGTTATTTCTTAGGGATGACTGCTTGCATGATCATGTTTGTCATAAGCTAGTCTTTGCTTCATGATATATATTTTCTAGTGTTATGACATGTGTATCATTTTGTATTATATTATATATTTATTTTAGTCTTATGAGAAAATTACAAAAAGATTTGTTTCGATAATTTTTTTTTTGAAAATATAAAAACATTTTTGGTTTCATATATTTTTTAGAAAATAAAAAAAGATTTTATTTTTGGGTCAAAAATATTTTTTGAAAAACACAACAAGATTTTCGATTTATTTTTGTGTCGTGAGTTTACATGTTTAATGTGGCATATTAGTGTGCTTGGACCCCTATCATTTCATTATCCATGTCGCTAGGACATTTGGTCATAATTGTAGATGCTTATAATGATATTAACCATTGATTAATGGGGTTGTTTCGAAGTTGATTTGCATTTGGATTCAACTTTGTATATATTCCATCGCACACACATGCACGAGCTTACACGAATGTTTGATTTCTCATGCATATTTAAGTCTGGTGAGATGTATTCCTCTCAGTTTTGTCATCTATGTGTAATTAGACTTAGGAGGATGTGTGCATTTAAGAACAATTGCCCGTGAAGATAGATATTGTTTAAATTGAAAAAAATGATGAGTGCACGGGAAAGGGATTCAAGAGTGTAATAATCTCTTCGTGAAATCCACCATTTGAAAAGAGCCCGAGAAAAAATTAAGGCAATAAAAAGTATAATATGCCAAAATGGGTCAATTAGTTTAGTTTGATATGTTCATTCGAAAAGAAAAGAAATATGAATATACGAGGGAGTTTGGATGGAAATATCAATATGTTTGCACCATGAATCCTAATGTTAAAAAATCGTGTCATAACGATATTGTTTGTAGAATCGTCAAAATTCCGAATATGTGTGCATGTTGTTGTTTAGTTAAATAAGGTCAACATATTAATTGTCACATATGGCTAAAACTTAGTTTGATTATATTTAGCTATCAATTAGAGCTTCTTGATCATCTTAATGTGTCTAAGTTGTGATCCGCTTGTTATAGTTCACGCCCATTCATTTCGTATCAATGTTTAGGCACATTGATACTATGTTAGCATGTAACTCATATTTTCTATTTTGAGTCTATTTTGTTACTATTTCGCATTTCCAGTTGTTGTTTTGAGGAAATTTTTTCACTGGGTAAAAGATAAATAGTTTTAGAGCTGGAATACAAAAAATTGAAGTCGTTCAAAGACTAGATCAAACGACCTAAGTAACAAGGTGCATCAAGTGTCAGAAATAGGTGGTTAGATAGGTCGCGAAATAGGTTGTTTCTTAGATGCTTTGTTCAACGTCACACTATTTCAAGTCATTTTTTGCTTGGTTCAAACGAGATACCTATGTCGTTCAAACGAAATGGGATAGTTGTTCGAACGACCCCGAGAGGATTTTTTCTATTCTTTCTGTTTTTATACATGTTTCGTATATATGATTATATTACACTATTTTGGTACATCTGGTTTGTTTTGGACAGTTTACATGCAGTAAATATTGCATTTTCATATTACATTTTTACACTGCCTTGATTTGTTTAATCACATCAGTTCTACTATTCATGAATCATTTATGTGACTATTTGCTAGCTACGATTTGGTATATTCTGATTATTAGTAGTTGGCTACACCGTGTTTATGCTAGATATGCGTCTGTTTGTTTATCTTTTTCCTTGATTGTCTATTCGAGATAAAAAAAGGGGGAGAGATAGACATGTGATGTAGGGGGTTTTGTTTGATGAGCACATATGTTTTATATTGGTATCATGTTTCGATCGTACTATATACAAATTGGTATCACATGTTTTGCTCACATGTTTAATAAATGGTTTGTTTTACAATTTGGTATCATTTTGATTATATATCATTTGTACCTCCATACTTCACTTGGTATTTGTTTGTTTCGTGTGTGTGTAGTGATTATTCAGAGATTCGAGATTTTGCGACTACATCATATGGAGACAATTCATGCTGCCGATCCGATATTAGTTTACTAGATCGTGTTCTGTATTTTCCTTTTAGGTTTATGGGATGGAATTTAGGTCGTTTGCTTGACATCTTGGCATAGGGATTTCACTGTTTTGTTTTTTTCACATAATAGCCAAAGGGAGGTATTTGTAATGACAAATTTTCAAATAGTGTCAATTTGTATGTATTGGCATTATTCCGAACAAAAACCAGTTTGAGTCGTAGATAGATTTTTATCTTGTCAAAATTCCCATAAAGTATATGGCGTTATATTGAAGACGTAGCAGCTAAGCTTCAAAGATAAATCATGTTGTGTTTATTGGTGCACGTTTCACGTCTTCATATCAAATCATGTTCTAGTCTCTCAGGTACGAATACATAATGTTTATGGGATTCGAAAATATTTTCTAAGGATGTTATTTTCATTAAAATGAGTTTAAAATATTTTTGATTCATTTATTATGAGATAAGTATTGTTTAATGTCATATGAAACAGTACCTCTTATTTAAATGGTTCAAACGACATTCACAGTCGTTCAAACGACATGTGGAGGTCGTTCAAACGACATGGTCAATTCGTTCGAACAACATGGCTATATCGTTCGAACGACATGCTCATTTCCTTCTAACGATGTGCCGAATCAAGTTTTTTATTTAAGGCGTGTGTAACTCAAAATTTCGAGGTGTGCAGAACCAAAATTACAGAACAAGACACTTACGTTTTTCTGCACTTGTTTTCAAAGGATTTCAAGGCTAAAACCATCCTTATTGTTTCAAGATCCATACTTTCATACACATATGTTATAGAGATATTGGTTTGCACCATTTAGAGTTTGTTCATCTCTTTTGAACAAAATTATTTCGTTGAATTTTGTGGTGAAGAAGCGGTGGACTCCGATTTCTGAATCGTAGACGATTGACAAAGATATATCGGTAGATACCGAGGCACACGTGGACTCGTGTATTGTGGATTGGCATAGGTGGACTCCTGCGTCGCACTGTGGAGGAGCGGTTAAAGCATAGAAGAATGCCAAGGCTTGTGGGGATCGAGTCGTTGAGTAAGTCTACTGTTTGTACTTTGTAATACCGTATCATAGTGATTGTCTGGCTTGGGTCGTCCAAGGTTTTTCTCTTTGTGATTTCCTCGTACATCGGCGTGTTTTATGGACTAGATTTATTTTACTTGCTTAATCACACTAGATGCATGTTTAGGATTAAACAAGATAAAATTGGGTTAAAGTAAAATTGGTTCACAAAATTAGTGCATATTAAAATTGGAAGAAGTTTTTGAAAAAAATATTTCCACCTAAAGCACACATAAAAAGGGACCCCTACAAACATAATAAAGTGTTCACGGAGCTGGGGTAAAAGGAGATGATAGGAGATAGCCAAGCTCTTGTGCATGATGATGGAAAGTTGTTCGACGATGGACAACTCAACAGGAGGCAAAGACTCCCTGATCAACCTATGGTACTCCTTTAAACCTTTAGGTTCCAAAAACGAAGGAGTATACATTAGATCTATATCAAATCGTTTACATTCGATTGAGTCATAATATGATAAGTCCATATCAAGACAATCAACCTTAACTCTATTATGAAGCTCTTAGTATCCATTCAAAAATGGTTGGAATTTTAGTAATACAAGGTACGAATAGTTTATAAAAGATTTAAGATACCTGAACTAAATGAGGGGGGCACAAACCTTTTGGCTTAGATCGCCAACTTAGACCAAGATTCCATCTCCTCTAGGAATTTACTCAGATCAACATTTTCCTTCTAGAGATGATTAGTCTCCTCTGTAACCTTGCTATTATCAGTAACGTCCTTCTACATCCTCCCATTCTCCACGTCTCCTCGAAAGATCAAGAGATCTTACTTCGTTGTCTTCTGAAGGTCTTTCTCTTGTTCTAAATGAGGGATAGACAATACATCCTTCCCCTTTGTCCTTAATTCAAAGTCCATATGGGCAGCCAAGATCCCAAGCTATAAAAAGGAGAAATTAAAAATCAAGTCCGAACGCAGGAAACAAGTCGTGGAGTAAAAAAGAGTATTACCTTTATGCTTAAGTAAATGATTAGTTTTAGCACAAACAATCGGGCCACCTTTAAGGCCCTCTAACTCCCCTTCTTTAAGTCATTCCATGCATGGCTTATATGACTCATCTGCATCCATATAGAACATATGAGTAGGTTCAGAGACCCCTTAGGTAGCTATCATCTCCTAAGTGATAACCCGCCTCTTACTTATTGA
Organism: Sambucus nigra; assembly: GCA_949130495.1. Taxonomy (NCBI): domain Eukaryota; kingdom Viridiplantae; phylum Streptophyta; class Magnoliopsida; order Dipsacales; family Adoxaceae; genus Sambucus; species Sambucus nigra. The sequence goes on from OX422210.1 coordinate 210,950,695, forward strand.
AGTTGATGTGGATTGTTCATGTGGTCCTCTCTTTCTCATGCTCTTAAGAGGCCCTTATTCAACCACTTCAAGGGAGGAGTTCCCTTGAGCATCCCCCCTTAAGGATCAACTTCAATCACCCCATCAACTCTTGAGTTATGACTTCGATGGGGTGTTCAGAATCAATAATATGAGGGAAAGGCCGAATAGTTGGGGCAACAAGAGTTGGAGGTTGGGGCGTTTGGACCAGCATTCGCCCTTTGAAGGACTATTTGGAAAACTACTCATAACATAACTCCTCCTGTTGTAAATAAAATGAAAGGGCCAATCATTTAATAAGAAAATAAATCAAAAGGAAAAGTTTAAACAAACCAATAATAACTGATGACTATGGGAAATAATCCTACTGGAAGACGACCAGTATGTGTCCTTATCTGGTTTGGGCCTGATGATGAGCAATATTTAGAGCCTAAACTTCTTCTCCTGGTTATGATTCTAAGTTCTTTTGGCCTGTCAAGATCTCACAAAACTCCCTGAATGGGCGGGAGTTGTTCATAGCTTCTTTAACCCCAGCCTCCTATCTTCAAAGATGTTATGAAATTCATTGAATATATATATATATATATATAATACATCGAGATAAAGGCTCAAACACATATGGCTTGTTCCAAACAAGGGGGGTCATAAACAGATGACTAGTCAGATCATTCTTATCATCGTGCTCCCAGCCATCTTCCTTGATGAACAAATAATGGTACCACTAGTCATGGTTAGAAGAGGGGGGAATTGATGAACCCTAAATATTCATTATAATAGACAAGGTTATACCATCCCCTTAGGAGGATGCCAGACGATAAACAATTAGAAGTTCAACCATTGTGATGGGATCTTTCACACTAACCAAGTTGTGAAAGTGAACCATGGATCCAATTAAGATCTTCCATGCATTCGGAATAAGCTGAGAAGCGGTAAGATTGATGAAGGATAAGACATACCGAATGGGTTTTGATGAGGGAATGTGTAGACCGACCTAAAACTAACGTTTGTAAAAGCACAATTCTCCCTCACAAAAATTTAGGGGCCAATCAGTTTCATCAGTAGGATGTATGGAAAGTGAACTAGGAAGGGCGAGGTGTTCCCTACATTCACTGTCCATCTCCTCAGACATCAAGTTAACAACCTCCCAATGGTTAGGAGGACTATTCTATGACTTGACCGTCCGAGAGGGGGGGTCATGGGTTATATAGGTTAAATAGTCTGAATACACATAGATGACCTAAAAAGTATTACAACTATAGGATAAGAGACAACACGAGTAGAACCTCTTCGTTCATTATGCTGGGGGGCCAAAAGGATCCATGATACGTCATGAATATTGCATATTAGCACTCGTTATCATCATGCATTCTACCACTTTTGTGTTCCTTAATGCCTCTATTTATGCTCATTAACCATATAACCTCTATTATGTATGTGTATATGTTTTGCGAGGTATAATTGAGCTTTTGTAGGTATGGGAATGCTTAGAGTGTGGATTGGTTGCATTTTTAGGAAGTTCAGTCGTCTGATGAAAATTCAAGGGTATTTTAGTCATTTCATACTTCATTTCCTGATCATTGGATTTCATGGAAGCGTAGTTCATTGAGTTACCTTCGCATGGCCATAAATGACATATCATTGCAAGCCCGGATGAGGAAGTTATAACCATTTTCGTGATGGACCTCCCCCCCCCCCCCCCCCCCCCATGCTGGACCAAATTCCCCTCAAAACAGAGCACCGGTTAACCACCCTTGAGACCCAGGTCGACCGACATTTACAATTTAGCCTACAAAGGAAGACAAAGGGGTTGTCTCAGATCAATCGATTGATCGATTTCCTCTATCGATCGATGGTTACAGAATTTTGACAGTTATTTTTTTTTCTTTTCTTTTCCCTTTTTTCCTTTACCAACTTACTATATAAGTTGGTTTTGGCTGTTTTTGTAAAATATACATTTTATAGTTAGTTTTTATTCTAGTTTTTAGGTTAGAGGGGGGAGATTTTGGGTAATGATTATCTCTCCTAGGGTTTGCACCCATTTGGGTTTATAAGGCAATATTCATCATCTTACACTTTTAATGTAAGTTTCCATTGTTGTTTTTCTTGCTTTATAACCTAGCTTTACTTACTTCCATTTAAATGCATGTCTTTCATTATGCTTTATAGCTAATTTAGTGTAGGTTGAGATTGATTGAACTCATCTTGAGTTGGTGGGTTACTTTGCTTTGGTGATGTGTTTTATGAGTTTAAATGGGTTAGGTTGTTCTTGATTTTATGCCTAAGAGATTTAACGGTGTATATCATGTATGGTCCGTATTTTAGACGTTGCGTGTGTAATCTTGAGGATATTTGTTTGTGCCAAAATTAATAAAGGGTTTTTGATAATTTAGGGGGTGATAACTCTAGATTTAATTAGTTGTGAAAAATGAGATTTAATCTTGAGACTTGTCTTCCCATCTGACCATTTATACTAATTAACCCGAGGTGAGGGATATTAGTCTCAATCTATTGTTTTTTTTACCTTTTCTAATCTAAGTTTAATTTCATGCCTAGTTTTATCTTTTGTTTTAATTCGCATCTTTTACACTTTTATTCTTGAAATAATAAATCAATTAACTTCTAGAAACATTCCATGTGGATTCGATACCCGGACTGGCCGTTGTACTCCCTTAAAAAGTGTAGTAATAGTCTAGTTTTTTTTTGTATTAGGGCGGTGAACCAAACAACGGTAGTGTCCTTACACGAACACACAGTTCACGCTTAATCAAAATGGCGTCGTTGCCAAGAAGTGATTGTTTTAGAAATAATTTTTTTAGTCTTTCGCAATATTTTTTCTTTCTATTTGTATTCTTTGTTAACTAGTTTTGTAGGACTTCTATATTTGAGCGCTAAGAAACTCTTGAATCTATTGGGCGCACATCACTTTGTGGATTTTGCCATCTTGACCCTTTTTGGGTAAGCATGTCTTATTTCAATATTTTCTGTAATCGTAGTGATAATTCTCAAAATCCCCTTAAACCTATGGCTTTTGGTGAATACTCGCAAAGTCAAAAACTCCAAACATCTAAAATGTCCTTTATTGAGTATTACCAAAGTCAAGTGTTGGATTATGGGAATTTCGAGAATGATCTTTATGATTGTGGGCCACAAAATCCTCATAATAAGAATGTTGAAACTAATTACAATATCTATCAAATTTTGTATGATAATGATTTTTATAGTAGTTCCGAGGATAGTTTCCAAAGTTCTCATTTTCAAGAATCTACGCCTCCACATATGACATTGTGTGAGGGCTTGCACATAATGAGAAACCTGAAAACCATTTTAGGGAAGAAAATCATTGTTGGGAGCAAGAGTTGGATGCATTATTCAAATCTAACTTTTCTTCGAAGACTTTTGAAGTTGAGGAATATTTTGAACCAAATGAGGAATTTTGCCTACTTTGGAACAAACCATTCTTCACATGGCCCAAGTTATAATAGACAATGAAAGTGAGGAAGAAATGGATGTAATATTTGTAGGGGGAATCCCCACCCAGGGTTAATTAGCTAAGATGACTTTGTACTTAGCAAAAAACTAACAAGAAAATAAAGCCAGAGACCTCTCGAGGGACCTACTACAGAGACGGCTTGAGGAACCTCCCACAAATATCAAGGCTATCCAAAAGATAATATTTATAACAAGAAGTATGATGTTCTCATCTATTTATTTACACTTGTAAACGTTCACTTTGTAATATGGGCGAGGACGTTCGGTACCCTTAAGGGACCATGCCTGGCAGGGCATGGGAGAGCTTACATGTTCTATCGAATGACCTCCTCTTGGGAACCTCGCAGGGATTTGGTTTGAAGGATTGAGAGCAAGGCAACGTTGGGAAAGCAATAGCCAACCCTTTTGGCACACTTGGGCAAAACTTTGTCTGGCACAAACAGTTACTCGAACCACCATATTCAATGAGGAACCTCCTTGAAGGACCCCAATCCCAGATGATCGTCTGGAGATGATTCCCTACCAACAAATAGTATACTTGGTGCTCGAGCTATTTCCAACCGAGCATCCTCAACTTGACAAATTATCTCTTTGATTAATGTGACCACACATCTGGTGTAGGTCATTATTCACCCATTTCGTGACGTCATGACATCTGACATTTAAGAGTTCGAAGTAATAGCACCCAAGTGGGTTTATCCTTAGGATGGCAGTCTCATTGGATGAATTTGTCCTGTCTAGCTGTTATATAGGGGTGGCAACGGGTCGTGTCGAGTCGGGTTCGTGTCGGGTGTTAAACAAATCGTGTGATAAATGGCTCCACCCATACACGATTTGTTACTAAACGTGTGGAAAAATTGAATTTATACACGATTCGTTTGCTTAGCGGGTGACACGACACGACCTGTTTTCACCCATTTAACTAAATGAATCATATTAACACGTGTGACCCGACACGACTCGTTTTCACTCATTAACCCGTTGCATTCATTTTACTCATTAACCAGTTTCATTTGATTCATTCGTTAACCCATTTCAGTCATTTCACTCGTTAACTCGTTTTCGAAAATTCAATGTTCAAGTTTGAGTGTCAATTTTATTCTAAAATGATGAAAATTAATTAAATGACATCATCCAAAATTAAATAGCGATAACCTAAACAAATATTAAATAAGTAGCAACCCCAAATTGTTCAAAATCATCACATCACAACACAACTATTATAAACCCAAATTGTTTAATATCCAAGCATATTCATCACAACAAATAACAATACAACTATTATTCAAAATCCAAACAAATTGTTCTTCAAAATAGCACAACCATTCAACATAAAAAAAGACTAAGATAAGTCTATAAATTTTCTAGAACTTCATCTTCATCATATCAACTCGTTGCCTCCTTCATATCATCGCTCCCCTCCTCGAGAGTGTTGAATCTGAATCTGTTGATCGAGTTTCGGTGTTATCTAAGTTATCGTCAACATCATCCAAATTTGTCGCCTCAAATGACTCCATCTGAAAAATGTAAAAAGCATGTAGTATGAAAAAAATAATATTTTGTGAATAAAATGTAAAAAAATATAATATGTTTATTTAGTAATCACATTTAACAAAAGGAGGCAACAATGAAAATAGGGCAACACTGTCAAAATTTAGTAATCACATTTAACAAATTTAGCAAAATGATATTAGGTTTACAGTGTAAATCATGTATCCTCCCTTAACAAAAGAGGAGAAAAATGAAATTGAAAAAAAAAGTAATAGATTTGGTAGAAAAAGAAAAAAAAACATGGTACATATGTTTGTGTTTGTGTTTGTGTTTGTTTTTGGTCCACACATGGTAGAAAAAAAATGACAGATATGGTGAATGATGGAAACATATTATATCGGTTTGATTTGATGGTGGAATTTGTAAATATGGTAATGAAAAAAAAAAGAAATGGAAGCACTGCTCCATTTTCACTGCTCCATCTTTGCCTCAAACTAAAGTTCTTTTTTACCAAGCACTAGCAGAACGTGTAAAAGACAGTTGTAAAGTTATTAGATATGCATTTCATGTTCTGTTCAGAATGATGATTGGAATTAAAATTAACTAACAATGATAATTATAAATTATAGGGCACGGTAGAATATATATACAAAAATTCAATGATAAGTGGAAACACCTAAAGCAAGTATGAAAAAACTTTAAAGAAATGAAAATGGAGCAGTGGTGAAAAATGAAGACGGAGCTTATTGGTATTTCGAAGCAGATCGACGGTCCGTGATGAAGAAAAACGAAGCAAGTCGATGGTGATGAAAATGGTAGCAAGTCGGTGTTTCAAAGCAGCTCAGATGGTGAGGATGATGGTTTGGTGGTGTTGATGAGGTTGAGTGTAGCCGCTCGATTGTGTGTGTGAGTGATAAATTAAATGTTAAAAGTGAAGTAGGATTTTGTTTTGGATTCATTTTTTATTTTGAAAACACAAAAATACCCCTCTCTCTTAAGAGTTAGGCGAGTTAATACGAGTCACACGACCTGTTATTAATTCATTTAATAAACGGGTCTGGCGGGTCATAAATGGGTTTCACGAATATAGAAGAACCTGATTCTCTTACTTAACGGATCTAGCAGATCCACCCGTTTATGACCCGAATCCGTTAAGGCTATAACTAAACTCGCTTACAGCGTGTCGATTTTTTGTCGGGTTAATGGGTCGTGTCACAATTTGCCACACCTACTGTTATAAGATAAACCTGTGTGTTGGCATGTCACGTCCGCATTTATACTGCCATGCTTTTTATGCGTGAAACAGTTTCTCACCAAAACACAATATCTCATACATTTAAGGTAAGATCTCTGACATTGATGACAGAGGGACTTTAGCATTTATGCTAGTCAATCACATTTAATGCCAGTAAGGCCACTCGAGTGACATTGACTTCCTATAAATAGATCAACCAAACAGTTTACAAGGACGGTAATTCGAACCTAGAACTGCTGTTGGATTTTCCTCATACATGAGAGCTTCTGTGTAAACATTTATTGTCCAAACATTCCCTTTTGTTTTTATTGAGACCATTATCATTGAGCATTAACTGAGCCAAAAGTTCCTGCTTTGCCTTTATTGTGACAAGAGTGTTTGCTATTTCCCCCTTCGACCAAGTTGCTGGCTAGTTCCACTTATTAATTGTGCTCACAGTGCATTTATGGTGTAAAGACCTCATTTAATACCAGCTTAAGTATTGAATGCTATTGTCTCTTTCACTCTCATTTATTTCATTATTAAACATAGCCTTGAGCATTAATAATGGTCTTGATAAGGGGTTAAGCCTCGCTTGATACTAATCATATTCCAAGAACCCGCATTATAAGGACATAAATTTCCAATTGAGTCCGTGTATTGTTTTGACTTAATTTCGTGAACAAAACTGTGTTTGCAATATGTCATAGGGAGATTTTATTTTTGTCACGATCCCGGTCTATGACGTATTGTAGAAATTGAAGACGTTGCGACAAAGCTTCAAAGAATTAATCATGCCGACGTTTAATTTGGTGCAAGTTTACTCGTCTTCAAAGTTAATTGCATTCCGAGATAACTCAGGTATAAATGCGTATAATTAATGGTGCTCAGAATTAATTTATAAAAGATAAGGATGTAATTTTTATAAAGAAAAATGTTTTAAGATGGTTTATATTGTTTTAAAAGGTTTATACTACGTTTTATGATGATAAGCTCGTAAAAGAGTTTGACATTTTTGGATCTCTCATTAGAAGAGACATTTTAAATAAAAAGTCAAACTTTTGCGCTGTCGTTCAAACAATATCCAATCTCGTTCGAACGAGATGGGATGTCGCTCGGACGAGTTCCTCAAGTCATTCAAATGACATGTTTTTTGAGGCGGCGTTTAAATCCTATTTAAACAGTGTTTTCATCATAGTTTCGAAAGTGTGCATTCTGGAAAACAGTATTCGACCATAAACTTGTTTTGCACATGTTTTCTAAGGTTTACTAAGCATAAACACATCCTTAGCGTGTGCAAAGATCCGAGTTATCATTCTTATATGTTTAAGTGATCTTGCTGCACCAAAGTTGTTTGTTCTACACATTGAACAAAAAGGGTTTTGCGGTGAAGAAAAGAGAAGGACTTCTTGTTCGACATCGTAGACGAATCAAAGCTATATCGGTGGACACTGAGACATACGTGGAGTCGTGTGTTGTGAACAGGTATCGTGAAAGACGGAATTTAGGCGTGGGTACTATTAAAGAACGGTTAAAGATCAGAAGGAATTTCAAGACCCGTGGGTTTCGAGTCTTAGTGTAAGGTTAATTTGTCTTAATAAAACCATTATTCATAGTGATTGTCTGGCTTGGGCCGTCCGAGGTTGTTTTCCCGTTTTGGGTTTTTTCCTCGTACATCCGGCGTTGAGTATTCTTTACTTTATTTTACTTGCTTTAATCACTAGATGCATGTTTAGGATTATTCAAGATAAAATTGGTTTAAAGTAAGAATTGGGTATTTCACAACTTGGTTTGGTGCATAATTAAAAGTTGGATAATTTTCGGTAAAAAATTGGTTTTGTTTAAAACACACATATTGGGCACTCTTCAAATTGGTACCAGAGCTAGAAAACATTTTCATTTGTTTTGTGATCCCGTGTGTTTTTCAAAGATGAATTCGGGATATAATGAATTTTCTCAAACTCCTGTTTTTTATGGCACTAATTACACTTATTGGAAGATGAGAATGAGATGTGCTTTAAAATCTATTAATGAGCATGTTTGGCTTGCAGTTGAGAAAGGTTGGACACCCCCTGTCACTATTGTAGGTGAGGTCACTAGTTTAAAGCCTGTTGAGTCATGGACCGAAACTGAACAAAAACTTGCACAATATAATTCTAAGGGTATGCATGTTATTGCTTCACATGTCACACAGGAAGAATATAATAGAATTATGGCTAGTGAAACATCAAAAGAGGCTTGGGATATTTTGGCACTCACTCACGAGGGCACAAGCACGGTTAGGGCGTCAAAACTTCAAAATCTCACTACACAATTTAAGACCATTAGGATGTTAGAAAGTGAGACTTTTGATGAGTTTTATGCTAGGTTGTCCAATATTGTCAACTCGTCGTTTAACCTAGGTGAGAAAATTCCCGACAACCGTGTCATTAAGAAAATCCTTAGGTCGTTGCCTAGTAGGTCTGATGCGAAAGTGACCATTTTAAACTCCTTGGGTAGGTTAAAGTCAACGAAACTAGAAGAGATTGTAGGTGACTTACAAACCTATGAAATCGACATGATTACCTCCAAGCAAGTGCCTAAGAAAGAAAAGGGTATTGCTTTGAAAACCCGGAAGGAGGAAATTAAAGTTTCAGATTGCGATTCCGATTTTGAGGATGTTTCTTTGTTGGCAAAGAAATTTAAAAAATTTATTAAGTTTCAAAAGCAATCGAAAGATGCCAAGAAATTTGAAAAATTCAAGAACAACAAAGTAGATCCCACCTCTAAGGATACGTTTGAGAAGCCTAAGAGAGATGAGTCGGATAAGTGTTTTGGGTGTGAGGGGTACGGTCACAAGGTTAAGTAGTGTCCCACTAGACTTAAGAAAGAGGGCAAACAACCCGTTGTCTATAATGCCACCTTAAGTGATAGTGAACCGAAAGAAGGAGAGAGTTCCCCCATTGATCGTAACTTTGTTGCGTTCATGGCATGTCATGTGAGCGACGACGATTCTCATGTACATGACACTTCCGAGGAGGTTTTGAGTGTATCCCATGTTAGTGAGGGTGAAGAGAGTGACGAGGAGGAGATAGATGTGAAAGAGATGCAAAATGCGTTTAATGAGTTGTATGCCGAAACGGTGAAGGTGAAAAAGGCTAACTCAAAATTGCAAGCTAAGTTGAATGAGCGTGCCATAGAAAATAATTATAGTTTGATTGAGGATCTTAGGGCACGAGAGAATAAGTTTAGGGAGAAATTAGAGTTTGTGGAGAAACAGAGAGATAATCTCCGTGGTTTGATGGAGTCCTTGAAAAAAGAGATTTTAGAGTTTGAGGAGTCTAGGCGTTTGCTCGAGTCTAGGATTCATGAGTTGGAGGAGAAATTGATAAACTCATCTAGATTCAAGTTTGATTTGGAGTCTAGGTCGGAGAAGTTAGATAAGATCCTAGGCACTGTCCAAATTAAGGAAGATAGGGGAGGTATAGGTTTTGGTGAGAGAGTTGTTCACATTCCCCCCGCACGTGTGAGAAACACTAGGAAGATTAGAAAAGGTCCACATAAAGGTAATCATTCCCACCACCGCTACACTTGCACATTTTGTGGTAGGAAAGGTCACCTTAGACGTTATTGTTACGACCTTAGACAAGCTCCTAGGAAGTTTAAGAATAAATTTCCCCGGTTCCCCAAACTCCCATGCGTCGTTTTACACCTACTTGGGTTAAGAAATCGGATTTAGTGGATTTTGGAATTAAACTTCATGATTCTCATTTGGGTGCACTTGATTCTTACCATGCTAAATCTAAAGGATGATAGTGTTGCCATGTTTGTCATATGCTAGTTTGCTTCATGATATATTCATTGCTAGTATTATGACATGTGTATCCTTTTGTATTATAGTTTTCATTTGTTTGAGTCCTATTTTGAAAAATACAAAAAGATTTTGTTTTTTGAGAAAACTGTTGAAAAACCAAAAAGATTTTGCTTTTCTTTGAGTCAAAATATGAAAAGCCAAAAAGATTTTCTGTTTTTGTTTTTGAGTTTACATGTTTGATGTGGCATATTGGTGTGCTTGGACCCCCCCACCCCCCCCCCCCCCCCCCCACCCCACCCCACATCGTTTCATTATCCATGTGGCTAGGGCATTTGGTCATTATTATCGATGCTTAGAATGATCTTAACCATTGTTTATATGGGGTTGTTTCGAAGTTGATATGCATTTTGATTCGACTTTGTATATATGCCAACATCGCACACATGCAAGAGTTTATATGGATGTGTGACTTCTCTTGCATATTTGAATTTGGTGAGGCGTTCTTATCTCAATCTTGCCATCTATGCGTAAGTAGACTTAAGGAGAAGTGTGAATGTAAGAACCGTTTACCGTGAGGATTTGAATTGAAAAAATTATGAGTGATTCACGGGAAAGGGCTGCGAGAGTTCAAAATTAACTCGTCGTGAAAGCCACCATTTAAAAGAGCCCAAAAGAAAATGTAATATGTTAAGAAAAGGGCCAAATTTGTTTTGTTCATTCCAAAGAAAATATGATATTATTGAGGGTGTTTGGATGGATTAAAAAATTTAAACGAGTTTGCACATCTAATCCTAATGTTAAAACATTGCAATTTGACGCTATTGTTTGTAGAATTGTCAAAATTCTGGATTTGTGTGCATGTAGTTTGTTTAGTTCATTAAGCTCACACTTATTTTGTCATATGTCTATGATAAGGTTTGATGATTTATCGCTATCAATTAGAGCTTCTTGATCGTTTCGATGTGTTGGAATTGTGACTCATTTGTTGTAGTTTCACGCCCATTCATTCCATATCCATGTTTGAGCACATCAGTACTATGTTTGGATGTAACTCGCATTTTTAGTTTTCATGAGCTTTTGCGTTTTGTGTTAAAAGCCTACTATTTTAACACTGTTTTAGTACTGTCAGGGCCTTTCACTGATTTTTTTCTGAAATTTTTTCACTGGGCAAAAATATAACATATTTCTGGGAAAATGTGAAAATTTTGGCAGGTCGCGCGAAGTCGTTCAAACGACTTATCCATCTTGCACGAACGACAGTTGTACTTCGTTTGAGCGAAGTCCCTGACTCGTTCGAACGACAGGCTGAAATTCGGTTTCTGATTGGTTTGCAGTCCTCTGGTTTAATTGGTATATTTTTGGTACTGCTGGAAGCTTTTCTGGACTAACTGGTTTATATGCAGGTTCTTTTATCTCAAAATTGGTATTTTGCATATGAGTCCGTTTATCACACCTGATTAATTTGCTATATTCTTTGTGTGATTCTTGGTTTACTAGCTACTGATCTGTCATTGGATGGTCTTATTTAGCTGGTTGTTTCATGGTTATCTAGCGTTTTTCATTTCTCAAATTGGTATCAACTTGATTCAAATTGGTTTCATTTTCTCATGCTAGATATTTCAAATTGGTTTATCTTTTCACCGGATTGTCTATTCAAGACAAAAAGGGGGAGAGATGTATGTGATATAGGGGGAGATTTACTGAGAGATGATATTGATATTTGGATTTACATATTGTTTGAGTATATTTCTTTCAAGTTGGTATCACATAATTGCTCTCATGTTTCAAATGATTTGTGCTTATTAGAAATATAAATTGGTATCATTTATTCCTCCATACTTCACTTGGTATTTGTTTGTCTGTTTCTTGTGTGTAGATATGCTTCAGCGATTCGATATTACAAGTCTACATCACATTCAGACAGTTCATGCTTGTCAGTGCTACATATACTAGTCCGTGTCCTGTATTTTTGATTTTGGGTTTATGGGATGGGATTTAGGCGTCATACGGTTTGACGACCCGGTTAGGCATTTCACTGGTTTAGTTTTGTCCTAGAATAGTCAAAGGGGGAGATCAATCCTAATGTTTTAACACTGTTTTGGTACTGTCAGGGCCTTTCACTGATTTTTTTCTGGAAATTTTTTCCCTGGGCAAAAATATAACATATTTCTGGGAAAATGTGAAAATTTTGGCAGGTCGCGCGAAGTCGTTCAAACGACTTATTCATATCGTGCGAACGACAGTTGTACTTCGTTCGAGCGACTTCCTCATCTCGTTTGAGCGAAGTCCCTGGCTCGTTCGAACGACATGCTAAAATTTGGCTTCTGATTGGTTTGAAGTCCTCTGGTTTAATTGGTATATTTTTGGTACAGCTAGAAGCTTTTCTGGACTAACTGGTTTATATGCATGTTCTTTTATCTCAAAATTGGTATTTTGCATATGAGTCCGTTTATCACACCTGATTAATTTACTATATTCTTTGTGTGATTCTTGGTTTACTAGCTACTGATTTGTCATTGCATGATCTTATTTAGCTGGTTGTTTCATGGTTATCTAGCGTTTTTCATTTCTCAAATTGGTATCAACTTGATTCAAATTGGTTTCATTTTCTCATGCCAGATATTTCAAATTGGTTTATCTTTTCACCGGATTGTCTATTCGAGACAAAAAGGGTGAGAGATGTATGTGATGTAGGGGGAGATTTGCTGAGAGATGATATTGATATCTGGATTTACATATTGTTTGAGTATATTTCTTTCAAGTTGGTATCATATAATTGCTCTCATGTTTCAAATGATTTGTGCTTATTAGAAATATAAATTGGTATCATTTTTTCCTCCATACTTCACTTGGTATTTGTTTGTCTGTTTCATATGTGTAGATATGCTTCAGCGATTCAATATTATAAGTCTACATCACACTCAGACAGTTCATACTTGTCGGTGCTATATATACTAGTCCGTGTCCTGTATTTTTTATTTTGGGTTTATGGGATGGGATTTAGGCGTCATACGGCTTGACGGCCCGGTTAGGCATTTCACTGGTTTAGTTTTGTCCCGGAATAGTCAAAGGGGGAGATTTTTAAGGACATAAATTTCTAATTGAGTCCCTGTATTGTTTTGACTTAATTCCGTGAACAAACTGTGTTTGTAATATGTCATAGGGAGATTTTATTTTTTTCACGATCCCGGTCTATGACGTATTGAAGACATTGAAGACGTTGCGGCAAAGCTTCAAAGAATTAATCATGCCGATGTTTAATTTGGTGCAAGTTTACTCGTCTTCAAAGTTAATTGCATTCCGAGATCACTCAGGTATGAATGCGTATAATTAATGGTGCTCGGAATTATTTTATAAAAGATAAGGATGTAATTTTTATAAAGAAAAATGTTTTAAAATGGTTTATATTTACACTACGTTTTATGATGATAAGCTCGTAAAAGAGTTTGACATTTTTGGATCTCTCATTGGAAGAGACGTTCTAAACAAAAAGTCAAACTTTCGCGTTGTCGTTCAAACGACATCCAATCTCGTTCGAACGAGATGGGTGTAATACCCCGTAATTTTAATGACTTTTAAAATGGGTTATATTTTAAATTAATGGATTAATTGGATCTTATTATAAATTAATTCATTTGGGTTTTATCCGAATTGTGGATATTAAAATGGATGATTCTGGATATTACTTAAAGATATTTAGGTAATATATGAATGTGATGTCATTGATATGACGGTATGATATAAATTCGGTAATTTGAATTTTTAGTCAGACACGGTATGGGACGTGTCGGGACTAATTTATTAAATTAAAAAGGAAATTTATTTTCAATCGACCTTATAGTCATTTCGACTGCGTCGTTGCGTCCGGAAGGTTCGAAATAGTTAGAAAAGTCTATTTGGATGTTAATTTTGAGTCTCGGGTCATTTAAAAATGAAAAGACAACCCAAAAGGGAATTTTGGTTATTTTTACAAGGGGGTGAATAGTGATTTTGGGTTTTGTCTTATTATAAGAATTTGGAGATTAGTTGAATGTGGGTTCATTCATCTCTTCTACACAAAATTGAAAGGTCATCTTCTTAGAGAGAGGGAAAGGTTGCTTGGGAAGAGAAAAGCTTGCTTGAAAAGGAGGAGAACTAAAGACCAAAGGTCACCACCACCAACCACCACCGAAAGTGGCCGGAAAAAGGGAGAACCACCTATGTTATTCAACCCCAAAGGATCAGATCTTCATTAAAGGCAAGTGTTTGATATTTGCAATTTAAGTTCGTATATTGTCCATGTTAGGATAGTTATAAAAAGAGATGATTTTCATGCTTGGAAGATGAAAGGATATAGTTGTTAATGGATTTTTGGAATCTAAAAATATATAGGAATTAAACTCATGTTGTAGGTATTTAGTAATCCAATAAATATTCATCAATCTGTGGAAGAAATTCTGAAAATAATTTAGTGTTCTTGAAGATAATATGTTGATAATTTTCTGGAAAAAGAGGCAAAAACGAGTGGAATGAGAAGAGCCAATTTGGAATGTTTAGATCTTCTTTTTGAGTGCATTTGGATGAGATTTAAGAAAAACTCAAAACACATACCTGACTCAATTTTTCGTGTAGAATCCAAATCTGAAGTCGGATTGATGATTTGAATAATTTTTGGATCTGATTTTTCTGAGTATTTAAAATATGAGAATTCATGATGTTGTTTCTTTTTAATGTTGGTTCTTATCCCAAAACTTTTGTAGATCTTCGGTGATTATTAATTGGATATTATGGGACTTAGAGAAGATCAGTAAGCCCTAGTTAAGATTTGAATTAATTTGATTGGGATTTAATTGATTAGAATGATGATAATTAAATTAAAGAAATTTCGGTTGCTAGATTCATTTGTTGGATTATAATTGGTTTGCTTGAGGATTAAGGATAGGTCCAGTAGTGGTGATTGAATGTAACACCTGGGTAGCCTTAGGATTACAATATGAACATCAAGGACTGAGTTTAAGCTCATTATTGATTGTGCAAGGACTAAGTGTAATACGAGCGCTTAGCAGTATGACTCCTGGATAGAGATGGGAGTTTAGAACACATTTGGTTGAAAGAGGGGATGAGGTTATTTCGATCGCATATTTGAAGTTGATGAACCTCTTCGATCGACAAAGTTAAGTAGTAGTGTATTGGAGGGGTTCCTTGTTTGGATTTCGCTTTGCGAGACGCTCCGCGCATGAACCTTAACGACGTCGGGAGTGGAGAGATGTTATAGGATGCGAGGATAATTAAATTATGAAGTAAAGATATGACATTTTAATACGTGGGATTTAAAAGAGATATAATGCTGCGTAAGGGAATAATCTAAGGTTAATGTGAGTACCTTGTTGTTAGTATACTATAGGTATGATAATACCTATTTGATTGATAAATGATTATGTGTATGACATACCTAGATTACTTGCTATCGGTGGGAGGTTTGCGCGTGAGGGCAGTCATATCCTGATGAATCCATGGGATCTTTGATTTGTCGCTCGAGAACATAGGTCTATGAAAGACTTATCGGGGAGTTGATAAGTCCGCTGACTGTGGGTACGTAGGTATGTGCGTGACCCATGGATACGAGAACTATGTTCGCCTCCAATGTTTGTGTTGTTGTTTATGGTTCGAGGAATCCTTACCGAACCTTTTGTCCACTATTCGACGACCAGCGATGATGGGACATGATAGAAGAGTAAGGCATTGCACCGCAGCTGTGACTCGGGGTGCCGTATTATATATGAATATATATATATATATATATATATATATATATATAGAGAGAGAGAGAGAGGCAGGCTCATGTGCACACTAAGTTTGCACATTACCTTTTTAAAGTAGTAAAAAAAATATTTTTGAGTGCTGGCGCACACCAATTTTTTTATGTGATATTTTAACATTTCAACGGACTCACATAAAAAAATTCAGCTTAAAAAAACTTTTTTTACTATTTTTAAAAAATCGGTCAAACTTTCGCAGTTTTTAAAGGGCTTAAAAGCATAGAAAGTTTGACCGATTTTTTAAAACTAGCAAAAAAAGTTTTTTTGAGCTGATTTTTTTTATATGGGTTCCTTGAAATGTTAAAATATCACACAAAAAAAATCAACTCAAAAATATTTTTTTTACTACTTTAAAAAAGTAATGTGCAAACTTAGTGTGCACAGGAGCCTGCCTCTCTCTCTCTCTCTCTCTCTCTCTCTCTATATATATATATATATATATATATATATATAATGGATTAAATGAATGAATGGATTTTTATTATGGTTAAATCTATCTACGGTGATAATTGTAGATAACGGTGAATAGAGAAAGATAATGGAATTAACTTAATGAATATTTATTCAAAAACTTAATTCATATTAATTGAGAAATGATTCATGTTAATGAGAAACGATGAGAAATGTAAATGAACAATACTGTGACGTATGGTATGGGACATACAGGGTTATGATATGGGAATGGAATTATAATATGGAGACTAGAAAAGAGGAACCATTAACTAGGAGGTTAATAGGAAACGTTAAGTGTGCACTCTAGTTGAGAGGTGAGAATGGCAAGTGAGAGTTAGGTCTAACATGTACATAATAAAAGATTTATTGCACTTGTTAAATACTTGCTGTTTTAAAAATCATTTTCACAATCGGGCTCTGACCCGTTTCCTTGCATATTTTCTTTTCTATTGTATCTTCTATATCAGGTGTTCAGCAACAGGGACGCCAACCTTAGCGGATTATGACAGTCTATGGATTTATGGAGTTTTGCTTAGACGCCTATCATCATTTGATTCACAGTATTCTCTTAGTAGGGCATGTCGCGCAAAGGATTCAGTTATCTTCTTCTATCGGGGTCAAATACTATGGTATTCGTGTCATTTTAATACTTTTGATATTGTTGGGATTACTGTAATGGATTAATATTATTTGGGAATGTTTATTCCAATTGCATTCAAATTATTTTGTGTTATCTAATTGGTTATCAGTGTTGTAGAATAAAATGTGTTGTGTTATTCTTAAACTGGAAATGGATTTTGTTAAATTAAAATTTGAAAAGTTTTTAACACCAGCTTAATTGAGTATTGGGTGAGTTGTAAATGTTTTCGACAGTGATGCTAAGAATGAGCCAACTGTATATTCTGTTTTAATTTGGTATGGGGTTGGCCACCCGGTATTTAATTAGGCGGGGTGTTACAATGGAATGTTGCTCGAACGAGTTCCTCAAGTCGTTCGAACAACACATTTTTTGAGGTTGCGTTTAAATCCTATTTAAACAGTGTTTTCATCATAGTTTCGAAAGTGTGCATTCTGGAAAACAGCATTCGACCAGAAATTTAAGGACATAAATTTCCAATTGAGTCCCTGTATTGTTTTGACTTAATTCCGTGAACAAAACTGTGTTTGTAATATGTCATAGGGAGATTTTATTTTTGTCACGATCTCAGTCTATGACGTATTGAAGAAATTGAAGACGTTGCATCAAAGCTTAAAAGAATTAATCATGCCGATGTTTAATTTGGTGCAAGTTTACTCGTCTTTAAAGTTAATTGCATTCCGAGATCACTCATGTATGAATGTGTATAATTAATGGTGCTCGGAATTATTTTATAAAAGATAAGGATGTAATTTTTATAAAGAAAAATGTTTTAAAATGTTTTATAGTGTTTTAAAAGGTTTACACTATGTTTTATGATGATAAGCTCGTAAAAGAGTTTGACATTTTTGGATCTCCCATTGGAAGAGACGTTTTAAACAAAAAGTCAAACTTTTGCGTTGTTGTTCAAACGACATCCAATCTCGTTCGAACGAGATGGGATGTCGCTCGGACAGTTGCTCAAGTCATTATAACGACACGTTTTTCGAGGCTGCGTTTAAATCCTATTTAAACAGTGTTTTCATCATAGTTTCGAAAGTGTGCATTCTGGAAAACAGTATTCGACCATAAACTTGTTTTGCACATATTTTTTAAGGTTTACAAAGCATAAACACATCCTTAGAGTGTGCAAAGATCCGAGTTATCATTCTTATATGTTTAAGTGATCTTGATGCACCAAAGTTGTTTGTTCTACACATTGGACACAAAGGGTTTTGCGGTGAAGAAAAGAGAAGGACTTCTTGTTCGACATCGTAGACGAATCAAAGCCATATCGGTGGACACCGAGACATACGTGGAGTCGTGTGTTGTGGACAGGTATCGTGGAAGACGAAATTTCTGTGTGAGCACTATTGAAGAACGGTTGAAGATCAGAAGGAGCGTCAAGACACGTGGGGATCGAGTCTTAGTGTAAGGCTAATCTGTCTTTGTAAAACCATTATTCATAGTGATTGTCTAGCTTGGGTCGTCCGAGGTTGTTTTCCCGTTTTGGGTTTTTTCCTCGTACATTCGGTGTTGTGAGTATTCTTTACTTTATTTTACTTGCTTTAATCATTAGATTCATGTTTAGGATTAATCAAGATAAAATTGGTTTAAAGTAAGAATTGGGTATTTCATAACTTGCTTTGGTGTATAATTAAAAGTTGGATAATTTTTGGTAAAAAGTCGGTTTTGTTTAAAACACACATATTGGGCACTCTTCACGCATCTTACATTTGGCAACTCCGCTGGGGAGGTATTTTCTTTTGCAAAGATGTCATAGGATAACATTGCCAAGACTATTAATTTTGATGCCATATAGCGTGAAGAGGAGGCAGATCTCGTCATATTACTTAAAGGAACGAGAGTGGCGCGAGCGGAGCCCAACTCAGCTACTACGGGCATGACGTAGATAGCCGGTGTGACAGCAGGAATAGGCCTAATGCAAATGATGGGACTCATGGGCCTGTTTACAGAGTTCATCAAAACTCCTAGGGCTCAGGCAATGTTGGGAGTCACATGAGGATCAAACTCCTTCCTCACGCCGTCAGTAAGAATTCCAGCTCCCTCTATTACAGGAGGAATTCCAAGCCCACTATCAATAATGTTTCCCCAATTGCTCCACCAATTGTTACCCCAACCTTGGCTTCAGGATCAACGGTGTCGGGTATAGGTCCGGTAGGTGCAACACCGATGACGATCGTGAACATAGGAAAAAGTATACTGGTTGCACCAATAACTCCTACCCCTGTGGTACCACTACTAACCAGTTCCCCACCCTCTAGCATGGAGGAGATAAAAAAGGAGCTCTTGAAGTTCATACCGGTGTCCAAAGTTGGAGGAGATAGTTCCTCAGTTTATGGCGAGTTTCGTAATCCATACCCAGAGGAGTACAATAATGAACTATATCCAATAGGGTATATTCCACCCTTCTTTGAGAAGTACACGAGAAAATGCACCAATCCGAATGAACATGTGAAAAGGTTCATCGAGAGATTGAGGGATTACTGTAATGACAAAAGGTTAAGACTGAAGGAGTTCTCAAAATCCCTGATAAAAAAGGCTTATACTTGGTACTCCCACTTGGCGACAGGCAGCGTGGCCTATTGGGAGGAATTACATGTATTATTTGTGCAAAAGTTCTTCTTAGCTAAAGACGAGTTTACATTCACGCAACTGGCTAGCGAGAAGCAAAAATCGGGGAGGATGTTGTTGCTTACATTAGAAGATTTTGCGAACGCTCTCTAGATGTGAGAGAGGAAATGCGAGAAGATAAACTTTTACAAATTTTTGCTGAAGGGATATTGCCCTAGTTTATTTACCACCTGATCAATGAAACACGCGAAGGCACATTTACTGCATTTTTAAAGGTAAGAAGGAATATTGCTCTAGTGGTAAAACCCGTGCCACCTTCACCTACTTTGGCAAGTTTATTATTAAGGCCATCAGCTAACTTGGGGAGGGGAATACCCACGAGCGTAAACTATGCCGATGATGGAGGAAGAGGGCAAGGAGGTGGTGGTCAGGGAAGAAGAGATAGGGGCAACAAGAGGAGGTTCGAAGGCGAAGAGGACCCTACCGAGATACCATGCATAGTGGAATAAGCATTAAACATCTATGACCTCCCAGTGCGTGATAAATTTTACAGACCAGTTAATGATAGTAAGGCGCAAGCATCTCAAGAAGACAGAGAAAAGCCAAACTTTTGTGTGTTATATAATAAAGTGAATCACCCAATTAGGGTATGTTTTTCGTTAAGGAGTCTGATTGACCATCACGTGAAGAAAAGGGCTATTAAACTGTCCCAAGGCAATGTGAATGATAACCCTCTACCCGCTCATGAGGCACACATGGCTAGTGCCTTTAATGAAGAAGTTGAGCAACTATTGAGGGAACAGTGTCTCCTCAAGGAAGACTTTGAAGAATCTCTCAAGGAATGTACCTTCGAACTGGCTCAGTTGTAGTTGGAAGATGAGACAGACGAAGAAGACGAATCCAAAGATGAAGAAAACCCCATCGAGAGCTTGCATAAACAAATGGAGGCTTGCTCTCTAGGGGCAGTAAATACTGTGATAGCCTTTGATGAGGCTGCTTATAGAGACGTGGAAGAAGTGTGTGAAATTAAAGAGGATCAAGCTGATCCTCGGATTCAATGTGCAGCAGTAGCACGCTCGCAAAAGTTTGGTTAGCTCTTCGACCAAGTTGGGCTCCTCGAGGACTCACGATTGGAGGTCACGTGAGCTATCTTAAAGATTGCTAAGAAGAATGTGGCTTTGCACTTGAAATGGAAGGGGGCCATGTCCAAGCTTGTAAGGAGGTACCTCTTTGAGGTTACATTTTCAGAGGCTGACAGATCGATTATGTACCCTCACAACAGGCCTCTTTATGTTACAACCACTGTGAATAATTATGTTTTTACTCGTGTTTTGTTGGATAGTGGGGCATCTATTAATATAATGCCCATTGGGTCCTTTTATGCTACTGGTCTATCTGAGACAAAGCTAGTATAACATTCTTTGTCAATCTCATCAATCTCGGAGTATGATAACCAGTCGTCCAAGTCCCAAGGGGATGTTAACGTGGGAATTATAATGGGGAATATTACTTCTCATACAAAATTCCACATTATGGACTGTGAGTCATCGTATCAACTGTTAGTGGGAAGAGTGTGGATGCACAACAACATCATGTAAAAGGAAAGAGGGTGGTGATCCGAGCATTCAAGAAGTCATTCGCAAAAGAGGAAGCTCACTTGGTAGACATTTCCTTCTATACTGAGCTAGCAGAAGAGGCTACGGTGGTTACAAGGTACAATGGAGGCACTAGGATCCCAAGCAGTCGAGAAAGAGTGTGCGCACCAGCTCGACCAGTGGTAATTTACGAGAAAGAACGCGAGCAGGAGACATTAAGGCCTCCTAGTTTATCGAGGCAGCTGCGTGATCGAATGACGCCACACATTGATCCTATTAAACACCAGGTCCAGCGCTAGAGCGTGCTCAATAGATATTGTACGAGGGAATTAGAAGAAAATTACTGCAAAAGGTCACATAGGGAATAAAAACCCCAACAATGCAAAAGAGTAGTTTTACCTAGCGACAGAATTATTTACACAGTATGAAGGTGTGAGCGGGCAGTTGAAGGCTTAGATGATGAAGCTGGCCCAATCTATGAATGTTTCTTAGTGGACAACCAAGGACAATATTTGGTGAGTAATAACTTGAGCATCCATGAGTTTATGGAAGAAGTAGAGGAAGAGCCCGAATGCATGAAAGACAGACCTAGGCCACAAATCCAGGAGTTAGAAAAAATAGATCTGGCTAAGGATGGTGATGACTTTATCCTTATTTTTATTTCGAAGGACCTTAAAGGGGCATCACAAGAGGGTTTGATCGAGCTGCTACAAGAATTTAAGGACGTCTTCACATGAAAGTACACCGAGATGTCTAGGGTTAATAAGGAAGTGAGCTACCACAAAGTGAAGGTTTTGCACTCAGCCATCCGAGTGAAGCGGGTTACTCTAACATATATAGAAGAGTTCGATTTAAAGATCAAGGAATAACTTCAAAGGTTTCTCGTAATCGGTTTCATTCTCCCTATTCAGCATCTAATTTGGTTATCTAGCATTGTGGCAGTATGAAAGAAAGACAAGAGCTAGACCAGGATCTGCATGGACTTTCAGGGTATATACCGTGTATGCCCTAAAGATGAGTTTATGTTGCCCTCTATATATAACTTGATAGATGTAACTGTGGGGCACAAGATGTAAAACTTAATGGATGGTTATGTGGGGTATAACCAGATCAAGATGGATCTTGATGATGCTGAGAAAACTGCTTTTTGAACACCTTTGGGTAAGTTTATGTACACGGTCATGCCTTTTGGTCTAAAAAATTCTAGAGCCACTTATCAGAGGACCATGATGATCATATTCCATGACTTCTTCTACAAGATCGTGTAATTTTATATTGATGATCGGGTGATTAAATCCAGGAAGGAGGCTAATCACTTGAAAATTTTGAGGAGAGTATTCACCCGATGTAAAAAGTACAAGCTAAAAAATAATCCCCTCAAATGTGCATTCGGGGTGACAATCGGTAAGTTCCTCAGGTTTGTAGTAAATATGCAAGGAGTTCAGATGGACCATGATAAGTAGCGAGCCATCCTTGACATGCCAAGGCCAAATTCAGAGAGGGAGTTGGAGAGCTTCCTGGGAAAAGTCTCTTACTTGAGATGGTTTGTGCCCGAGCCTGTTGAAGTGACCATCCACTAATGGAGTTATTGCGAAAAGGGTCCAAGTTTGCGCGGGAGAAGATGCATCAAGAGTCCATGTACAAGATGAAAACACTCATCACGTCTACCCAAACTATGATCCCTCCGAAGGTAGGTATTTCTTTAAATTTGTATCTTACATCTACTGAATAATCTATTAGGGCACTATTAGCCCAAGAGATGGATGGTGTAGAAAAACTTATCTATTACTTGAGCCAAATTATACATGGTCCATACGCTAGATATACTAGCATTGAGATGCATTATTTGACCCTTGTATTTGTAGCATAAAATCTTAGTCATTATATGCTGTCATTTAGAGTATACATTGTAACTAAATCTGATCTTATAAAATTTTTGCTTGTTAAAACTGTACTAATAGGCAGGGCTGCCAAATGGTTTCTAATCCTTTCGGAGTATAACCTCAAATGCATAGTTCCACGAGCTATCAAATGTTAAGCTTACGTAGATCTCTTAGACATTTTTCCTTTTGGGATGTTTGATCCACCTGTGGAAGAATTTCCAAGCGATGAACTCCATGCTAATTTTTTGATAGCCAGTTTAAATAAATGAAGAATGGAATTTGATGGATCTTCGACCAAAAATAAGTGAGGAGCATGTGTGATTTTGAGAAAGAATGGGAAAGAAGTTCGGCTGTCCTTCAAGTTGGACTTTAGATGTTCGAACAACGAAGATGAGTACGAGGCACTTATGCTAGGACTGCTCGAAGCTCTTTAAAAGGGCATCCAGATGCTCACAATAAAAGGGGGCTCAAACCTGGTGGTTAACCAAGTGACTAAAGAATTTGCTCTGTAGCACATGAGTTTAGCACCCTACCGAACAATCAAAGAAAGGTTGCTTGGGCAATTCGAAGTGGTAAAGATCAAAAGGCACTCGTGAATGATGAACATGCATGCTGATGCTTATGCCACGATTGCCCAAAAGATTGCTTTTGATGGAGAGTCAATGGTGGTTTAAATTACTAAGAGGACAGCTCCCTCAACAATACTCCAAATGCTACCCATCGATGACAGTAATAATTGGAGAGGAAAAATAAGGAAGTAGCTAGAAATAGGGGTAGGCTCGCTGAGTTTGGTTGACCTCGCACAGTATTTCATTGCTAGGGGAAACTTGTACTACAAAAACAAAGGGGGTTGGCTATCTAGATGTGTGGATCCCGAAGAGGCCAAGAGAAGACTAATAGAAGTTCACGAAGACAAATGTGAAACCACCGAGATCCCTTTGTATAGAAAGGTCCAGCGAGCATGTCACTTCTAGCCTTTGGTGAGGCAGGATGCTGCGATGTTATAGAGGGATTGTGGGAAATGTCAGTTATTTTACCAAGCGACAGAGTGCAACTTCATTGATCAACCTCAAGATTGGAGGCAATCGTACAAGGATATGCTAATTAACGGAGCGATGCTGGCAGACAAAGATAATACGATAAGATTAAAGAGGCGAGTGCCTAGATATTACGTTTAAGAAGGGTAATTGTACCGAATAGGCTATCATGACAAGCCTCTGAGGTGTAAGGGGGAAGAAGCCGAAGAAGTACTGAAGTAGGCCCATGAGTCGGGTCACATTGGAGGGGCCAAACTTTATGACCAACTTATGACTTTAGGATACTTTTAACCTACAATGGAAAAGGACTTTATATAGTTTGTTCGCAAGTGCAAGGCTTGACAGCTGCACGAGAATGTGATTCATAGCCCTTCGGTGGACCTGCATTCCCTCTCCACTCCCTTCCCAATCCACAGATGGGCGTTCGACCTAGTAGGGCCAATAAATCCCTCATCTTCCATCATCCACCACAAGTCAACTATGGCATACCCAAAGTGCAACAGGAAAGCAGAAGCTACCAACAAGACTTTGGTAAACATACTTTCCAAAATGCTAGAAGATTTACCACGAATGTGGGATGACAAGATACCTGAGGTTTTGTGGTCTTATCGAATGACTAAGAGAAAACCTACAGGATATACCCCATTCTCTTTGGTTTTTGGCGCTAAGGCAATTTTACTAGTAGAACTCAAGGTACCTTCTTCCCGTTATAATTTAAGAAGTTCCATGCTTTCCCATATCCGCCATGTATAACTTAAGGCGCTAGAGGAACATAGAGACAATGTGACGAGACATTTTGAAATGTTCAGAAAATAGTTGTCCAGATCCTACGATCAAATGGTCAGGACAAGGAAGTTCAAAGAGGGAGACTTAGTCCTAAAAGCATGAAAGAGGCACATTGGGGGACTTTCATTACCCAAGTTTGAAGCAAATTGGGAGGGGCCCTATGTTGTTTGAACAACTCATGATTCAGGCTACTATGAGATATCAAAGGTGGAGGACATTGTCACTTTTAAATTAAACAACAAATGGCTCAAAATTTACTATGTTTAACAGTATTTGTTGGTTTACCCTCAACAAACCACCTTATTTGGTTAAGTTTTTGTTTGCACCTACTCGGGAAAACGTTCCCTACAGTGTTGTGTTACATATTTACATGGTTATATAAAGACATGTTGTTATTTTTTCCTAAAAGCTATGACCCAATTTTTTTTCTCTTTTCTTGCACAATGTAACATATGTTGTATAACTGTGTCATCATATTCAGCATTAGTCAAAAATAGAAAATGGGGGGAACTAAATACAAAGCAATGTGGTCAATAAATAGGATTGCTGAATTACATCCAGTAAAAATGTTCAAAGCTATAAAAGGGGGAAATTATGAAGAACAGCTAGTCAGTAGGTGCATCCATGATGAACCATAAAATGGCTGAGCCAGGCAAACAATGATAATATTGGGGCAGTATCTGTTCGAGAGTGCTCTGATCATTTGCCAAATCAGTCAGATCCTTCTGATGGCTCTCTTCTTTATTGAATATCATTTACCTTGGCCTCTGCTTTGGTAACAGCCTCCCGAGAAGCCTCAAGGTCTTCTTCAGACTTAATAAGTTTAGCCTCCAAACATATTCAAGGGTAATGGTAAACTCACCCCAAGCAGCCACAAATGTATGAGTCTAGTGAATCCATCGGAAAATAAGAAGTTAGAGAGTGTTATTGTTCTTGGAAAGGGTGAGATCATCCAACTATAGGTGGAGGACAAATCGACCAAGACCAGCTATACATAGAACTTGGCGTTAATGTAATTTGTCCATGGGACCAAACCCTCGCAAGCACCAGAGGTGGACTTAAACTCCACCTTAGAAAAAGGATAGTCATTTCATTCAATCCTGAAACGGGTCACGATTGTAGTAGGGTTGTAGGCGAAGTCATCCGCATTATCGCTTTCATCCATCAGAAGGTTCACCAGCTCTGTCGAAACGAGATCCGCGGGAAAATGCTCAACCATAGTTCAAAAATGGTCAGGCTCACCAAAGTGAGGCACACGGCAATAGCGGGCCCATTGATTCTGACGGGCTTGAGTACGAGGATAGACGCCCCTGGTGGAGGGCGTCCTTTTTACTACAGGTGCCATGAGTAAATATGAAGAAAATGGAAAAGAACGGACAGTTTAGTTAAAGAAAGAAAACGAGCACAAACACTAAACTCTCTCTCACTCGGACGAAGGAAAATAATAATGAATCCGAATGTAAGAGTGAATAAGTGTCAAGTACGCATTTTATAGGGGCAACAAAAGATACTAGAGACGGCAAATTAATGATGCCTCAAGAAACATGGCAACGATTCAAGTACCTCGCGGGTTCTACATGCACGCATACAGACACAAATTCAAAAGTTATAATGATGACAACCCCAAAGGTGACGCTTAGAAATCCCCGCGTGGGAGAATGCGCTAGCCCTAAGCGTTCACGTGTAAAAGGAAAAAAAAATAAGCGCCAATCCCATTAAATGAGATACGGGTAGAGTAATAGTGGGGCACGCCAAGAGTTTTTCTTTTTCAGCCTTAGGAGATGAAAGTGCTTTGGGGGAAATTTAAAAAATCTTTCACTACCGAAGGAAGCTCTAACACGCAATCATGAGGTCTCACTAAAGAATAGTGCCATCAGATAAGGTCACAGGGTAGTCAAACACGAAGTAACTCGCAAGAGTCCCTCACTCACACTTCTCTATACTTACTAAATTATTTAATACCTATCATGATGTGATTTTTGCCTATGGAAAATACTCTTTCTTTATAGGATGGTTCGAGGGACATCCAAAGATTTCGTATAAATATTTCTTTATGCAATAAACAATTATCTCTACGAAAGGGCAAATGTATAGGGAGTCCCCACCCAGGGTTCATTTGATGAGATGACTTTGTACTTAGCAAAAGACTAACAAGAAAATAAAGCTAGGGACCTCTCGAGGGACCTACTACATAGACGGCTCGAGGGACCTCCCACAGATATTAAGGCTATCCGAAAGATAATATTTTTAACAAGAAGTATGATTTTCTCATCTATTTATTTACACTTGTAAAAGTTCACTTTGTAATATGGGCGAGGACGTTCGGTACCCTTGAGGTACCATATCTGGCAAGGCATGGTAGAGCTTACATGCTCTATCGAACGACCTTATCTTGGGAACCTTGCAGGGATTTGGTTTAGAGGATTGAAAGCAAGGCAACGCTGGGAAAATAATTGCCAACCCTCTTGGCACACTTGGGCAAAATTTCGTGTGGCACAAACAGTTGCTCGAACCACCATAGTCGATAGGGAACCTCCTCGAGGGACCTTAATCCCAGACGATCGTCTGGATATGATTCCCATCCAAAAAATAGTATACTTGGTGCTCGAGCTATTTCTAACTGAGAAATCTCAACTTGACAAATTATCTCTTTGATTGATGTGACCACACATCCGGTATAAGTCACTATTCACCCGCTTAGAGACGTCATGACATCTAAAATTTAAGAGCTCTAAGTAATATCACTCAAGTGGGTTTATCCTTAGGATGGCAGGCTCATTAGATGAATTTGTCCCATCTAGATGTTATAAGATAAACTTGTGTGTTGGCTTGTCACATCCGCATTTATGCCGCCATGCTTTATAAGGGTGCGAAAGTACCCCGCCAAAACACAATATCTCATGCATTTAAGGCAGGATCTCTGACATTGATGATGGGGGGACTTTAGCATTTATGTTATTCAATCACATTTAATGCCAGCAAGGCCACTCGAGTGACCTTGCTATCCTATAAATAGATCAACCCAACAGTTTATAAGGACGACAATTCGAACCTAGAATTGTTGTTGGATTTTCCTCATACACGCGAGATTCTGTGAGAACATTTATTGTTCGAACATTCCTATTTGTTTCCATTGAGACCATTATCATTAAGCATTAACTAAGCAAGAAGTTTCCGCCTTGCCTTTATTGTGACAAACGTGCTTGCTCTTTCCCCTTACGACCAAGTTGCTTGCTAGTTCCACTTATTTATTGTGTTCATAGTGCATTTATGGTGTAAATACCTCATTTAATACCAACTTGAGTATTGAATGTTATTGTCCGTTTCACTCTCATTTATTGTCATTATCAAATATAGCCTTGAGCATTAATCACGGTCTTGATAAGGGATTATGCCTCACTTAATACTAATCGTATTACAAGAACCCACATATTACAGTATCCATTTGGAATGAAATGATTTCTTTTTTAGAAAACAAAGAGGAGGTTGAGACGTATGTTTCACCTCAAATAATTTTAGAAGAACATTTCATTGAAAGTGAAGCCTTCTCCTTTGGAATTCAATATTCAAGCGATGATGAGTCATATCTTGAGTTTGAATATATTTTGTCCCCTTATTTATTATATATTATCAAACCATTACAAGTATCCCATGAATCGATTCAAAATTTTAAAACGTTCAACCCTTTCACTGGTGAGGATTACTTGCTTGAGTCACTTTTCATGAAGACAATTTTGCCTCCTTGTGTGACACCTCTTAGTCCAATTGCAAAGTCTTTAGGATGAAATTCTATTTTTTGGATCCCATGTGTATTCGTCACTCGTCCAATCCAAAACCCCCATCATCTCCCCCCCCCCCCCAAATTTTTAATTGGTGATGGTTCATTTCTTATGCCTTACACGTACCTTCCGTTATTTAAATGGAATTCTTATTTTTTAAAAGCTATGCATGCAAATGATGGTACATCGATTTTCCCTCAAAGTCAAATCGTATTTTGGGTGGATTCTAAATTTTTTTAACTTCTAGTGTGTAGTTAGTTAGAAGTTCAAATTATAGGTTGTACATATTAGGTTGTTTTTCTTTTTACTTATTGTCGAGTGTAATTAGTTAAAATTTTAGTTCTTTTTTGGTATGCTTGGTGTTAACATGTTTTGTAGAATCATTGGAATTCTCCTTTTCAGATATCGTTCCATTTTGGGTAATATCACTATTTTTCTCTCTTTAACTTGGTTCTTAATTTACATCGAGGGCAATGCTAGGTTTTAAGTTATGGGGTGTGGGACATTCTATCCATTGTTTTTCTTTGTCCGTGTTTTTATTAATTAATTATTTAATAAAATCGAAAATGAGAGAAAAATAAAATTTTGGATTTAATTATTTTTAATAATTAAATATATTAGTTTTTATATTCAAAATTTGAAAATCTAGATTACAAGACTCCTAATATGAGTATATATAAGTCTTGGGGCGTTTAGAAGAGTCCTCAAAACATAAAACTCTCTAAGAGTCCTCAAATCATAAACTCTCTACAAAAATATATATATAAACATATTCGACCGTTTGATCGAGCTGAAATCCTTTGTACAGCTTCCTCTCGTCTTCAGCTACTACGCCCCCAAATTTTTGCCAATTCCAACGTTCCGATCGTCCGAAATATTTTTTTAGTGTTTATATCTGATTATAACTCTTTTCTTAATTAAACTCTTAATCCTTTATATATCATAACAAATTCATCGGTTGGCTTTTCAAATCATTTTTTCATCAACTTTTCAACCAGAAGACCTCTCCAAAAGTATTCCCTTTCATCTACAAACTTTAGCCCCAAACGTAATCAAGTGTTTGACTCAATATTTGAAGGCTTAATAAATGTTTTCTCAAGAATGTTCAAGAACGACTCTTTGCTAATTTTTTTGAGAGGAATCCAACTATCAACTCAGATCTTCTTCATTTAAATCACAGGCATGAATACTCTATTCATTTCCTTTAGTATTATGCGTTTTAAGTGTCGCCTAAACCCTTGATCATGTGTTTTGTTAAAATCAATTAGTAACTTAATTAGAGAAAGTGGACACTAATTTTGGGAATATTTTTATGAAACTTTTAAATGTGAATTAATCTTTCAAACCCTTGGGTGCGTATGTTAGATTATTGGATTTTTATGATTTTGGGTGTAGGTTCTCATGTAGAATTTTTTGTGATTATTTATATGTTATTTTGGACGCGTACACAATTATAAAAAAAGTATATGATTTATAAAAGAGAACGATTATGTCATATTGAATATTATTGCATGTTAATTAATTTAACATTATTGAATGGAATTAATCGTGTTGAAATCAACGACGGTGTTAGTAATTGATTTAAAGTAAATTGGGACCCTTATGATTAAATTGCTATGTTCTGTATATTGAATTGTGTTTTGTGTGATTTATTTTAGTCACTTTGCCATCGCGGGGATGAGGGGCTTGTGGATAGTATATTGCTCACCTCTATTATAGGATGCTTACTAGTTATGGGACTAGTGGGTAGGCCTTGGTTATAATTTATGCTTGCTATGTATGATACTAGTTAGTGTAGATTCGTCGAGTTTTATATTCTAAGGTGGGGCAAATTTTTATGCTTTACCATCATTACGCTAGCCTAGGCATGAGACTAGGACGTGATATATATTTTTAATTCATCCTATATGTAGGTTTGGGAACCCTTAGGTATGGGACTAAGGGGTATTTTTGAGGATCTCACATCGAAAAAGGGTGGGTAATTTGATAATTGAGAATTTGAGAAGATGAGAATTAATACCTAAGATAATAACGGGTATTAAATTTGGCGACGACGTAATGTGTGGGGACCAACAGCTTAAACAGGCCAGCTTGCGTTTATGTCGTGTCGTGTCGTGTGTGGAACCTTGTCATATTGCGGGATCGACAGTTTAAACGGATCATCAGGCTATTGATAAGGGAAAGTGTAAAACTTGGGTGGGAATACCACCCGAGGCGGGAGGACCGCTATAATAAAGTGAGAAGAATAATAAATTGGGTTAATTTAATTAAATTAATAACCTGGGGCTTAATTATTTAAAATCATATTGATGTGCATTGTGAATAACAATTACTGTGGGTAGTTAGTGACTTTTGCTATCGCGTTTAATTATATTCTGTTTAATTAAAATATTTAATTGTGATATTTATCATGTATAATGCTACTGTCTGGGTTCACAGACCCTATTTGAGGGGAGTAGTGTGTATTCATGCTCGGGGCTCTGACCTCGTTCGTTGACCAACCTTTTCAGGAATAAGTTTGGAGAAGCTGCATAGGATTATTTGGAGACTTTCTCGGAGGTGCAGTTGGAGTTATGTATTTACTTTATGCGCATTAGTTTAGTTTAGTTTTCTTTCCTTTGTATTTACATTGAGAAACAGTTTATGATTTTAATTGGGCCATTTGGTTCCAAAGTTGTTATAGGTTTTATTCATATATTTCTTTATGGAGTCAGTTGGAGATTATTCAGTTTTATATTATTGGAGATTGGATTATTATTTGGATTAATAGTATGTGTTGGCTATCTTATCGCACAGTTGGTTATTATCTTTTGGGATTGATTTAATTATTAATCTTGTGGATTATTTTATTTATGTTTCATATCTGTCTCCTGCTAAGAATGGTATTTTATTTACTCGCGCCTGGCTTAGTTTTGGTGGCGGC
This sequence comes from Sambucus nigra, assembly GCA_949130495.1. Lineage (NCBI taxonomy): Eukaryota > Viridiplantae > Streptophyta > Magnoliopsida > Dipsacales > Adoxaceae > Sambucus > Sambucus nigra. Next base: position 210,982,185 of record OX422210.1, read on the forward strand.
CGATGCCAGAATTTAGCGGGGTGTGACAGATGGTATCAAAACATGGTCTTAGGTCTCGTAGGTTGTGAGTCTGTTTAGCTTTCACGTTATCGATCTTTGATTCCATTTATTGATTCGTACTCCTTAAGATAGAGGGTCTAGCATACGTGTTAGATGTGTTTCTTGGAGATATATAATTTTGTGTTAAGGACGTTGTAGGCATTGGGTTTATAATTAGTAAGCTTGATGTGAGGATCCTTAGAGTTGATTTTGGAGACGTTAATTACAAGTATTGTCTCTTGTTTTTTTCTTGAGTTTTAGGAGTTTTGTTGGGATTTGTTGGTATGTGATTCCAAGCCTTGATTGAAATGAATATACACATAGTTTACACTCTTTTGATACTGATTATATGTATTATTCATTCTCATTTTTGTTTGGGATCAAAAATCACATTTGTGTTGATGTTTGTTTTAAGTTTTGGATTAATAACACATAGTCACTGCCTATATTTTTGTGTTGGTGTTGATTCTTTCGATTTAAATCATTGTGTAGGGTGATTATGTGACTTTAACTAAAAAATTTCAAGAATTTCGATTTGGGACAACGAACAGTGTTGATTGAGTATTATTTTTTATTTTTCCCCCCTGTGTGTATCTCAAAAATGTAAAAGAATTTTTTTTGAAAATTTTATTGATTTATATTTTTTGGATTTTTTTGGGATACCTACACTCTTGTTAGTCTTTTTTGTCATATTGGATTTATTGGACTATATTTAATTATTGTTGATATTGTTTGTGGTTGGTGTTCGCGGTGGTTTAGTTGGATAATTGTTCGGAGATAGGATTCTCAGTTGTTTTGTGTTGGTTTAAGTCGCACCAGTTTTCCTCACACACTACACATTATCCCTTTTATGTCATTTTCGATATGCCACCTAGACGTCGAGGTGTTCCATGCAGCCACATTGATGAGCAGTCAACCTCTACTCGAGCTCAGCACGCGGGGGCCAATAGACCTCCCTATTCTGAAGTAAGGTGGGCCACTCGTGTGGAGTACGAGCATTACTGTTTGCTCGGACTGCACATTAGATCGATAGTTAGGGAGTGATTCGTATCGAATTATGCATTTAATTACCTTCGAACTTAGGCATTTTAGCCCCCTCGGGTACCATAATTGCTATATTTATGCTCGTTAATCAGATAACCTCCGTTTTATACGCTAATACTTTATTTGAGGTATTATTGAGCATTTATAGGTGTTACGGTGCTTAGTATGATGTTTGGGCGCGTTCCGATAAAGTTTCGTCACGATTCGCACGTTCAGGGGCATTTTTGTAATTTCACACTTCAGGGTTTTTGCCCGAAGCATTCATGGAAGTTGTAGCCCTCAGGCCAAGCTTCGCGTGGCCACAAACGATGCTCAAATCGGAGTCCGAACGGAGGAAACACGGAGCTTTAATCGAAAAAGAATTATAAGAAAAAAATAACAATTTAATTAATTACCCTTGTGGCCCTTTTCTTCTTTAATAACAATTTCATAAATTCCACCTATGTCCTTAACACGTTTTTTCAGCAAATGGAGATGGCGATTTTGGTTCCATGCTCGGGTTTTGGTTTCGTCCGAAATTCGAGCCTTTCGTTCGAAATTGAAGCTTGATTATTGTCCACACGCGCGTATGGATCGGTTGGCTCGAGTTCATGGGTTCTTGGAGTAACCATTTTGAGCATTTCCAAGCTTTGGCTTCCATGGAGGTGGTTGCCATTTTTGGACATGGAAGTGGTGGGTATCTCGTTTTTTATGGAGCTTTGGTCTGGGTTCTATGTTTGGAGTGTCACAATACACACATGGAGCTTTGTCTTTGTTAGTTTCTAATTGGGTTTTTGGCCATTACACGCAGAACACAAATGGAAGTGGTGGGCGGCCACTATTCATGCGATCGATCAGCCCATACCCGGCGCTCGACCGGTGTTTGGGATTTTGCCTTCGATGTTTGACAGTGTGCCCTTAGCACTTTTCGCGGTCGACCGGCCACCACCCCCAGTCAACCGGTACTCTGTATTTTGCTCGAGATTTGGTGCTCCACTGTCCTTTCCTATTTTCTATTTTCTTTTTATTGTATAATTGTAACTTAAGTCATTTTTTTCTTTTCTTATTTCTTTTTCTTTATTTGATTTTTCCACTTTGTATAAATAGGACCACTTGGTTTTATTTGGAAAAAAATAGTTTTAGTTCCAAAAATATTAGTTTTATCTCTTTTTTAGTTCTGTAACCTAGGTTTAGTGAGATATTGGGGATTTTTATGGAGATCACCCCTCTTCCCCATTTGTGTTGTGGTTTGACACCCATTAATGTAAGTGGATATTTTTTCTTGCCTTGTTCATTTATTTCCATGATTTGCGTTTAATTTCTTGCCTAGATTTATTGTGTGACCTAGCTTAATTTAGTGTTGCTTTAATTAATTAGTCAATTTATTTAATGCTTTTAATCATGCGTAGTGGCTAATTTAAATTAGGGTGCGATTAATGGAACTCACGTAGGGTTGATTTGGTGTTTCTCTTTGGTGATGGAGATTTACGTATTTATTTTGAGTGCGTTATCCTGGTTTTATATCATGTATGCGTCGTATTTATGACCTTGCGTGCGTAATTTTTGGGGTATTTGTTGATGCCAAAATCTTATTAGTCTTTTATGCGAATTTAAGGGTGTGACAACTCTTAATTTAATTAACTGACGAAACGAGATGCAATCCTAATAATTTGCACTCCCATGTAACCATTTATACGCTTTAACTCAATTTGAGGGATATTAGTCGCATCCTATAGTTTTTATTCGCTTTGTTAATTTAGTTTAAATACACTCACCTAGTATAATCTTTTCCTTTTGTTATTTTTTATTTTTGTTACCAAATATCTTTTACACTTTTATTTTAGGAATATTAAACCTTATAAATTCTATCAACTCGTATATGTGGATTTTCGATAACCAGACTTGCCGCTATACTCCCTTAAAAGAGTGTAGTCAATAGTTTAGCTTTTTGTATTAAGGCGGTGAACAAAAAACAACGATCGACATTTTGACACGCGCTACTTTTCACCCTTGATCAAAATGGCGCCGTTGTAGGGGACGAACTTGTTTTAGAATTTATTTGATTTAGTATTTCGTAATATTTTCTTTCTATTTGTATTTTTTGCCTAACATTTTTGTAGGAATTCTACATTTGAACGCTAAGAAACACTTGAATTTTTTGTGCGCGCATCACTTTGTGGAATTCGCTACTTCGAGCCTATTTTGGGGTAAGCATGTCTTATTCCAATTATTTCAGTAATCATTATGATAATTCTCAAAATCCTCGCAAACCTATGACTTTTGGTGAATACTTAGAATCCCAAAAAATTGCAAATTCAAAAATGATATTGGGCGAGTATTACAAAAGTCAAGCTTTGGAGTGCGTGCATTTTGAGGATGATGATAACGATTTTGGGCCTTTAATTCCTTATAATAAGAATGTTGAAACTAAAAGCTATAGTTTTTAAAATTCTTATAATAATGAATTCGAGTATGGTTCCGATAATAATTTTCAAACCTCTCATTTCCAAGAATCCGCACCTCGGCCTATGACTTTCGGCGAGGGTCTGCTCATGCTTGAGAATGAGAGGTACGAAGACCATTATCGGGAAGACAATCGTTTGTGGTAACATGAATTGGATTTATTATTTGAATATGACGACGATTTTTCTTCCGAAACTTTTGAAGTCGAGGAATGTTTTGAACCAAATGAGGATTTTATGCCTACTTTGGAACAAACCATTCTTAACTTGGCCCATAGTTTAATAGAGAATGAAAGTGAGGATGAAATGGATGTAGTATCCATTTTCAATGAAATGATTTCGTCTTTGGATCCCAAAGAAGAGAATTTTATTGAAAATGATCATATCTCCTTTGAAATTCCAACTTTGAGCGATGATAACTCATCTCTTGAGTTTGAATTTCTTTCCTCCCCCTTTTCATTCTCCGTTATCACACCGTCACAAGTACCCGATAAATTGGTGCCGAACTTTAAAACGTTCAACCCTTTCACCGACGAGGAGTACTTGCTCTAGTTGCTTTCCATGAAGGCATCTTTGCCTCCTTGTGCGCCCCCTCCCATTCCAATTTCAAAATACTTGGGAGATGATTTAATTTTTCTTGGCCCCATGTGTATTTTTCACCCGTCTTATCTAAATCCCCCATCCTCCCGCTAAAAATTTTAATTAGGGATGGTTCATTTCTTACGCCTTACACATGCCTTCTGTTGTTCAAACATAATTATTATTTTTCGGGAGGCATGTATGAGTGGGAGGGTCCGCCGTGGATCTTTCAAAGCCAAATTGTATTTTGGGTGGATCCTAAAAAATTTCAACTTTTAGTGTATAGTTAGTTAGAAGTTAAAATTGTAGGTCGTAAATAGTTAGTTTTATTTTTCTTTATTCTTACTTATAGTCTAGTGTAATTAGTTAAAGTTTTATTTCTTCTTTTTTGTTATGCTTTGGTACTAACATGTTTTGTAGAATCATTGGACTTATACTTTTAGGAGATCGCTCCATTGTGGGTAATATCACTATTTTCCTCTCTTTTACTTTGTTCTTAATTCACATTGAGGACAATGTCAGGTTTTAAGTTAGGGGGTGTGGGATATTCTATCCATTCACTGGTAGTTTCTTTGATTTTGATTACATGTTATTTCCAAGCATGCTTTTCTTGTAAAAAATTAAAATTTCAAAATGATTTTCCTTATTTTTTCTCATTTTTTGGGCATTTTGCCTTTGTTTTCGATGATAAATTTTAATAATTGTCTGATCCAATAGACAACTCAATGATGCATGCTCTCGATTTTGGAAGTTATTAAACATTAGTCCTCAATTATTGAAATTGTGAATAACTTCATGAATTAAACTTTAATCCCATAAGCACATGCACTTTTCTTGCTTTATTGATTTGGTTTAAGAATTTTATAACTCGGTAATCTTTTGTTGCATTGTATATACTTACACCGAGTAAGCTTTGTACCTTTCATCGTTTGTGAGTGTTATACACTATTCTTTCCTCTTTGAAAACGTTACTGTAGATGGGTGTCTACCTACAAAAAAAATATAAATAAAAATATTTTTTTATTGGAAATATTGAGCAGGACCCCCCCCCCCCCCCCCCCCCCAGGGTCCCTCTAGCGCAGAAGTGCCATATTGGATAGGGAACCCCCAGAGTCCCTCCACCGCATAAGTGCCATATTGGAGAAGGAACCCCAGGTTCCCTCCACTGCAGAAGCCCAAGTTGAGAGGGGCAACTGCAAGGGTCCCTGTAGAAACACAAGTTAAGAAGGACCCCGCAAGGGCCACTGCAGAAGTCCAAGTTGAGAAGGGTCACCGCAGGGGTCACTGCAGAAATGACATCTGAAGAGTGCCCCACAAGGGCCACTGCAGAAGCCCAAGATCGAGAAGTGCCACTGCAAGGGTCACTACAGAAATGACATTCGAGAGGTGCCGCCGTAAGGGCCACTGCAGAAGCCCAAAATCGAGAAGTGCCACTGCAAGGGTCGCTGCAGAAATGACATTCGAGAGGTGCCCCGCAAGGGCCACCAGAGAAGTCCAAGATTGAGAAGTGCCACTGCAAGGGTCACTGCAGCAATGACATTCGAGAGGTGCCCCGCAAGGGCCACCGCAGAAGTCCAAGATTGAGAAGTGCCACAGCTAGGGTCACTGCAGCAATGACCTTCGAGAGGTGCCCCGCAAGGGCCACCAAAGAAGTCCAAGATTGAGAAGCGCCACTGCAAGGGTCACTGGAGCAATGACATTCGAGAGGTGCCCCGCAAGGGCCACCGCAGAAGTCAGAGATTGAGAAGTGCCACTGCAAGGGTCACTACAGCAATGACATTCGAGAGGTGTCCCGCAAGGGTCACCGCAGAAGTCCAAGATTGAGAAGTGCCGCTGCAAGGGTCACTGCAGCAATGACATTCGAGAGGTGCCCCGCAAGGGCCACCGCAGAAGTCCAAGATTAAGAAGTTCCACTGCAAGGGTCACTGCAGCAATGACATTCGAGAGGTTCCCCGCAAGGGCCACCGCAGAAGTCCAAGATTCAGAAGTGCTACTGTAAGGGTCACTGCAGCAATGACATTCGAGAGGTGCCCCATAAGGGCCACTGCAGAAGTCCAAGATTGAGAAGGGCCACCGCAGAAATGTCATTCGAAGGGTGCCACCGCAGGGGTCACTGCAGAAATAACGTTTGAGAAGTGCCTCGCAAAGGGTCACTGCAGAAATGTTATCCGAAAAATACCACCGTAAGGGTCCCGGCAGAAACTCATATTGAGCAGGAATCCCCCAGGGTCCCAGCAGAAACTCATATTGAGAAGGAACCCACCCAGGGTCCCGACAGAAACTCATATCGAGCAAGAATCCCCTATGGTCTCGGTAGAAACTCACACTGAGAAGGAACCACCCTCGAGGTCCCTTAACAATAGAAAATGTCAAGGCAGGGAGCAGTCAAGGTCCTCCCCCCCCTCAGCTTCCAGAAAAATAGGCCAGGATGAAGGAGTGGCTACTATGATCAACTCCTCATCATGAAACGTCATTCCTTAAAAAAACAATAGTATTAACACTTTGCTTTCTTGTACAGGTTGCCTTGTTGAGGAAGCAGGGCTCAAGTAGTCCAGTTGGGATCTCTTGGGAGTTTTGGCTTGCCGGATGAAGGACAAGGTATGTTGGGCAAGCCCAACCACTTAGCACTATAGGATTGAGAGAATACTAGTAGGAAGACCCAGAAGTCACTCAAGGCTACACACACTCCACGCTTAGTCACAAGTGAAGTGAGCATCCAAAGGGCTGACTGCTCACAAGAAAAGAACTGTTTATAAAATAATTTTAAAGGAGAGGGTCCTCTAAACCCCTCTTAAGAAAAATGATTTTAGAAGGGGGTCCTCAAGACCCCCCTCAAGATTACAAAGATTTTAGAGGAGGTGGTCCTCGAGACCCCCCTCAAGTTTACAAGGTTTGTACCAAAAGTTACCGTTTCAAAAGATATTTAGCAAATCAGATATTTTGTCTCCATTATAAGACATATTTGCTTTTGAACTTTGGTTGGAACCAAGGGGCATCTGCCAGAGGGGACAGGCAGAGCTGCCTGCAGGTAGGGACAAACAGTACACTGCAGACTTTATCCCTCACCAACCCTCTATGTTTTGGTGCCAAAAGTGCCAACCCAGCCCTAGTGCCCAAGTATAAATAGGACCCCTGGGCAAGGTCATGGTAAAGAAAAAAACTCAATAGCGAAGTCACTCTGTCAAAATCACACCAGAACCTCTCTAGTATTCTCTCCCTGCTCTCTCTAAGTGCTAAGTGCCTTGTCCTTTCACTCCCCACTGACAGACATCACTCTCAGGAGCTCCTCTTGATAAAATTACTATCTTTGCTGTGAAATTTCATCTTCTTGCAGGGAGGGAGTTCCAGCTTGAGCTCTATTTTTACCAAAAGGAGAAGGTCTCATCAGAAGCTGCTCCAGAAGTTCTTAAGAACCTTGCAGACAGCGTACATTGGAGTGGGTCACGCCTCACCCTTTCCAGTTATTCATAGACCCCAGTCTCACTACCCTCCTACATTTGGCGACTCTGCTGGGGAGGTATCCTCACTTCCATGGACAAAGAAGGTTTTAATGTTTCTATGTAGCTAGTTTTTGAAGACATTCCATCTGGGAATGGAGCTCAAAGAGACCAGGCCACTCATGTGGATGTGGTGGTGACCGGAGCAAAGGTACCTGCTCCTCCGGGAGGGCAGACCAGCTCACCGGCAGCAGCTCTGGTGGCAGAGGGTTATGAGTATATTTTTTTAGACTTGGCAAGTTTGGGTCAAGATTGTGTAACACCAGCAGCAGCCCCCTCTGGAGGGGAAGCCGTTCCGGCGGCGATTCCGGTAGAAGTAGCTCAGTCGCGGAGGACGGCGCTGGAGCAAGTTGTGACAGCCATCAAGTTCACTGGAAGGAACCCCAGGAACCCTAAGTGTTTGGCGAGGAATTCGGTATGGTCGAGGAACTCCTCTCGCTCAATGATAGCGATGAGGAACCCTCAAGAAAAGAACCCATCGTGGTAAAAATTCCAAGTGAGGAACTCTCAGCTGCAGCATCCCCTCTAGAAACACCAACTCCCAAGGAACCCATGGATGTGAAACCCTGGGTGTCCCTCGTCATAAAAAAAATGGAAGTATCAGCAGAAACCTTTATAGAAATGCCAACTCGCGAGGAACCCTGGGTGTCCCTCGTCGCCAACAAAGAAGTTGTGGCAGCAGTCTCGACAAAGCATGAGGTCGAGACACCCCCGGACGGGAAGTCTAGGCGCGAGGAACTCATGGGAGAGGAACCCTGGGTGTCCTTCGCCGCCAACAAAAGAAGTTGTGGCAGCAGTCTCGACGAAGCATGAGGTCAAGACACCCCTGTACGGGAAGTCGAGGCGCGAGGAACTCATGGGTGAGGAACCCTGGGTGTCCCTCACCGCCAACAAAAGAAGTCATGGCAGCAGTCTCGACGAATCATGAGGTCGAGACACCCTGGATGGGAAGTCGAGGAGCGAGGAACTCATAGGCGAGGAACTCTGGTTGTCCGTCGCCGTTAACAAAGAAGTCATGGAAGTAGTCTCGACGAAGTATGAGGACGAGACACCCCCGGATGGGAAGTCGAGGCATGAGGAACCCATGGGCGGGGAACCCTGGGTGTCCCTCGTTGCCAACAAAGAAGTCGTGGCAGCAGTCTCGATGAAGCATGAGGGCGAGACACCCTCGGATATGGGGACGGCTCACGAGGAACCCTCAGTTAAATGGATACTCTGTGAGGAGCCCATGGATAGTGGGTCCACCCGCGACGAACCTTCAGCAGCAGATACCCCAACTGCAAAACCCAAGGATGTGTGGTAATTAAACGAGACCCCCAATTCTACACATCCATTGCTCGAAACCCCCAGTTCCCACATCCACTGCTCGAGACACCCATCTCCATGAACCCACTGGCCGAGACCCCCAAAGTCATATGGGAAGCATACGAGACTCCCATCTCTACACACCTACTGGTCGAGATAACCAAGGTCACGGGGGAATCAGTCGAGACCCCCCTCTCCAAATAAAAGCTCCACCAGGAGAAACACCCTTGATAGCATTGGCAGTCAGCGAGAGACTCTCAGACATAAGGTTGACGCGCGAGGAACCTCTATCAACATCAGCAAATGTCGAGACACCCTTAGAGGTGAACTCGACACATGAGGAACCCTCGACGCGACATAAGGTCGAGGAAGACCCTTGACGAAATGCAAGGTGGAGATACCCTTGACGACAGTCGCGATGCGGAACCCTTAGCGAAATGAGTACTAGGGGTCGAGATACCCCCTCCTCTTAAAATAAAGAACTAGGGGTCGAGATCCCCCTCTCTCCAAATAAAGCTCCACCGGTCGAGACACCCCTCATTCACTACAGTGGTCGAGGAACCCAAGGGATATAATGTCGTTGAGGAACCCATGGGCAGTAATGGCACACGAGGAACCCAGAGTCTGCGAACCTCCGACAGAAAAAATGCATGAAGTACCCCCTGTAGACAAATATGCAAACGAGGAACCCGTCGTCACCAAAGTTTTGGACGAGGAACCCGACGCTGCCAAAAACCCCCCGACAAGGAACCCATATATCTCAAACCATCCTCAGTTAACAAGGGTCGCGAGGAACCCCTATAATATCAACAGATCATGAGGAACCCAGAAGGGATAAACTCTTTACCGACCTTTGAGGGTGTGTAGAATTCCATGGCGAGGAACTCCCTTCAACTACTCGGGACTGGGAGGAACCGCCGCCACAGTCAGATTCAAATGAGGAACCCTACTATATCGTAGACAGTGATGAGGAAACTGTATGGGTCCTCGTCCCAGAATCCAATCCTCCAGATATCTCAACCAAATTAAGTTCAAGAGCTGGACCTTCAGAGGATATAATCAATGCTCGCAGATGGCCTGAAGAGACGCTGTCAATAAAAAATGAAGGGGAAGGAATATAAGCGACAGAACCACCTACGACGGTGGTTATAACGGTGTTATCTCCAGTCGACAGCACAGGTGTAGAAATGGAAAGAGGAATAGACCCCACCACATGTAAAGTAGCAGAGGAGGAACCTTTATGTTCAAAATGGTAGTCGAGGAATCTGCCGTTACCAAAGCCTCTGACGAGGAATACTTCGATGTCAAAACGGACAAGGCAGCCCATCAAGGTGCGAGGAACCCTTGAAATCAAGGCAACGGACGAGGTACCCCCGAAACTCAATCCGCTGCCAACAGCCAACAGGCCCCTTGTTGTAATTCATTTTAAAAAAATGAAAAGAAATAATAGGGGTTTAAAAAAGGGAAATGTGCGAGGAACCTAATAGATGTGGCGTAGGGTTTTAAAAAAAAAAGTAAGTGTGCGAGGTACCCAACAAGTGTATATTTTAAGAAGACGAGGAACCCAACAGGCCCCTTCTCGTAATTCATTTTTAAAAAAATGAAAAGAAATAACAGGGTTTTAAAAAAGAAAATGTGCAAGGAACCCAAGATGAGAAATACCTACGCCCAAATGGTACGAAAAATGTCGAGGGGGATTCACCCTCCCTCTAAGTTATGCTTAAATAAAAAAATGAAAAAATGTTGAGGGGGCGCACCCCCCCTCTAAGTTATGTCTTGGTTCAAATGTTGAAAAAATATCGAGGGGGGCTCACCCCTCCCTCCAAGTTATGCTTGAATCAAAAATTGAAAAAATGTTGAGGGGGCGCACCCCCCCCCCCCTCTAAGTTATGTGTTGGTTCATATGTTGAAAAAAATATCGAGGGGGGCTCACCCCTCCCTCTAAGTTATGCTTGAATCAAAAAATTGAAAAATGTTGAGAGGGCTTACCCCTCCCTCTAAGTTATGTTTTTGGTTCAAATGTCGAGGGGGGCTCACCCTTCCCTCTAAGCTATTGCTTGAAAAAAAAACATTAAAACAATGTTGAGGGGACGCATCTCCCTTTTAAGTTATGATTTAAAAAAAGTCCTAAAAGAATAGTCATAGGACAAGTACCCCGCAGTTAAAGGGGCAACTTCAAAATTTTAACTTGCTCAGTTATGTGCAAGTACCCCACAGCTAGAGGGACAACATCCAAATTTTAACTTGCTCAGCTCATATGCAAGTACCCCGCAGTTAGAGGGGTAGCCTCAAAATTTTAATTTGCTCAGTGGTATGTAAGTATCCCGTAGTTAGAGGGGTAGCTCCAAAATTTTAACCTACTCGACTATATACAAGTACCCCTCAGTTAGAGGGGCAACTTCCAAAAAGATAACTTGCTCATACCTCATGTTGGTACCTCACAGTTAGAAGGGACACCTCTGAAATGATAACTTTCTCATCTCATATGCAAGTACCCCCATAATTAGAGGAGCATCTCTAGAATGATGACTTGTTCAGATCATAGGCAAGTACCCCACAGACTACAGGGCAATTCCATCTTGAAGTTCTCACAAAAAATAAAGAAACTCACAGTTTTGAGCAAGTGTTAAGTATAAGTATATGTGCGACAGTTTCGCGCCTAAGGCTCCCAGGGCACCGGAGCGCTCACAGCCTTGAGCAAAGGCCAAATATAAACATAAGGTACAACAGTTTAGTACCTAACTCTCCAAGGGCAACGAAGCACTCATCATATTGAACAACTGCCAAATATAAATATAAGGTACAACAATTTAGTACCTAAGGCTCCAAGGGCACCGGAGCGCTCATAGTATAGAACAAGTGCCAAGTATAAATACAAGGTACAACAGTTTAGTACCTAAGTCTCCAAGGGCAATGGAGCGCTCATCATATTGAGAAACTTCCAAATATAAATATAAGGTACAACAGTTTAGTACCTAAGGCTCCTAGGGCACCGGAGCACTCACAGTCTTGAGCAAGTGCCAAGTATAAATATAAGGCGCTCCAGATAAGCACCTTAGGCTCCAAGGGCACCGGAGCGCTCACAATCTTGAGCAAGTGCCAAATATAAATATAAATATAAGGTACGATAGTTTAGTACCTAAGGCTCCAAGGGCATCGGAGTGCTCACAATATTGAGCAATTGCCAAGTATAAGTATATGTGCGACAATTTAGCACCTAAAGCTCCAAGGGCGCCGGAACGCTCACATTTTTGAGCAAAGGCCAAGCATAAATATAAGGTGCGCCAGTTGAGCACCTAAGGCTCCAAGTGCACCGGAGCACTCGCAGTCTTGAGCAAATGTCAAGTATAAATATAAGGTGCGAATGTTTAGCACCTAAAGATCCAAGGGCACCAGATCGCTCACAGTCTTGAGCGAGTGCCAAGTATAAACATAAGGTGCTCCAGATAAGCACCTAAGGCTCCAAGGGCACCGTTGCGCTCACTGTCTTGAGCAAGTGTCAAATATAAATATAAGGTGCGCCAGTTGAGAACCTAAGGCTCCAAAAGGCATCGGAGCGCTCGCAGTCTTAACCAAGTGTCAAGGATAAATATAAGGTGCGACAGTTTAGCACCCAAGGCTCCAAGGGCACCGGAGCGCTAACAGTTTTGAGCAACTGCCAAGTATAAATAAAAGGTACGACAGTTTCGTGCACAAGTCTCTCGACATTGCAAGACACTCCTACACGAGGGGGATAATATTCAGAAGTCCTTAAGCAAGTGAACAAATAATAAAATAGCTTGGAGTGTGGGGATCCACTTAGAGTGGCTCCACCTTCCCAAGATTGCAAGTTTGACAGAAAACAGCCTAGGGCGAGGGGATCCACCTTGAGTGACCCCTTTTCCCAAACTTGATGCTAATGAAAAGAACTCAGGGCGAGGGGCTCACCGCGAGCAACCCCTCTACCCAAGATGAAAGGCCACAGAAGAAGGCCAAGGGCGAGGGGCCCACCGCGAGTAACCCCTTCGCCCAAGATGAAGGGCCATAGAAGAAGGCCAAGGGAGAGGGGCTCATCGCGAGTAACTCCTCCTCCCAAGATGAAGGGTCACAGAAGAAGGCCAAGGGCGAGGGGCTCACCGCGAGTAACCCCTCTGCCCAAGACAGAAGGCCACAAAGGAAGGCCAAGGGCGAGGGGCCCATCACGAGTAATCCCCCCGCCTAAGAGGAAAGGCCAACAGAAGAAGGCCAAGGGCGTGGGGCTCACCGTGAGTAACCCCTCCGCCCAAGATGAAAGGCCACAGAAGAAGGCAAAGGGCGATGGGCTCACCGCGAGCAATCCCTCCACCCAAGATAAAAGGCCACAGAAAAGGCCAAGGGCTAGGGGCTCATCGCGAGTAACCCCCCGTCTAAGATAGAAGGCCATAGAAGAAGGCCAAAAGTGAGGGGCCCACCGCGAGTAACCCTCTCATTTAAGATAGAAGGCCATAGAAGAAGGCCAAAAGCGAGGGGCCCACCGCGAGTAACCCCTCCGCCCAAGATAAAAGGCCACGGAAGAAGGCTAAGGGCGAGGGGCTTACCGCGAGTAACCTCTCCGCCCAAGATAAAAGTCCACAGAAGAAGGCCAAGGGCGAGGGTCTCACCTCGAGTAACCCCTCCGCCTAAGATAGAAGGCCAAGGGCGAGGGGGCCACCATAAGTAACCCCTCCGCCCAAGATGAAAGGCCACAAAAGAAGGCCAAGGGCGAGGGGCTCACCGCGAGTAACCCTTCCGCCCAAGATAGAAGGCCACAGAAGAAGTCCAAGGGTGAGGTGCTCACCGCGAGTAACCCTCCGCCCAAGATAGAAGGCCATAGAAGAAGTCCAAGGGAGAGGGGCTCACTTTGAGCAACCCCTCTACCCAAGATAGAAGGCCAGAGAAAAAAGGCCAAGGTCGAGGGGATCACCATGAGCAATCCCTTTAAACAAAGTAGAAGGCCATAGAAGAAGGCTAAAAATGAGGGGCTCACTATGAGTAACTCCTCCGACCAAGTTTATACCCTGATAAGGAGGTCCATTATAAGTGGCCTCATTTACAAAACTTGGGATGAAGTGACATAACATTTAATGACCCTAAGGGGAATGATGAAGAAACCCTAGGGTCCCTTAAAAAAATTGAATTTATGGCGTACAAAGACTTTTGGTCTACCCAACACAAAAGACTTTCACGGGGGGCTAAGGTAGAAGGGTGTCTACCTACAAAAAAATATAAATGAAAATATTTTTTTATTGGAAATATTGAGCAGGAACCCCCCCTCCCAGGGTCCCTCCAGTGCATAAGTGCCATATTGGATAAGGAACCCCCAGAGTCCCTCCACCGTAGAAGTGCCATATTGGAGAAGGAACCCTAGGGTCCCTCCACTACAGAAGCCCAAGTTGAGAGGGGCCACTGCAAGGGTCCCTGTAGAAACTCAAGTTAAGAAGGACCCCACAAGGGCCACTGCAGAAGTCCAAGTTGAGAAGGTCCACCGCAGGGGTCACTGCAGAAATGACATCTGAAGAGTGCCCCACAAGGGCCACTGCAGAAGTCCAAGATTGAGAAGTGCCACTGCAAGGGTCACTGCAGCAATGACATTCGAGAGGTGCCCCACAAGGGCCACCGCAGAAGTCCGAGATTGAGAAGTGCCACTGCAAGGGTCGCTGCAGCATTAACATTCGAGAGGTGCTCCGCAAAGGCCACCGCAGAAGTCCAAGATTGAGAAGTGCCACTGCAAGGGTTACTGCAGCAATGACATTCGAGAGGTGCCCGCAAGGGCCACCGCAGAAGTCCAAGATTGAGAAGTGCCACTGCAAGGGTCACTGCAGCAATGACATTCGAGAGGTGCCCCGCAAGGGTCATCGCAGAAGTCCAAGATTGAGAAGGGCCACTGCAAGGGTCACTGCAACAATGACATTCGAGAGGTGCCCCGCAAGGGTCACCGCAGAAGTCTAAGATTGAGAAGCGCCACCGCAAGGGTCACTGCAGCAATGACATTCGAGAGGTGCCCCGCAAGGGCCACCACAAAAGTCCATGATTGAGAAGTGCCACTACAAGGGTCACTACAGCAATGACATTCGAGAGGTTCCCCACAAGGGCCACCGCAGAAGTCCAAGATTGAGAAGTGTTACTGCAAGGGTCACTACAGAAGCTCAAGATTGAGAAGGGCCACCGTAAGGGTCACCGCAGAAATATCATTCGAAGGGTGCCACCGCAGGGGTCACTGCAGAAATAACATTTGAGAAGTGCCCTGCAAAAGGTCACTACATAAATGTTATCCAAAAAGTACCGCCGTAAGGGTCCCGGCAGATACTCATATTGAGCAGGAATCCCCCAGGGTCCCGACAAAAACTCATATTGAGAAGAAACCCACCCAGGGTCCCAGCAGAAACTCATATCGAGCAAGAACCCCCTAGGGTCTCGGTAGAAACTCACATTGAGAAGGAACCACCCTCGAGGTCCCTTAACAATAGAAAATGTCAAGGCAAGGAGCAGTCAAGGTCCTCCCCCCTCAGCTTCCAGAAAAATAGGCCAGGATGAAAGAGTGGCTACCATGAGCAACTCCTCATCATGAAACGCCATTCCTTAAAAGAACAATAATATTAACACTTTGCTTTCTTGTACAGGTTGCCTAGTTGAGCAAGCAGGGCTCAAGTAGACCAGTTGGGATCTCTTGGGAGTTTTAGCTTGCCGGCTGAAGGACAAGGTATGTTGAGCAAGCCCAACCACTTAGTACTATAGGACTGAGAGAATACTAGTAGGAAGACCAAGAAGTCACTCAAGACTACACACACTCCATACTTAGTCACAAGTGAAGTGAGCAGCCAAAGGGCTGACTGCTCACAAGAAAAGAACTGTTTATAAAATAATTTTAAAGGAGAGGATCCTCTAAACCCCTCTCAAGAAAAATGATTTTAGAAGGGGGTCCTCAAGACCCCCCTCAAGATTACAAAGATTTTAGAGGAGGTGGTCCTCGAGACCCCCCTCAAGTTTATAAGGTTCGTACCAAAAGTTACCATTTCGAAAGATATTTAGAAAATCAGATATTTTATCTCCATTAGAAGACATATTTGCTTTTGAACTTTGGTTGGCACCAGGGGGCATCTGCCAGAGGGGACAGGCAGAGCTGCCTGCAGGTAGGGACAAACAGTACACTGCAGACTTTATCCCTCACCAACCCTCTAAGTTTTGGCACCAAAAGTACCAAATCAACCCTAGTGCCCAAGTATAAATAGGACCCCTGGGCAAGGTCATGGGAGAGAAAAAAACTCAATAGCAAAGTCACTCTGTCAAAATCACACCAGAACCTCTCTAGTATTCTCTCCCTGCTCTCTCTAAGTGCTAAGTGCCTTGTTCTTTCACTCCCCACTGACAGACATCACTCTCAGGAGCTCCTCTTGATAAAATTACTATCTTTGCTGTGAAATTTCATCTTCTTGCAGGGAGGGAGTTCCAGCTTGAGCTCCATTTTTACCAAAAGGAGAAGGTCTCATCAGAAGCTGCTCCAGAAGTTCTTAAGAACCTTGCAGACATCGTCCATTGGAGTGGGTCACGCCTCACCCTTTCCAGTTATTCATAGACCCCAGTCTCACTACCCTCCTACAGTTACAGTCGTTGGTAATCTCTCTATTCTTTCATTTGATCGTTCATTAATTGAGTTCATATATGAAATGCATTACTTGAGTATGATTTTTAAAGTTTGTTTTGACTCGGGAATTGCATAAATTTTGGGAAATGATCATAGGCCATCTTTGTTATATTACCCATATTAGCCTTGACCTTACCTTATATGTTTTCCCTCGCCAACCCCTTTGAGCCTTAATATAGCCATTCTTTTCATTAACCAAAAATCCCATAACCAACTCCAAATTGGAGTTAAAACCATACATACACCTTCCATACCTTTGTTTGGAATGTTACTTGGGATTGATTGATGTTGTTGTTTTGCGGTTGCAATTTAGGCATGTGAGAGTGTGAAAAATAAAGAAAAGAAAAAGTGAAAAAAAGAGAAGTGAAAAGCAAAATAAAACAAAAGAGAAAAATGAGAAAAAAGAAGGAAAGAAAAGAAAGAAAAGAGAAAGTTTGTATATGTTGTATATAGTGTTCGAATAAGCTTTGATTGCTCTCCAATTGTTATATTTAATGCTTGATTATGGAACTTGTTTTCCAATTTTGAAATTGCCCACATTTTCCCATTATCCCGAGTTTTTATTTTCGAACACTTTGAATCCATACATATATATTCTTCATTTCATACCCTAGCCTAACCTACATTACAACCCTATACAAGTCCTATGTGATTTTAGGATGCATTTAATATAAAAAGTCATAATAGTTTTGATAATCTGTGAAAATACATTTTGCCTCCTTTAATGAGCGGTATCTTTCATTGAGATTACAGTTTTTAATTTCCTATATAGTGTTCTTCATTTGTGACATGTGTGCGACCTAGTTTTCATTTACATTTACTCTTTATGCCCACATGTTCCGCCTGTTCTCTCCCTGTTTCGAGTGAATTCGCTCTGCTTTAATTTTTATTCGGTTTATTTAAGTTTTTGGCCAAGTCATTCTTTGCATGTGCTCGCTCCCCTCCCACATTTTAAGGTTTCAATTTAATGAAGTTCATTCTATAATGCTAATAATACGAACTTTTGTGTGAATTCATTCCACTTTATAATAATGTGTATGGAATCTTTTTTGCTATTGTTGAGTTTTTAGCATGTGATTGGGCATATTTTGAGCAAACTATATGATGTTTGTGGGTTTCATCCCTTAAAACCCTCACGAGACGACACTCGTCCACTAGGGTAATCTAGGGGTTTAACGGCTTATTGCATATGCTAAATGCAATCGCTCGCCCGCGAAAGTGGCTTTTATGCTTTTATCTCTTTTGTATATATATCTTGTTTTGTGATTTTCTTATAGTTCTTCTTCCGTTGAATTTCATTACTAGGGACTAGCAATGTGTAAGTTAGGGGGTGTGATTCGTATCGAATTATGCATTTAATTACCCTCGAACTTAGGCATTTTACCCCCCTCGGGTACTGTAATTGCTATATTTATGTTCGTTAATCAGACAACCTTCGGTTTATATGCTAATACTTTATTTGAGGTATTATTGAGCATATATAGGTGTTACGGTGCTTAGTATGAAGTTTGGGCGCATTTCGATAAAGTTCCGTCGCGATTCGCATGTTCAGGGGCATTTTCGTAATTTCACACTTCAGAATTTTTGCCCGAAGTATTCACGAAAATTGTAGCCTTGGTCCAAGCTTCTCGTTTCCGTGAACGGTGCTCGAATCGGAGTCCGAACGAAGGAAACACAGAACTTTAATCGGAAAAGAATTATAAGAAAAAAAAATAACAATTTAATTAATTACCCTTGTGTCCCTCTTCTTCTTTAATTACAATTTCATAAATTCCACCTATGTCCCTAACACATTTTTTCAGCAAATGGAGATGGAGATATTGGTTCCATGCTCGCCGTTGCCGGGGATTATCGAACCAACTTCAAGGATGAAGCACATAAGAGAAAAATTTGTGCAAGTCACTTTTTCTAATTACTTTTTTTTTGTTTTATATTTTCTATTTTTTTATGCTTTTTCAATATTAAAACAAGTTTTGAGGATGAGTGAATATGACTAAGGCTAATAACAAAAGTAAGAGTAATCAAACTAAAATAAAGTGTGACAAAAATACTAGTGAGTAATGGAAATTAGTGAGAGTGTAACTAAATGAGATAAAAATATTCAAGGGAAGAGAAATCCACCCTCAATTCCCCAAATCAACTAAGCTTGTATTATTTTAATTTCGTTAATTTCCAAAACATTTAATTAATTCAAAAGCTAATTCTCATTAAACTAGTGAATTAATTAAATACTCTTTTAGAAAAGCAAATTTAATTCCCACAAGCACTACTCTAATTGAATTAAAATTAACCAAACAAATCATCCCCTAGGAAGAATTTGTCCAACTAATTTTAAATTGAAAGAAGTTAATGAAATCAAGAGTAGATGAAAATTAGATTAATATTAAAATCAAATGGTATGTCTATCTCTAGCTTAAACCACTTGATCAAATATTAATTAACTTTTCATACCTTTTTCAAGGTTGATTTTCCATTTCTCAATGTGAAAATAAAGTGGGAATCAAATGTACAACTCAAAGGAAATTATCAAAATTAAAATTACAAACTAATTTGACTTGGATTCATGAGGGTTTCAATCACCCCTTGAATGAGGTGATTAGCCCTCCATAATCATCATCCAATAGAAATTAAAATCAAATAAGAGCATACAATGAAAATTAGAGAGGAGTAATCAAACCAAATAGCCTTCAATTGCTTAAATTCTTCAATTCATCAATCATCTTACTTAATTACAACACTCAAAAAAATACTAAACCACTAGAAAAATTAAAATGTGTTTTTCTATCTAATTCTCTCTCTATTCTTCTCTCCAAAAGCTCTCTAGTTGATCCTCCTAAAAAACTCCCTTCAAATGAGCCTTCTCTTTGCTTTTATATTGTATGCATGGAGCATGGGTCTAAGGGGCAAATTGGTAAATGGGCTTGAGTGAGCATGGAAAGGGTGAGGTCAAGTGGGTGAGGATGAAATCAGATTTAGCTTGAGGGGTATTTTGGGTTTTGGGGTTAAGTTGGTTAGTTGGGGGGTATAATGGGTATTGGGACTTAAATGGGTAAAAGGGTTTTTTTGGCACATGGGGTAATTGTTTGGTTTTAGCTTGTTTGCTGGCAGGTCGTGGCTTGGGGAAATGGAAATGGGTGATAAGGGAAATGGGTATAGAAGATGGGATCAAATGGAATATGGGTATTGGGGATGGATTTTGGGTTGTATTCAACCGGGTTTGGAACTGTTGGGTTGCATTTGAATCGGGTTGGCGCCGGAAGAGGGATGGTCCGATCGGAGGGTGTCAGCGCCGGCAGGTTTTCAGGTGGGTCCGGCGACAGGTCAGGAGGGTCGCTGGCAGCTTGGGGACAGCGGTGGGATGGGACACAAGCGAAGGTGACGCAGGGGGATGGCGGAATGGAGTTAGGACGCCGACGACTGGTGACATCGCCGGTGGGTTTGTTCGGCGACGGCGGAATGGAGAGGAGAGGTCGTAGGTCCGGCGGAGGTTTGGTAAGGGGGTTTTGAGGTGTGAGTTTTGGGGGTTTTGGTGGGTATAGAGGTAGGTGTTTGGTTAGAGGTTTAGATGGAGGTTGTTAATGGTGGATTTGTGGTGAGGAGAGAGAAATTGGGTGTTAGGAGATTGAAGAAGAAGTAGGGGTAATTGGGTGTTTGAGGGTGTAGGATGTTAGTAATGGTGGAGGAGAGAGAGAAAGTGTGGGTGAGGTAGGAAGAAGATGAAGTGGGGTAGGTTAGGGTGTGTGTGGGTGTATGGAAATTAGTGTGAGGGTAAGTGAGAGTAGGATAGGTGTAATGGGTATTATTAAGTGTGTGTGTGTGTATTAGTTTGGCCCCTAATAAAATAAAAATAAAATCTAAGTAATAAAATAAAACTTATAAAAACTAAAAATCTAAAAATTAAATTCCTATACTAAAAATTAAAATCAAGACTCAATAAAAATAAAACTAAAAAGAAATAACAATGTAAATCTATTAAACTTAAAACTAAAGTCCTAATAAATGAAAAAAATAAAATCTAATAAAACTAAATTCCTAAAAACTAATCCTAGTAAAATAAAAATAAGATAAAAACTAAAACTAAAAAAAATAAAATAAAATAAAATAAAAATAGAAATAAAATATAAAAATAGGAAATAAAACCTAAAAAATGCTAAAATAATCCTAAAATTAAAATGACTCAAACTAAAAATCTAAAAAATAAAATAAAAAGGGAATAAACCAACACACACGGGTCTTGGGTGACGGTTTAGGGACAAGTTTAGGTTAGGTTTGGGTAGGATGAGGTTACGGGGCAAGGGTATTTAGCTCCAATGTAACTGTAATTGACCTCGAAATGTAGCTTTTGGCACCGCAACTACAGTTAAGCCTGCATGATAAACATTTACGCGCGTAAGACCCATATTGTCGAGAATTAGCAACTAAAATATATCTATTCGGGGTATAAATTGTACAGTTTTGGGTGCTTATCACTCGGGTTTTGGTTTCGTCCGAAATTTGAGCCTTTCGTCCGAAATTGAAGCTTGATTATTGTCCACAAGCGTGTATGGGTCAGTTGGCTCGAGTTCATGGGTTCTTGGAGTAACCATTTTGGGCATTTCCAAGCTTTGGCTTCCATGGAGGTGGTTGCCATTTTTGGACATGGAAGTGGTGGGTCTCTCGTTTTTGATGGAGCTTTGGTCTCGGGTTCTATGTTTGGAGTGTCACAATACA
Organism: Sambucus nigra; assembly: GCA_949130495.1. Classification (NCBI taxonomy): domain Eukaryota; kingdom Viridiplantae; phylum Streptophyta; class Magnoliopsida; order Dipsacales; family Adoxaceae; genus Sambucus; species Sambucus nigra. The sequence goes on from OX422210.1 coordinate 211,003,439, forward strand.
CACATGGAGCTTTGTTTTTGCTAGTTTCTAATTGGGTTTTTGGCCATTATACGCAGAACACAAATGGAAGTGGCGGGCGGGCGGCCACTATTCACGCGGTCGATCGGCCCATACCCGACGGTCGACCGGTGTTTGGAATTTTGCCTTCCATGTTTGATAGTGTGCCCTTGGCACTTTTCGCGGTCGATCGACCACCACCCCCGGTCGATCGGTACTCTATATTTTTCCCGAGATTTGCTGCTCCACTTTCCTCTCATATTTTCTATATTTTTTTATTGTATAATTATAACTTCAGTACTTTTTTTCTTTTCTTATTTCTTTTTCTTTATTTCTTTTTCTTTATTTGTTTTTCCCACTTTGTATAAATAGGACCACTTGGTTTTATTTGGGAAAAATTAGTTTTAGTTCCAAAAATATTAGTTTTATCTCTTTTTTAGTTTTGTAACATAGGTTTAGTGAGATATTGGGGATTTTTGTGGAGACCACCCCTCTCCCCCATTTGTGTTGTGGTTTGATACCCATTAATGTAAGTGGATATTTTTTCTTGCCTTGTTCATTTATTTCCATGTTTTGCATTTAATTTCTTGCCTAGATTTATTGTGTGCCCTAGCTTAATTTAGTGTTGCTTTAATTAATTAGTTAATTTATTTAATGCTTTTAATCATGCGAAGTGGCTAATTTAAATTAGGGTGCGATTAATGGAACTCACGTAGGGTTGATTTGTTGTTTCGCTTTGGTGATGGAGATTTACGTATTTATTTCGAGTGCATTGTCCTAGTTTTTACGCCTAGAAAATTTAACGGTGTATATCATGTATGCGTCGTATTTACGACCTTGCGTGGGTAATTTTCGGGGTATTTGTTGACGCCAAAATCTTATTAGTCTTTTATGCAAATTTAGGGGCGTGACGACTCTTAAATTAATTAATTGACGAAATGAGATGCAATCCTAATAATTTGCAGTCCCACGTAACCATTTATACGCGTTAACTCAATTTGAGGGATATTAGTCGCATCCTATAATTTTTATTCGCTTTGTTAATTTAGTTTAAATATAGTTGCCTAGTATAATCTTTTCCTTTTGTTATCTTTTATTTTTGTTACCAAATATCTTTTACACTTTTATTTTAGGAATATTAAAGCTTATAAATTCTAGCAACTTGTCTCTGTGGATTTTCGATACCCGGACTTGTCGCTATACTCCCTTAAAAGAGTGTAGTCAATAGTTTAGGTTTTTGTATTAAGGTGATGAACAAAAAATAATGATCGGCATTTTGACACGCGCTACTTTTCACCCTTGATCAGGGAGCGGGTATTTCATTTTTTCTGAGTTCGATCAGCTTGGTATCCCTCGTTGACTGACTGGTAGGGGTTGGGAGCCCATATTTAATGCTTACGGTATTGTCTATCCGGACGTAGTCTCTGATTTCTTTTTTCGTGCCACTCACACTGTAAGAGGGTAGTTTAGATAAGATGGAGCCGTAACCCCTTTTTGAGTATAATAATGATAAGTTAAATAGCAACACTATTGATTAATCACAGGACATACAAACACGACTCAATGAAGATAGACTCCGTTTGAACTTACAAATCTCTCGTGTATAACTGAGAAGGTAGTAATGAACTTAGAAGTAACTTATCTAGAGGGAGAGAGAAGTAAGCACCCTAGATACACCTTGACAGACAACCAAACACACCAACCTCCCTCAAGAATCTCTGTCAAGTATTAAAAACTTCGTAATAAATGACAATGGTGGGTGAGTAAACTCTCTGGTTTGTAATAACTCTCTCTCTCTGATGTATATTATCTCTAGTAAAATAACTTTTGAACTCTCAAAAAGATCATATATCTCTCCCCAGAGGTGGCTGGGGTCTTTAAATAGCCGCCATACCACTCCCGATGCAACTCACTCATCAACGCCTGTGAAAGACATCCTTCATACTTTATGTCACCAACATTAAATTCCTGATTCACTAGTTATCTCCATGTCATATACATTAAATGCCAAGGTATGCCTTTTGCCTAACTACTGTGTGTCAGGGGGCTGTCGCTACAGAGGTGGCTTACCAACCATCTGACAACCCCAAATACCACGGTGGTTTACTCAAGTTGAAATTTGACATTGTCTAGTTGGTTAGTGACATCACCTATAGTAGTTGTGACATTAAGTAAAGGGTTGTTTGGTTCACAACTCAACGCCCGATGGAACTCCAAGCTGCTCCGCCCGAGATTCCACGGTATTTTACCAGGTGTATCTAAGACGGTCAAGACAAGACCCAATGGTGCCTCACTTCTCAATCCTCCAAACCAAGTCCCTCTAAAGTTCCCACGACGAGGTCGTTCGATTGAGCATGAAAGCTCTCCCAGGCCTGCCAAGCCTGGTCTCTCGCGAGTACCGTTCGACCTCACACCAAGTTATTATCATTCTCATTATTTTATTACAACCGTTATAGCTCATAGTCAAGATAAACAAAAATACAATATGACTAACTAACACAGCAAGCTAAAGTATGAGTTGACACGCTAAGCTGCCACGCCAAGCTGCCTCGCTTGAGTTGCATCGCTGAGCTGCCTCGCTTGAGCTGCCACGCTTGAGTTGCCACGCTAGGTTGCCTTAATCCCAAACACTGTTGTTAATGGAGGGATTATCCCTAATCTCAGGATTACCTTCAAGCCCCCTCTACACACACGTCAGCAGGAATTCAGACCTCTATCCATGGCGTCCCTTTCATCATCACTGCCGATCTTATAGCGGAGATGATTCAGATTCCATGCATCCCTGACACTATGTTCCCTATTGTCTTAGATGATGGTCCCTCCTATGAGGATATTCTCCGTCACAACTTCTGGGAGATACCTCAGGGTGGGGCTACTATGTTTCATCGTCAGCTGCATCCTGCCTTTTACATATTTAATAGGTTTTTTTCTTCTTCAATATATCATAGGATTAATCACACCCATAATGGTTTTGATATAGTTTACTTTATGTTTGTCGTATCTCAGGGGTGGGACATTGATCTTCCTATAGTTTTGCTTCAGGTGATGTCTTCTGTTTCCATCACCGGTCACACCCCTATTCATTTTTCTCTTCCATATGGTATTCTTATTACTATGATATGTATATCTACGGGTGTACCCATTTTGGAGGATGACCCGTTTGTCTCTGATGCTTCTGTTATCGATTCTCTCACCTTGACTTGTTCTGAGAGTCATCTGACTAAGGAGGTTAGGGCTCGATTCCCACATACTGAGGGATCTTCTTCTGTTGTTGGATGCACATCCCATCCTAGATGTCTTACTGAGCACATTTCAGTAGATAATACTCAGCATTGCACCCACACTTCTGCACATTATTCGGCGGAGGATTTTGCTTCTCTACAAGCACAGGTGGCTGCTCAGGCCAAGATGTTTGATATGATGATGGCTAGATTTGAGGTAGAGTCCCAGGCCCGTGTTATTCGAGAATCTCAGATGACCGTATATTTTGAGGAGATGTGACGTTGTGAGCAGAGCCGAGGTGTCGGATCTTCTGGAGTGAGACATGATGCTGCTACTTATACCAGTGATGTTGCTGATGATGCTGGTGCTGCTGATGAGTAGCTATTTTTTAGTCATTTTCTACTATTTCATTGTATTTGAGATATTTATTTCATGATGTATCCATTTTAATTCTCAAATATGATGTATTTATACTTGCATGGATGATTTTTATGGACTGTATATCAGTACATTTCTTCTGTTAGGCATGGATGTACATTATTAGTTTATGCAATATTATTTATTCAGTTATGGCATTAGATGTATCCTTTTACTACTATTTTTATATGCTCCAACTATCCTTTTACTACTATCTTTGATATCCACTGTCATAATCTTTCACTTTGCTGATATTGAGACTGCTTATCTAGCCATGGTGATATTGCCATTATTTATTATTGCTAGACGTGTTTGTCTGTCCCACGATTTGTCTATTTCAGGCAAAAAGGGGGAGAGATATGTGATGTAGGAGGAGTATTTATTTATTGATATATTTTTTCGTTCCTCCATACTTCACTTGGGTATCTGTTTATTTGTCTCGTGTATATAGGTATTTTTCAGTGATTAGGATTTTTTTACTACATCACATTCAGACAAATTAGGATTCATGGTTGCCGGTCCTACAATTTTTAGTCTGTGTCATGTATTTTTTATTTTTTTGTTTATGGGATGGGACATAGTTTTTCACCCTGACGACCCGGCTTAACACATTTCATTTTTTTGGTTTTGTCCCGGAATAGCCAAAGTCGGAGATTTGTAGGAACCAATTTCCAATAGAGTCAATTTGTTAGTAATTGGCTTAATTCCGGACAAAACAATTTGAGTCTAGGCTGATTTTTGATCAGTGGTTCCTTAAAGCCTAAGTCATTTTAAGTTGAAGAAAATACGATTAAAACTTTGAATATAATATCATTTCGAGTTTAATTCTTTAAGATTCAGATAGTTCTAGATCACTCAGGTATGGATGCTCAATGGTTTGTGTGATTTAGAATTTTGTTTTAAATGATGGATGATTTAAAATGGGTTTTAAATGTTTTAAATATTTGGAACGAAATTTATAATTTGCGAAAACATACTTTAAATATTTTCGAGTCAAATTATTTTTAGAAATTTTGAGGAATTATTTTAAAAATAAAATCAAGTTTTAGCAGTCGTTCAAATGACATGACGATGTCACTCGAACGACCTATCGCCTCGAATTTTGTGTTTCAGTTCTTTTGGACTCTCCCAACTCAAAAATAAATACAAAACTTAGCCAAAACATTTTTAGAAGGATAGTGTGCAAAAAAGTTCTCAAAGCTTTTTATCATCCAGAGTTTATACAAGATTGAATCTCACAAATCTAAAGCTTGTGATCTTGAACGTGTTTATCAGATTCGTGTTCATCAATCATTATATATCCGACTACTGCGGTCAATGGGGATACTCGAGGGTGTGCCTTGCTGAAGAAGAGAGTTGCGGTTCTGGAGGGTTCTTGCGGGAGTACTTTGCTGATTGAGGTTGCAGACTGTGTGGAGTTTCTGCGGTATATTCATTGCAGATTTCTCTATGTATTTGTAAGTTGTGATTTGCAATATATAGTGAAATAAAGGTTTTTACCCGAAAGGTTTTTTTCCTGAAACTGTTTCTTTTACCTACATGTTTTATTTATTTAATGTTTTAAATCACTTAGATGCATGTTAATAGGTTTAATTAACTTGATTCTCATATTTGATGCCTAATAAAATTTAAAAAATTTGGAAAAAGTTATCTTTACCTAAAGCACACAAAATGCATTCTCACTTTCCATGCCTTTGAAAAGAGTATCGGAGGAAGGAGGTCTCGGCCTAGCCGAGATTGTAGAAGCCCCACTCTTTGCTGGAGGCCGAGACGAGTCAGGATGGTCGTATACAACCAACACACCCATCTTAGGTTGAGGTTATTGTTTTATAATACTGGTGTCATATGAGGCCGACACCTATGTTGATGTAGATAGGGTTGGTCTCTTTTATGATATGAAATAAGGGAGCCTGGTAGATTGCTTGGGTGTCATCCAGACGAGTCCACTGTGGGACGGGACCACCTATGTAAGCTATGATGATAGTACTGGTCCCTTCTAAGGGATGAGTCTGTAGTGGTATTCTTTTTGGGTGTCATCTAAACGAGATCATACTTATGTATATCAATATATATATTTTATTCATCTCACATTATTTGCATTATCTGCATTCATATATATAACTATTTCATACATTCCATTTTCTCCTTAACATAAACAATTGAAATCTTAAAAATATAATCGATTGGCTCGGTGGTGATGATGTAGTCATTATGCTTTTCATAGTCAGTGAAGCTTAGACACTGGTCGTACAACCGACAATGGAATAGAAGAAGAGGTCGGTGTGCGTGCATTCATGTGGCTTGAAAATATGGATTATATGGGGAGAGGGGGTTTACGAGGATAGAAAACGGTGAGATAAAATTCAATTAAAAGATTAGGTTGGAAAAAAGGTAAATCATTGGTGTAGATGAAGATGAGATAGATAGAAAGAGAGGCAAATTTGATTTGATTTTACCGCTTAATTATTATCGCTGGTCGAGATGGAAAGGGTCGGTGTAGAGGAAGGGACAATGGAATCGATATGATCTTTTGTGGGATATGTGTGTGGGGTTGGGGGGGGGGGGGGGTAAATCGCAAGCTGAATCAAGAGGGGTAAAATACATGCTTAGTGAAGAAGGATATCAACATTGATTGGGTTCCCCGTGGCAAATGACAGGGTATAGCATCCAATTTGTAGCTTTTGTTTTTAAAGTTAGTTATATGGGATATCAATATTAATTGGGTTGCCACGTGGTAAATGACAAGATGCAACATCCAATTTGTAACTTCTGCTCAAAGAAATAGTAAAGAATGATACATTTTTATGCTTTTTGAATATATAATAATAAAATAATGGGATTATATATTATGTCATACTTTATTAATGTTTGGAAAGAGATAAATCCTAACATGTGTCTTTCATTCCATTAAATGTCATGGAAGTGTTTTACCAACGTAATATAAGGGCCTTCACAATGATTTAATTTATTCAATGTTGACTACAAAATTATAAAAGACAATTGATATTGTGTATTTTTTATTTCAAGTTTGTTACTATTAATTTTTAGTAATATGCTAGGGAATGGTTAAATGCACTTACTAATGCACCTTATATAGTGTCATCAAAAGTTTTAAAGTGTCATAAAAGATCATAAAAATATCACTGTATATATAATTTTATATTGCTAGAGTACTCATTTAATGTGTATTTAACCACACCCATATTATATTGTATGTTTTTTTTTTAAAATTAGTCTTCCTGTTATGCAAATTTGTAATGTTAGTGCTTAAAATATTATTTTTTCATTAGTGTTAGCCATTATATCGCCCGAGTTTAAAACTAGTCATAAGTACAAGACATTTTACATATTAAAATTTTAAAAAGCCTATGCTATTCATTGGATAATGGAAAATTATGTATTTATGATATTATCTAACCATCATGAGCCATAACTCGGACTAATGGGTCGTGTTGGGCCTGATTCAATAGGACACGACTTAATCTTACCCAACATGAAGACGACACGACACTTTTCTCCCCATCATGAACATGATTCATTAAAAACACGACACGAATAACATGTTAAATAAATATAATGTCAACTGAGCATGATTCAATACGACCTTACACAATAACTTGATTATATATATTATTCCATATTATATGAAATACAGTGATTATAAATGCGTGGTAAGTGGGTTGTTTATTACCATGTTGGAATTAAGCCAAAATGGACCGATTTTGAATAAATTTCATGTTAAAATTATGGCACGAACACAACCTGACTCTATGTTGGACCAAAATATCTTGACATAATTGTGACATACCGTATTAATTTGAAATTAGGTTGTGCCATGTTTTCGTGTCATGCGATAAATCTCTCGCATTAGCCATAAAGAGAAAAGTATAAGCACCAAATCTATTAGGGTCCGTTTGATTGGCATGACAAAATTTGTCAAGGCAAATTTTGCTGTGGCAAAGATAATTTCGTGCTGTTTGATAGGTTTATTTGCACGCTGCCAAAACTGTATTTGTCATTTATGTGTGTTTGATATGCATAGTTTGCCTAGTGAAAGACACTTAATTGCCTACTCATGTTGTTTGATAGCCAAAATTTATCCTAGTAAATACAAACTTACTCATATAATGTTGGCAAATTCTTGTCATTTTTACCCATTTGCGTAATAACCAATAAAAAATTTGGACTAAATGTATATTAAAAAAATATTTGATGGACTTATAATAATAAAAAAACACTTTTAACATAACTTTATAACTTCCAGCTTTTTAAGATAAAAGATAAATCTAGCAATTTAAAAAAAAAAACGTCCAGCTTTTTTTTTTCTTAATTAAAATAACTTTCAGTTTAAAAAAAAATGAAAACATTTTTTTATAACTTTTTTACAAGGTCCAACTTTTTGTTTATAAACGTACAACTTTTTTTTTACAACATCAACTTTTTATAACTTTTTTACAACGTCCAATAAAAGAATATTTATTTTTATTTAAAAAAAGATAACTGAAACATTTTTTTTTATCTTTTTACAAAACAGATTTTTGTACCGCTTTAAAAAAAATGTTATAAACAATGTTAAACTTTTCATCTAAAATAAAAGTAAAGTCCATTTTTTTTTAAAATAACGAAAATAGTTTTTATAAAAATGATGAAAACAGTTTTGTAACGAAAACAATTTTATAAACAGTTTAAAAACATTGTATTTTGTTATAAAAAATAAATATTTTAGAAAATCTTATTTTATAAAAATGTCCACTTTGTCTTAATAAAATATACATTTTTTTAATAGATAATTAAGGTAAAGGTCATGTTCCTTCCTATATTTGGATTTTTAGGACAATGCTTTTCAAGTTTATAAATCTAGTCCCTGTGGTACAATAGCATTTATAAATCTAGTCCCTGTGGTACAATAACATTTATTTTTTTAGTCCGCGCGAGCGGCACTATTTTTCACCATTTTACATGGAATTTTTTGTAGAGGGACTAAATTTATAAAATTATATGGAGTGTCCTATTTTTATACACTTTGACCATTATAAGGACCTTTTTCCAAAATCCCCTTTTTTTAATACAAAATATCAGTTTTTCATTTATAGCTTTTTTATTAAATAATATACAATTTTAGGCAAGTGCCATGACAAATATTTCCCACCAAAGGAGCAAAGCAAATTTTCTCCACAATTTTAGGCAAATAGAGGTCATGTAATCTTTTTTGGGCAAAATTTGTCATGAACAAAAATGCCTATCAAACATTTGCCATGACAAATTTTATATATCAAACGGACCTTATAATCTATTAGAAAGCCAAACCCAATGCTGAATAGCTATGATAAGGCCCAATTGATAGAAAAAGGTTGGGCCTGTGAAAAACCTCCGCCAAAGTCCAAACTCATCAAATAAACCCTAAGCATTACTACTCCCACTAGGGTTTCATTTCATATAACCTCGTTTCATCTTTGGCTGAAAATTCAAAACCTCCAAACAAGCAGCCATGGTCAGTTGACACTCACTTCTAAATCCTTAGTCTGTGTTTTCCATTTTGATAATTTCGATAATCAATACGAACACACGCATCTATATTCTGATATCAAATATTTGTATGTAAAATGTCGAGTCTTTTAATCTTGTGTTATGCTGATGAAATTTCAGGTGAAGTATTCGAGGGAACCGGACAACGCCACCAAGTGTAAGTTCTGTCATTTCTTAAACTAGTGTGCATTCTGATCTATGTTTTATTCATTTATATATGATTACAATATGATTTTGTGTTGATATTCGGTATATTTCAGCTTGCAAAGCCAGAGGCTCTGATCTCAGATGCCATTTTAAGGTATGTTGATGTTGATTTCTGCTTTTAAATGTACATTTCCCAAATAGTGGACCATGTGATGTAATCTTGAAGATAATTTTCATTGTATTGTTAGTCACAGAAGAGTTTGAAATATATGTGTATGTGATTGATTCAGAAAACATGGTCAAACGGCTGTATATACAGTTTTTATTTAGCGGGATAATACTGTTTTGGTGAGGCAGCTACTCAAAATTTATCCTATAGGAATGTAATACAAGTGGTTTCTGATTTCCCTTAAAAAATTGAGCGTCCCTCAATGTCTGGATCTGATTTGAATTCAATTACATATAGCTGATGTTCCCTTGAAAGGGAAAAAAGATAAGTTGTGCAGTTTTGTTTGATTTTCTGTTCAACCTTGATTAGTTTTGAATCTCCCGGTTGTGTGTTACTGTAAGAAGTTGCATTAAAGTTGCATTGATATTAGTCATTGTATGATCCATGACCGATGGTTACCCTGAACAAGGATGGTTTTACTAGACCACTAGTTTTGCATAACTCACTGTGATATTATAATTTCAAAGATAGTTTCGAAACTATCCTTTTCTCTTTCTTCAATCAGGGCCATATATCTTAGTTTAACAATGTTGCACCACCGAATTAATACATTTGAACTATGTCTGATTCTGCAATTTATCAAGTTCTTTAGATGGTGGCTTGCTTTTGTCATTTTCCAAATCATCAATTATCATGCTTAATATGTTTTAGCGTGCGCATTTGAGGGTCTAAACGTACCATTGTAGATTAGTTAAGTGAACTAAGAGGCTCAGATGCCTTGTAGTTAAATCTTAGATTATATAACTACAACTCATGTGAGGGTCATGATTCCACCAATTGGACCCACATTTTACGTGCCTGTTGCTTGTTTACCTTCCATGTTGAGACTTTTTCCTCTAAGGTCATAATATTTTGTTTTCTTTTGTTTATTTTTTTCCTCTTGCTCAATGTTTTTGTCATCTACTGATAGAATACAAGAGAGACAGCCCATGCTATTAGGAAGTTACCTTTGATCAAGGCTAAAAGGTATTTGGAGGATGTTCTTGTCCATAAACAAGCCATTCCATTCACACGCTTCTGTCGTGGAGTAGGACGAACTGCTCAGGCAAAGAACCGCCATTCAAATGGTCAAGGGCGTTGGCCTGCTAAATCTGCTAAATTTATTCTTGACTTACTCAAGAATGCTGAGAGTAACGCAGAAGTATGTATTGCCTTTTTCTGTTTTCTATTGTTCTTTATTATATAGTTCTCTCTCTCCATACTAAGACACGTGCTTGCTGTTTTCACTTGTTCTATAGCTGAAGGGCTTGGATGTGGATTCTCTTCACATATCTCACATCCAGGTAAACCAAGCTCAGAAGCAGAGACGTCGCACATACCGTGCCCATGGAAGAATCAACCGTGAGTTCTTTCAATCCATGTAGTGTTTTTCCTCGATTTAAGCTGTGTTTGGTTTAATTCTCTGAATTAGCTATGCTTATCAAAACAATTAATTTTGTACAAAACCAAAAAATATTCTCTCTTGGGTATCCATTTCTTAGATCTCAGGTCAGGAGGAGTTTGTTTGAAAATTAATCACCTTGAAGCCTCTGATTGTCATTTGATCATCTTTTATCCTCCACCCAATTGCACTATAATCAAATTATCCGGCTAACCAGCTGAAGTAGGAGAGAGTGATTCTTATTATTTATCTAGGATTATTGAATTCTTTATTTATCTAGGACTATTGAATTGTGAATCTATTTTATTTTCACTATAAATAAGGTCCTTGGCCACTCATTATATCCATTTAATATTAATGCGAGTTTGGTAGATATTTAGTGGTCACATCACAGTTTCAAGAATTGGTTCAATCTCTTAACTCACATGGCAATTCCATCTCTTTTAGTTTTAACAGCTATTAAAGCAAGCATAATTTGAACAAATTTTAGAGTACACATTTCGTTGGCCAGTTTGATTAATGACATGGTATATTTCTTGCCTTTGTAGCTTACATGTCATCTCCCTGCCACATCGAACTAATTTTGTCTGAGAAAGAAGAACCAGTCAAGAAAGAGGTAACTGCTTTCTTTCCTATTTGTTTGAAGTCTTTTGCTGTTGATGACTTTAAATCTCCATCTCCATATATCATTTGGCATTGCTGCTTAATGTTATTTATCGGTTTTGCAGCCTGAGACTCAGTTGGCTCCTAGGAAGACGAAGAAGGATCAAGCTTTACGCAGTGGTGCTTCCTCTTAAACGACAGTGTCGTAATCTAATTTCTGAAAGTGCGAGGATTTTCCTTTTTTTGGCTGTATTGTTGCGAGAACATTTTTACGTTTCTGTTTTAGAGTCATTGGAATGTTTTTTCATGAGATTCTTATATTACTATGTTTGCGGAGTTCTGTAATTCAGGTGAAACTCAACCAGTTAATTATTAAGTAGTTTATCTTTGCTCAAGTGTGGATGGTTTAGTTTCGATTTTGCTTTGCGGTTTCTATGTGATGTGTATTGCATTGGTGCAACTGAATCAAAAGATATGCCAGCCAAGCCAAACCTCTTGGATTCCTTCCATGTATTCTCAAAGCCAGCTTTTCTAACGGAGTTTTCCAATGAAGAAAGCCAGTACTAGAATAACCTCTCGGAAATCTGGTCCGTTGTCTGATTTTGAATAATGTCGTTGGGTTTCTGAAATATCCAGTTACTCATTTTCAAAAAAAAATCTATTCGGGCAGGATGTCATTTGAAAATTTCGAATTTGACCAGATTTTCCCATTATTATGATGTTCTGATTTCATCGAGTTTTTCCTGAATTTTCCATTGTAAATTTTCTGGTTTTCGATTTGGATGAAATTCTGATTTCTGTGACAAATCCTAATTTCCAAAATTCAAAGTTTTCTTGTAGCGCATAGCTTATCGAAGATAGACTTGAGGTTGGGATACCATTAGTTACGTATCAAAGAGTGGGACGTGTCAAAAGACTGCCTTCTTAACGAGAGATGGATCCTACGAGTTTAGGGTTTGCCATTTGGGCTAACCAACGCACCGACCGTGTTTATGGTCTTGATGAATTGGGTGTTCAGAGAGTTCTTATATGAGTTTGTTATTGTCTTCATAGGTGAAATCCTGATTTATTCTCAGACTGAGGAGCATGTTGAGCATTTGAGGAAGGTTTTGCAGACACTACGTGAGCACAAGTTGTATGCGAAATATGAGAAGTGTGGGTTCTGGCTGAGAGAGGTTCAGTTTTTGGGGCACATTGTTTCTAAAAGAGGGATATTCGTTGATTCGGGGAAGGTGTGAGCGGTGATGGAGTGGGGGCAACGCACGACACCGACAGAGATATGTAGTTTCTTGGGGCTAGTCGGATACTACAGGTAATTTATTCGGGGATTCTCGAAGATAGTGGGTCTGTTGACTAATTTGACTCGCCAAGGGGTGACATTTATCTCGGATGACGCATGCTTGTTGGCTTTTGATGAGCTCAAGGACAAGCTAACTTCAGCGCCAGTTCTAGCACTGCCTAGGCTGGGAGTGGAATACCTGGTGTATAGTGATGCATCCTTACTAGGACGTGGGGGTGTGCTTTAGCAGGAGGATAAGGCTATAACTTATGCTTCCCATAAGCTTAAGCCTCACGAGATGAATTACCCCACCCAGGGGCGGACCTAAGTGGTCCCGAAGGTGGGCGGCCTCCCACCTAGGTTTTTCAGAATTTTTTCCCGAGTATAATGTGTTTTTTTGGACTTATGTGTAATATTGAACAATAAAAGGTGTAATGTTTTTGGGGCAAACATGAAAATAACCCTTTTCTTATTTTCTACAAATACACAACCAACACACGCGTTTTATTTTTAACCCTAACAGCCGTCCTATCTAGACCTGTCAATGGGTCGTGTCGAGCCGTGTTCGTGTCGTTTTTTATCGTGTTCGGGTCTTATTGGATTCGTGTCTAAACGGGTGACTTTTTATCGTGTGAAAAAATCATACCCAAACCCGACCCATTATGTTATCGTTTCGTGTCGTGTTCACTCGTTAATACCCATTAAGATAATGAATTATTTTTAATTGTATACAAGTTGACATATTATCTCATTTTTTAATCCAAATAGACCCATTAATTCATTGACATTACTAAATCTCTTATTTAGTAAAATTCATTATGATTAAATTAACATTATGCTACATAAATTATCTATAAGTTCCAAAAAAATATCTCATTTACTTAAATTAATCGCTCATAACGGGTTTTATCGGGTATTAACGGGTGAAGGGGGTCAACCCTAGCCCGACCCGTTAACTATCGTGTCTTATCGGGTTGGCACCGATATGACCCGAACCCATTAAGGGTCAACCCATTAACTTATAACTTCGTGTCGGTTCGTGTCGTGTTATCGTGTCGTGTCTCATTTTGCCAGGTCTAGTCCTATCCCTCTTTCTTCTCTTACCCCGTCCTCTTCTTTCTCCTCTCCAGCGGCGCAGCCTCCTGCCGCCCTGCGTCTCCCTCTAGCCTCTTGTCGCCCTGCGTCTCCCTCCACTCCAGCCTCTGCTGTACAGGAGGCTGCTCCTGCGTCTCCCTCTAGCCTTCTGTTGTTGTTCTTGACCAGTGACCTGTGTGTGTGTTCAGCTGCTCCTCCAAGCATTCATCCACTTCGGCCTCAAGAAGCAAACAGATAATTTTTTTACATTGTTGAAGTTATTATTTTTCTTACATTCTTGAGTTGAGTTCTTCTTGGCATTATTAATTTACTGTAAAAACATTGAAAAAATATCGTTTATTGTAAAAATTAATTTATTGAAAAAACTAATTTTTGACATTGTTAGTTTAATCTAAAAATTAGATTGTTGAAATTAGTTTATTGTAAAAACATTATTAGTTTATTGTGAAAACATTGAAAAAAATTAGTTTGTTTTAAAAATTAGTTTATTGAAAAAAATAATTTTTGACATTATTAGTTTACTGTAAAAATTAGATTGTTGAAATTAGTTTATTGTCAAAACATTGTTAGTTTATTGAAAAAAATTAGTTCATTGTAAAAACATTGTTAAATTAGTTTGTTGCATTTTATGAAATATAGGTCAATATGTTGAAATATTTTAAAAAGACACGCAGAGGAGGCAAGATAAGTCAAAGGTAAAAAGACACGCGGAGAACTGCATTTTATGATTGTTTATATATGGTATTCTTGATAATACGCAGGTTCTATAAATTGTGATTTTTTAATATTATTTGATTTAATTAAATATTATTTTATTTTTCGCCCACCCGTCACAAAATCCTGGGTCCTCCACTGACCCCACCCACGACTTGGAGTTAGTGGCAGTCGTGTTTGCACTTCGGATATGAAGACATTATCTCTTGGGGGAGAAATTTCACCAATTCACAGATCACAAGTCACTGTAGTACCTGTTCACGCAGCGGGATTTGAATATGCATCAGCGGAGGTGGCTTGAATTTGTGAAGGACTATGAGTTCGACATCCAATATCACTCTGGGAAGGCTAACGTGGTAGCCAACGCATTGAGCCATAGGCCAGTAGGGGAGGTGGATGAGGTGTGGATGGCAAAATGAAAGGAGCTGGGACATCAGGATGCGGTTGATCGCTAATTCATGTCAGTGATGACAGTTACACCCGAGATTGTTACTAGGGTGATACAGGATCAGGCAACAGACTCATTCTGTCAGGATCAGATTGTACAGATTCTAGCCGGGGGAGCAGAGTCGTATTCTGTGAGTTTAGATAGGGGCTTATGCTTCAATGACAGACTAGTACTTCCAGAGGGGGAGGATTTATAACATGCGGTGATGGTGGAGTCGCACGGTTCACGATTTGCACTACATCCCGGAGGGGATAAGATACACCAGGATATGAGGTGATAATACTCGTGGAGTGGAATGAAGAAGGACATCGCTGAGTTTGTTTCAAAATGTGCCACTCGTCAGCTGGTAAAAGTGGACCACCAGAGATCGCCAGGACTCTTACAGCCATTAGAGATTCCTATGTGGAAATGGGAGAGCATTTCCATAGATTTCATCACAGGGTTGCCTACATCGCAGAGGGGTCATAATTCCATATGAGTGATTGGGGATCGGCTGACCAAGGTATCTCATTTTCTACCAGTTCGGATCGATTATACTACAGGGCAGTACACTCAGATCTTCATTTTCAAGATAGTGAGACTCCACGGGGTGCCCCTTAATAATGTGTCCGACCGGGACAAGATTTTTGTGTCCAGATTTTGGGAGAGCTTCCCGGAGTCAATGGGTACAAAGTTAAGATTGAGTTCGGCCTATCATATGCAGACTGATGGAAAAACCGAGCGGACGAATTAGATATTGGAGGATATGTTGCGAATGTACATCCTTGATTTTGGCGGGGGTTAGGAGAAATATCTTCCACTGGTAGAGTTTGCTTATAATAAATCCTACCAGTTTACTATTGGCATGGCTCCATTCGAGGCGTTATACGGTAGGCCTTGTCGGTCTCCAGCATGTTGGATAGATGTGGGGAACAACAAGCTACTTGGGCCAGAGGCGATTCAGAATACCTCGGCCAGAATGGAGATGATTCGGAGCCATTACTACACTAAATTTGCTGAATTGTCACGGTCATTGACCTTGACAAGTTGGACTTGCCAAGGTCAATGACCGTGACAATTCTGGGGGTGATAACTATTATTGTCACGGACGTGTCACGGTTATTGACCGTGACAAGTTCATTACATTTTTCAAGGACGTGTCACGGTCTATGACCGTGATAAGTTTTGTCACGATTTATGACCGTGACAATTCTGGGCAGAATTGAAAAAAAATATGCTGGGCAGTATGGCCACTGCCACTACCCAGCAGTATATTTGTACCTGTTATAGCAACGTTGTACCTGTTCAAACATCATATATCCAAATAAAATAGAGATAATGCAAATATACATTCAAAACAATATGGATCACGATATAATTCAAATAGAATTCAAATGTAACAACTTAAAACAATTCAATTCAAATAATGTCACTACATGTCTGGGGTATGGTTAGCTCTGAGGAGGTGAGTAGTCCACACGATATACGAATTGACACACCCAACAATATACCTCGTGCCGCATTATTTGTGCAACCACAAGGGGGTGTTCTCTTTCCCGAGTATCACATGCGTGATGAGCACCTTGGACTCGATGTTTTGAAGCGAAAGTCCATGAGCTGGCATACCCTGGACGGTATTCGGGTCCCTCAACCCCGCCCTATCCACTGTCCATCAAATATGTCCAGTAAAAACACGCTCGGCCAACCAAGTGTCGATATCGGTCGGTCGAAGGGAGCCAAATAAGGGAGTGGATCATTAAAGTCCGCACGTGTCGGCGATGAAGCAGCGAGGTCCACATCCTCGTCATCCTGCACCTCCTCCTCCACCACCTTCTCGTTCCCTTTCCCCTTACAATTTTCTCCCAACGAATGCTTCATGAATGAAAACATATCTTGGATCGTCGCCTCCAAACGGGACAGCTTCTCGTCATGTGAGTCCACCGTTCGAGCCAACCCGGTGTCGCTCGTCTCCAATCCGATGATCCTAGATTTGGCCACCCGCGAGCTCACCCCCTTCTCCTCCCCTTGCAATCTGCGCCAACCACTTGGCTGAGTGCGTCTATGGACAAAGATGCCTTGTCGGCATCAGGCTGCAACTCATGCACTTCTTTAAGCTTTGCTTGAAACGACAAAAAGCACATGATTAGTAAAATAAGTAAATAAAAAAATTATAACGTAATTAACAAAAAGTAAACTGCCGGATTACTTAATATCTTGGCCATGACGCTCGGGGACACCTTCTTATCCTTCCCCTTCTTCATCTGAATAGCCACATAAGTATCGAGCCTATGTGGCTTACCCCTAGGGCAACTCCCTGTCCCCTGAAATAAAATAAAGCAAAATTAGTATCGGCCCCGCAAAGTAAAATAATGCAAAATAATATATTTATGTAGTTATAAAAAAATTAAATCTTACCATCATCCTATGCTCCACCTCGGTGTAAGACGTCCGGCCGGAGTAGTGCACATCCGTCTTTTTTGCCCAATTTTCCCTCCCCGATTGGCGAGATGCCAATTATCTCTCCCCGATCTCATTATCAATGAAATTTTGCCATTGTGCCAATGAGATCGGCTCCTTCGGCGGGACGGATTCACGCATTCGGATAATGGACTCTCGGGTCTTCCCAAAGTACCGAGTCCGTATATTTTTCATCCACGTCTTGTGTTGTTCCCTTAACCGCTCCAAGACGGAATCATGTAGGTTTGGATCCAGGCTGAATTGTTCCTGTACAATGTTAGTTGTGAATAAATATAAATATAAATATAAATATAAGTATAAATATAAAATGAAATTGAAATTGAAATTGAAATTTAAATCGAAATATTCATATAAATATAAATACATTACCTGTAGTGCCACCCAAATAGATAACTTGAGCTCATTTGGCACCTCCCTCCAACTAGTGTACCCCGGGCCGATGATCGTCTTTACCAGCTCGAGGGATCTCACTAATAGCCCCGTTTTGTTCTCGATGGACATCCCCAATTTGCCATATTTGGGAAGCCTAGGGGCCAAGGAGCCCTCGTCGCCTCCGCTACCACCGAGCCCAGACGACATCTAGGCCCAATGGGAAAATATTTCAACACTTTTTGAGGCACTTTGAGCTTTTGCCTTGCTTACCAGTAGATTGGACATATTCAGGTTCATCGCATACTGGACGACGATCGAGATTTTCATACTCCTTTCGATATAGTATGCAGTCATACACGCAAGCATGAATCGATTTATACTTCATTTTCAAACCTTTCAAACTATTCTTCATAACAGGATAGCTATTTGGAAGCGTATTCTCCTTAAGTAGTAAGCCCTTCACCCATTTCAGAATTCCTATCACGCTATTGCCAGACAAACCGTACTGCGTCTTCAAATTGTGGAAACAACCAATGGCATGTAAAGTTATTTGATCTTTCTCATAGGTAGAGTATAATGGTTGGGTCACCTTAAATTTTAAACTTTGGTAGTCATCGTCGAGGTTTATCATGATATCTTCACGAGCACTTGAACGTTGTACATCATCTGTAACCTTATTCTCCTCTGCTTCATAAACTCCGTACGCATCACCAACTAAATCCTCTAACATATTATGATCTACATCGCCCCCTTCTACATCTTTCCTACTTGTTGAAGATTGCTGTAAAGGTTGTTCGGGGACAAACGGAACTTTCAATTCACCGTGAAAACTCCAAAATCGATAATTATCTTGCATACCCGATCTTAACAAATATAGTTCAAATGTTTTCCACTCAAACACCTTACCATTCTTACACCTAGCACACGGACACGGAAACTCTTCATCATTATGATATCTCTTTGCATATTTCAAAAATTCATTAGCACCTCTGTGAGACACATCCCTCATTTTATTTGTCTCACCCATCCAGTCTTTGTATTTCGGATATCCCATCACAGCTACCACACCTAATCACCTATTAAAGGTAAGAAGCGTATATTCATGGATTAGTATAAACAAAACTTAGATTTATAGTATGTTTCATTTAATTATGTCTTATTTATATTCGATTTTTAAATTTCAATTTCAAATTCAATTTATAATAGAAATTCCTATTTCCTCCATCTTCTCTAAAGGGTGAGTGGTCCTGTCCCATTCAAGATCGCATATTTCTATAATATACTTAACAACTCATGCACATTGTTACAATTTGAGAAAAATTCGGCAGCATATCCCCGTAGTTCTCCAAGTACACGATGTAGATTGACAAGTGTGAGTGTTATTTCAATTGATCAATTGAAATAACAGTCACACTTGTCAATCTAGTATGTACCTAGAGAACATTGAGATACGACTGCAGAACTTCCTCTAAAAGTAACGACTTTAAGCCACTAAGAATATTATTATACAAAAATTATGTAGCCCCAAACTGTCCAAACGGGACAATTCTAGAGATCTCATTACAGGGGTAATGACTCTCGGACGGGTCTAAGTGCTATTGAATGCGTACGCATAAGAACTAGAAGGCTAGTATCTATGCGCACTATATGTAATTTCAAGTATGTTTCATTTAATTATCATACTATATATATATATATATATATATATATATATATATATATATATATATATATATATATATATATATATATATATATATTGTTCGTTATACAAAGTAATTTTCAAAAAAAGTTGAAAAATCCCACCCCCATATGGACAATAATCCAGTGGTCATGCCACTTTTAAAATTAACCAACCCAACATCGATCCACTATAATCCAACCGCAATGGCAACAACAAATGTGTATCCCGCACTCCTTATAATTCATCTACCCAATTAATTCTTGGGACATATACCAAATAGTCCCTCGGACATTTTTTAATATCCATTTAGTCCAAACTTTTTTATTTTGCCTCAAAAAGTCCTTTGCCACATATTTTGGAGAGGGAGTGCCGCTGGCGCGGACCTCTAAAAATAAGAGGATATTGAGTGTTTGAGGGACTAAATGGGTTAAACTAAAAATATGTGTCCTTTTTAAAAAATATATATTTATAGTAGGGACTATTTAATAATTGACCCTTAATTCTTTTCATCAATTAAACTAACAATTAAAGTATACAATTATTAATTTACTAATTTACAATGAGGGGCAATCCTACTTGCATGTGAAAGGGGCACTAATTTTTAATTTACAAAACAAATTAGCAACCAATCAATATTAAATCAATCAATTCTTTTACAAGGGGCACTACAATATGAGGGGCAATATCTAATAAACCAATAAAAATTTAATTAAAACACACACACACACGCACATATACACACACAGCGCCCCCCCCCCCCCCCCGCTGCCGCTGCCCACCACATGCACACACACACATATATACACATGCACATATACACACACACGCACATATACACACACATGTATATAAACACACACACACATGCACATACACCCCCCTCCCCTCCCCCCATCCCTACCCCTTACCCCCCATACACACATGCACATTTACACACACATATATACACACACGCACATATACATAAATGGAGGAGAAATAGAGAGAGAAAACATACCAAAGTTATATATATAGAGAGTGAGCAGTCACTAGAGAGAGAGAAATGGAGGGAATAGAATCGGTGGGAAAAAAAGAGGGAGGGTTTTTTACTGACAGAATTGTCATGGACATGTCACGGTCATTGATCGTGAAAACTTTACGGTATTATCACGATCATTGACTGTGATAAGTCCGTGACAACTGTACTTGTCACGATCAATGACTGTGATAAAAAATGCGTATTTTTCGTCACGGTCATTGACCGTGAGTAGGCTAGCCACTTAAAGGGTGCCAATTTGGCCATTTTGGTGTAGTGCATAGTCGGGTAGCTCAGGATAGATAGAAGAGCTACGCCGATGCCAAGAGATTCTCCAGGGAGTTCAGTGTGGGGGACCAGGTGTTGTTACGAGTATCTCCTATGAAGGGGATAATGAGATTTGGGAAGAAAGGGAAGTTGGTGCCGAGGTACGTAGAGCCATTCCCTATTATTGAGGGGATTGGGCTAGTGGCTTACACACTTGGGTTACCAGAGCACTTGCATAGGATTTATGACGTGTTCCATATTTCTTCATTGAGGAGATATCTTTGGGATGAGTTAGCCCACACTCACATTGCTTTAGAGGATATTAATCTACAGTCCGAGAGTTCCAACGAGGAGTGGCCAGTTTCTATCCTAGATCGCAGCGAGAGGAAACTGAGGTCAAAGGTAGTTCCGTTAGTACGCGTTCAGTGGCGGCATCATAATGTCGAGGAGTTTACCTGGGAGTGCAAGGATGAGATGCGCGACAAATATTCAGAGTTATTCTTACCAGGTATATCTTTATTTTTTGAAATTTTGGGACGAAATTTCGTTATTAGGGGGGAAGTACGTAACACCTCGTATTTTTTAATGATTTTAATTATGGGATTAATTGCCTTGAAAGAGGGAAATTTATTTATAATTAATTCAAATTTAATTAAATAATTACTAGCACGACGAGAGTTAGTATTTCTTGATATGAATTATGTTGAATATTACTTAGTGAGTAACGTAATATGTAATTATGAATAAATTGTCACGAGCGAATAATATGACATTCATGGTAATTAAGTCGGGACGCGCTTGTCAGTCGTGTCAGAACTAAATTTAATGGAATAAAAGTATTTTATTTATAAGTCACCCATATGGTCATTTCGAGTGTGCCAAAGTGTCCAGAATGGTCGAGATAGGCAGAAAAGTTTATCCGGGGGTTTAATTTGGGTCCTCGGACATTTTTAAGCCAAACTGGCACCCCAGGAGGGTAGTTTAGACAATTTTATTTTTGGGCTAACCAAACCCACGAAATTCCTAAGCCTATATCAGCAGCTAGGATTAGGCTTCGTAGAGATATCAAACACAAAATCTTGTGAGACCATTGGAGGAGAAAAGTGAAGAGTTTTTTTAAGGCTTGAACCATTGTTGGAACACCGTTTGCACCACCATAACCGCCAATGTATAGATCGAAGAGAGAGAATTGACCCCATAACTTTCATCGCCAACGAACCAGTGATACATAAGTTAAGTAATTATATTGCTAAAATTTACGATAGATATATGATCCATGTTAGAATAGGGTAACATCTATATGAAAATCCCATGTTTTGGAAGGTTTTTGATAGTGTAAATCATGATTCTTGGGTTAAAATTGAAATGGAATAGGTTCGTTTATGCATGTATAATTAAATCCACGTTATCATAAGAAAATTGGTTGAAGGAATCTGGTATTTACAGATTTTATTGATGATAAAGTCAAAACTACGGTTTTTGAGACAAAATATGAAATTTAGGTGAATTTATGCATGTTGATGATGTTTAAAAGATTTGGATATGTTAGGATTTGCCCATATATGTTAGTATAAGATCTGTGTTACATGAATATCAATTTGGAGATGTTTAAATACGATTTTGGTGGTTCAAAATTAAAAAACCTGTAACTGTTAAGGAAAATCTGGGCAAAATAACTGATCGATTGATCGATCGTCTCAAGAATGTTGACCGATTGACTGATCGATCGATCGGCCCATTCCTTCGATCGATCGACTCTCCTGGAAAGTGTTATTTGTTTCCTTTTTAATATTTGATTAAATCCCAACTTTTAAAAATCTTTGGTGTTGATTAATTGAACATAATGAGACTTAGGGAGGGCAGTAGGATATACTTGAGACTCGAAAAATGTCATTTTGTATGGGATTGAATAGGGAAATTACGAGTGTTAATAGAATGAGTTACGATTGGAAATTATATAAATTGGGGTTTAAATCGGATAAATGAATATTCAAGGTCAGTCCTAGTAGTGGGGGTACATTATGGATACTGAAATAACCCAAGGAATAAATGGAAACTTAGTAAGCTTTTTGGGATAGGGAAGGGTGCTTGAAGGTATGCGAAGAGAGTTACCGCGTTAAATAAAATATTACGTAGGATATTCGAGATATAAATATACTACGTAGGAGACTCGAAAATTGGGACATGCGTATACCTGTATGGAATTTATATATACTTAGGTTGTGTGATTACCTATCGTATGGGTTATTATGTGTAATGCATTATACCGCACTACTTGCTATCACAGAGGTTTCCACACTAGGACAGTCTTATTCTGATGAACCCATCGGGGGAATATGGACTTGTACCTCAAAACCATAGAACCTTGGTGCAGCCTATCTGTGAATGATTGTGCATACGGTCGCATGGGTGAGTGGGTATGTGCGTCTCCCTTGTGACTTAGAACTATGCTTCGCCTCTATTATGTGTGACTTGTGTTTTTATATGGTTCTACGGTGATTATGAACCTATAGTCCTTCATGTAGTATGTTATATACTGGAATTTAATAGCAGAGTATGCATGCACCATAACTTAGTCTCGGGATGCCTTATGAGTATATATATTATGATAGTGATGTATATATATACATCTGTGATTATTCTACTGTGCTGCTTAGTAGATAAGAAAGTGTACGATTTATAAAATATGTTATAATTGTGGGAACTTATATGAGTAAAGAATAACTTGAATTGATTAATAAATATTGAAAATGCAAGAATGTATTATTCGGGTAATACAGGTGGGCATAATGACTTAGGAATCATAGTGAGAGACTTGATTCAAAGTATTTAGGTGATATAGTATAACTAGTATGGGTTAGGAGAATACGTTAGGAGTTGACAATAGTTGAGAGGTGATAATTTCAAGTGAGAGCACATGACTAACATGTATACAATATCTGATATTTATGCAATTTAAATACTTGCTTTTTTAAAAATATTTTCTTCTCGGGATCTAACCCGTTTGCTTCCAAATATATTTTTTTGTCAACAATTTTTAGGTGTCGAGCCACCAGGACTCCAAGCAAAGGAGTTCCATTTAGTTGACGTGCTGTAACTGTTGTGGAAGTTACAGGACCTCAGTATTAGACGCCCCCACATTTATCCTTAATTCATTCAGAGTTATTTCTTTCAATCAGGGAATGTTGCCCATTCTTATTTTGAGATAGTGGTTTCAAAAATTCATTTATATTTCATTTGTTTGGGTTTTATTTCGTTTCAGATTATTGTATTTGAGACTTAGACTGGAAGTGTTTACTCTAGACTCAATTTATTTCATTATGTCGTTTTAATTCCTACTGATCACCCGGTATTTAACTCGGCGTAGTGTCACAGGAATTTCGTTATAAGTGGGGGAGAATATAACACCCCGTATATGTTGGAATAAAATATAATTTAATAAGGATTAAATTTATTCGGTGAAATTAGTTAATCTGGGATTGTGAGTAATTAGACTCAGTATTATTTATAAATTTTAGAATTTTACTTCAATGATTTGGAAATAAATCAAAAGGGATTCATTTTTATAAAAAAGTATTGGGGTGTGTCACGACACAATTATATATATTTGAGATAAAAATATTTGGAACACACATTGAGAGGTATTACGGGCTCGTTTGTGTATTTTAGACCCTTAGAAATTGTCCCGGGGTATATATATATATATATATGAGTTGGAGAGTTATTGGGCTAATTAAATTTTGTATTTGGGCTCATTTGGGTGTCCAAAGTTAGGGCCTAAAGTCGAAATCGGGATTAACCATTTATTAAGTGTTTAAGTGGGGGTAAACCAATCCCCCACTATCATTAGAGAAAACCTAAAACAACATTTATAAGAGAGGGAAGGAGAAATAGCAAGAAGTGGAGAAAGAAACCCTAGGAGGAGAAACAGAAGCATCTTTACACAATCTCAGGCAAGGATTCTCTTGCCATTCTTATTCTATTTGTGCTATTTTTATATGAATGTTAACTCCATGTTTAGATCTAAATTTGAATCATATTTTGTGACTACACAATTAGAGACCTTTAAATCTGTGTAAAATTTGACGATTTTTAGATTCGTGATTTGAACCCAAATAATTTTCTCGTGAAATTTCTGATTTTGAAATCAAATTTTAATGGTGGTATTATAAATCTTGTGTAATTCGATTTATAGATTTGGAGATGATATCTATGTACTGTAAATGATTGTAGATATTATATTAAATCTCATATCTGTGTCGAGGGTTGGTATAAAATTTGGGATTTCAACTATTAGGCATTTCTTTAGTTCCAAAGGTTTACATAAGGAAATTCAAGGTACAAAATGTTTTCAGGTTTTATCCATGGTGGGCGTTCGCAGGAAGAGGATGAAGGGAATGAAAAACCCAGGCATTATTCGAACGACCCTGGGCTTCGTTCGCCCGACATCACCTATTGTTCGAACGACGAGGTGAGTCATTCGAACGACGTGAAAAATCCACGCACTGGTCCGCTTAATTCTGATTAGTCCAGAGGTCATATTTTGGGGGTCTAAATGGGAGTTTGAGTAGGAATTTATATCATTTTACGATTAGGGATTTAAAAAGGAGATGAGTACAATTAATGGTGTAGAGATAAAAAGAGGGAAACCTAGATTTTTGGAATTTGGGGCCATAAATTCTAAAGAATAAATTCACGGGCCAAATGAGTGAGTCCGGGCATTTTAGTTGAGTGACACCATTTTAATAAATTAATTAAATTTATAGTTGGAAAAATTGACTCGGGTATTAAGGGATAGTGTACAGGAGTTAGGAATGGGGTAGCCGATTTTATTTATTATATAATAAATTATTAAATGTCGTATTTATTAAAGGGTCTTTGACCTAATAGTGGGCTTTTGTGTAATGAATTATGAAGGGTGAAGATATGTACCGAATGAGTGATTCTCGGTGTTGTTGTTGGGTAATACTACTTAACTATATTAGAGGATTTCTTATATATGTATATATAACCCTTTTTCCACGTTAGTTGACTCCTTATATATGTACATATAAACCCCATTGAAAAGGTTATCATGAAATGAATAATTGTTAGTAATCTGGAACGATTAAAGTTCGAGTCAAGAGGACAACTTACTATGATGATTAAACGTATGGGTAAGGGTAGTTGGGGATAAGTATACCTATAATTGTGTTAGCAAGGATAGTTTGGGAATACCTGTGCCTATGTATTTTAAGAGAAATAATTATTGAAGTAAACGCAAGTTTTAGGTCAAAACAGGCAACGTATAAGACTTAATATTTAATTAGGAAGTAGTCGTAAGATAACGGATTAAAATGAGATATGGAATAATTGACTAAAATGTTATAATTAAGAAACGAAGGCTGTAATTTATGTGGATTGAGATTTCCTTGGGTTAAAGTTGTTATATAGTAACTACTTATACATATTAGGCGATAATATGTATTTACATGTATTTGTGTTGACATACCAGAGGACCGTCCTATCGTCTCGGGGGTTCGTGCGTTCGGGCCGCATACCACACGTTGGCATAAGTGGGCTTGACGATATGAAGGCAATATAGGTAATACATGGAGGCTTCACCCATGAGAGGTAGGCGTTGGCACTAGCCGTTTTAGTATCACTGCTGGATATGGACCGTATATAGGTGTCCTGTATAAGGATCTCCCCAAACTTGTATGTGTTTTGTGATGTCCGTTGAGGATAAAGGATTACTCTGGACTTACCGATAGAGCACGAACGAGACAAAAATGGTAGATGCCCTTGTGTGTCGCATATATATATATATATATATATATATATATATATATCAAGGTTCTAAAAAACGCGGGGCGTGATTGAGGCGTTGAGGCCAAGCCTTAAGCCTTAAGCCTTAGAAGCCTAGGCGGGCCTAGGCGGGCCTAGGCGTAAAAAGGCGTGAAAAGGCGTTTAGGCCTTCTTAATATATTTTAATATTTTTAACCATAACAAGGCTATTAAAATACAAAAATTGCACATATCATAAAAATATATCTGAATATATGCAAATTAAAATACTATCTGATTATTTTGGATAAGATAATGGTCCGGTTTGTAAATAAATTCTTTAAAAGGCGACATCGTTTCACTAAGGCATTGTTGTTTTTAGAAAAAAGTGCGCCGTAAGGGTTTTACCAAGAATAAGGCGTGAAAAACGTAAGGCGAGGCGTTTCTCCTAAGCCTTAAGCTTAGGCGGAGCCTAGGCGGGTTTTTTAGAACAGAGATATATATACACTTATCTATTTACATATTGTGGCATACCTTATATGGGAATGTTCCCTTTTAGTCTAAAAATGTAGACAATTCTTAATGATAATAAAGATGGGCTAATAAAATGATGTGTATAATTAATGACTAGATAAGTCCTAATGAATAATGCGACAAACAATTATTAATAAGAATAATAATTGGATAGTCTAAGGAAGTAGACAAACATTAAATAAAATGAGAAATGGTGTAGCCAATTATTAATGAGAATAATATTTTGGTAATCTAAAAGAGTGAAACTTATAGTCTAACGAGGTAAATGACAGGGAATATGAATTTAATCTTTAATTGATTTGAAGAAATAAACAATGGTTACAGGATATGATGACATAAGATTTTGCACTTAGTTTATATAAATTGTGATATTTATATTTTGAAATCTATTCGGGGATTGGGATATCAGACATGAGCACCCACTTTCAGTTATTTCATAGCTGACTGGATTATTCTTTACATGGCTGGTTAGATAATGGAAGTTATAATTCGCATTCTTATTGAGGATATGAGTAGGATTGCTTCTAGATGAGAGGTGAGGGACTCATTACATGTGAGCGTCATTGGGGAGACGTGAAATATGAGTTAGTAATGAATTGCATATTTACTGGTGAAAAATCCTTGCACACCTCGAGCTCTGACCCAAATTATAAGTTGTGTTTTTCCCCCCAGGTATTCTAAATGATAGGGATAACATGAGTGACGATGGATCACACTTGCAATTGCATTTGATGTAGTGGATCTCGCTTCATTGACTCTAGTAATGGTTGTACTTCAGTCTCTTTGTCATTTTATTTCATACTGGGATTTGTACGGGCATTCACCCAAGGGTTTATTTACATCAGTTTTACTTAGCTTTATTTTATGGACTTTGTATGATGCATTTTTTTATTATTCACGTGTTAAATCAATTTTATTTAAATGTTTTTATTCATTTTGGACTTTGCTATATTTAAAAAGAAAATTTGTATTCCTTCAGTGCTTAGAATGGTATAAATTGTCCATAAGCCCCATCTTCGATGTTTTAACCCTGACCAACCTTTACGTGAGAAAATGGGGGTTGTTACATTCGCACAGAGAGATTACATAGACTTGTACATAGTGACGTGGAGAACGATGGTTGGTGATAAAAAAGAGGGTAAAACAATACATTCTTTCTTTTAAATGGGAAGCTTAAGAATGCTTAGACCCTTAAGATTTGACTTTTTTTTATAAAAAGTTTTATATAATCTTTTTAAGAAGTTTTTTTCATAAATAAAAACTATTTTCTTAAAATAAAAAATTTACTTTTCATAAATAAAAATAGGCATTGTTTTTTCTAAAATAATAAAATGTATCAAAAAAGTTTTTGAAAAACATTGAAAAGATCCAAAAAATATGAAATTTTGGAATATATTATTTAAATTTTTTGTTTTAAACAGTTGCCTTTAAAAAAATATTTAATATTTTATTATAAATCTATGCATATTTAAAAAAAAATTGTGCATATTTTTATTTATAAAAAGTCAATCTTTTATTTTGAGAAAATGGTTTTTATTTAAGAAAAAAATTCTTAAAACGATTATAAAAAATGTGTTATAAAAATAAAACTTCTGAAAAAAAGTTTACGTCTATTTTTGTAAATGAAAATAATTTCCATTTTTTTTTATAGCTATAACTCATTTAGTTCCATTAACAAACATTAATACATGATTAATCTAAACCATTTATTTTGTTGGAAAAAGTCATTCACCACCTAAAAACGCTAAAAAAAAGGATGCACACAAACTAATTTATCCCGTGGTAGTAGGGGTCGCTGGTGCGGACCTTTAAAAATAAAAGAATATTGGGTAGTTGTTGAAGTTCCGGTGGGAAGTCGTCGGAGCTTCGGCGACCGGGAGGTGCTGGTGCAGACTTTTGAAAATTTGAAAAATTGAGTAAATGGGTATTCGATGGACTAAATTTATTAAACTAAAAATAAATATTTTTTTCTTTTATATTATATTATTTTTAAAACAGTTTATGGTTTTAAAAAAAAGTCTTATTTATAAAAAATAGTGTTTTAACCTTTTTATTTACAATAACGTTTTTAAAAATATATTTGTATACAAAAACATTCATTTTTTTAAATAATGTAATATAAAGTTGTTTACTATAAATAAAACCGACAAAAAGCGATTTTATGAAAAAAATGAAAGTTTTTTTCTTCTGGAAAATGAATGTTTTTCTAGAAAAAAAAATATGTAGAAAATATTTTTAAAAATGTTATTGTAAATAAAAAGGTTAAAACACTATTTTTTATAAATAAAACTTTTTTTAAACTATAAACTGTTTTAAAAAGCGTTAAAATTTTTTTTAGATAAATAAACTATATACGTACATACACACACACACACACACACACACACACACACACATATATATATATATATATATATATATATATATGTGTGTGTGTGTGTGTGTGTGTGTGTGTGTGTGTGTGTGTGTGTGTGTTAAAAAACCATTTTTTGAGAAAAATATTATTTTTCATGTTTTTTATTTTATATAAACATTGATTTTTTGATAAAAAAAATAATGTTATAAAACTATTTTTTATATAATAATGTATTTAAAAATGAAGTGTCAATGGGTACGAAAAGTATATAATAATGTATTTAAATGGCACTTAGCCAACACATGCTTACAAAAAAAGTGGCACCTTTCTATTTGCACTACATTTTTTATAAAAAAAAAAGTAAGCCACCTCACTATGACCAAAATTCTCGGTACATCATTCTGTGCAAATAGATTTTCTCTAAATAAAATTATTTGATTCTAAATGTAAAACATATGTAAAAAGCATTTTTAAACTTAAAAAATTGAAGTGTGGGAGTAATTTTTCAAAAAACGTTATCACGTGAATGGATCCATCAATCTTATACAAATTACTAAAAAAAGTGCACCGGCAACAAAATCTAAAAAATAGACCAATTTCAATAACTAATAAAATAATATGCAAAAAGAGACATAAAATAATAGGTATTAAACCTATTATAGTGTTTTTGCTAGAAAACAATAGTTTGTACATCTATGCTACTTTTGAGTAGGGTAACAATTTAAGACTCATACATTGGTCCAATTTCATTCCTTTTAGCTTCCTCCCAAGCTAGGCATAAACAACATAATTCCGTTGATTTTTAAAAAATACAATGTTCAAGATAAGAGAGAGAAAAATAGTAAGTGTTAAAAGATCATTAACTCCTTTAATACAATCGTGAACAAAGAACAAAGAAAAGCTTATACCTTACCTAAGAAATTCAAGAATATCAACTAAAGTCAACTTAATAGAGAAAAGGGAAAATAATTTACCCACCTGCAATGGCTCTTATCAATTTTCATTGTATTTGCATTTACAATCACAAAAATCAATCCCACGTGTTGCATTCATTAAAATCCAAACCTCAAGTCTTTGATATGTATAAGCCTAAAATGTAAATGTGAGTTGTTGTTTTAACATACAACTAATATGAATATATCAATTTTCTAAACGAAATAAAATAGGATTAATGAACTTCCTAAACCAAAATCCAACGATCAATTAATTCTTCAATTTCATCATTCACAACTGAAAATCAAATTTTATAAATTTAAAATCGAAAAAAAATTTAAAGCAGAGGAATTGGCAGTACCTCAGGTCGAATCCCATGACAAAGGATCAATCAAAATTGATCCTCAATGAATAAAAATGAGATATGAACAAACCCGATCATATTTCATATAAATAGCCTCGTTTGGGGATGAAATATTAATGGGTTTCGAATTTGTGGAAGACACAAAGGCAAAAATATTAATGCGATTATGGTTTGTGAAAGATACAAAGGTGTAATACCCCATATATTTTGGAATAAAATAAAATTTAATAAGGATTAAATTAATTCGGTGAAATTAGTTAATCTAGGTTGTGAGTAATTAGACTCAATATTATTTATAAACTTTAGAATTGGACTTTAATGATTTGAGAATAATCAAGAGGGATTTTATTTTTATAAAAATTATTGGGATGCGTCACGACACAATTAAAAATATTTTTGGGATAAAAATATTTGGAACTCACTATGAGAGGTGTTACGGACTCGTTTGTGCACTAAGAAATGGTCCCTAGTATTTGGAACTCACTATGAGAGGTGTTACGGACTTATATATATATATATATATATATATATATATATATATATATGAGTTGGGTACTTATCGGGATAATTAGAGTAAGTATTTGGGCTCATTGGGGGTCCAAAGTTGGAGCCTAAAGTCCAACTCGGGATTAGCCATATATTAAGAGTTTAAGTGTGTGAAACCCCGACTAATTAAATACCGGGTAGCTACTCCTTTATTAAATTAATACAAAATGCCAAGTTGGTTCAATTAATAGCATCACCGTTGAAATTTTTTTAATGATTACTAACCACCTAGTATTTAAAAAGTAAGTTGTCAAATTTTAAATTAAAACTGATTAACATGCAATAAAAGAATTATGAAAGAATAACATAATCATTCACCATAAAGTCTCAATAAAGTAACTAAAAAATAATAATAAGTTCGGAGGAAATACTCCTCACAACAATCCCACAAAGGAAATAAATAAGACAAGCCTGCATCCTGAATTAAGTACAAACTAAAATCTGAATAACTGAAATATGAAATGCCTCTAATAGAAATGGGCGACATGCCCTACAAATGATGAAACTGAATATGGAGTCAAGACTAGGAAAGGAGGCGTCTACTATCAAGGCCCTGTAACTTCCACAACAGCTACACCTCGTCACCTGAATAGAAATCCTATGCATGGTGTCCTTGTGGCTGGGCACCTAAAAAGATTTTTACAAAAATAGATTTGAAAGCAAACGGGTCAGAGCCTGAAAGTGGAGAGTATTTTAAAAACAGCAAGTGCTTTAATAACATTAAAACAATGAATGCAAAATACATGTTAGGATGTGCACTCACATGAAATTCTCACCTCTCGACTAATTGTGCACTCCTAACGTACCATACCCATCTAAGTGATATTCGTATCTAACTAAACCGTCATAAGTTACAACCTTTCTACTCGATTCCCATTATACATTCCAACGTTATCAAATAAATAGAGAGCTTTACTTAAACTCGGATTCTCAATTATTAGCAATACAATTCACTACAGGTTATCCCTTTTTATCTTCAGCGATTATTACGATAATTACACTACACAATATAAACATGAGAGTTCTCATCATTTAATCGTATATTATTCACGTCATAAATATACAATACTAGCACCCCGAGACTAAGCTGCGGTGCTCACATACTTTTCTATCCCATCCCGGTACATCACGTACATAAGGATAACGCATTCCGAATCTCTCAGGAATCGTTCTCAGATAATAGCAAATCACAAACAATGGAGGCGAACACAGTCACATCACATGGGTCACACACATACCTACGCTCCCATGATCAACAGACTTATTAACTTCCCAATAAGTCCTTCTCTGACCTATGTCCTCGAGGTACCAATCTATATCGCCCCGTAGGCACACAAAGAATAGATGGCCCTAAGCGAACGCAAACCTCCCGTGATAGCAAGCATGGTAGGTATGTCATACACATAAAATCATATACATATACTTAGCATACACACATCTTAGTAATTACCATAAATTATTAGTGGTATACTTCTCATTCTCATACCAACTTATAATGTTACACAATTCTCATATACCCGGTTAATACAAATATTTAAGACGTCAATAATCCTTACATCGTATATAGTCACTAGTGTCCTAATCCACAAATATCATTTGGTTCACTCCTCATTATATCCCAATTCTCCCAATTATACCAAATAGTTAACAAGGGAAGGTCACCTCTACAATTAAATATGGTTACAGGACACTAGAAATCGAATCAGGCCAAAAAGGCCAATCTGTCAACTCGTTAGAAGTCTCGTTCGAATGAGGTCGTTCGAACGAGAGTTCGTTCGAACGAAGTGGGCATCTAACGAGATCTCGTTCGAACGAAAGGCATCGAACTAACATCCCACTCGTTAGAAGTCAAACTGTCAACTCGTTAGAAACTCGTTCGAACGACCTGGGCAGGCCTTCTAACGAGGTGACAGTTTCGAGCCCAGAATTCTCCTATTTCGCTTTTCCCAATTTTCTTCACCTCTAATCTCATCTAAACATCATTCCAACAGTAGTTCAAGGTTTCTAATCATTCCTAAACATACTTAAGTCGTATTATAACGTATTTATGGGGTCAATTCATCCTAAACAACACCCAATTATCAAATCTCCTAATTTTCCCCCAAACCTCATGAGTATGAACTCTTGAAAATTAAAGTCATCAATATCCATAATTAAATCCGTTTTTGTAACATGAAAGATGCATTTCTAACAGTATAATCACCCAAACACAATTCTACATACAATCTCTTTATCAAAACATGAGTTTCCAATTTCAAATTTCATGGGTTTTTGTCATTCTCCCAAAACAATGCAATTATATAAATTTCTACGCATGGAAGAAGCATTCGTTGTAAATAACGTAATTAAACCACTTGCCTTGGATTGTTCTCTGAATTTGATGTTGGATGTTGGATGTTGCTCTCTTTTCCTCTACAATTTCTCCCAAGGTTGAAGGTTGAAGATGATGGTTATGGTTTTTTCTCTTTTGGGAACCTCTCCTAACTTCTCCTATAACTCCCGTAGCCCTCTAATTAGTTAAGTGCTGGTAATGGGTTAGTGGTTTCCCAAATACCCTATTTTTAATTCCCAAAATTGGTTGGTCAAAATTCCCCAAATTCCAAAATTACCAAAAGTACCCTTTTAAGTTGCCGGTGTGGCCTAAAAATACCCCGGGACCCAAACTAAACCCCCGGCTAGTGTTTTCTGACTATTTCGACCCTTCCCGACTCGTTGGCGCACTCAAAATGACCATACGGTTGATAAAAATAAAATTCACTTTTTAATTTAAATAATTACCCTCCTGACGCGACTGTCACGCGCGTCCCAACAAAATTTCCCAAATTGCCGTATTTCAGTCTCGCGACAATTTTAATATTTTCAATATTCATAAACTGCCATATATACACATTATAATTAAATACCAACTCACATCTCGTTAGTATTTTATCCGGATTAATTCTCAATTAATTCATATTTAATTTAATTAATCCCATAAATAAATATCCATAAAAGTACGAGGTATTACAAAGTGGGGGTAAACCACTCCCTCACTTTCATTAGAGAAAACCTAAAACAATAGTATGGGAGAGGAAAGGAGAAATACCAAAAAAAGGAGAAAGAAAACCCTAGGAGGAGGAATAGAGGCTTCTCTGCACAATCTCAGACAAGGATTATCTTGCCATATTTATTCAATTTGTGGTATTCTTATTTAAATGTTAACTCCATGTTTAGATGTAAAGTTAAATCATGCTTTAAGATTGCGAAATTAGGGATCTTTAAATTAGTGTAAAATTTGAGGATTTTTACATAACTCACGTGGAGACCCATAACCCCTTTGTATCGAATCTGTATAAATGAAAATTAGACACCAACTGGATTTTATTTATTTGAGTACTACATGTGAATTAAGGACTTAGTGAAGATTATTTTTAGTCCTAGTTAGTTATCTCGTGCATATTGATGCTTAAGAAACCAAATAGGGGAGGAAGTTGTAAAGTCTGTGTAATCATATTTATGAATTTAGAGATAATTTGCGTATATCGTAAATGGTTTGAGTGTGTAATACGAATTTCAAATTTGTGTTGTGAGTTAATGACATGGTTGGGATTTTAAATCGCTAAAATCTGTTTTAATTATTGGAGGGCTTACCAAGGTTTATTTTTGGGTTTAAGGAAAAACTCGCTTTGGTTGGAAATGGCATAAATTGGAGAATTTTGGGGAAACAAAATCGTAGTGAAGAAGATTGGGGGGGGGGGGGGGGGGGGGGGAGGTCGGTCAAATGACCATATACGCCGTTCAAGCGATGCTGGAAGTCGTTCAAGCGATTGAATGCTTCAATTGAACGACGTTGTGGTTAGATTATTTTCCCATTTCCATTTTGGCGATTAAACAATTTACCTATTCAGTCCCATTGTGGTGATTGATCAGTTCATAATTGGCCTTAAATTTCGTTGGGACAAATTCGTAATTCAGTTAGTATAGAAAATAAAAAGGAAAGGTGTAAATGGAAAAATCTTGATACGGCTAAAATAAGTAGGGCCTTGAGAATTAGGTTTTGAAATGTATTTGAATTAGATAGAGTGCTAATTTAAATAATGGAAGTTGGGTAAAATAAATTTAAAAAGGGTTAAATTACAAACTACTTGGAGTTTGGGTATTTTGGGTAAGTGACACCATTTAGTTAAATTTAATTGAGCTGGAATAAATTTAATTAAGGGGATGGAGGTTTAACTAGGGTGTCTTTAGGCTGAGTGCTACGGGAGTCAGACAGGGGGTAGCCGGTTTAAATTTATCATAGAGTTATATGATAAATTATAAAACATTAAACTTAACAAGAGTTGTTGAACCAAATAGTGGAATTTCATGTAGAAAATCTTAAAGGGACTCCTTATATATATATATATATATATATATATATATATATATATATATATATATACATATAACCCTTTTCACGATAGTTGACTCCTTATATATGTACATATAAACCTTATTGGAAAGGTGTTAAGAAGCGAATAATTATTAGTAATCTGGATTAATGAAAGTTTAGTCAAGAGGAAAACATGCTAAGATTATTAAATGTGTGGGTAATGGTAGTTGGGGATAACTATACCTATAATCGCGTTGGTAAGGCTAGTTTGGGAATAACTACACCTATAATGTTTTTGAAATCTTAGTTTGGGAATAACTATGTCAATGTATTTAAAGAGTAATGAATTATGAAGTAAATGTGACTTAAGTTAAAAAAGGATTTGTATGAGACTTACTATTTAATCAGGAAGTAGTTGTAAGATAACGACTTCAAATGAGTTATGTAATAATTGACTAAAATATTATAGTTAAACCAAGAAGTCATTAATTTATATGGATTGAGATATCCCTGGATTAAAGTAGTTATAGAGTAACTAGTTATACATATTGGATGATAATATGTACTATGATGTATTTGTGTGGACATACCAGTGGACCGTCCTATCGTCTTGGGGGTTCGTGCCTTCAGGCTGAGTATCACACGTTGGCACAGGTAGACTTGAATATGTATAGGCCATATATGAACTATGTGGAGGCTCCGCCCATGAGATGTAAGTGTTGGCGCTGACAGTTCATGTATCACCGCTGGGTATGGGCCGTGTACAGCTGTCCTGCATAGGGACCGCCCCCAACTTGTGTATGTTTTGTGATGTACGCTTAGGATATGGGATTACCCCGGACTTACCGATAGAGCACAAACGAGATACCAATGGTAGATGCCCATGTGTGTCACACACACACACACACACACACACACACACACACACACACATATATATATATATAGACACACACACACATACACGCACACATTATGGTATATCTTATATGGGAATGCGCCATTTTAGTCTAAAGATGTTTACAATGCTTAATGATAATAAAGATGGGCTAAGAAAATGATGTGGATAATTAAGGACTAGATAAGTCTTAATGAATAATGCGATATAAAATTATTAATAATAATAATAATTGGATAGTCTAAGGAAGTAGACAAACATTAAATAGAATGAGAAATGGTGTATCTAATTATTAATGAGAATAATAATTTGGTAATCTATGAGCGTGAAACCTTTAGTCTAACAGGGTAGACGACAGGGAATATGAATTTAATCTTTAAATGATTTGAAGAAATAAACAATGGTTACAGGATATGATGACGTAAGACATTGCACTTAGTTTATGTAAATTGTGATATTTATATTCCAAAATCTATTCGTGGAATGGGATGTCAGACATGAGCAACCACTTTTAGTTATTGCATAGATGAATGGATTATTCTTTACATGACCGGTTAAATAATGGAAGTTACAATCGATATTTTTATTGAGGATACGAGTAGGACTGCTTCTAGATGAGAGGTGAGGTACTCATTACATGTGAGCATCGATGGGGAGACGTGAAATATGAGTTAGTAGACCAAATTGCATATTTTATGGTGAAGAATCCTTTCATACCTCGGGCTCTGACTGAAATTATAAATGTTTTCCCCCCACGTATTCTTAATGATAGGGAAAGCAAGAATGACGATGGATCAGGCTTACAGTTGCATTGGATGTAGTGGATATCGCTCCATTGGCTCTAGTATAGGTTGTACTTAAGTCTCTTTGTCATTTTATTTCATACTCAGATTTGTAGGGGCATAAGTCCAAGTGTTTATTTATAGTAGTTGTACTTAGCTTTACATTATGGACATTCTATGATGATACAGTTTTTATTATTCGTGTGAAAACAATTTGATTCAAATGTTTTTACCCATTGTGGATTTTAATATAAAAAAAAATTATTCCTTTAGTGCTGAGAATGGTATAAATTGTTAATAAACACCATCTTTGGCGTATCGTATCAGGCCAACCTTTACATGAAAAAAATGAGGGTTGTTACAATTGGTATCAGAGCACAATTCTAGTATCATTTAGATATGTGTTTGAGCTTGTCGTATTCTGCATTGCGTCCTTTGATGCAGAGCCCTATGATTAGGAATTATTGTATTCTTTGCAGTTAGTTACTACCCATTCGGACAAAGGGTTAATTTTGAAGAGAAAGCCATAGAGGCCTTCGTGTGGGTCACTTGTTAGAATTGCGAGAATTTGGGCAATACGGTACCTAGTAAATTAAAGGAGGACATTTGAAAAGTTTGAGGGTATGGTAATATCCAATAATACCCCAGTAGAGGTTAGTTCGTTTAGACCAGGACCCACAACGAGATGGGCATCGGATTATAGATAAAATTATTTGAAAAAACCAGTGATAGTATCTGTGATAAATAAGGTGTTTTCCTACTTTGGAGTGTATGGGATACGTTCTGTTTGATGTTAGGACTTAATGTTCACTTGGGTCTTGTTAATTCCTTTGAAAGGACATACTTTTAATTTGTTAGTCCTATTTGATACCTATGTCCAAATATAATATTTTTCGGGGAATGGATTTATAGTTATGCAGTATATGTTAATACTATGTGGGATACTAAGAGTTGGGGTCATGTCTAAAGGAAAAAAAATATCAGGAATTGGTGTTCATCGCAACCGTGAGGATTATTGTGATAAATTTTAATGAACGAGCCTAGTTTTGAAACTATAAATGTCGATGTGAAATTTGGTCGTGCAAGGGCCTTTAGGAAGTTAAGTATGCTATGGTAAGAACATGTGAATGTGATTTTAAAATTTTGAATAACTCAGGGAGGTATATACACATGAATAAACTCAAATTTATGGAATAAATCGGGCAATGCTCAGGTGGGAGCAAAAGTCCTTTATGAAGGGGAAAATCGTTTGCGAGATAACGTGATGGTATCATTTGGGAAAGTATTTTATTATTGAGTATAGGCAACAAAGTAGAAGTAAGGCTATTGATAGCTTCGATTATTGAGATTTTATATGATCGTGTGTAATGTTGGAATAGTGACGTTATCATTAAAGTGGTAATGGTAGACCTGAGCAGGATGGGTATGCCTTTGGAGACTTAGGAATGACTAAGTTCCTTATAAAGTAAATACGGGCAGAGAATGTCCTACCTAGATTGTGGTAATTGCGGTATCGGGCATGGTAGAGCGGTTGACTCTAAAGGAGTTTGGTATAACTCTTATAACAAGATAAGTGGTTGGTTTTAAAAAAAATAGCAAATATTGGAATTTTTATGATTAACATAAATGGTTATTTTTATTTTCCTTTGCCTTGGGCTGATGGACCTCGATAACTGACTAAGACGTACAGTATTATATCGGGAGGGTTCCTTGTTTGGATTTCGCTTGCGAGAGGTCCCACGCACGGAATTGGCAAAAGTCAGGAGTTGAAGGAAGTCGGATACTAGGATGGTTATTTTTATGTACGTGTGTGGTGGTATACTTGTTGAATGGATATGCTTGTTATTAATGGTACATATTAGATGTATATGTGTCATTCATATTTGTTAATGGTACATGTGTACATGTATGAAATGTGAAATATATGTGCACCTCAGTGATGTTATAATAGGCATAAATGAGCCTTTTGATTTATCTTATAAGATATAAGTATGGACTAATGGGAATAAATATAATTTAATGGAACAAAATAAAATGTGACTTTATGCTACCTTGAATTTTGAGGACGGAATTTCGTTATAAGGGGGATAATGTATTACCCCGTATATTTTTTGAATAAAATAAAATTTAATAAGGATTAAATTAATTCGGTGAAATTAGTTAATCCGATTTGTGAGTAATTAAACTCAATATTATTTATAAATTTTAGAATTGGACTCTAATAATTTGAGAATAAATCAAGAGGGATTTTATTTTTATAAAAAGTATTGGGGTGTGTTACGACACAATTAAAAATATTTTTGGGAGAAAAAAATATTTGGAACTCACTTTGAGAGGTATTACGGGATCGCTTGGGCATTTTAGACCCTAGGGGTGGCAACGGGTCGTGTCGAGCCGGGTGATAAACGAATCGTGTCAAAAATTCATTCACCCAAACACGACTCGTTTACTAAACGGGTGGAAAAATAAAATTCATACACGATTTGTTTACTTAACAAATGACATGACACGACCCATTTACACCCGTTAAATAAATGAATGATTTTGACCCGGTTCACCCATTTAACCCGATTCACCCGTTTAACCCGATTCATTCGTTTAACTCGGTTCACCTGTTTAACCCGGTTCACCTGTTTAACACGATTCACCCGTTTAGCCCGGTAAACCGGTTACTTTAAAAATCTAGGGAGGAAACAACTTACTTATACT
The DNA here is from genome assembly GCA_949130495.1 of Sambucus nigra. Lineage (NCBI taxonomy): Eukaryota > Viridiplantae > Streptophyta > Magnoliopsida > Dipsacales > Adoxaceae > Sambucus > Sambucus nigra. The sequence continues at coordinate 211,043,531 of OX422210.1, forward strand.
TAGTTAAGAATGGAGAATTGTCATAACAAATCGATGTGGGATGTTTGGATTACGGGTTGTGAATGGGTTAACGGGTTGTAAACGAGTTAACGGTTTGTAAACGTGTTAACAGGTTGCAAACGGGTCGCGGGTTCTAAACGGGTGACGGGTTCTAAATGGATGAAGGGTTATAAACCGGTGACGAGTTGTAAATGGGTAGCGGGTCACACGGGTTATAAACTGGTGACGAGTCACTAACGGGTTTCACGAATATACACGAACCCGATTCGTTTTATTAACGGGTCTGGCGGGTCCACCCATTTATGACACGAACTTGTTAAGGCTATACCCAAAATCGCTTAAAGCGTGTCAATTTCGTGTCGGTTTAACGGGTCGTGTCACAAATTGCCACCCCTATTAGACCCTTATAAAAGGTCCCGAGGCATATATATATGAGTTGAGTAGTTATCGTACTAATTAGAATAAGTATTTGGGCTCATTTAGGGGTCCAAAGTTGGGGCCTAAAGTCCAACTCGGGATTAGCCATTTATTAAGTGTTTAAGTGGAGGTAAACTACTCCCCAATTATCATTAGATAAAACCTAAAACAACAGTTATAGGAAAGAAAATGAGAAATACCAAAAAGAGGAGAAAGAAAACCCTTGGAAGAGGAATAGAGGCTTCTCTACACAATCTCAGATAAAAATTCTCTTTCCATATTTATTCAATTTGTGATATTCTTATATAAAAATCTTAACTCCATGTTTAGATGTAAAGTTAAATCATGCTTTGAGAGTGCAAAATTAAGGATCATTAAATTAGTGTAAAATTTGAGGATTTTTACAAGATTCACGTGTAGACCCATAACCCTTTTGTATCGAATGTGTATACATGTAAATTAGACACCAATTGGATTTTATTTATTTGAGTACTACATGTGAATTAAGGACTTAGTGAAGATGATTTTTAGGCCCAGTTAGTTATCTTATGTATATTGATGCATAAGAAACCACAAATGGGAGGAAGTTTGTAAAGTTTGTGTTATCAAATTTATGAATTTAGAGATAATTTTCATATACCGTAAATGGTTGGAGTGTGTAATACAAATTTCAAATTTGTGTTGTGAGTTAATGACATGGTTGGGATTTAAAATCGCTAGAATCTGCTTTAATCATAAGAGGGGTTACCAAGGTTTTTTTGGGGTTCAAGGCAAAACTCGTTTTGGTTGGAAATAGCCAAAATTTGGGAATTTGGGGGAAACAGAATCGTAGTGAAGAAACAAAAGGTGGGTGGAATAGGAGGCCGCTCAAACAACCACATACGTCATTTGAGCGACTGAATGCTTCGTTTGAATGACACTGTGGTTAGATTCTTTTATCGGTTCCATTTTGGCGATTAAATAATTTACCTATCCAGTCCGATTGTGGTGATTGATCAGTTCGTAATTGGCCTTAAATTTCCCCGGGACAAATTCATAATTCAGTTAGTGTATAAAAAAAAGGAAAGGTGTGAAGGGAAAAGTTTTGATACGACTCAAATAAGTAGGGCCCTGAGAATTGGGTTTTGAGATGAATTTGAATTAGATAGAGTACTAATTTAAATAATGGAAGTTGGGTGAAATAAATTTAAAAAGGGTTAAATTACGAACTACTTGAAAGAGTTTGGGTATTTTGGGTAAGTGACACCATTTTGTTAAATTTAATTAAGGGGTCGGAGTTTTGACTCAGATGTCTTTAGGCTGAGTGCTACGGGAGTTAGGCACGGGGTAGCCAATTTAAATATATCATAGAGTTATATAATAAATTATAAAATATTAAACATCACAAGGGGTGTTGAACCAAATAGTGGAATTTCGTGTAGTAAATCTTAAAGGGACTCCTTATATATATGTACATATAACCCTTTTCACGATAGTTGACTCCTTATATATGTACATATAAACCTTATTAGAAAGGTGTTAAGAAGCGGATAATTATTAATAATTTGGATTGATGATAGTTTGAGTCAAGAGGACAACATGCTAAGATTATTAAATGTGTGGGTAAGTGTAGTTGGGGATAACTATACCTATAATCGCGTTGGTAAGGTTAGTTTGGGAATAACTATACATATAATGTTTTAGAAAGCTTAGTTTGGGAATAACTATACCTATGTATTTACAGAGTAAAAAATTACGAAGTAAATGTGACTTAAGTTCAAAAAGGATTTGTATGAGACTTAATATTTAATCGCGAAGTAGTCGTAAGATAACGACTTAAAACGAGTTATGGAATAATTGACTAAAATATTATGGTTAAACCAAGAACTCAGTAATTTATATGGATTTAGATATCCCTGGATTAAAGTAGTTATAGAGTAACTACTTATACATATTGGTTGATAATATATACTATGATGTATATGTGTGGACATACCAGTAAACCATCCTATCGACTTGGGGTTTCACGCGTTTGGGCCCCGTACCACACGTCGACACATGTGGGCTTGACGATGTGTAGGCCATATAGGTACCACGTGGAGACTCCTTCCATGATAGGTAGGTGTTGGCGTTGACCGTTCCTGTATCACCACTGGGTATGGGCCTTGCACAGGTGTCCTTCCTAGGGACCGCCCTCAACTTGTGTGTGCTTTGTGATGTCCGCTTTGGATAAGGGATTACTCCGGACTTGTCGATAGAGCACAAACAAGACACCAATGGTAGACGCCCTTGTGTGTCGCATATATATATATATATATATATATATATATATATATATATATATATATATATATATAGAGAGAGAGAGAGAGAGAGAGAGAGAGATTGTGATATACCTAATATGGGAATGTGCCATTTTAGTCTAAAGATGTTGACAATGCTTAATGATAATAAAGATGGACTAATAAAATGATGTGGATAATTAAGGACTAGATAAGTCCTAATGAATAATGCGATAGACAATTATTAATAAAAATGATAATTGGATAGTCTAAGGATATAGATAAACATTAAATATAATGAGAAATTGTGTAGCTAATTATTAATGAGAATAATAATTTGATAGTTTAAGAGAGTGAAACTTGTAGTCTAACGGGGTAGATGACAGGGAATATGAATTTAATCATCAAATGATTTGAAGAAATAGACAATGGTTATTGGATATGATGATGTAAGATTTTGTACTTAGTTTATGTAAATTGTGATATTTATATTCCGAAATGTATCCGGGGATTAGGATGTCAGACATGAGCAACCACTTTCCGTCATTGCATAGCTGAATGGATTATTTTTTATATGATTGGTTAAATAATGGAAGTTACAATTGACATTTTTATTGAGGATACGAGTAGGACTACTTCTAGATGAGAATTGAGGTACTCATTACATGTGAGCGTCGATGGGGAAACGTGAAGTACGAGTGAGTAACAAATTGCATATTTACTGGTGGAGAAACCTTGCACACCACGGGCTCTGACCCAAATTATAAATGTTTTTTCCCGAGGTACTTTTAATGATATGGAAAGCAGGACTGGCGATGGATCAAGCTTGCAGTTGTATTGGATGTAGTGGATCTTGCTCCATTGACTCTAGTATAGGTTGTACTTCAGTGTCTTTGTCATTTTATTTCATACTAGGATTTATACGGGCATAAGCCCAAGTGTTTATTTATAGTAGTTCTACTTAGCTTTACGTTATGGACATTCTATGATGATAGAGTTTTTATTATTCATGTGAAAGAAATTTGATTCAAATGATTTTACCCATTGTGGATTTTAATGTAAAATAAAGTAAAAATTTATTCCTTAAGTGCTGAGAATGGTATGAATTATTAATAAGCCCATATTCGGCGTATCGTACTTGGTCAGCCTTTACGTGAGAAAATGGGGGTTGTTATAAAAAGTAGTTAAGGTAATCCAAATGGCATTGCGATAGAGTCATAGAGTCAAATAAATAGGGCTCTTCAAATTCTGGGACAAAGTAAAATAATTAAAACATTTATGAAGTGTACACGTGTCGTCGTATGAGTGCGACAAATATCGACCCTGGATTTCGCTATCAATTTTTGTTATATACTATAATTTCGTTTTGAGAGTGTCTACTTGACAATTATTTCTATCCATCTCCTTTACCCTTCGAGTTGTGAAAGATGTCTAGATGTATGGTGTCAAATGCATTAACCTAAGCAACATGTATGAATAAAGATAGAGATATGAAGGGTCTCAGGTAGGAAATGAAAACCAAAGCAGTTGTACAGTGTCTCCCCACCTCTCTCTCTTCCTCACTTTATACTTCTTTCCGTCTATATTTGTTGCCTCAATTGCAACTTTAACTCACTTTATACCTCTTCCCGTCTAATACTCCACTGTCGACATCTCGATTTTAATAGTCGTGCTACAAGCTGCAATAATCTTTTCTTTACCACTCCCTCTTTTGTCGGACGCAGATTAGATAGGATAATCCTATATTTCAGATTGGAGCAATGGAGTCTACACAAATAATCCATTCAAAACATATATATTGTAACCATGAGTTAATTAAATTTGAAGACATTTTGGAAGATGCATATGCATTATGCTTTTTCTTTTAAAATGCTTTTAGTTAAGTTTTTATGGTTCTATAGTGGTAATTTAGTGAAAAAAAATGCCTGTTATCATTTGTTTGTCCTCTCACTCATACTTCACACTTGCAAATAATGCTTGCTTGCTTTATTATAGTAATTCTTCCTTCTTCTTGTTGGAAAATTGGAACAATTGGACAATTTATAAAGCTGTCCAAATTTTTCTGGATAGAATTTTGAGCAACTTTGAGCTCAAATTTAGGTGGGACCCACACTACGATAATTGTGGGAAAATATACGAACGCATTCTTCTCCGCAAGGAGATTAACGTAGTATATTCACATGTCCAATTTCATTAAGTTATGAATGATAAATATGTCCCCAAAGTGACTCACAAAGCAATGAAAGTTAATATATTGGGTATGTCTTAACTCTTGTCCCACATTGGAAGAGTAGTGGGAAAATGATGAGTTAATAAAACCCAAATGATGGACTAAGGCTTGGATGCCTTGGGGTATCCTAACTCTTTGAAGGGGAGATGACCTAAGCTATGCACGGGTTGACTTTAGGTCAAAGGTCCACACACGCGCGCGCGCGTCCGTCCGTCCGGCTCAGCTCAGTTCGGTTCGGAACGAATTTATTTAACTTTCTGGGCTTTAATTATTAATTAATTACGAAATTAATTAATTAATTAATAAACTGTTGGTAGTTATTGCCAGCAGTTAATTTCGTTTAACTATTTTTGTCAGTTACTTTGCTATAAATACAGATGCCTCCCTCCGTTTTTAAAACAATGAAAATTTCCCTCCTCCAGTTCCTTCTAAATCTGTTCCAGAAAATTGCAAAAAGTGCTGTCATACCTGTTCCAGAAAATTCTTTTTTCTGCACAACATCTGTTGCATTGTTGTTGAGTAAAAGTCACAGAATTTGAGTTCGTCGTGATTAATTATTTTTGTTCTACATAATTAATTGGAAAATCCGTTCTATCTTGGGAGACAATATTCATCAACCTCGGAGCAAATTGGAGGGAATAAATTGTCTTAAGGACACTGTGAAATTCACAGGGCTCGGATTATCTTTCTATTTCTATTATTGTTTCTACAAATTCAAGTAAGTTTTTTTATTTTCTGTAATTTCGTTTTATTTTTGTAATTAGATTATAATTCGTAATTCCGTACTTTTGTATTTATTAAATAGTAGACATAACAATCTTAAGACAATTTTAGTTGTTCTACTGTTTTGTAGTGTAGAAAAATTCTTTATTTACAGAAATTTATTTGTTGAAATTAAAATCTATTTTGACACAAAAAATGAATTAAATTATTGCTTTATTGCAGAAATTAGTAAAACAGTTTTGGTACAAAAATTAATTTCCATACTGTTGTTATTTCTATTTTAGAAAATAAAATTTTATTTGTGAATTTTGTTAAAATCTGTTTTTGTAAAAAAAAAAAAATTTAATCTTAAATTATAATTCTGTTTTGTATGGAATTCTTTTTATTATTAAAAATTAGTGTGACACAGATTTTATTGTGTATAAAATTCTGTTTATATTATAGTTTAATTCTGAATTTCATTTGAATTCCTTTGGAATTCATTTATTGTGAATTATATTTGGAGAAAAAATTGGTGCACAGAATTTTGTATTCTGTTTTGATTAATTCATTATATATGAATTTTATCATTGATAAAAATTATGTTTTTGTAACAAAAATGGAATCGCAAAGTACGAACACTACTCCTACTAAAATGATTGTCACCAACACAAATGTGACTGCACCCGTATCTATGCCACATGAGGAGAAACCGAAAAAGTTCATTGGGGCTGACTTCAAACATTGGCAAGGAAAAATGTACTTCTATCTCACTACCTGCCAACTTGATAGGTTTGTATATGAAGATTGCCCCTCTATTCAAGAGTGAGATGGCGCTGAAAAGGTTGCTGCTATTGATGCTTGGAAGCACTCGGACTACCTGTGACGGAATTATATTTTGGCCTACTTGGACAAGACACTGTATCATGTCTACTTCACTATCAAGACATCCAAAGAATTGTGGAATTCTTTGGAAAAGAAGTACAAAACTGAAGATGCTGGGATGAAGAAATTTATCGTCGGGCGTTTTCTGGACTTCAAAATGGTTGATTCTAAATCAGTGATCTCACAAGTGCGAGAACTCCAAGTGATCGTCCACGACATTCATGCTGAAGGAATGTCAATTAGTGAAACTTTACAAGTTGCTGCAATTGTTGAAAAATTGCCACCATCTTGGACTTTATTCAAAAACTATCTCAAGCACAAGCGAAAGGAGATGAATGTGGAGGAGTTGGTGGCCAGGCTGAGAATTGAAGAAGACAACCGTGAGTCTCAAAAGAAAAGTGGGAAGAATCCAATGGAAACAAAGGTCCATGTTGTTGAAGGTCCTAAGAAGAACAAACGAAAGTATGATGGGGAAGGCACTTCAAAACAGAACAAGAAGAAGTTCAAAGGCAAATGATACAATTGTGGTAAACCTGGACACCGCTCAAGCGAGTGTCGTAAGCCTAAGAAGCAAAATCGAAATAACCCTCAAGCAAATATAACTGAGGGTGAGAATATCGCCAATGATTTGGCGGATATGAATCTTTCTGCCATGGTCTCTGAATGTAACTTGGTTGGAAATACCAAGGGATGGTGGGTGGACACTAGAGCCACACGACACATTTGTGCAAACAAATGGATGTTCACCACCTATAAGCCTTTGGAAAATGAGGAGAACCTCTTTATGGGAAATTCTTACACTTCTAAGGTGGTGGGACAAGGAAAGATTTCTTTAAAAATGACTTCTAGAAAGGAACTTACTCTCAACAATGTTCTTCACGTGCCTGATATCCGAAAGAATCTGATTTCTGGATCTCTCCTGACTAAAAATGGTTTCAAGCTTGTGTTTGTGTCTGATCGCTTTGTGTTGTCTAAAAATGACATGTATGTAGGAAAGGGCTACCTAAATGAGGGGCTCTTTAAACTCAATGTTCTTACTGTAACCCCCAAAACATCTGTTTCAATGAATGAAATTGCTAGTTCTTCTTACTTGATTGAGTCATCTAATATTTGACATGCTAGATTAGGACATGTTAATTTTGATACATTGCGTAGATTAATTAACTTGGAATTTTTGCCAAAATTTAATATTGATAAAAATCATAAATTTGAAATTTGTGTGGAATCTAAATTAGCTAGATTACCTTTCCATTCTATTGAAAGGATAAGTGAACCTTTAGATTTAATTCACACCGATATTTGTGATTTAAAATTTGTTCAAACTAGAGGTGGGAAAAAGTATTTTATTACTTTTATTGACGATTGCACAAAATATTGCTATGTATATTTGTTACATAGTAAAGATGAGGCTATTATTGCATTTAAACAATATAAGAATGAAGTTAAGAATCAATTAAGCAAAACGATAAAGTCTATTAGGAGTGATAGAGGAGGTGAATATGACTATCCATTTGAGGAATTTTGTTCTGAAAATGGGATTATTCATCAAACAACCGCTCCTTATTCTCCTCAATCAAATGGTGTTGCTGAACGCAAAAATCGTACTTTGAAAGAAATGATAAACTCAATGTTATTAAGTTCAGGAGCTCCACAAAATTTGTGAGGGGAAGCCTTACTTTCTGCTAATTACATTCTCAATAAAGTACCTCACAAAAAGACTCATAAGACACCTTATGAATTATGGAAAGGTCGAAGACCTTCCTATAAATATTTACGAGTGTGGGAGTGCTTAGCCAAAGTGATGGTTCCTAAACCTAAAAAGGTAAGAATAGGGCCAAAAACCGTGGATTGTGTATTCATCGATTATGCTATTAATAGCAGTGCATATCGATTTCTAGTTTGTAAATATGAGATTTCGGATATTCATGTAAATACGGTTCTTGAATCGAGGGACGCTTCATTTTTTGATAATGAATTCTCGTATAACATGACCCGAGAATCTGGTCCTTCTAAAAGGACAAATCAAGCTACTACAAGTGGTACTCATCAACCTATTGAACCAATAGAGGATGAACCAAGACGTAGTAAAAGAGCCAAAATCTCGACTTTTTTTGGTCCGGATTTTCTAACATATTTGCTAGAAAATGAACCTCAATCATACAAAGAAGCCATATCCTTACCCAATGCTTCCAATTGGAAAGAAGCAATTAATAGTGAAATTGAATCCATATTACAAAATCATACATGGGAACTAGTGGATCTTCTACCAGGTTCAAAACCGTTAGGTTGTAAATGGATCTTCAAAAAGAAGTTGAAGGCCGATGGATCAATTGATAAATATAAAGCTAGACTTGTAGCTAAAGGCTATAGGCAAAAGGAAGGTTTGGATTACTTCGACACATATTCACCGGTAACAAGAATAACGTCCATTCGGATGTTAATAGCAATAACCACTATTAATGGACTTGAAATACATCAAATGGATGTAAAAACTGCATTCTTAAACGGTGAACTAGACGAGAAAATTTATATGGAGCAACCTGAAGGGTTCAAGGCTCCCGGACAAGAAGGAAAAGTATGTAAGCTTGTTAAATCACTATATGGATTAAAACAAGCACCTAAGCAATGGCATGAAAAATATGATAATGCAATGTTATCAAATGGTTTCAAAATTAATGAATGCGATAAATGTGTTTACTTTAAATACATTCATAATGGATATGTCATTGTATGCCTCTATGTTGATGATATGCTTTTCATGGGTAGTAACTTGGAAATTGTCAAAACTACAAAACAAATGTTGAGTAGTAGATTTGACATGAAAGATTTGGGAATCGCCGATGTTATATTAGGAATTAAAATTTTTAGAACATCGGATGGACTTATATTATCTCAATCTCATGACATAGAGAAAGTACTTGAAAAATTCAAGAAGTATGATATTAGTCCCACCAAGACACCTGTAGATGTAAATTTACATCTTGCAAGAAATAATGGTGAAAGCGTATCTCAACTAGAATATTCTCGTATTATCGACAGTTTAATGTATATCATGAACTGTACGCGACCGGACATAGCATACTCAATAAGTAAGCTAAGTCGATTTACGAGTAATCCAGGAAGAGATCACTGGAAAGCAATATTGAGAGTTTTGGGTTATTTAAAATATACTCAAAACTATGGACTGCACTACTCAAAATATCCAGCTGTTCTTGAAGGACATTGCGATGTAAATTGAATATCCGATACAAAAGACTCTAAGTCTACGAGTGGGTATGTGTTTACCCTCGGAGGTGTAGCCGTATCTTGGAAATCCTTAAAACAAACGTGCATTTCTAGATCGACAATGGAATCCAAATTCATTGCACTAGACAAAGCTAGAGAAGAAGCTGAATGGCTTCGAAATTTCTTAGAGGATGTTCCAAATTGTTCTAAACCTGTGCCCGCAATATGTATACATTGCGATAGCCAATCAGCGATTGGAAGGGCACAAAATCACATGTATAACGAAAAGTCATGACATATTTATCGTCGACACAATACCGTTAGACAACTTCTCTCAAATGGAATTATCTCAATTGACTATGTAAAGTCAAAAGATAATATATCGGATCCACTAACGAAAGGTTTAAACCGAGAGCAAGTTGAAAGATCATCGAGAGGAATGGGTCTAAAGCCTATAAATAAATAAGAATCAATATAGTGGCAACCCAACCTAGCTGACTGGAGATCCCAAGATCTAGGTTCAATGGGTAAACCGAACTACGTTGTATTCAGTAAGCACTGGAGGATATTCAATCCTATCCATTCCAAAGATGAGACAGTGCACATCTGCCGCGAAATTAGGATAAGTTATGCTTTTAATGACATTTAGATCTTAGTACGTCTAAGTGGGGTATTGCAGGATACTCTTTATGGAAGTCACCTACGTGAGTAAGAAGGGGGCCACTTCTATGAGAATAATGCAAGGCATATTCTCTAAAATACTCACGGAACCAAGTGGTGTTCATGGCCAAAATGAACACAAACGTGAGAACCAACTGTGTTGAAGAATTATTGTGTGAATACTATTGTCTAGGTTTATAAAAATGATTGACGGTTCAAGGACGTGAAGTCTATTGATTAACCAAGTAAATCCGATGGTATATCATTAAGGAAAGTTCAAGGCCACTAGGCTACTTCTCCCGATGCAATAAATCTTCAGTTTTACTCAACATGTGTCTGCATCCACATTAGCATCTGTTCTGTTTTATTTATAGCGATATATCATTCATGTGGGGGATTATTGGAAAATTGGACAATTTATAAAGCTGTCCAGATTTTTTTGGACAGAATTTTGAGCAACTTTGAGCTCAAATTTAGGTGGGACCCACACTACGATAATTGTGAAAAAATATACGAACGCATTCTCCTCTGCAAGGAGATTAACGTAGTATATTCACATGTCCAATTTCATTAAGTTATGAATGATAAATATGTCCCCAAAGTGACTCACAAAGCAATGAAAGTTAATGTATTGGGTATGTCTTAACTCTTGTCCCACATTGGAAGAGTAGTGGGAAAATGATGAGTTAATAAAACCCAAATGATGGACTAAGGCTTGGATGCCTTGGGGCATCCCAACTCTTTGAAGGGGAGATGACCTAAGCTATGCACGGGTTAACTTTCGGTCAAAGGTCCACACGCGCGCGTCCGTCCAACCGGCTCGGCTCGGCTCGGACTCGAGCTCGGGCTCGGGCTTATAAAAATCTCCTATATTTTTGGGCCGAATTTATTTAACTTTCTAGACTTTAATTATTAATTAATTTCAAAATTAATTAATTAATTAATAAACTGTTGGCAGTTATTGCCAACAGTCAACAGTTAATTTTGTTTAACTGTTTTTGTCAGTTACTTTGCTATAACTACAGATGCCTCCCTCCGTTTTTAAAACAATGAAAATTTCCCTCCTCCAGTTCCTTCCATATCTGTTCCAGAAAATTGCCAAAAGTGCTGTCATACCTGTTCCAGAAAATTCTTTTTTCTGCATAACATCTATTGCATTGTTGTTGAGTAAAAGTCACAGAATTTGAGTTCGTCGTTATTAATTATTATTGTGCTACATAATTAATTGCAAAATCCGTTCTATCTTGAGAGACAATATTCATCAACCTCAGAGCACATTGGAGGAAATAAATTGTCTTAAGGACACTGTGAAATTCACAGGGCTCGGATTATCTTTCTATTTCTATTATTGTTTCTGCAAATTCAAGTAAGTTTTTTATTTTCTGTAATTTCGTTTTATTTCTGTAATTATATTATAATTCGTAATTCTGTACTTTTGTGTTTATTAAACAGTAGACATAACACTTCTTTTTTTTAATTTTGTTTTATAGTTTTTTTCATTTGAGATTTTCTGACATCACATAGGTTTGTATAGGGGTGTTCGCGGTACGGTAAAAACCCGTACCGTACCGTTTCGTACCGGAAAAAAGTGGTAATGGTTTACTTTTTTTACTTACCGAAAACCAAAACTACCGAAACCGAAATTACCGATTTTTTGTGGTTGATTTTGGTTTACACATTTGAAAAATCGATTTATCGAAATTACCGCTTTTAAAATATAAAAGTATAAAATACCAAATTTATTGTAATAATATACTTAAATTATAAAATAGATAAACCAAATATATTTTGACATAATAAATCTAACTTAATAGTTTTGTATTGTTATGTAATTTTTTTTTTTAATTTATCACAATTAAAAGCACGAAATTAATAAAGAAAAAGAAAAACAAGCAAAGACCAAACACTAAAATATCAGTTCCTTAAGCTATGCTCAAGGGTGGTAGCAGTTCCTATGCTAACCGAAGGCTATGTACGATGCTAGAAAAGCAAACCAAACACCAAAATGATCTATAGTTCTTTTAAGAGTCTCACGTCGGTTTAAGTATAAAAGGTCATGAGTATTGCCCCTTATAAATAGTCCTTCAATTCCTTTGAAAAATTCAGTTGGGCAAGCTAAAGAAAGCCAACCTATTTAATGTTTAAATATTTAGCTGGGCATTATTAATTTGGTCAAAAAAATTGGCTAGATATAAATGATGCTAAGTCTCTTTTGTTATTGACTTGGGACCCCTTTAGTTTGGGACCTTTTAGTTCTCTTTTCGCTATTGTTATAACAATAATTTCGGAATTACCGAAAATACCGATTTTATCGTGGTTTAGAGCGGTATGGTTTTGGTTTATAAACTTTTGTACCGACTGGTATAATTAGTAATTTCGGTTTTTATAAATAAAAGTCGGTTTGGTTTTGGTAAACTCATTTTACCGACCGATTTTACCGAAAAGCAACCCTAGGTTTGTATCACAACGACCAAAAGCTCTAATAAAGCTTATGGTAGTCGTGTTTTTTTAAACACTTTTTGGTAATGATCGACACCTCCAAGTACAGTTGTCTTTTGAAAGTTTCTTTGCACAAAGAGCACATAGATTAGGATTTGTAACACAAAAATTTTAGGAAAAAAAATGAGAGTAACACAAAAAAAAATCGTAAATTTTTTGTTTGCATAAAGGAACTATCAATACTAACCCGGTATTTACTCCCAGATAGTCTATTATTATTCCGTAATAAAACAACGAGTAATGCTAGACTACCCGACTGTTAGATAAGTGCAGGAAGAGAAGGACGAGGGACCTTAGCATCCCAGATTTGAGTAAGTGAACTAGAGCCAAAAAAGTTATTCATCGAGGACAATGGCAGAGCCAAAATAGTGGTTGCGGTTTGGTACTATTAATATAGGCTATTATTTTTAACAATTAATCACATTGTTTTTATAGTTTTGCCAAAAAAGGTATACACGACCCATTTTGTGCGTTGATTATCTCCAAAAAAAATAAAAAAAGGTATTGTATTGTGCTCATATTAAAATTTTAACACTCCCGTGCCACGACACGAGTCATACTTTTAACATGCGCATGACGAGACAAGACACATAAATTTAGCATGAGCTCGAACGATGAGAGTCATAATTTTAATACGTGCATGACATGACATTAGTCATTATTTTAACACAAATAATACATGTGCATGACATGACATGAGTCATGATTTTAGCACAAACACTAATAATCCATTACCGCTTAGGCTCCATTTGGTTGTTCCAAAATTGTAAATTGTTTCATCAATGAATTTGTCTATTTACAAATGAATTTATTAATTGTGTTTGATTTCATTACTGTAATGATTCATTAGTTGTTCTATTTTAACACGTGTCAAATTTAAAATTGGACAATTTCATAAAAAACGTGAAATGCATTAATTCGAAATAGGAGTCACATAAAATGCATATTACTCTCTCTCTCTCTCTCTCCCCCTTAAATTGTTTTTATATTTATTTCTCATACAACCTTAATACAAATTCAGATTACCAAACATTGCGTAAAATTAGATTTAAATTCATTTCAAATCCACTCATTTACAATTCACTAATTTATAACAAACCAATTTGCATAATCAAACAATTTGCACAACCAAACATGCCCTTAATGTATACAAAAATTCATGTACAAGTTAAAAACTTTTATGTTTATATTAATGAACTTAAATATACACTAATTACAAATATGCATTGCACGGATTATTTGATGCACCATAACAAGAGGAAGACTACTTGAAATAGAGGGTAAAAGATAAAGGGGCCTGCTAAGCTATCTTGGGAAGAAATTTTAAGGAGAGATCTTAAGGAATTAAATTTGAGTGATGATATTATTTATTATAGATTAGAATGAAAAAGAAAGAATCCATACGACCGACCCCATGTGATAGGATTAAGGTAATGATGACTAATTATGTCTTTAAACCCTAAAAAAATTATCGATCGGGAACGAAAGCATAAAAAACTGTTTTTTATTTTTAAAATAGTTTTGGGGCTTTAGTCGCATTTTCAAAATTTTGTTAAGGTTCTCATCTCATATATTTTTAAAATTGTATTAAATTTCATTATTAATCAAAATTGTCTTGTAACCATTTAATCGTTCCTCTTCTCTTAAGCAAAAAATGACACTTGTTTCATAATAAAACCAATAACTAAAAAAATATATAGCAATGATTTAAAATAAATTTTTAAAAATTGAACTAACTACCGATAATCCCTTATTAAAAATCAACTCACATTTTTATAAGGAAAAAAAAAGAAAAAGGGGAAAAAAAACATCAGAGTGAGAAAAAGTGTAGGGTAGTGGAGCATTAATTACATGAATTGGCACGTGATCTTGTACTACTAACTTTAGGGCTTGCTACAATGCTGATGTTTAGGCTTTTGTTATTATTTCCTTATTCAACACCTAACATTAGGGGTGCACATGGTTCGGTTCGGTTCGATTTCACTACGGAACCAGAACCATAATCGAAATTGAACGATTTCGTGATTTTGGAACCAGAACCAGAACTGAAATTGGTCGGTTTGATTTGGAACCGAACCATCGGTTCTCGGTTTGGTTCGGGTCGATTCATGGTTTGGGTTCTTGGTTCTAGTTTGTGGTTCTGGTTCGCGGTTTTCGTTAATGGTTCTGGTTCACGAGTTGGTTAATGGTTCTGGTTCATGGGTCGGTTCTCGGGTTGGTTCTTGGGGTCGGTTCTTTAGTTTGGTTCAGTTTTTTGGTTCGGTTCCATGTGTTCGGTTCTCGATTCGGTTCGGTTTGGTTCAGGTATAAAACCGAGAACCGAATCGAACACTTCGGTTCTTAATTTTTTGGAACTAGAACCAACCCGTGGAGAAAAAAACCCAAACCAATCCAACCCACGAAGGTCAGTTTGGTTCGGTTCTTCGAGTTGTCATTTTTTTTGCACACCCCAACCTAACATGACTACTTTTTAGGTTGCTTTTTACTTTTTATTTTCTATGTCTATTTATATAGGTCTCCATAATTTAGTCTTGGTCCCTACTTGAGTGACATTTCATGTGTATGCCTCCTGGATTACTTCAACATAAAGTTTTGGTCCGGATGACGAAGCCATTTCCTTCCATTTAAAATGTTTGTAATGAAAGAAAAAAAAAGATAGAATAGTAGGGGATGCTAAATAACCTCACTAGTCATTGGTGCCTTCACAAATGAAAATTGGTGGCCACAATTTCCAAATATTAGAAATAAAATTTAAATATTTTCAGTTCCAAATTGTATTTTTACAATAGATAGTCCTTTGGAAAATTTGATTTAAAGTTTTTAAGTATAACTGATAATGCTCACTATAAGAGAGATTAGTTTTTGTAATGATTTTTTAGCAAGAAAGTTAATTTCATTGGTAAAAGTATACTATTAGTAAGGAAAATAAAAAATTGTTTCGAAAAGGAAGATGATATCAAAAATATTTTGCAAGAAATTATTTTGTTGCATCTTATATTTTTGAAATACCTATTGCAAGGGAAAAAAATTCATTGCAAAAAATATAATTTTTTTTAATAAACTACAACATTTCAATTAAATTTTTTTTTCTCATTTTATAAACACATACAACCTTAGTTTTCTATTTTATCTCCTCCTACCCCTCACTTCAGATTCAATTCCCCCTCCCTCTACTCCAAACAATCCCCCCGATCCCTCACCCCCAACCCCCACATCTCCACCAGTGGACTGTGCCTCATGAAGCTTACTTTTTTAGATTTTTTTCTGTTTGTTTTCTTTGGCCCTCTCTGTCCGATTATGTCTATTGTTCCAGTTTTGAAATTTTCAGTTTTGTAATTTATGCGTGTTAGATTTATAAAGAGATGGATATTGTTTTATTTTTGTAATTTGTTTGTATTACATTTGTACAAAGATGTGTATTGTTTCAGTTTTGTCATTTTTGAATTAGATTTGTAAAGAAATGTTTCGAGAGTGTAGCGAGTGGACATTATGTTTACATTTTATTCTTTCTGTGTATTTTTTACCCCCTTTTAGTTTCAATTTTTTTAGAACAGATGTATTTCACATGCATAAATAGTATTCTTTTTCATTACGAATTTCATTAGATGAAATTTCATTACTGAATTAAATTACCCAAGACTAGTCCTAAGTTTAATAGGGCAATATCCAAAAGTACAAATAAGGCTCATTTTATATAGGGGTGACAATTTCAGACAAGACATGATGTTTACCCGAAATTGATATGATAGATTTGTTCATGTCAGAGTTTTCTGACTCAAAATTGTGTCATATTCAAGTCATAAAATTGAATGTGTTGTATTGTGTTACGAGCTAAGTGAATTTTGTATATAAAAAGTTATATTACATATATTGTTTTGAGATGAGATATAGAAGGTTAGCAATAAGATATGACCCCATGTTCTTTAATAATAAACTGTGCATGTGTTGACATTTTTAATTTTCAATTATGGAGCCTTTGAGAACTTTAAATATACGACATTGCTTAATATATATTACCTGTCAAACATAGGCCCTTAATAAATAGGTGAGATATAAAAGGATTTAACAACGAATTAGTATATTTTGGAATGATTTATTTTCCTTGCTAAAGACTATCATTCTTGTACTATGTACCGAAATAATTACTTTGGCGATACATGAAAATACTTGATCATTCCCAAATTAATAGTCATATTTTTCGTATTAATCGTCTCAAATTTCTACTCCTTTAATTTCAAATTAATAGTCTTATTTTTCGTTTCAAGATATCTCAATTAAAGAGTCCATTTTCATTTTTTGGACATAAACAATGTACCAAATTTCACATAATTAACAAGTTTTGATCTTGGCCTCTGGTGGAATATATCCTTTAAAAACATCATTTTAAAATAGAGACTATTGATTTGGAACTCATGGAGTATCATGTTTCTATAAATAGTATATAAAACCAAATTTGATTATTATGAACAATAACCATGAGATGACAATTAAACACATGCACGTGTTTCATTAAAAAAATATGCACCATATTCGGGATGATTGAAAGATAATTTGTTCTCTAAAAATATTTAACTTTCAAACAATGACTATTAGTTAGGATCGAGGGAGAAACATATTCCCTGGATTGCCCATTTTCTAACCCTTATGATTTCACTTGATTGTTTTGATTTTGAGAGTATCCCCCGAGGATGTATGATGTCTCTTAATTTTGAGTAGAAGTTGAACATATATCACGTGTAGGCTTTGTTTAACTTTTGTAAACATGTTTTTTGACAATAATTTTAACTTAATTATCTTTAAGTGCTTGTTGCATGTAAGTTGATTATTGGGGTCTGCAAAACTTTAACCTTCATTTTATATTTCTAAAAGTTTCTTCTAGCAAGTGGGTTGAGTTAATTGACTATATTCAACAATACTTATGACTATATTTTAGGTTGTCATCACATGTATATGACATTTATTTGATTAGGATAAGTATTTCAATATTTTGTATGATTATTGTGGAGTCCGTAATCACACAGACACATTCTCAGCGGGATCTCCCGGGCTACGTGTGACCAATGCTAACGAAGAGTCCAAATCACAAAAGTCTCCCACATGTTGAACACATTGAACGGGTGAAATTGATATAGGATATATTTCAATTCTTAGGGATGATATTAACAAATGTTAGGACTAAGCTTCTTTATAAATTTAAAATTGCCCCTCATTGAGAGGGGCAGGTGATATCGTATCGTCGAGCAGTACTATAAATATGTCGACTAGTTCTCTAAAGTAATAAAGAGCAAATCCAAACCTCATGGACGTAGTGACTTTGTCGAACTACATACATCTTATGTTGTGTGTGTGGTTTCATTACTCTTTTGATATTTATTCTTATTTGACTTATGAGCATTGGATACTATCATCTGTAGAAAATTACCATCTACAATTAATGTTGTCTGTGGGAAGTTCTTTGCCACTAGTCAATTTCTGATATGTCTCACTCACCCAACCAAGATCATCAAAATTTCATAATGACCAAGGGGGTCATCGATAACACAGTTATGGGGACTCGGAGGGATATCCCTTTAACCATAACGATCACGACAACCCTGAGGGTCATAAATCATATCCTCCCTCGTAAAAGGTTAGATTCGAGATTGAAAATTATTACCAATCCTCTGATGCATGATACCATCCTCAGGATGAAAAAGTGGTGAACAATGACGAGCTTGAATGATCTAATGAGATCTCAAGACTCATTGACAACTATGAGAAGTGACTCCAAGATGAAAGGGCTGGCAATAGGCACCAATGCGCTCCAACGTCACATCGAGAAGCAAGAAAGGGAAGCCCACAAGGAGAAGTGCAAGTGTGGGCATGAATTGCAAACTCTTATCCCTTAAGCAAGAAGAGCTCACAGTAGAGGAAGGAGCATTATGCGACTGAAGGAATCACCTCCTCATGAGAGAACTCATGAGAGGAAACCACGCTCAGACGGGTGATGAGGAAATAAAGAGCTTTATGATATCATCAAAAGAGAAGTGGGCAGACACTCAACTCATCAAGGAGCTCGCCTGACTAAAGAGCTTGGGAGGAGAGATGAGGGGGTCCCTTATGTGTTTGTTCTTAGGCAAAGACAATCTTTTTAATTTTCCTAATTTTATTATGCACCAAGTGTGTGAACCAAATTTTAATTAACCCAATTTTATCTTCTTAATCCTAAACATGAATCTAGTGAGATTAATCAGATAAAGTAAAGCAAGTTCACAAAACTCACCGATGTACTTGGAAACCACTATGGGAAAAAACCTCGGATGGCCCATGTTAGACAATCACTATGATACAGAAATTACAAAGGAAGAATACAGTCTTACTGAAGGACTCGATCCCCAAGGTCCTTGACCGATCTTCTTATCTTCTACCTCTCCTTCCCGGTGTAGCGTAGGAGTCCACATATGCAAGGTCCACAGTACATGAGTCCACACATACAATCGTATCCACCGATACATCCACAAGAACTATCAATCAGCAAGTATGGAGTCCACCACATGAAAAAAGTTTATTTGATAAGGAAGAACAAAAATAGTGGTGCAAACACAAGATCTCTATGACATATGAAGTTTGTAAACTCGAATCTTGACACGAGGAAGGATGTTGTTGCTCTAGAAAAATTTGGAAACACTTTGCAGAAAACATATTTCTTTCTATTCAGTTCTGCACTCACATTTTTCTAAGTCAAGGACACCTTAAATAATAAAATAAAAATTTTGAGGCGGCATGTCGTTCGAACAAAAACATGAAAACAAAATGAACATATCTTTAGAACAAGAAGACCATCTCATTTGAATGACAACCCAATTTCGTTTGAAAGAGCTGTGAAGTCGTTTGAACCACTAAAACTGAAATCCAATGTTCATACGACTCTAAACACAATTTAACTAAAAAAATATTTTAAAATCAGTTTTAAATAAAAAGTAACATCCTTAAAAAATATTCCAAGAATCCATAAACCATTATGCATTCATACCTCAAAGAATCTTAAAAACAATGTGAAGACTTTTGAAACGTGCACCAAAATTGCGACATGATCTATCTTTGAAGCTTGACCACTGCATCTTCAACACAACATCATAGGCTTAAGGGAATCGTGACACATGAAATCTATCTTATGACTCAAAGTGTTTTTTTCGAAATAATGCCAATATGTACAAATAGAATCTATTTGGAAATGTGTCCTTACAAATCTCCTCCTTTGGCTATTCTGGGACAAAACCAAACACAGTGAAATGCTAAGCCGGGCCATCAAGCCGAATAACCTATGTCCCATCCCATAAACCCAAAAATAAAAAAAATACAAGATACAAACTGTAATATGTAGGGTTGGCAAGCATGAGTTGTCTATATGTGATATAACTAAAAAGTCTAAATCTCTGAATAATCATTACACATACGAAACAAACAAATACCAAGTGAAGTATGGAGGAATAAATAATGTATAACCAATATGATCAAATAAAATCTAACAAATCCCCCTACATCACATATCTCTCTCTTCCCCTTTTGTTTGGAATAGACAATTAGTGGGACAAATAAATATAAAATGCATATCTAGCATGAGTATAACATGTGAAGCATAATTAGAAAAAAAATGAGTAATTGGATAGAAAATAGTCACATAAATAAATCATCATAATAATAAATGATGTATCTAAATAGAATATCATCCAACCATGCAGTGTAATAATCAAACATGTATAATCCAAGTTAACTGCATATAAGTTTCCCACAAGCAATCAGAAGTACCATGACAGAATAATATGAATCAAACAGGTACCGAAATCGCTAAACAATGAATTTGAGATAGGTCGTTCAAACGATATAAGCGTCTCGTTAGAACCATACAAATCTCGCTACTAACGACGCAAAATAGTGTGCCTCGTTCGAAGCTCATTTGAAGCAAGGCATCTAACGACCAACAACTGTACGTCGAAAACATCTCGTTTAAACCTCGCTAGATCCATACTTCGAACGACGTAGCAAAGTCGTTCAAACAACAGTAAGAATTCGTTCTAACAACATTAGATTTCCTCAATTCCAACCCAAAAAGCAGTGTAAAAACAACCCAGAATGCTGACCATTTAATATAAACAACTGACACTACGAAAATAGAAAAAAAGATGACTAAAAAACATAAAGAAGTTACACTTCAAAACAATATAAATGTGCCTAAACATGGAATGGAATGAATAGGTGTGAACTTAACACAAATGAATCATGATTCAAACACATAGATTGTTCAAGGAGATCTAATTGAGCGCTAAATGTCATCAGACTACGATTTAGCCATATGTGACAATTATAATGTGAACTTAATGAACTAAACAAATATCGTGCACACAAGTCTAGAATTTTAACGATTCTACCAAACAATAGCGTTATGACACGGCTTTTTAACCTTGAACTTATTGTGCAAACTTATTGAGCTTCAACTAAACTCTCTCAAACATAAATGATAATACTTTTCTATTGCATTTTTCCTTTTGAGGTTTTATTTTCTCTTTTAAGATATTTCCTATTGGCCTCTCTTTTAGGCAAAAAAAAAATTC
Source organism: Sambucus nigra (assembly GCA_949130495.1). Classification (NCBI taxonomy): domain Eukaryota; kingdom Viridiplantae; phylum Streptophyta; class Magnoliopsida; order Dipsacales; family Adoxaceae; genus Sambucus; species Sambucus nigra. The sequence goes on from OX422210.1 coordinate 211,065,001, forward strand.
TTTTTAATGACTTAATTTTTTCTTAGGCTCTTTTAAACGGTGGCTTTCACGACGAGTCCACATGCCTCCTGCATCTCTTTCACGTGCACACTCATCATTTTTTAAAAAGCAATAACTATCCTCATGGGCAACGGTTCTTATATGCACAACCCCCTAAAGTCTAATATGTGCGTAGATGATAAGATTGGGGGAGATCATCTCACCAAACTCAAATGTGAATGTGAAGTCAAACGTTCAATTAAGCTCGTGATGTGTGCAATGACATATACATAGTCGAATCTAAATGCAAATCAACTTCGAAATAACCCCATTAAACACATAGTTAAAATCAATTATGCTTCTAAAATCATGACCAAATGTCCTAGCTAGATGAAATAATGGAATGAAGGGGGTCCAAGCATGGAAATATTCCATACTAAGTGTAAACTCAAGACATAAAAGAACGAAAATATTTTTGTATTTTAAAAAAAAATTGACCCCAAAACAAAATCTTTTGTATTTTCAAAAATACATAAAAATGAAATCTTTTTATATTTTTCAATAAGACTCAATAAAAGAAAATAAAATACAAATGATATACACGCCATAACACTAAAAAATATATATCATGAAGCAAACCTATCGTATGACAAACATATTAACTCAATCATCTGTAGTATCTATCATGGGAAGAATCACATGCAAGCAAATGAGAGTCATGAAGTCTAATTCCTAAAGCCTATAAGTCCGATTTCCAAACCCAAGTAGGTGTGTAACGACACATGGGTGATTTGGGAACCGACACAACTTTATTCTTAAACTTCTTAGGAGGATTCTTAAGGTTATAGAAAAAACATCTAAGGTGACCCTTTCTACCGCACTGAGTGCAAGTGTAAATACGGAGGGAAATGTTAGCTAAATGTGGACCTTTCCTAACATTCTTAGTTGGCTCTCTCACACATATGGTGTTAGCTTTGGGAATAGGAGTAATACGATTATCAAATCCAATTCCACACCCGTTATCTTTGATTTGGACGATGCCTAACATCTTATCCAACTTTTATGACCTAGCCTTTAAATCAAACTTAGCATTGCTCAAATCTTTCAATCTCTCCTCAAGCCCACTTACCCTAGACTCGATCAAATGTTTAGACTCATCAAACTCTAGAATCTCTTTCTTCATGGCCTCCATCAAACTAAGAATACTATCTCTCTCACCCTTAACTTACTTTAGTTTCCCCTAAAGAGTCTTCTCACGTGCCCTAAGATCCTCAATCAATGCATCCTTATTTTCTACGACACATTCTTTCAACATAGATTGCCTTCTTACCCTTCACTATTTCCTCATACAATTCACGAAAGGCAACTTAAAACTCACTCTCCTCTACATCTTCATCCTCACTCTCTTCACCCTCACTAACTTAGGGTTCACTCACTATGGCCTCGGACGTCTCCTTCATATGAGTATCTTCATGAGAATATTTATCATTGTTGTTCACATGACAAACCATGAATGCGTTGTAGTTTTACTTATTGGGGGAATCCTTTCTAACTTTCGGATCACTATCACTAAGTGTGGCGTTAAATGCAATCGATTTCTTGCCCCTCTTCTTAAGTCTAGTGGGGTACTTCGATACCTTATGGCCATAACCCTTACAACTATAACACCTATCTGACCTATCCCTCTTATCATTATCACTATTATTCTTAGGGACATGATCGGCCTTGTTGTTCTTGAATTTCTCAATTCTTTTTGCATCTTTCAATTGCTTTTGGAACTTAAGAAACTTCTTGAACTTTTTTGCTAATATGGCCACATCTTCGAAATCGGTGTCAAATTCATCATTCAAAACTTTAGTTTCCTCCTTCTGGACATTCAAAGCAATGCCCTTTTCTTTCTTCGACACTTGCTTGGAGGTAAACATGTCAATCTCATAGGTTTTCAGGTCACCTACAAGCTCTTCTAGTTTTGTTAAGTCAAGCAAATTTCAAAGAGTTTAAAACGGTCACCTTTGGATCAAATCTAGAGCGTAATTACCTTAAGATTTTCTTTATGACTCGGTTGTCGGCTATTTTCTCTCCCAAGTTATACGAAGAGTTAATAATATTGGATAACCTAGCGTAAAACTCATCAAACATATCACTTTCTAACATCTTAATCGTCTCAAAATGTGTGGTGAGGTTTTAGAGTTTGGAAGCCCTAACAGTGCTAGTTCCCTCCTAGCATAGTGCAAGTACATCCTAATCCTCTTTAGACGTCTTGCACGTCATAATAAGGTTATAATCTTCTGGGGGTGACATATGAGGAAATAACATTAAAACATTTATAATTATGTTGTGCAAGTTTGTGTTCATCCTAGACCGTGTTTGGTTAACGCGTTTGGTTAACGGTCCAGGCCAGACAATCACTATGATACGGAAATTACAAAGGAAGAATACAGTCTTACTCAATGACTCGATCCTTATAAGCCTTAATGCCTCTTCTTCTCTTATATCGCTCCTCCACAGTGCAATATAGGAGTCCAGCTACGTAAGGTTCACAACACACGAGTCCACACGTACCTCGATATCCACCGATACAACCACAACTACCGTCAATCAGCAAGTACGAAGTTCACCGCACGAAAATAGTTTGTTCAATAAGGAAGAACAAAAACAATGGTGAAAACAAAAGATCTCTATGACATATGGAATTTGTAAAATCGAATCTTGAAACGAGGAAGGATGTTTTTGCTCTAGAAAACTTTGGAAACACTTTGTAGAAAACGTATTTATTTTTGTTCAGTTCTGCACTTACATTTTTCTGAGTCAAGGATGCCTTAAATAATAAAATACAATTTTGAGGCGGTGCATCGTTCGAACGAAACATGCAATATTTTGAAAGAAATGAATATCTCATTGGAATGAGAATGCTATCTAGCTTGAACGACTGGCCAATGTCGTTTGAACGAGCTGAAATCCAATGTTCATACGACTCTAAATACGATTTAACTCTGAAAAAACATTTTAAAATAAGTTTTAAATAAAAAGTAACATCCTTAAAAAATATTTAAAGAATCCATAAATCATTATGCATTCATACCTAAGAGAATCTCGAAAAATAATGTGAAGACTTTTGAAACGTGCACCAAAATTGGGGCATGATCATATTTAAAGCTTGGCCGCTACGTCTTCAACATAACGTCATAGGCTTAAGGGAATAATGACATATAAAATCTATCCTATGACTCAAAGTGGTTTTTGTCCAAAATAATGTCAATACATACAGATTGGAACTATTTAGAAATTTCTCCTTACAAGAGCCTTTATCTTCTAGATGAAGTCGCCCTTGAGTCGAGTTATTAATGAGTTTGAGCCTTTCAAGAAGTTTACTCCCCTATGATTCAAAATCTATGTTGGGAAGACTGACCCCACCAATCAAGTTAGGCAATATCGTCAAGCGATGTGAAACACCAATGAAGGATTGACGTGCCCAATATTCCCCTCCAGTCTTGGATATACTGCTCAAAAGTGGTTTGAAATGTTTTCACGCCCAACGATTACTTCCTTCAAGAAACTAGATGCCTTCTTAGCCAGATTTATTACTCGTAGTGCTCATCCTAAACGAATGGACTCACTGTTGATGATGAAGAAAAATCCTTATAAAACACTATGCGATTACTCTAAAAGGTACTGTGAGGTGTATAGGGAGGTGGTGGATTAAAAAGAGCAAGTTGCGATAGCATCCTTCAATATCAACCTACTGAATATATCCATGCTTTACGAGTCCCTCACTAAGAGAGATGTTATTACCATTGATAACCTTATGGAGAGAAACGAGAAGTATGCTAAGGTTAAAGATATAGTGATTGGATTTGGTCAATAAGGATATCAACATAGGGGAGAAAAAAGAAAGGAGGGAGGAAGCCAAATCAAAAGTAGAAGGGAACCGAGAAGAAGAATCCTGAGAAAGTATTCAAATACATTAACATGATTTTCTGTGGAGCAATATATAAGATCTTTTATAATATCATAGGTTGTTAACACTTCAAATGGATCGAGAAGATGTTCAGCGACCCCAAGATGAGAAGCCAGGCACTAGAGTGTACATATCATAAAGATCATATTCATAAGAGTGAAAATTATAAGGCAATTAATTTTGCCTCGAGGAATTGGTTTAAGTTATGAACCTATATGATTTTCTTGAGAACAAGGAAGGTGTAGCACCACCTGTGCACGACCATAGACCAAACGATGACATGGGACACAAGTTCATTGTAATTTACGTCTTGGATGGATGTTTGGGTTATGACTTCGCAGTGATTCATGGGGACTCAAAACCAAACCAAATCAAGAGGAATGCCCTTAGGATGGAAGTCAAGAAACTCATAACAGTTTTAAAAACCTTTTAGATCGACTCAGTTAAGACCATTAGGGACAACATCGATAACCTAAAGATATTGATTATTTGAAACACATTGTTTTTATCAATGATAATTTGGTTCGAGTTAGGACTCCCCATCATGATGCTATCATAATCACTCTTAGGGTTACTATGGGATATGAATAAGCTATTGGTGGATCAGAGGAGCTCCTCGAAACTAATATATCAGAGAGTGTTCAACCAGTTAAATCTATGCATAGAAGACCTGTAAGAAGTCATAGTACCTCTGGTCATCTTTGAAAGAATGATCACTTTGCCCTTAGGGAGCATGCATAATCTCTAAGCATATTGAGTTCCTCGTGGTAACTATAGATTCCTTGTAAAATTCCATCCTCGATAAAGGATGGTTGCATGCCATTAGGGTTGTGTCGTCTATTTTCCACCATAAGGTAAATTAAGTCACTGATAAGGGAGTTATGGTGGAGAATCGGTGGCACTAAGCCTTGGACCAAAAATGTTTCACATTTTCCATCTGACCAAAGAAGGAGAAGGGGAAGGAGAAAGTCATGGATATAGAGGAGGGCTCTAAACCATCCAAGTAGCAACTAAAGTATGAATAACCTGGTGTTGAGGAAACTAAGGTTGCCCCAGTTGATCAGGTTATAAAACCTCTTCAAGAGGTGGCATTTGATGTCAATCAACTCGAGGAGAAGTTCATCATCAATAATTAACTTACAGAAGAAGATAAAAAAGAACTGGTTATTTTCCTCAAAAGAAACTAGGGTATTTTTTCTTGGAAAACGTATGATATGCCAGGAATATATCTAAGAGTAATGTGTCACAAGCTCTAGGGGGATCCGTTATATATATAAGTGACTCCAAAAGCGTGACAAAATGAATCCGAGAAGGATAGTGTGATCAAGGAGGAAGTAGGGAAACTTCTAGAAACGTAGTCTATAAAGGAGGTTCAATTCCTCTAGTGGATGGGAAATCCACTAGTCGTGAAGAAATGCAATGGGAAACGAAGAGTCTGTATAAACTTCACTTATTTGAAAAGTGCATTCCCAAATGATAGTTTTTTTTCCCCAAGATAGACTAGTTGGTCGGTGCCACCGCTAACCATGCACGTATGAGCTTCCTTGATGCCTACTTAGGTTACCACCATATCCTACTATTCGCCCCTGACTAGGAAATGACTTCTTTTATCACCACACTGGGATATACTGCTACAAGGCGATGTCATTCGGATTGAAGAACAATGGGGAAACTTATGAGAGATTAGTGATAAAGATGTTCAAGTAACATTTGATAGATACAATGGAGGTGTGCATAGATGACATGTTTGTAAAAATAAGGAATAAGGAGAACCACCTCGTAGACTTGGCAAAGACTTTTAAAGTTATTCACTATTACGGGATGAAAATAAATGGGGCCAAGTTCATTGGGGAGTACAATCGGGAAAATTCCTTGGATACCTAGTTAGTAAAAGAGGTATCAAGGAAAACCCCGACTAGATTGAAGCCATTAGGAATGTGCATCCCCCCAGTACTGTGCGCGAGGAGTAAAAGTTAAATGACATGGTCGCAACGCTAAACTGCTTCATAGCAAGATCTTTGTAGATGTGTCGACCTTTCTTCCAAACACTTAGGAAGGAAATAAAGGATAAGTGACTTGAGAAAGTAGAAAAATATTTAAGCCAACAACCACTACTTATAATTCAGGATGATAAAGGATCTTTGCACTAAGTGTCCAGCAATGCAGTTAGCTCAACTTTGGTTTGGGAAAGAACAGGGGTCATGATCCCATTTACTATGCAAGAAAAACCTTGCTCGAAACTAAAAATAGGTACCTCCTATTAAAGAAAATCACATACGCACTAGTGATAGCTTCTAAAAAGTTAACACACCACTTAGAGGTACACATTATCATTATTCTAACTTCCTTCCCTTTAAAGGAGATGCTCAATAATGACGATCTGTTTGAATGGATGTCAAAATGTCCGGTGCAACTCAAAAGGTTTGAAATTTAGTTTTAATTTAGGACCTCAGTCAAGGGAAAAGTTCTAGAAGACTTCATCGCTGAATTTTACAACAACCAAAAACTAGTGAAAACTAGCATCGAAAGCAAAGAGTCTATCCTCTGTTCTAAAAGGCCCGCCTAGGCTCCGCCTAGGCCCGCCTAGGCTTGAGGCTTGAGAGAAACGCATCGCCTACGCCTTATTACGCCTTATTACCCCCTATTCTTAGTAAAAGACTTAAGGCACACTTTTTTTAAACAAAACAAAGGATTAGTTGAAAAATATTGGTTATGGAGCATGAATGTGAGAAAGATGGCTACCAAACATATGGATATATTTTCAAAATTCAAGGTATGTACTATTTTATTATATTACTAGCCTTGGAATAATTAAAATAATAAAAAAAGGACAAACGCCTTTTTACGCCTAGGCTTCGCCTAGGCTTGCCTAGGCTCCTAAGGCTTGAGGCTTGACCTTTACGCCTCGACCACGCCTCGCGCCTTTTAGAACCTTGAGTCTATCCAACAATAGATAGAGGATAGGGAGAGATGGTTTCCTTATGTTTATGGTGCCTCAAATTCATAGGGGGCATGAATTGGGAATGTGCTGGTATCCCCAAAGGAACTTTTCCTCGAACGTGAAATTCTCTTGGGATTTGAAGCCTCCAACAACGATGAAAAATATGAGGTACTGATTTGAAGGACTAAAGAAAGCACTCTACCTAAATGCAAGTCACCTTGATGTCTTTTATGACTTAAGGCTGGTATCAAATAAGATATCAATGGACTATATCGGCGCACACTAATTCTCTAAATGGATTAAAGGAGAACTAGTAGTGAGCATCCAAGATATCAATATGACAAAGTTCATATGGAAGAACATCATAACACAGTTTGACATCCATTGGATCATCATCATAGACAACGAAACTCAGTTTAAAAGTATCACTTTCCAAATTTTCTACGAAGAGCACAATATTAGGCACTGTTACAGTTCAGTGTCCTACCCCCAAAGTAATGGCAAACTGGAAGCCTCTGACAAGGCAGTCCTCGACGGAATAAGCAAGAGACTGGAGAACACTATCAAAATGCACTCTTAATAACAAACTAATTTTTTTTATTACTAATGGTATTTTACCATTACGAATTACTCACAATATTTTTCGTTAGCAATTTAATATATTCGTTACTAATTTTAGTTTATAATTTTAATAATTAAAATTAAAAGGGAGAAATTTTTATAACAGCCTCCCAAAAAAATACAGGCGCGAAGTTTTCCTCCAAAAATAAACTTCCTAACATTTCCTCTTTTCTTCTCTCTCTCTCTCTCTCTCTCTCTCTCTCTCTCTCACACCAACAATTCAGTCGATTTCCCTCTTGAGTTCTACAAAGATGATTTACTTATCATAAAACTTAGTTCACAATAGCGAACAATCGGTTTAAAGGCTTCGATCGAGGTAAATTTTAATTATATCCGTCATTTATTTTTGATTGATAGGGTTAATTACTTTTGATATTGTTTATTTCTTTTAATTTGAGAGAAGGTTTTGTAAAAGTAGTTGATGTTTATGTTTTTGATGTTATAAAAGTGTTGAGTTTTTAATAGAGATTAAGTTTCATTTTACGTTTAGTCACTACACCAAAAAAGGATTTTTGTTTCCTTTCACCCATAAAGAGTTGTCACGATAAAAAATCTTGACAAAAAAATATGGAGCCTTTGTCGCCGTCTTTGACCCTGACACGATCGTGATAACAAGTTATCACGGCCGTGTCCCAGTCAAAGAACTTGACAACACAATTGTTACGGTCATGCCAGGGTCAAAGATCGTGACAATATTTATTTATTGTCATGGTCTTTGACCCTGACACAACCATGACAACATACCTAAATTACAAACCTAATCAATTACTCCCAATCGATTTTTCAAAAAATTTCTCTCTCTCTCTCTCACACACACACACACACACACACACACACACTCAAAAAAGCAGTTATCTCGCTCTCAAAACAACATTTCTCTCCTCCGCCCCTGCCACCGTCCTCATCTTTAGCCATCGCAAAAAAATCCTTCCCTTAGCAGGCTGGTACTTTCCGTTAGGGCGGATACATAGTCATCAAGGGAACGCCTTGGAAAGTATCTCTCTCTCTCTCTCTCTCTCTCTCTCTCTCTTTATATATATATATATATATATATATATTCTTAGGTGCGAACTAAACCATGCGCCCCCGGTGCAGACTTTTTCCTGTTCCTCATGTGGTCCCCTGGTGGTCCCTAAAGACATTTTTGTTATTTTCCTTAGATGGTCCCCCTCTTGTTTTATATAAAACCCTTATTTTAAGACTAGATATTTAAAAGATTTATAGTTTAGACCCAAATTGGTATCAAGACCTTAAAGATTTTAAAAACTCATCAAATTCCGACCAAAGCCTTAATTGTGGTATCAGAGCCATAAGACGCTCCTTTTAGACTTATAGTAAAAAGACTTTAATGCCCTTGGGATTTATCCCTCGCATTTACAAAGATATTTTTGGAACCAACCCAGACTACCATCCTATACCTATAACTGATTTAGACCCAATAAGTTGCTTAACCTCACACATAGATGGTTGTTCACATACTGAACACATCCCAGCCAAACACGCAGATAGTAAACAAGTTACTGCTAGTGCTATTAATAGCATAATAAACCAAAATAAGTGTATACTCCTTATATTAAGACAATTAATAAAAGATACTCAAACCCTTGAAACAGAGATAAAAAATATCTCTAAAAGACTACTAGAAATAGATAATCAAATCCCAATAGACCTAGTACATCTTTTACAAGAAATAAATATTAAAACTAATCATATAGAAGTCCTTAACAAAGACATTTTAGATATCAAAACTTTAATTAAAAATCAAGACCGTGAGTTAATTAAACTTACTAAAGAGTAAGCCAAGCTTATCCTTAGATTAAATAGTTATCTTCCTAATGAAGATAGTTAGATCAGACTGGAATGAGGTATTAAGAGACCTCTCTATTCAGACCTTATCAGACTTTTATCAAAGAATTTTAAAAAAGATAAACGATGATAGATTTTAGGATAAGATAAATGAAAATGAGATTGCCAACGCTACTAAAGCAACTAGACTTATATTAGAAAGATTAAATTTGATTTCTACATCCATAACAGCTACCCAATACTATAACAATAGCTTTGTTAAAGACTTTCATCTAGATTTAAAAGCTAAGACAGAAGAATTAAGCACCTTATACACAGACTTTGTTAAATTCCAACAAAATTTAACAAATTATCTTAATAATATGGAAAGCCATAACCTATCCAAAATGGATAGTATTATTAATGAACTTAGACTAAACATGGCCCAAGTGGAAGGAAAATATGAAGAAATTATAAATGGAATTAAGGCTGTATATAATAAGCCTTCCCAAGCAAAAATAGACTCTCCTTTTATTCTAACTCGTTTAGATAAAATAGAAAAAACTGTAGAATCTATAGAAATTAGAGCTATGCAACAACAAGAAAAAGATAATGAAGTAAAAAACTATATTACTAATGTTGCAAAATCCCTTGTTAATTCTCTAGCTAGACATAGTGAAGAAATTTCTAATAAGACAAGAAAAGAGAATAAGATTTTTAAAGAAGAAATCCCTAGTCAGATAAAAAGATGAAAAGATTATTCAGACTTCTTAGAAAGAATTGAAAAAAGACTTGAACAAAAACAGGTAACCACCTGTAAGTTTAGAGAACCCCCTCCTATATAAATTATAGAAAGGAATACCATAGGTATACGAGTCATAAATGACGAGTTAGATAAGTCTAGGAAGATAGCCAGCTCTATCCTAAATATTGGACAGGGTAATTGTAAGGACATTTTTGTCCATTATCAATTTATTATGTCGCACGCCGTTACACCGTTGAAAAAATTCAAGATTCATACATTCATCAAAGGATCCAAATATCAAAAGAAGAAGAGGAATCAAAGTCTGACAGACCGGACCGGTTCGCCTGTAATAAAAGAACCGATCCGGTCAACCGGACCGGTCCGCCTCAGACCCGGATCGATCCGTCTGCTGAAGGCCAGTATACCCCGGACCGCAAACAAAACGATGAAGCCTGAAATAAAAGAACCGATCCGGTCAACCGGACCGATCCGCCTGCAATAAAAGAACCGATCCGATCAACCGGACCGATTCGCCTCAGACCCGGACCGGTCCGCCTCAGATAAACTTAAACAGATCGTGTTCAGATCGTGCTCAGATTTTTATGGCTCAAGACTTCTTATTTAATCCCACTACGGGAAGTGGTTTTAACAGACTCATACACACGATTTTCAGAGTACAGAAAACTCTAAGTCTTCACCTATTGAGCATCAAGACTCTAGGTATTTGATTCACACAAATTGCCAAACATTTGTGAATCACTTTGCAACCCAGGAACGCACTTTTGCTGTTCACGCCCTTGTGGAGAAGACCGTTCTTCTTCTTCATTGCAACCCTACTCGAAAGGGATAGTTCCAGCCGCCGACTACAGAATCCGACACCTGAGGGTAATTCTTAGTCACTTGTATTTTCATTGTAATCTGAAATTGTACAGCTACAATATTATAATGAAAATAAATGGTTTTGCCCCTTTGGGGGATTTTTCCTCACAAGCATGTGTTTGAATGTTCTTGCTTAGTTCATCATCTTATTCAATCACATATTGTTGCATGTTTAGGGTTTGTTTGGGTTAAAAGGAGTTTAATATATAATTTGCTCATTTGAACGCAAGCACATACGTTCTCAGTAATCATATGCTCCAAAGACTTAAGGATTCATCGTCCAATGTTAAGACATGGTGGAAAGAGAGAAATTTTACCAATACTCTCCAATGGAAAGAATGGGTTGAAGTTGACTGGAATATTATTGAAGATTCCATTCATAATGGATAACTTCTAGCCGTTAGATACATACACTTGTTTAAAGAAGGTGCCACTCCTAAGACTCCTAATTATAACATGACTTACCATTGTAGGAATCATGTGTTAAAAAAATCCTATACTGAGCTCCAATTATTTGACTCTGAATGGCTTATATCTAGAGGAATTGATAGGAAGTTCCAATTCCTAACCTTTGGACTCTTTCAAGCAAGAATCCAAGGATTACATAGACCTCAAAATAATATCAACATATTATGTTGTTTAGTAGAAAAAAGATGGAAAGACTTTGAGAAAAGCCTTATTGGGATAGCCCAATTAGAAATGTCAGACAACATATGATACTTTAATGTCATCCCGGCATTTACAGTAACCGTAGACACAACCAAACATTTTAAGTTAATCTTATATGCTAGTGGCTATGAAGACTATATTATCCTAGACGCTAATATAAATATAGAATTCCAAAACTATGTGAAGTTCTCCCAATTTCCTTATGAAGGAATGCAATCGGGAATTCCTAGCGATAGACTTAATGAAGAAATTTTAGTTAGAACTAATGTTTCAGACTACAATCATACTTACAGTACTAGGAATACTGGACCTATGAAAGAAAAAGCTAAGACCCTTTGACAATTGCCAGAATTTCAAGAAACCAAGACTATACAAAATAAACCTTTGTTTATTAATCAAGACGACGTCACTGGAAATGTTAACATCCAGTTCAGACCTCTTAAGATTGTCAATAAGAATATCCAGATCGAAAAAATTAGATTTAGGAATATGGGAGAAGCCATAATCAATGATCCTTCAGAAGGAGAATGTAGTAGTAAGACTACTGCTAGTTTACTAAGACAAGCCCTTGTAATTAGACCTAGAAGATCATTTGAACAAAATGACTTAGTTAAAGAAAAATCTAAGATCCAAAACTTCGGACATGAACCCTCAGAATTGGATATGAAGACATTTAAAGATCACCTTAAGAAAAGTCATTCTGTTAGATTTCAAGAAAGAGAAAGATTTAATATGATAGCCCAATACCGCATATTAAAATTAAAAGAATTTAAGTATACAAAAGAACTGCTTAGAAACTTAAGAGTAATAGAAGATGGAGAAGAAAGACTAATGCCAGATACACAAGTAAATCCTAATAAATAAGAGATAGAAAGTAGTATTAGGCTGGAAGATGCTCCTAGACTTTTTAGTAAACTAATAGGAATAAATATTCCTATATACTCTAGCTCTATAGTCAAGACTAAAACACGCTATATAAAAGACTTTCCAACTAGTGACAAGAGTTTCACTCCTGTTAAGACCATGGAAAGTCAAGCCATAAATCCATTAGGTATATACCTAAACCTAGATAATGTTCAAGATAGGAAGAAAGCCTTAGATGAATGGCATAATCAGATGAACATGTGTTTTGCATCTAATGAATAATGGGATGCAAGTTCATGTAAACAATACGCTGAACAATCCATTAGAGGTATTGCAAAAGATTATTTAGATAGTTTAAGAAAGGATACAGATGAAGACTCCTTAACTAAGATTGAGAAGATGAAGGAAAACTTAGAAGAGAGATCAATTGAAGAATATATTCAATTATTCACATCATAATTCATTGGAGCTGGACATCTAGCTCAAATCAATGAACAAGACCTAGCAAAAACTAAGTTAGCCCTCCTTAGCATTTGCAAAATAGATAAGATAAATGAATATAGTAATAATTATGAGCAACTATATTACCAAATTAAAGAATTTGGAGAGACCTTATAAGATGAATACTTTAGAAAGATTCCAGCCATAGGATAAATCCTAATTAATGAATATAGGAACTGGCCAGGAGTAGCTGGAGTTAAGAACAACTCCATTGGTGAAAGAATCAATTTCGCCAAAGACTATATCATATCTAAGAGACGTGATATAACTCAAGCAAAGTTAATAGAAGAGACTTTCAAGCAGATCCCTCCAATGAAAGATGAAAGAGACATTGCTCCAATCCAATGGGGGGTGTGGTAGTGAATCCAATAAATTCAAAAAGAAATTAGAATGGAAACATAGAAAGTTTAAGACTAGACCTTTAGAATTTCCAAAGAAGTATAGATTTAGACCATCTACTACCTTTAGAGAAAAGAACTCTAAGACTAAGAAAAAAAAATTAACCAAAGAAGATATTTTAAGAAGAACACTAGTAAATATAAGAAGGTTCATAATTATAGGAAAGAAAAAGATGTAGCTCAATCTAAGACTGCGATCAAAGAATGTTGGACTTACGACAAAGAAGGACACTTTGCTAAAGACTACTCGAATAAAAAAGATAAAGAAGGTATTAAGATTATTAATACAATATTAGACTATGCAGATCAAGAAGAATTAGATATCCTATATGCTATAGAAATATCATACATAGAAGATGATGACAATACTAATATCTATAGTGTATATACAGATAGTTATTCGGAAGACTATAGTGATACTGATGAGTATGAAGACTCTCAGGATACTCTTGATTATATATGATGCAAACTAATCAAGACGATTTAGATAATGAATATATAGACTTTGAAGAAGCTTGGTATAAGTGTATATTAAGCCCCTTTTTAAAGAAAAGATGGACAGTTAGTAATCCTGAGTTACTAACATATATACCTAGATGTTACTTTGACGAAAGACATTATTGCACATTTGAAATGAAATGTTGCAAGAAAGACTTTATATGCGTAGAATGTTTTGAGACCATACAAACAGAATTCCTTATGGTTTGTGTTATTTTTCAATTACACTACTATGAAGACTGTTGGAGAACTAGATTTAGAGCAATTTATACTAGCCAGTATGATGCTCAAATAGACTTAGATATTAAAACATATTATTAAGACATCGATAGATATATAGCCAAATGATGACAAGAAAATGAAGAATTAAAAGGAAAAGGAATTTCCTATAAATTAGACAATAGTAGCTCTGATAGTAGTGCAGAAGACCTAACATCCTTAGATTTTATGGATAAACCCCAGAAAGGAATATCTATTTTAGAAAAAAAATAATTTAGGAATTTCTACTAAACCACATGCTTGTTTTGTAGAAATGTTTATACAACATAAAGATTATCCTAAAAGACTTTAAGCTTTTGTAGATACAGGATGCTCTCAGAGTATTTGTAAGGCTAATGCCTTTCCTGAAGACTATTTTTTAGAAAGTACTCAAGTAATCTATGGTAAAGTGGCTAATGGAGATCCATTTACCTTATATTTCCACACTATTCCTATTTATTTTAAATTAGGAAATGAGACCAACAAAACCGTTAATCATCGATTTTGGATAATGGATCCCCATCCTAGTTTCACAGGAAACATTATTTTAGGACAATAATTTATTATTAAATATCATCCTTATAATCAGTATAATGATAATATATTAATTAGTGATACAGAGGAATTTAATATTAAAGACCCTCTAATAGATCACAAGACTGCCTTTGACCTTATGCAGGTCAAACCCAATTATAGATCCATAAAACATCAGAGTTCTTCAACAGAGCAAGGTGGACCTAGACCTACAACCCAACAAGAAGACCTAGACATTAATAAACCCTTATAAAAAGAATGTAAGTGTCCAGACCAAAAGTGTTATAAGCAAATAGCGCTTATACAACAAGTAATTTTAGATCAAGCCCAGCATACCTTATTATAGGTTCAAGCTATATCTAAACAGAAGAAAATGGATATAAAAGTAGAAAAGGAAAAGATTAGGCAATTAGCAGAGCCTACTTTAGGAGAAAATCCCATCGCTAAGTGGGATAAAGACCAAAGTTATTGTGAAATCATCCCTATTAACCGAGATGCCACTATTAATGGTGGAACCTATAAGAAAGGATATTCACAAGAAGACCGATAAGAATTTAAAAAAGACATAGATGAAATGCTTAAGTTAGGCATTATTAGAGAAAGTAAAAGTAGACATAATAGCCTTGCCTTCTATGTTCAAAATGAATCTGAACATAAAAGAGGAAAAATACGTATGGTTATAGATTATAAACAATTAAATAAGAATTGTGAATTTGATTCTTATAAGATACCAGACAAGAATAATTTAATCCATCTGATGAAAGATAGAATTATATTCAATAAGTTTGATTGCAAATCAGTCTTCTGGCAAATTAAGATGCATACAGAGAGTATTACTTGGACAACCTTCAGTGTGCCCCAAGAAAAATATGAATGGCTAGTAATGCCATTTGGATACTTGAATGCTCCTCAAGTATTCCAAAGAAGAATGGATAATATATTTGGACCTTATTCAGAATTTTGTCTTGTTTACATAGATGATATTCTTGTATCCTGTAAGACTGAGATAGAGCATGTGGACCATATTAAAAAGATTATTTTAGAATTAGACAAACATTGTATTGTTATTTCTGAAAGAAAAATGCAATTATTTCAGACTGAGATAGACTTTGTGGGAATGCATATTAATAAAGAAAAATTATCCTTGGCATAACACATAACCGAAAAGATTCTTGACTTTCCAGACCAACTTAAAGATAGAAAACAATTACAATCATTTTTAGGATTGCTTAATTGTGCTGCAGACTTTATTAAAGATCTTGCCTCAAAAAGACAAAGCTTAACTGCCAAATTAAAAGGAACAAACAAAACTAATCCTTTTTATTGGACTAAAGATGATTTTGAAGTCATAAGACAAATTAAAGATGCAGTCAAGAATATTCCTTTACTTGAACTGCCTAATGCAGAAGACCAGTTTATAGTAGAAACAGATGCCTCTGATAAACAATGGGGAGCAATATACTTTACCATTGATCATTAGACAAAAAAGAAGAAACTTTTTAGATATAGTTCTGGAACCTTTACAGACCCAGAAATAAGATACACTGCCCATGAAAAAGAAGTTTTAGCTATAGTAAGGGCAATAGAAAAATATATGCTTTTTCTTAGACCTAAACATTTTATTGTTTATACCGACTCTTCTTATGTAGTAAAATTCAGAGACTTAGACTTCTTCAAATCAAGGACTAATAGACTTATAAGATGGTAATAATTGCTTAATGGTTATGACTTTTCTGTTATACATATTAAGGGAAGTAAAAATACCATTCCAGACATTATATGAAGAGAGACAATGTTTGCTAACACTAATATGATTTCATATTTTATGTTGCAAACAGAAGACCTAGACAGCATGAGTTCCTCTGGAATGAATAGACTGAACAAAGAAGATATTGCAGACTATCTTAGACATGTAAGGCCAAATGCTGATGTAACACAAAGACAGACTGATATTCAAGACTCTCAAGAAAGACCAATCCTAGAGAACTTTGATGATATCTTAGTTCCTCCTGAAAAATTTAGACATGAGATTGTTTCTCAAAATAGACTCATTGGGAATATGTATTTCCCCCAATATAGACCTGATCAAAGATATCCAGATTTAATAAAATTTAGACGAGAATTTCCACATGATAAAAATACTCTTATAGATGCTATATGGTGGAATGTGAAGAATAGACTATGGATAGAGTTCAAACAAAATTTGGTAGCCATTGCCAGATTTATGAGAACATAAAGACTTGCAGTTACCCAACTCAGTGGTACTGCTATGCCTAGACCGGAGACTCAAACTTATTCTCACACTCATGGAGAATTCTCTAAAACTAGACCCGCTGATAATTTTTGTTATCAAAAAAAGACTTTTAAGACTAAGATTGTTATACCATTTGGTCATAATAATCTCCCATTAGAAGAAGACTTTCAAAAAGAAACTAATAACATTATTGATCATTTTAATATGTTATTATCAGAAATAAATGGAGATACTTTAATAATTAAAGGTTGCTTCAAAGACGTTTCAAAGATATATCTTTTTGGAAAATCAGATAATGCTCATATAACTCTTACAGACCACAGGTTCATTGTACTCGTTCAGATAAAGGATATTGAAGACTCTGTTGCTCTTGGAAAAATAGTCCATGAGTATGTTAAGAAGGTAGAAGACTTCCTTCCTTTATTTTCTAGAATCTATCAGATTGCTCCAAGTTCCTGTAGAGGAATGAGAGTTGAAGGATTTAGACTTATTATATTTTCCAATTATATATTTGAAGACGTTGAGATTTTATCAGAAGATGAGACTAAATATTTAATTGTTGATAAGTCTAAGCTCCAGATTTCTCAATCCACGGAGATAATAGAAATCATGGAATTATTGACAGGAGAAGACAGATGGTACACTGCCTACCACATAGAAGACCTGATAATCCAAACTGATGAGCCATTCAATGGAAGGTTCAAGAAAGAATCCAAAGAATTGGTAGAGATAACTTTGCCATCCAGCATTAGAATTGTAGGCCTCATTGATGAATTTTTCAACAATGCCCTACCAAACCAAGACAAGGAAGAAGAAGACACAGATGGAACAAAGACGGGCCCCTTATTAGCTGAAGAATTATTAAAGATAGAAGATGCCATACGCTAGACCTATGCATCATTACAAGACAACAAGACTCCATTAGATTCCCCTGCAGTATTCATCTCAGACATGCCCCACACGGGCCCCCATAATGCTTCTTTTCATAAATGAGAAAAAGACTCACCAAGATGTTAGGTTAGAAATTATTTCTAGATGACAAATTTACTTTATGTAAAGAAAATAGTATAAGACTTTAATAATTTGTATCTCTTTAATCGGAACGCTTTTTGTAGACGGTTACTAGTCGTTTGTAGTGCCCTTACACTATAAAAGGGAGCGTCCAGTTTGATTTCAGATATCAAAGTTTAGAAGTGAGAAAGAGTGTGTAAGCTTGTAGTAGGTAATATGTACATGAGTGAGTAAACCTCTCATAGTTAGGGGAGAGGGGAGAGTAGTGTTTACTTATGCAATGCAATAAAAGTATTTTTTTTTTTAGAAATCTCTTATGTTGAGTTGTTATTATTTTCCAAATTGTCTCCAACTTTCTGTTCATAGAGGACTATTGTGTGGAACCTCTGGTGTAGCACGCAAGGTTTTATACTGGTGAGCCGCCGTCAGGTGCCGATTAGCCATGAGCCGTTAGCCAGGTGGGCGTTAGGCGTGAAGGCGTACAGGTAGGAAACAAGTTCAACGCCAAAATAATGGATTAAGGTGTGACACATAAAGAGAGAGTTGTAGGAGGCTGAGAGTAGAGAAGAATAGTAGCAAGGCTGAAGAGAAGAAGGATGGAAGATAAAGATATTTCAGACCAGAAGGAAGGTATAACTCGAACCAAACCCTTAACTATTTTACATATTATTGTTTTAAAAGAATCTTGTATGAGCCAACAAATCACTATAGACTTTTTAGAATTTGTTAATCAATCTAATTTAGACTTAACTAGAGAAATCCAAGATTGGACTCTTACAGACACTAAAGATAAAGAACTTATAGAATCTGCTTTAATATACGCAGGTGGAACTTTCAAATATATAGACCAGATTGTTGAGTGGTTAGGAAGATAAGTACCTAGAATAGAAATAATTAGAACAGGGATCCGTGATCTCTTTAGAAAAAAATTAAGAACTGAAGATTTTGCAGAAGAACTATCAAGACCTGGAAAATATCAATAATACACAAGGATAATTCAAGACAGTATAGACGTATTAAAATTTATCAAACGAAAAAGGTTAGCTGAAACAAAGGCTATTTTAATTAGAGCCGGAGGAATCCGCCCTCTCCTTAAAAACGTAGAGACAGCTGTCCCTAGAACATATCGTAGATTTTTGTCATCTTATGGTGATAATAATTTAGACGAATTTATAGATAACGATATAATTGATATTATTAATCAAATATATAAACAAACTAGACTGATAAACCCATAATACCGTATAATGTATTTAAGACTATAATATTTTCCATCAAAACCTCTTGCAATTTCTAGACTCCCTGAAGAAATATTTATATAGATAATCCTCGCTATTCAGAACTCCAATACAATAGTGACGGAAGAATCTTGAGAAGTAGCAGTAGCCCTGAAACTTCTACACTTAGACTTCCAGATTAATTAAGCTTTAAAATAATCTTAAAAGACCTTAGAAATCATTGGGGTAGAAATTCATATTCCCGAAACCCCTAGAAAGAGAAGGTGGTCCTTAGGTGGTCCATAAAAGACAAACGCGGTCCTAAGACTCATTTGGATGTTTGCCAATCCGCATTCTATCCGTATAGAAAAATTCGCATATGAGACGGACTCTCTCTCTCTCTCTCTCTCTCTCTCTCTATATATATATATATATATATATATATATATATATATATATATATATATATACACTCTCAACTCGACTTTGTCTTTTAACATATGGATCTTTATATATTTATGTTTCCTAACACACACACATGGATGGGTGTATACATATATGTTTGTGCTTAATAATTATGATAAATCATGTTAACCTTAATTTTTACTATAACTAAAACTGGATATACATTTTTGTGATGTCCGACTGATGTTGATTTTTGTCTTATAAGGAATACTTGATCTGTAATAGGGGTTCACTTTATAATTTGCGTAATCCATTTATTTTTGTGTATTTTCTTTCCAATTTTGGGTTTAGATACGATTATAGTAAAATGTAATTATATGTTTATTATCTCTTATGCTATATGTATGGGTTCACTAGTCTTGATAGATATAGATGAGTTATTGTGACATGGTACACAACTATGTATATAATTTTTTTCTTTCATTGCCTCCTCATTTTATTTAGGTATAACAAGAACGAAGTTTCTCAATGTATGTCATAAGTACATGATTTATGGATGTTAATTTCAATAAATTTTTTCTATTATTTGCTTTCGTTTTCTCACCAGCCTTTTTTTTCACACGATTTTTATGGATATTGATTTCAGTGATTTTCTTTCTCTCGTGCAAACCATTCTTGTAGCTTCTTCTTGTTAAGGGATTTCACGGTGCAAGCGTGAGTTAAAGTCATTATTTGTTAAGGTTTTCATTTGTTTATCTACATCTGGGTTTTTGTATTTCACCTGTTTAGTTTAGTTGCTGAGACAGTAGGATCAATCTCTTGAATCTTTATTTCTTTAGCTAAATTTTGTGTATTTGTTGATATTATGGATTTTATTAGGCAGATATTTTCATAATTGAGTTGGGTTTTCCATATTTTGATATGGGTTTTCTACTACACTTGTTCGTTTGATGAGAAAATTTGTATCTCCATTGGATCTTAATTTCCTTACCTATATTTTGTGTACTTCATTGGGTGAATGTTTTCATTATTGAGGCGTTTCTTAATGTTGTTAAGATGCCGATTTCAGTAACTGGGTTTAGTTTCAAGTCGTGTTTTTTTTATGAATAAGTATATATTTGATCTCAATATTTGATCTGGAATTGGGTTGTTTGATTTGTGGTGTTGGCATCTTGCTAGCATTGTTAATGTTGGAAATATTGATTTTTGTTAGAACTTTTGTTTGTTGATTAAGTGTAATGGAGTTATTGGTAACACTCTGTATGTATATATGGCTTATGTGTGTTTGTTTTGTTGGATATGTAGTCAATGTGCAAGCACATTTGGTTTGCAATTCATATGTGAAATTATATGTAATATCTTAACTATCCCTTGTTTGTGATTTTATTGTGATGAAACTTAAAATGCTAATTTATTGGACGTGTTTTTAGTTTTTGGATATCAAATTATGGTTTGGGTATTACATTAGTGAATCTCCAAAAGTTAAAAAAAAATTAGACTTACTTTCATGTGACAAATGCATTTCACTTTAAAAAATTATAGAACACAAACCCATAACCCATATTTCTGCCCAGAGGGAGTGGACTGAGGGTAAGTATAATATATGAACTTCTAGGGGGTTAGTTAAAAATAAATGGATTTAAGGTATGGGTTTGTAACTGGTTTCTTTCTTCTTAACCATTACATTATCTTTAGATTTATTAATATTTTATTTTGGTTTTATTTATAGTCAATTAACTATTTATTCCCCATATTTATTAAATGCTTATTTTTCATTAATAATTATGTTTTATGATGCATTTGTTGTGTAGGATTCATGATGTTAAAATCTAGGAATAATTATAGCAATTTCCTTTTGTTTCGAAATTTAACACTGTTTTCTTATTTTATTTATTATGTGTAGGATTCTACAGTTTAGGCCACTGCCACTCCTCTCCTCTCCTCACAGCTGCCATTCAACCACCACTACCTCTTTTTCAGTCGCGTTTCACGGCCTCTCTCTGTTGTGTTTCACAGTTCTCTCTCCTTCCAAAAGGTATACATACTTGTGTTTCATCAAAATAATGTTGTTATTTGTTTGATCCATCCCATGTGGGATTTTAGGTTTTATTGTTGTTGTTTGTTTGATCCATCCCATTCAATACTCACATGATGATATGTTTTTGTATAATGTAGTTTTTAGCTTATTCTCTTGTTTCATTGAAATATATGTACATGTTAATAAGAAAATTGGTGTGATTTGCTTGATTATCCTTGTAAATTGTATATTTTCGTAATTTATTTTAACTCTTATTTGTAACTCTCGGTCTACATGTATTTTTTCTTGGGATTTTGGTGTATTGATTTCAGGGTGAAGAACAAGGATAGTTTTAGTTGTTTGAAAATATATTTGATTAATTATTTTAGAGCCCTTTATGTCGATTGAGGGAGGAAAGGTGTTAACTAATAATAATTATGTATACTAGAATTTAATTTGAGTGTACTATACATGAAACAAGTTTACTATGTATGGTTTCATGTGTATCATTGAATATTTGTGCGTACCAAAGAGGAAATGTGCATCCACCTCAACCCAAGTACATGAACTGTATGAATCATTGGGGTTTACTAATATAAAAATGTTATATTTAATATATACATGTAGTAAAAGGAGAAATATGCGTGTAACTTAACGCAAATGTGCGTAATATATGAAACGTTCACATGTCTTGATGTAAAAAGTATCACCTCTTGAATATGTATATGCATTAAAAAGAGAAAAATCCACTAATATGTTGTTTCAATTTCAATGTTATATATATTATTATCAATTTCAAGCTAGTTTTTAGGGATTTTAGGGTAGATTCTTCAAGCGATTTTTATGGTTTTTTAAGACAGATTCAAATCGTTTAGTTGATATGTTGTTCAAACAAACTACTTAATTCAAATTTTGAAATATTAAAACTGAACATGTTCAAACGCACTACTTAAATTTATTTATTTTCAAATACACTAGGTTTTGTAGTATCTAACCTAGGATTCTTGAATTTTTCACACTTTTGTTAATATTAATCCGTGAATATATACTTCTTACCCATAATAGGTGATTGTTCATAGTAGCTATGATGGGATATCCTCTATATTAAAAGTGGATGGGTGAGATAAATAGACTAAGGGATGAGTATCATAGAGATGCTAATGAGTTTGTAAAATTCGCAGAGAGATATCTTAATGATGGAAAGTTCCTGTGTCCGTGCACGTTGTAGGGATTGTAATGTGTGTGAGTGGAAAATAGTTAAACTACCTCTGCTAAGATGGGGTATGCAAGATAGTTATCAATCATGGGTTTTCATGGGGAATTATGTATTCCTTTTGTCCCCGATAAAAATTCACAACAGTCATCAATTAGGATAGATGTACAAGTCCAAGAGGATAATGTAGATCATAATATTTTAAAGAATTTAGCTGATGATGATTATGGAGTTTATGAAGTGGAAGAAAATAAGGTCTTTGATGATGTAGAAGGTTCAGGTGCTCATGAAGATATTGGAATAAATATTAAAGATGACTATCAAAGTTTAAATTTTAAGGTGACCCAATCTTTATACCCTGGCTGTAACAAAGTTCAACAAATTTTCATGGCATGGATGGTTTGCAAAGTTTGAAGACTCAATATGGTTTGTTTGGCGATAACATAATAGGAATTTTGAATTGGGTGAAGGGTTTGCTACCCAAACACAATACGCTTCCAAATAGATATCCTAGAATAAAAAATAGTTTGAAAGGTTTGGGAAAGAAGTAAAAATCAATTCATGCTTGTAGGTATGACTGCATACTATACCGAAAGTAATATGAAAATCACGACCAGTGTTCAATATGTGAGGAACCTAAATATGTGCAATCTACTGGCAAGGAAGGCACACTCTCGAAGGTGTCTAAAAAAGTATTGAAATATTTTCCCGTTGGCTCTATATTGAAGTGTTTTTTCACAATACCATGGATAGAGGAGGCAATGACTTGGCATGCTAGGGCAGAAGTTGGAGAAAGTCTCATACGTCATCTTATTGATTCTACAATTTGGAAAAGGATAAATTATTATTATCCTGATTTTACTTAAGAACAACGTAACTTTCGTTTAATAATATCAATAAATAATTTCAATCCATTTGGAATTCTAAGCACCAATCAGAGTGTATAGCTAGTGATCCTAGCACCACTCAACCTCCCTCCTTAAGAGCGTATGAGACCTGAATTTTTAATGTTGTCTTTATTGATACCTGGGCTAAAGGCACCAAATGAAGACATCGATGTATATTTGGATCCTTTAGTATAAGAATTAAATGATTTGTAGGATAGGGTGTTAAAGCATTTGACTCCAGTAAAAAAAAGAGTTTAAGCTACAAGTTATGTTGATCTGGGCAATCCATGATTTTTCAGTTTATGGGACATTATCCGGTTATGTAGTACACGATTATTTGGGGTGTCCTATTTATGGAGAGGAGATTGAATCTCAATGTGTTAACGTTAGTGGAAAATTATATACCATTCCCATAATAAGTTTTTACCCCCGATCATAGTTTTAGATTTGAGAAAGGTTCATTTTTTTACCGGACATGGTTGAACATAGGCTACCTCTGAGAAAATTTTCAAGTTAAAAAATTAAGAGTAAATCTTCTAATTGTGGACCTAATATTCTAGGTAAGAATCCTAAATCGAAGAATGCTAAGCATAAGAAGACCCTAATTGGGAATGAAACTGAGACAAGAAAGGCATGGTCTATGCGGTTAATTTTATTCGACTTGCCTTATTGGAAGGGTAACCCGATGCATCATATATTAGATGTAATGCATGAAGAGAAGAACACCACCGAACATATTATGGGCACATGCCTTGGGGGATTCATTCAAAGGATGGAGAAAATGCACGACATGACCTTAATCGTTGAAACTTATGCCACAACTGTGGTTGAAAGAAGATAGTAGCGAAAAATAATTCCCCCTGGTGCGTTACTTTGACAAGTAAGGAAATAAAGGTGCTTTTAGACACAATATATAATTTGAAAGTTTTCTATAATTTTTCATCCAACTTGCAAAAGATTATTAATTATGCCACCCACGATTTACATAAGTGCAAGTCTCACAATTGGCGTGTGATTATGCAATTGGTTCCTCTATTTTTTTCGCATTGTTTCTCTAAGCATAAAGATTTGCTGAGGTCCATTATACAAATTTTCATATGCTTCACACTTTTATATAAAAAGGTAGTCAATCGAAAGCACATAGTGTCTGAAAAAATATCTATAGTTGAACAGATTTATGTATTGGAGAAATACTTTCCCCTATCATTTTTTGATGTAAGTATTCCCTTGTTGGTACACTTATGCGATGAGACACTTCTTTGCGGCCCAGTTTTATATCGATGGATGTACCCATTTGAAAGGTTGACGAAAGTTTTCAAAGATTATGTTAAGAATACACAATACATTTTGGAAGATAACTCGAATTTGAATTTTTTTAAAATTTATAATAAGTATTCCAATTATTTGAAACAATTCTTAATTTGGTTTGTGTTATGAGTTTGTATTCTTTCAATGTCGTTAATTTGTATTCTTCTAGTGCTTTATTGTTATCGGATGACAGTTTAATGCTCTATTCATTGAATTTCATCAGTTTTTATGGATTTAAATTAATCTTTGTTTGGTTAGTTAATGAATATGTTAATTTAGTTTTTAATTAGTTTAAGAATTATTTCAAATTCCGTGACATAACCATAATTTGAAATAACTCTTATATCATAACAATTCTTCGTTTGGTTTATGATATGTATTCGTATTATTCTAATGTCGTTAATTTTTATTCTTATAGTGATTTATTATTATCGGGTGATAGTTTGATAATTTATTCATTTGGATCTGATCAGCTTTTAAGGATTTGAATTAATCTTTGATGGCTGGTTAGTGAATATGTTAATTTGAATTTTAATTAATCAAGCATTATTTCAAAGTTTGTGACATAACCCGAATTTGAAACAATTCTTAGATTTGTAATAAGTATTCCAATTATTTGAAACAATTCTTAGTTTGATTTAGTAATTAGCTCAAACTAATTCATTTTTTATATTTCTAAATCATCATATATATATACTAATAATTTTTCAAGATATGTCTTCATCAGGGCATTAGGGAAGCTACGGCGAGGAAGGCTCGTCTAGAACTAAGCCCCTAAAGTAGGTCAAGTTTGGAATCTTAGTGGAGAATAAGATGACCTTCCAAGCTAAGGCCTTAGAATTGCTTAAAATGATTATTGGCCCTGGGTACACTGAATGGAGGAGGGTGCCCTATGAGCTTAAGATATCCATTTAGGGGGCATTATGGGTACTTGCTTAACTCAATAATATTTGTATTTTATTTTATAATTTAAATACTACTAACTCACTTTCCTTTTGTTTTGTATTTGTTTGACATAACAATTCAACTTCCCACCACAAGCACACGACTCTGTATTGGAACAACTAAGGGATCAATGGAAAACGTGTAATATAAAAATTTGTGCACAGTATTTTGTTTGGGAGCGGGAGTCCATCTTACGACGTAGGGACACGGTACTCGAGAAGGAGCCAGTCTTATTGAAAAACTAGAAACAATTTGTTGATAATGAGATATCAGATAGGCAATTGTCCTCTCGTGAATTGGGGAGGAAAATCGGGTAAAGAATGTTGACATGCACTACTCCGATTGTAAGTCTTACACCGAGGTGGAGAATAGGATGGTAAGTTTTGAATGTTATTTCATTTTAATTTTATTATATTTTATTTGCTAATAATTATATACTAATTCACTATTTTTGCATTATTTTATTTTAGGAGATGGAGAGTGGTCTTAGGGGTAAGCCACATAGGCTTGATGCTTATGTGGCAATTCAAACAAAGAAATGGAAGGATAAGGAGGCCAATCCAAACGTGGCCACTATAGTTGTGAGTTATAATTTTAATTATTTTATTAATTCAACATTTATAATCACATATTTGTTTTTATTATTTCATCTAATCCTATGATTTTTTTGTTATTTTAAGAAAAACTAAAAAAACTCCACCGCTCGCAGTGTGATGCCGACAAGGCATCTCTGAGTATGGATGCACTTAGCCAAGTGCGCGGGCGGGATCATAAAGGATGTAATCAGTGTGCTATCTCTCGAATGGGAACGTCGAGGCCCACCAGAATTGCATCGAGCAACATTGGACTGGCACGCAAGGTCGACGGAATAAAAACCAATACTGATGAAAAGTTTGGCACCCTCGAAAAAACACTGAATAAAATATTTTCGTTTGTTAAGCAAGTCCTTCAATGTCGAGGCAAGAAGAAAGTAGTGAATGAGTACTTATTCTCCACCCCAGTCGCAACTCTTCAGACTCCATTTATAATTGGTTGGGATAGAGTCTATTTATTAGACTTATGGGGAGGCAATAGAATAGACAGGGGGTTGAGGGACTCGATTATATGCCTAGATTCCTTGGTGCTTAATCGTCCACAACAATTTCACGAGGGTCGGGTCCACATCACTCAAGTATTGGTGGGAAAAGAATATAAAGTCGTGTGATTGAATGAAGAACGTGGCATACGACATATTAAGGGCTCTATTCGTTCCTATATTGTACGACCTAGCTTTCCCCTCCAAGTTGATAGTCAATGAAAATTATGTAATAATTTCTATTAAACATTCAAATTAGGGTTTATACCGCGCATTTTTCATTTATATTTAGTGATTGGTTACTATGAATGTCGATGTTGGTTGTTGTTAATTATTAGGAAAATTCATCATCTTAATAAACTGTTGGGCAGTGGCAGTGGCCACACTGCCCAACAGTTTTTTTATACTGCTGCCCAGAGAAGCCTGTGACAAGGATAACTTGTCATAGACTTCGATTGTGAAAAGTTCACGGTTGTCACAGACGTGTCAGGGTCGAATTATGTGACAAGTTTTTCTTTTCACGGTCTAATTCCATAACAAGTTTTAATTATCAAGGTTTTTTATCTTGACAAGTCCATGACAAAAGAAAAACTAATCACAAACTTCAATCGCGACACGTTAGTGACAAATTAGTTGTCAACCCCATTCCTGCCATGGTCTTTGATCATGACAATGTCCACTTGTCAAGGTTTTTTACAGTGACAAATGGTTGTTTTGGTGTAGTGGGTTAAGTTTTCAACAATATGAAAATTTTATTTTATTTTATTTTTGGATTTCTAATTGAGTTGTATGACTAAATCTCCAAATTATGTTGTTTTTTGGATCATTCATCATTTCATTATTTCTGGATATAACGTCTTTTCATTTGTCATTTCTTTCTTATCATTTAATTTGATAATTGATATGTCGAGGGACTTAAGCTTGTGACGATGTATGACTATTTATCACCAAAATCACAACCATAATCTCTTCAGAACAATTACATTGACTTAATTTTCTAACCGACAAAGTCACAGCTCTAATTTGTTTTTTGTCGAATTGCATCTATTGAGAACGAAAGTATTCTTTGTAATTCCTCTCTCGCATCTTTTTTTATATGTGTTGATTTTGATAGAAAGGATATGGAAAAGTATTATATTGACATCTGATTTGGGTTTAATTCACAAGTTCTTGCATTTTGATTCTTTGTTTTATATTTCTCAATTTTTTTTTTTGTTATCAATTGACTTCATATCTTGGGGGTTTTGTTTCATGATAGTGCTTATGGAGATGGATTGACTGATTTCGGTTCATCGAATTTGGTTATTGAATGTTTTTATTGTTAAAAACTTTATTTGCATGTGTTATGAACATAAATTTTGTATATTGATATAAAGTTTTTTTTTTGTTTTATGGTGATTTGGGGAAGAAACTCCTTTTTTATCCTCTATTTTGATTAGATTTTTTCTTTTTGGTGGATTTTAAATTGTTGCAAATGTGAATTAACATCTACCCTCTCTCCTCTATCAGGTTTTCTTCATCAAGCATTACTGTCACATTCCTCCATTATCCTTTATATTACATAGAACAGTTAAGAGCCTTTTAAAGGTAATAACATATTCATATATGTTTTCCCTTTCATTTGTCATATGTAGGCTGAAAGGACATTATGTTGTGTTGTTCTTAAGTTTTTTTCGTGATTCGAAGAAACCCAATAGACTAAAAAAATAATAAAATAGAAAGAAAAAGAAAAAAAATATAAGAGGGGAGTAATAGAAAATATAATATCGAAGGTTACACAAATATATGAGTTCTTATACTTTGTCATATGAGTTCTTATATGAGAGCTTTCCTTATACTTTTGTTTAATTATAAATAAAGCTATCATTTTTAGATCTTGGTTTATGAATTTTTTGTTGGTGGTACTTAAAAGTCTATTAAAATACCAAATGTGTTTGGATAGGCGATGACTATACAAAAACTGCAATGTCAATCATAAGTATTGTACTAGGTGAACTGGTGTCAAATGTCGGACTTGCCTTTATGGAATGAGTGCTTTGAAATTTATTTGTAGATGATTAGTGTTATTGAAAAAATTATGTGATGGATCAAATCCTGATGACTTCATTTAATTTTTTAAATGTCACTCAATTATTCATGCATCTTATTATTATTATTCTTCAAGTATTATGATGATTCTTCCAATATTACTGGGATCAATATTGGTCAGCATTATTTATGAGACATTATTCTGTTTTACATGTTCTCACCTAACCTCAGGTGAAAATTATGAGGATGTTGTTAAAAGAAGTGATAATGTTCATGAAATACTTTGAAGGAGTCATTTCAATTCTTTTTCAAGCATTAGAGTTCCCAAAATTATCAATTGACATTTTCATTGGTTTTACCCACTTATGACCTCTCTCCCCTTCTATATATGACTCTATGTGATTATGTGTATGTGATATGAGACATAGTTTTTTCACACCACACACACACACACACACACACACACACACATATTCTTATATCATGATTAGTGTTGTAATGCTTACATAGTCAGTCCCAACATTATGATAGTCAGCATAGGATAATGACTTGAAATATAGGATATCAATGATTTATAAAAAAAATGTGATTTACATTAGATATTGTGCAGTTTAAAATTGAAACATTGAATAAAAAAAAGTGAAGAAAAAGATAAATTTATCAATTTAGTAAGGTCCCGTTTGGTTGTTCCAAAATTGTAAATTGGCCTATTTATAAATTGATCATTAATGAAATGATTCATTAATTGTCCCATTGCTCATGTGAGAAATCTGAAATTTGATCAATTCATAAAAAACGTGAAATACATCCATTTAAAATAGGAGTCACATAAAGTGCATGCTCCTATTCCTTCCCTTCCCTCTTCCCCCTTCCCCTCTCTCTTAATTTGTTTTTATCTTCTTTTTTTCTCATAAAACCCTAACATCAATTTCAGATTACCAAACATTGTGTAAAATTAGATTTAAACTCACTTTAAATTCACTCATTTACAATTCACTAATTCGCAATGAACCAATTTACATAATCAAATAAGTTGCGCAACCAAACAGGCCCTAACAGAATTCCCAAATCGGTGTTTGTTGGTGCTCATTATAGACATTGTATCACATTTTGAAGCATGAGGTGGGGGATGTGCCAAGACTTATGTTTCAACTTTTAATGCCTTTTCCATTATTGTTGTCTATAAGCTTTGTTATTTTTTGTAGTACCGTGTGTGCAAGCCTAGTGCCGATGTAAATGATATACATATCACCTTTTTCAGTTACACACAAATATAACATCGAAGGCTTTGTAGCTCGCACTGATAGACGAAAGCTTGCAAATTTGGTTGAGGAAATGGTATTAGATTTGCAAAGTTACTGAACATATGTAAATTCAATAAAAACTTCCTAAAAACTTCTTTTGTTCTTAAAATTTTTTACGAACTTCTGAAGTTCGTAACAAATATAAATATTCATTTTTATTATATATTTGGGTTCCTACGAACAACATTACTTCGTAATATTTTCTACGAACAAATGTTGTTCATAAGAAATATCATTCTTATTTCCTACGAACAATAGTTGTTCATTGGAACTACATCTACAAATTATGCTTATCTCACCATTGTGAGACTGACTGGTGATGAAAGGGCAAAGCAGCTTTCTAATTTGTAAAGTTACCGTTCGCAAATCTCACCCATTACAGATGCTCTTAGTTCACATAATTATAGTTGTATTATAATTCTCTTTTTTTAAATCTAAAATTAAATTGTAAAATATACAGATCTGTTGTTCTTCCCCACTTTGAAATTCTTAAAAACGATACCTCATGAAATTAACAGTTCTTTAGTTTCATATCTTCTACATAAAACACAATTTTGCATGGGATTTGCAAGGTCCCTACATATCCCTGAGATTGATTTATTCAGGAGTGGTATAATGATATGACTAGATATTATTGAATGAGTTTATTGAGAAATACATATTGCTTATAAAAATTGGTGAACCATCTCATTTTATTGGATTAAATGAATTATACCAACCTTGAACTTATCTTCTCCATGTAGGAATGGAGGGTTTAAACTTACCCTTTGGAGGACTATTCAGGTTCTCTAAGAGGTATGGATACATGAGTTATAAAAAAACATGATACACTTCACAAGAAACATTTAGTTGTCAATTGGAACTCCTTTCTTCGTTACCAATGCTAGTAAAAGGGGTGATAGAATGATCTGTCTATTAAGATACCAGTAACTGGGTATATTGATAAATATTTTCTGCTTGTAGAAAGTGAAAAATTATCTTGTTATTGACCTTGATTTTTATCCACAGGATATTCTTCACCGTGCCTTCCAATTTTTCAAGAAATACAAGTGAACACCATAATTTTACAGATTGTGTGAGATCGTCGGGAACCATCTGGAAAACTTGAATAAATATATAGACCAGAGGGACAGCCTGATCTAATTACTTTAGAGAGTCTTCATTTCTCTCTTGATATGAGATTTAAGAAGTTAAAAGTTTCAACTGGACTTTAACTCTGGCTGGTCACTGTAAATTTGATCCGTGTTTGTGTAGGTTTTGCATATGGATAAGGATTCTTGCAGTAATTTTTTACTCTTAAGTTTTGTATTTTGTTGTGGTCAAATAATATTATTTTGGGTTAGTTCCAAAATAAAAGTTCTATTTAGGGGTTAATTTCTTTACATCCCTCATCTTTCAGTTGTTGCAATGTCAACCTTTATATTCCTTGAGTATTGCAATCTTAACCCTAATTTTTATACCAGTTCAAGTTAAAGATTGAATGTTGATGTGGTTTGAACATATGGTTTAAAATGTAAAAATATCTGAACTTTAGGTTTTATAATGAAGTTATTTTGGTAAATAAGGATCCACTTCAATTATTTGTCTTTGTTATTAATGGTGTTCCTTAATGTTAAATTTGAAAAGGTAAACATGAAGGTTTAAATTGAAACAATTAAAATATGGAGGGAGACACTAAAATGACCTTTATTGTTCAAGAAGCTTTCCATTACCTAAAGGATAGATATGGTTTTAACAAGCATGGTGAAGAAACTACCGAAGGCATCCTTGTTGTCTGTTTATTATGCTAAGTTAACAGAAGTATTATGAATAATGCTAGTCATATTTATCATGCATATGAATGGTTCAAAGGGTTCAAACTTTTTTTGATGTTCAGTTCAAAGGGTTCCAACTTCAAAAAACCTTTAATAAGAACTTAAATTAAGAGGACTTGCAATTAATAGCATCTGTTTTTCTCTTGGCTACTCTCTCAGTTCCCCCACGCAAGGCATCACATTTCGAGCTTGAGCATAAAAACGATCGCAGTGTGAGGATGGCTAATCTAATAGGATACAATCTAAATGCAAAGAGTGAGAGTAGAGAATTGGTATTATCAAAAATTTCAATTGGGAGTTTCAGATATTGTATACTAACCCATAACTTGACGGGAATTTCATCTTTTCTCTCTCTAGAATTTTTTCTCTCGCTTATCTTTACATTCTTCTTTCGTTCTTTCTTTATTCTTCTTATAGCTAGGTTTCATCTGTTCTTGATTCGTTCAAGAGAGTAGAGTTTCCATGGAATGAGTGAGTCCTCTAGGGTTAGAGGTCCCCCCCCCCCCTCTGATAGTTTTCAATCCCTATTGTTTCAAATCATAAATTGAAGATGAAATCAGCAGGGAGCACAATAAGCATAGAACAGGCTAAAATCTTTCATATGATGAAATCCAAATATTGGATAACACAATTGGACAATCAGCAGTTCAATCGAGGAAATTAGAGGAACCAACTAGGGTTTCTGACATGATAACGGGGGTAAATAATGGAAATCAAGTAACTGGTAATGGTAATATTGGTGTTAATGGTTGTAATCTCGTCACAGAAGATGAAGGTATGAAAGTAACTGTTGAAAACAATACATATGAGATTTTCATGCATCGAGAGGGGAAAGAACCAATTGTAGAAGAAGTTGAAGTCCCTGATGATCAATTTCCAAATGTGCAAGGAATAAAAATTGTTTGGAATTTTAAAGGGAAGAAGTACAATAATATGCAAATGAATGATAACAGAAATGTAAAATCCTGTAAAATCCTGGGCAAACAGAGATAAAAACTCTGCAAACAAATTAATGTTTATCCCTCATGGTAATGATGAAGAAGGAAGCAAGTGTGTTAAAATTGATATTTCTGAAATTGAAAGTGAGATAAATAGATGAAAATATGCAGTTATTGTCTATTCCCTTGAGCTTAAAGTACCATTTGGAGCTATGAAAAGGTATGTGATGAGGAAATGGAGTCAATATGGTGAAAATGAGGTTATTATGTTGAAAGCTGGTATTTTTGTGGTGGTTTTCAATAATATGGAGGCACAATTGAAAGTTATGGAAGCAAGACCACGGTCTTTTGATAATAGACCATTGGTTGTGAAACCATGGAGTACTGAAGTGAGTTTGGAAAAAGAAGGGATGGAAAAACTGCCTATCTGGATCAGATTTCTTGGGCTAAAATTACACTTATGGTCTAACTCAGTTTTAAGCAAAATGGCTAGCCTGGTAGGCAAGCCTCTATTTACAGATGGAATGATTGCAAAAAGGGAGAGATTAACATTTGCCAGGGTTTGTGTTGAAATTGATATGTGGAGTGAATTACCAGATAACATTATAGTTTATGATCGTCTAGGAATGAAGTTCATGCAGAAAATTGAATATGAGTGGGTACCTAATACATGTACTAAGTGTAAAATCTTTGGTCATAAAGATGAGGGATGCAAATGAATGAAAAAGTAACTCAAGAATGGAAGAAAAGAACTATGGAAGAGGAAGGGCCCAACAATACAGAGAAAGATGAAGTTAGTGAAGACAAAAATAACAGAATTCGGAATAAAGATGTTAATAAAGATCAAATGAAGGATATTGAAGAAAAATCAGAGAGAATTACAGTTAATGAAGAAGACAAGGTGCATGAGGTTATGGTAATTGATTTCACAAAGGTTAATAAAAGTCCAATAATTTCTGGAGTGGTTATGAATAATTCATTTGAAGCTTTGGGACCTATAGAAGAAGATATCAGCAAAGCTATGGAGACAGTGAAAGACCTAAGTACTGAAGAAGACAATAAAATCAAGAATACATGCAAAGAGTTAGAATTATTATCTAGCCCTGTTATAGTCACGCATCCAGCAGTTCAGAGTAATCAACCAGCAGTGGTAAAGAGAAACAATGCATCTACAAGGCAAGGAAAAGAGGAGGTAGAGGGTAGCACAAATCCAAGTAATGATAAAATTTGCAATACGAAATATTAGGGGATGTAATCCCCCACACAAACAAAGAGAGGTTAGTAAATACATAAGGGATAATAACATAAGTAAAATCTGCTTAGTGGAAATAAAAGTAAGAAAGAATAACATTAGTAATGTGAAAGATGGTTGTTTTAACCAGTGGAATTTAATTCATAATACCCCTGACAGAGGCCCTGGGAGAGTTTGGATTGCCTGGGATCCAAATTTGGTTCTTATGGAAGAAATTAGTAGCGTAAGTCAAGATATTACTGTGAAAATCACTTTCAGAAATACTAGAAAATCCTTCTACTTTACTGGTGTTTATGGTGATAACAAAAGAATCCCCATAATTGCTTTACGGAGGTAGAATATTTCAGTGAATATGACAAATGAGGGCTGGATAATTGGAGGAGATTTCAATGTAGTGAGAAGAAGTAATGATAGGTTGGGTGAAAATGGTATTGATTGGGAGGAAACTAATTATTTTAATGAATGTATCGAGAATATTTGTGTTGATAATCTACTTATAAGGGGTAATTGGATCACTTGGAATAATGGGTGGGGAAGAGAGGCCAACATTCAGAGTAAAATTGATAGAATCATTCATAATGAAGTTTGGCTTAATTCTTTTATGGAAAATGAAGTTCAAGTGGTTTTGCCAAGTATTTCTGATCATACTCCTTTAGTTATAACATCCATTATGGAAAAAGAAAGAATTAAAGGCCCTTTAAGTTTTTTAACTTCTGGATGAAGAATAATGCCTTTAAAGAAGTGTTGAGGAAAGGTTGGGATATGCATATTAATGGGAACCTTTGTTTAGAATAACTAAGAAGCTGAAACTTCTAAAGAAGGATTTTAGAGATTTAAATAAAAAGTGTTACTTCAACTTATCATTTAGAGTAAATGCAAAAAAGATAGAGTTGGATGATGTCTAGAAAAGTCTTATTGGAGATGGAGGTAATATCACACTGATTGATGCTAAGAAGAAATGTCAAGTTGAATATTTGGAGTTAAGAGGATTTTTTCAGGAAAAAATCTAAAATAAATTGGTTGGATCTTGGAGATAAAAACAATTCCTTTCTTCATAAAAAGATTAAGTGTCATTTCAACAGAAATAAAATTTACTCTATTAATAAAGAGGATGGAAGTGTTTGTAATGGGCAGAAGGAGGTGCAGATTGAAGCTATGAGGTTCTTCAAAAATCTACTTGGAAAGGATGAAGGTAACTATGTGCCTGCTCATGATAGACTCAGAAGTATAAGACAGAGAAAGTTAAATGCCAGCCAAATTTTATCTATTCAAGCCCTTATTACTGGGTTAGAGATTAAAGAAGCCCTTTTCAGTATTGATGCTACAAATCTCCAGGGCCTGATGGTTATAATGCAACATTCTTTCAAAATAATTGGGAGATAGTGGGAGATGATATATGTGAATTAGTTTTTATCTTTTTTCTCATATGGAAGGATGCTTAAAGAGTGGAATAGTACTGTTATAAGTCTTATTCCTAAGGTGCCTAACCCAAATACCATGAAGGACTTTAGACCAATTTCTTATTGTAATACACCGTATAAAATTATTTTAAAAGTTTTGGTGAATAGACTTGGAGAAATTATTCTTGATATAGTGAGCAATAGACAATCAAATTTTATCAAAGGGAGGAATATTTCTGATAACATTCTATTGATGCAAGAGGTTGTTAGAGGGTATCATAGAAACAAGGGTCTGACTAGGTGTGCTCTTAAGATTGATTTGATGAAGGCCTATGATTCTATTAAATGCGGTTTTATTGTTGATATACTTTTGG
This sequence comes from Sambucus nigra, assembly GCA_949130495.1. Taxonomy (NCBI): domain Eukaryota; kingdom Viridiplantae; phylum Streptophyta; class Magnoliopsida; order Dipsacales; family Adoxaceae; genus Sambucus; species Sambucus nigra. The sequence goes on from OX422210.1 coordinate 211,101,073, forward strand.
CCATGGACTTTCCCCAAATTGTTATTCAATGGATAAAGGAATGTGTTATGACAACCAGCTTCTCAGTTAGTATTAATGGAGGAGTAGATGGGATCTTCAGAGGCACTAATGGGCTTAGACAGGGTGATCCTATATCCCCATACTTATTTGTTCTTGTGATGGAGGTTTTTTCTTGGATTTTAGATGATGAAATCAATAGGAATGACTTTTCTTACCATCCTAATTGTGAAGATTTAAACCTATCTCATGTGATGTTTGCTAATGACTTATTTATTTTGGCTAAAGCTGATCAAAAGTCTTTGATTATTATTAAAGAAATTTTTCGTAAGTTTAAACAATTGTCTGGTCTTGAAGTTAGTTATCCTAAAAGTGAGATTTTTATTGCTGGTATGGAGGAATTGGAGAAGATTAGATTGACTGGTTTTATGAATATGAGACTTGGTGATCTCCCTGTTCAATATCTCGGGGTCCCTTTTATTTCTACAAGGCTAAAAGCTTCTGACTGTAAAATCTTAGTAGAAAATTTGATGCTCAAGATTAAAACCTGGACTAATAGGTGGTTGTCTTATGCAGGGAGAGTTCAGTTAGCAATTTTTTTACTAAGAAGTATTATTGTTTACTGGATTAGTATGTTCATTCTTCCCAAAAGGGTTATTAAAGACATTAATCAAATTTTAAGAAGATTTATTTGGTCTGGTATTAATATGGATAAATCTGGGAGTAAAGTCTCTTAGGAAGATATATGCTATCCTATGAAAGAAGGAGGGTTAGGAATAAAAGATTTAATTGTTTGGAATAAGGCGTGTATGTTGAGACATATTTGGGATCTTGCTAGGAAGAAAGACTCCTTAGGGTAAAGTGAGTTCATTCAGTGATCCTTAAACAAAACTCTATTTGGACAGCTAAAATTCATGCAGACTCTTCTTGGACTTGGAGAAAGTTATGGAGGTTAAGAGATCAAGTAAGGAATATTATAGTATATCATATAGGGAAAGGGGATAAGACATTCTTTTGGGTTGATAATTGGTATGAAAAGGGACCTTTGATTAGTATTTATGGTATGAGAATCATATATGATGTTGTGAGTACTATTAATGCTAAAGCTTCTGAATTCATTGCTGATAATACTTAGAATTTCCCTAGGCCTAACTCTAATGACTTAATGGAGCTATCTAGAATGCAAATTAATCCTCAGAATGATTGTGAAGACTGGGTCAGTTGGAAGATTTCTAAAGATGGCAAATATAACTGTAAAGAGACCTATGAATTCTTGAGACACAGAAAATATTTGGTTCCTTGGTATAAGACATTGTGGTTTTCCAAAAGAATCCCTAAATGAGCATTTATTTTATGGATTGCTTGCCATGATAAATTATAGACTAGAGAGAAGTTGAAGAAATGGAAGATTATTGATAATGATCTCTGTATCTTTTATGGGACATGGTCTGAAAATAGAAGACATCTCTTTTTTGAATGCTCTTTATCAAATTAGGTTTGGGGGATGTTAAAAGGAAAAATAATATTAGAGGCAGTATAAGGAATTTTGAAGATGAAGTTGAAGCTTTGAATGTGAATAGTAAAAATTTCAAGATTTTAATTCAAAATTGAACTCTTTCAATAACTGCCTACAATATCTAGAGAGCTAGAAATGATAATTTTTTTCAAAACAATCGAGTCTGAGTGGATAGTGTTATATCTAAGATCAGGAAAATGGTATATGAGTCTACGTGCAGATGGAAGAATTTACGAAAATCTGATGAGGTCTAGATAGATGTAAAAACTGGGGGATTAACGAGAGAATACTTAGTTGAGGTGTTAGAGAAGCGTTTGACAGTTCTGGTTGATCTTCTTCTAGTGCTTGTAAGATTGATTTTCTCTCTATGGCCATTTATTGTCATCTCTGTCTGGGATTCTGGGGGATAGATCTGAAGATCAGTGCTTGGGTTGTCATCCTTAAGTTGATTTTTCTCTAAGCTTGATGGAGCAGTTTTCCCTCTGTCTAATGCTTTCATTTGCTGGAGGTCGGTTCGGTAGTGGGATTTTATGAAAGATTTCGCTGTTAAGATCCTTTCTTTACACTCTGTGTTGATTATAGTCTTATGTTCACAGGTTTTTAGTTGGTATGGTGGGTTTTTGTGTGGATTGTGGCTATTGACGGATGGATGAGATTTGAGGTGAGTTGATTTCATTCTTAAGTTTAGTTGGATGTTTCTTGCTCGTCGGTGGAAGTTGCTAAAGGTTGAAGATGATGGGCTTCGAAAATGGTTTTGTTTTAGTCACTCTCTATCTCCAGTATATGTTTTGTGGAAATTGGTTTTGTTTGAACGTTGTGCTGGATTTGGTCTTGTGTGGATGGCTTCTAATTGTGTGAAGAGGTTTCTAGATATGTGTGAAGTTTTGTGGGTTGGTTGGGTTTTGGGCCGGAGCTTTATTTTGTTTTGTTTTTTGGGTTGGGTTTTAGTGCTAATTGGATTTCTTTGAGTTAGTTTTTATATTATAACTAGTTTTAAGCCCCGCATGATGTGCGGGGGCTTTGTAGTCCTTATTTTATGGTGGGAAATGAGCTAACATAATAAAAATTGTATAAAAACATTCAAACAATATTTACAAAATCTAATAATTTCAAAAGAATGAAAATTACAGAAGAAAAGTTTAAAAAACTGAAAATATTTTTAAAATTATAACAAAAAGTTTAAAAAATCTGAAAAATCCTGAATTTTTTTGGAATTTCCCGAAAAACTTTTTAAGATAATAAAAAATATTGAAAATAATTACTAAAAAACTGTAAAAAAAACAATTTCCAACAAAAAATCCAATCTTAATAAATAAATAAATAAGTAATTTCCAGAAAAAATGGAAATTTCGAAGACAAAAAAGATCCAAGTTTAAAAAACTGAAAATATTTTTAAAATTATAACAAAAAGTTTAAAAAAAAATCTGAAAAATCCTGATTTTTTTTGGAATTTCCAGAAAAACTTTTTAAGATAATAAAAAATATTGAAAATAATTACTAAAAAATACTGTAAACAAACAATTTCCTACAAAAAAATCCAATCTTAATAAAAAAAATTCAGAAAAAATGGAAATTTCAAAGAAAAAAAAGATCCAAGTTTAAATAACTGAAAATATTTTTAAAATTATAACAAAAACTTTAAAAAATCTGGAAAATCTGGAATTTTTTTGGAATTTCCAGAAAAGCTTTTGAAGATAATAAAAAATATTGAAAATAATTACTATAAAAACTGTAAGAAAACAATTTCCAACAAAAAATCCAATCTTAATAATTACTCAAAGATTCACTTAATAGTAGCTTTTTATTTCTAAATGTTGTATAGATTTGCATTAAGTCAAGAATGTTATGTACGTTTCTCTATCAAAGGAAAAAGTCTACTGCCTCAAAAAAATAAAGAAGCTTACAAAAAGTTGTAAAAGAAGTATCACCCAGTCTTCAGATATAGCAGGCCAGAAGGTTAATTCTTTGCGTATACCTGTAAAAAAAAAGACGATATCTACCAACAGACCTCTTCCATGCCTGAGTCCCCTTGAGAATGTCCTCATTCCCAGTCCCTTTCTTCTGAAACAGCCCCTTCCCCACACCTAATCGCAACTCGGCACACATAGTACGATCAGTATATATGGGTTTTCAAAGGAGGAGTTAATGGGAGAGAGAAATACAAACCGATACAGGGCAACAAATTTTTTACAAAAAAAAAAAATAATCAAAGTAAACAAATAAACTTCTACTGTAAAAAAATACAAATGAATGGGGAAAACATTATTATTAGAAACCTCCTAAGTTGCAGATATTGGAGAGAGAGAGAGTAGAGGAAGAGCAACTATTTATTGGGTTTCATGTAGACTTTTTGAAAACCGAAAATAGGTATCAAATGTGGTGAGATGGATGATGTTGATATTTAATACATATCCTTTTAACTTCCAAGAAAGAGACGCAAGCCAAATACATGAACCAAAGAGGTGAATAGGTATCAATGAGACGCTGATATAATAGCTGGCGTTTATTGTCGCCATGTGTCAACCTTACATGATTTGGGGCAACAATAGTTGAGGCTATTAATAAGAAGCATTTATTATTGCCACATGTATATAAATGATATTTAATGCATTAGTCTTTATTACTTGACATGTGTCTATTCTCTCTAAAGAGACACCAAAATTATATTATGTTATTAGATTAGTCATTCTAAAGTTGAATTATTTTTTTGTAGCTCTTGCGATCATCTCTTCTCATAAAACTGGTATTTTTTAATCATATGTAGTTATTACTTTTTGTTTTTTAATTGATTTTTTTGTGTACGTGTGTGTGTGTGTGTGTGTGTGTGTTTGGGGGGGGGGGGGGGGGGGGGCGTAGTTCCCAAATAGACGGTGTAGTTAGTTGTTATTTTTTCTTAGTTGTAATGAACTTTTTCTATATACATGTCTTGGATTTTTTCCTATTCCCCCCCTCTTAAGTTTTGTCGTAGACTTTTGTATTTAGTTGATAAATTTGTGCCCTTTTTGTATTGACAAATCTGAAAAAAAAAAGATCAAAAAAACTAGAGAGGAAAGAAATGCCTTTGGATTTTGATTCATTTGTGTCATTAGAGGATTGGGGTGAGGCGATTTTGGTTGAAGGGGTTCAACAAACAAGATCTTGGTGGTAACAGTTCCCAAAGCGCTCGGTGATAGTGCTGCTTTCTTTTTCTGGGTTCTATTATGCCGCATGGACCGTGTGAGTTGTTTTTTGTTTTACATTCTTATAATATACGTGTCTTATATAAAATCTTATGTTTTCCTTATTCTCGTTGTCTCTAATAAATGACCTAATTTTCTAAATGCTTCAATTTAGGTGAACACGAGCATTGCAATACTTCCAATATCAAAGAAGTTTAATCATGATCTAATTAAAGCCATTATTTCTATCTAAAGGTTTGTTGTTCTTAAATATTTTGTGTCATTAATCATTATCTCTTTGGGGATTAAATTTGTCATATGTCAAATTGGAAACACCAACACGTAAGTTCTTGGGAATGCATTAATTCATAGTAAAAGCAGCAATGGACACCAATTTTCCATATGCATTGTGTATAGTAGTTTTGAAAATTAAGGTCATACTAATTAATTTAAATTCTTAATGACGTGAAAAGCATTCAATGCATGTGTAGTTTAAATTAAAGATAGTTACCGGATGATGTTTTCACCCAAGTTCTTCTCAATGTGTTTTATTGATTGAGGTTTACTTTTGGAAACCTTTTTTTAATTAAGTCTGTTTATATGCTACTTCCCAATGTTCCTCCTATTTTTCATCCTACCTAGGTACTATGGCGTGATGTTTATTTATGTGTTTGAAATTGGATTATGATTTTTATATGTATTGTTTTGTGTTATTTAATGGGTTTCCTGTACTTTGAAACATTTTGGTGTTAAGATATTATTCATTCGTGTCTTTGGGTATGATGTAGGATGAAGGCACCCTCCTATATGTATGAGCTGTGAAGTAGAGTGAAATTAGTTTCTCGTATGGATGTATGTATTTTCTTTATCCAACTATGTAAATATTTTATGGCTATGATTTCAATTTATTGAGCTAATATTAAAATATAAAACTTTTATCACATATTTTTCACTATATTATGAGATACTTATATTCATTTTATTATTTGTAGGTTTTTTGTTGTTTGTGAAATTCTAGGTTAATACTTGATGAATAAAGGAAAAAGACATCAGAAATAGATGTACCATAGACACAACATTTCTTTCTTTTATGTCCTTTTTATTATATTGAAATAATTCATTACAAACATTACTTTATGGCTAAATAACTGGTTGGATTTTTATTTTCTGTCATTAATTACTATGGATTTTTATTTTTTCCCTCATTGATCACTATGAATTTTGTGTCATTATTACAAACTTTATTTTGTGCCATTAATTACTATGGATTTTTATGCCAACTTATTGTTGATTAATATATATTTATTTTCCTAGGTTATTCATTGTTGATGTTATATATATATATATATATATATATATATATTGCTTTATAAAAATTCCATTAACCTTAATAACGAAATTATAGCGTTAAAATATATCAAAATTTGTTACTATTTTTGTGTTGAAAATCTATTATGATTTTGTTTGCAACATTATAAATCCTTAAGTATGTCAATAATTAGTAACGGTAACTCAAACATTAGTAATGGTAAATTCCATTAGTAATACGTGATTTAATAACGATAATTTATTATCACTAATTTATTCACACACCTTTTTTGTAACAGTATTTTACTATTACTAATTTTTTTGTAATGATAATATATTGTTACTAAAAGTGCATTTTAGTGTAGTGGAAAGCGAATGGAGCACATGTCGACAAGTTCTCCACGTCACTTGGGCATTTCGAATAGCGCTTAGGCAATCAATGGGGGAACACTGTTTCCTCTAGCTTGTGTAATGGAGGAAGTCATCCTACTGGAAGCAGGTCTGCTAACCATGAAGTCCACCTTAGTCAACCAAGACCTCAACAACAATGTGATCAAAGCAGATCTTGACAGCCGTTGAAAAGATGAAATTAGCTCTTGTAAAGCTTGCCTCCTACTAGCAACAGTTTTGCCCAACACTACAACATGGGGTTCAAGGCAATGAGCTTCAAGGTCATGGATTGTGTACGTAGAAAGATCATAAGCAATGCTAAGAATCCCTGAGATGGGAAACTCGGGCCTAACTCGGAAGGCCCATTCAAAGTAGGGAAGTTTTTTTTTCCCGAATTTTCGATTTTCTATTTAGTTTAGAATCGGAATGAAATTTTAGTTCGCCGATTTTTGATTTTTTTTTTTAAATCAGCGTGAAAATTGAAAATAATTTTGAATTTCGATTTTCAATTTTTCTGATCCGATTTTTCCAAAACTATGCCAATCCTATTTTTTCGAATTATTTTTTGATTTTCGATTTTAGTGATTTTTTTAAAACTTTCTCATGTCCCACATCGGCTGGGGGATGACGGGGGTTCCAAAGTAGTGTTGTTTAAAAGGAGATTATCCTCCTAACCTCTATGCAAATGAAAAAATGGGTAAAATTCTCATGTATTTTCATGTCTCGTTAATCTTTTTTCTTTGTTTCTTTAAATTAAGAATTTCGAGTAATAAAAAATAAAAAAAATATTATTCAAAATTTCTGAAATTTCTAAATTTTTAGTATATTTTTTGAATTTCCAATTATTTTTTATTTTTTTGAATTCAGAAAATTTTTAAAGGTCATTTAGTGTTTGGGGTATATTTGTTTATAATATTTGGTGTTTGGGGTACGCAAGTTTTCGTACTAGTTCTTTGGGTCCAAAACTAACGAAAACCGTCAATTGACTCATATGGCCGTTAGATGACATCTTTAACAATTGTCTCTCACATGGTAAATGACATCTTTACCCTTGATATTAAAGCATAAAACGTTTAATATTTATAAAAGTTGTTTAATTAAAATTGTTTAATAAAAATTGTCTAAAATTAATAAAAAATGTTGTTTAATAAGAACTGTTTAATACAAACATTTTAATAAAAATTGTTTAATATTTATAAAAAATTAATATTGATAATTTTATAATGTTTTTAATTAAAAAAGTATATTAATTTATAAAAAACGTTTTATAATAATGTTTATTTTTAAAATAAATTTTTTTATAAACATTTTAAAAATGATTAGAAAACTGCTTAAAAATTATTTTCAACATAACATAATTTTTTCCACCCACGAAAAAATGATTTTCAGTTAAAAAAAATTTCACCCAAGAAAAAAAATGATTTTTCGCCAAGAAAAAAAATGATTTTCGGTTCAAAAATTGTTTCAGTGAAGAAAATAAATTTCAAAAATTATTTTCACCCAAGCAAAATTGATTTTCAGTGAAAAGAATTTTTTTTCACCACCCAAAAAAGATTTCCAGCTGACAAAAACCTCTGAAAAATCTCCGGTTAAAAAATAGAGTCAAACCCAAACCTCCGACCATCAAAATGATTTCAATTTTAAAAAAAATCTAGCCATAAAAATATTAAGAAAAACTAATTAAAAAGCAATCTAGCCACCAAAACCTCCGGCAAAATCCAACCACCAAAACACTCAAAAAATTTATTCAAAACAGTTAAAAATATATAATTACAAAAAAAATAGCTAAAATTGTTGTTGAAAATGTTAAACCGTGTTTTTTCAATTAAAAATAGTTAAAATAATAAAAAAAATATTAAACATCTATCATCTAGTCTACCTAATTATTTATGCTCTTATTGTGGTAGACACACACATTTTTCAGATTTGTGTCCATATAAATTTTGAAAAAGAAAATTGGCATGGATTCCTAAAGGAACCAAGATGTATACTAACCCCTATGGACCTAACACATTTTGGGTACCAAAAGAGAAAATTTTCAAAGTTGTGTAGGTTGCATTTTGAGAAGGAATGTGGATTTTCAAGGCATATGATTTGGTCATATTATATATTTCAAGTATCATTGCCTAATGTTGGAAATGCCACACTTGGAAGAAATCTTTATGAAAATATCATTGGTATTGGTAAGGTGGTAAGAGATACCATTTTTTATTTCATATCTTATGATTTATTTTATGATATATTTCCATGCATAGAATGTTTGTTATAACACATGTGCGTGTTGATTGATTTCACATGTAAATTTATATATTTATTATGATTCTTTGTTATATCTCATGGATTTAATTTTGATGATTATTTTATTAGAAAATTCATAACAATTTTTATATATTTTTTTTGTAAATAATAATATTGGATTATTTCATGATTTTATTGAATATTAATCTAAATCGAAAATGTCCTTTTAAAATTTGCTAGTCATATGAGCTACATGTTAATATTGCGACATTCTCTCATTGATTTTAATGATATGGTCATATTAATCTCTATGAGTTAGTTTTATTGCATACTATATGATTTATGTCATTGTTCGAATATTTGTAACATTCATGATAAATATTTTTTTAAGTTGGTAATATTTGTGTTATGTATGTTTAAATTGAGAAATAACATGATCAACAATTGATATCACTTGTGTGACTTTTCAAAAATGATTTTATGAAGTCAATTTTTTTTAATAATATTTTATCTCATGAAATAGATGCACCATATTTATTATATGCATATTTGCCTTAATTGGTATCCTTTAGGGGGAGATAAAAGTTTATTGAAATTTGTTTGATTATTTGTTCAAAAAATGCTTGACCATAACTTTTAAATATTATTATGAATCTTGCAATTCAGTTGATTATTCCGACAATTTTAGCTCGTATCTTGAAAACGGCAAAGCATGAGCAAAATGTAAAATTCTAGTAGATACATGCCGCTGTTTTTCTAACTCATTTTGTGCGCTTAATTCATATTATTTTAACACATCGAGTTATGAAATTTTATTATTGAGAAAGATGATTGAGCTAATTGATATATCTCTCATAATTGCATTATTTAAGAACATTGGGTCGTGATTTCTATTTATGCGTAAAAAGTTGTTCCGAGGAATTATTGTGTGCAACGCACGATTAGTGTGTGACTACAACAATTGGTATCATTTATGATTTTTGTGACTTATGCATTATTTGATGATATTATTGTCTATCTACACATTCAAATACATGCTATGAAAAATTTATGATGACTTGTATGCGTATCGAAAATTTTCATGTCATTTATATGTCCCTTGAGATTTATGGTTGAATCCCATGCACGAATTATTTTTGCTAGGGGGAGCTTCGCATTTTACCCGTGACACTAAATTTATATGAAATATCTTTTTGATAATGTCAAAGGGGGAGAAATATTTATGATTCACTATTTGTGCTTAATATTTCATTTTATGAATATATGTGAATCCTTGTTTGTCATCATCAAAAAGGGGGAGATTGTTAACGAAAATGTATTTTATCCCTAATTAATTAAATTAGTTTAATTAATGTCCATTTTAGTTTAACTTAATATATTGATTTTGATGATTCCAAACATATTTTTTTTAAGGTTATTCTATAGATATTTATTATGGTATTATCCTGATTATTCACGACTCAGCATACCTCGACTTTACACAACGACATATCCGAGTAAAGGTATTCACGTGTATTGCACATTTGCACTTGACACATTAGGCACACATGCATATTTCTTGATCTATGATTTTTAATTGTGTGACTAATTAATTATGAGCCAAAACTTTTTCTAAAAGAAAAATTATATTATTTTTACTGAAAATAATTTTTTAGTAAAATTGGTGCAACTTTGTTTAAAATGAATTTCTTATTCTAAAATAATTTTCGGAATTATTTTTTTTAACTAAAATGAATTTTTAAAACAATATTTTTGTTTACTAAAATTTCATTTGGTTAGAACATAATGGCTTGTTTTTTTTTTATTCTCGGCCATACCCCATTACTTTAGCTGTTTGCATTTGGCGAGTATACCCACTGTTAGCCTTAGTAGATTTCGGTCATAGCCTTGTACCCATACCTTCCTTTATTGTTTTCGTCCTTTTTGGTTTTGGTAGTATAGACCTGTTTTGGTAGTATAGACCTGTTTTGCCATAACTATTTCATATATAACCTTTGCAAAAGATATTTCTTATAATTGTTCGTACTAGTCTACTATAGCCACAAGTCACTATAGCCGAAGTGTCTGCGAGAGCATTTAATTGGGTTCTTTGGCTTCCAAAGCCTTTGCAAAAGTTTTTTTTAATCTGCTCGTACAGGTCTCCTGTAGCCGAAAGCTTCTACCGGAAGTGATGGCCTACGCTCTAGGCTGTTACAGTTGACAGCCAATGTTGTTGAACGTTATTCTCACTGTGGCTTATTTTGGCAGAGATTTTTTTTATAATGAACTGACTTGTGCTCTCCTTACAAGAAATAAACCTTTATATATTTAATTATAAAATCTTATCTGTTATTTGTACCATCCGAGATATGTTTTATATATACTACATATATACTATTTGAAGCGTCAACTTATTTAGTAACTTTTACTAAATATATTATATTACATATGCATATCTATTACATGCTAACTAATACCAACATACCTGTTGGTTGCTTTGGATAGATTTCAAGATTGACCAAGTATTATTATAACATTTGTTTATGGTTCCAAAACGATTTTATCAAAAAAGAAGCTTTGAAGACTTGTGGTCCATCTCAAGTTTTCCATCTCAAAAAGTCTACCAACTTGTCAATCAACTTGTCAGATTTGTGATGTCTATTCTTGGTCATTTCCAAGAAATAAAAAATGATTTGTTTTGGGAACACAAAATTGGATTGGTTGTGGGAACACAAATTTTTTTTCTCTCTTTCTTCTCAAAGTGTACGAAATTTCTAGGAACACAAAGTGTACGAAATTTTTTTAATCTGTTCGAGATCTTTTATATTTATTTCAGTCCGATTTTTTTTTATAAAAATCTGTTCGGAATTTTTTATATACACACTTTTCTGTTCGAAATTTTTTTTATAAAAATCTGTTCGAATTTTTTTTATACATATCTTTCTATCCGAAATTCTTTTTATAAATATCTATTCGGAAATCTTTTATATATATATATGTATTTCAGTCCAAATTTTTATATATATATATATCAGTTCTGAAATATTTTTTTTGTACAATATATATATGTACACCTTTCATATATATATTTACATATATATTCTTGCAAACCTGTGACTGTGTAGTACATATACTTACTCTGTCCCATTTATTTCCTTGATAGAAAAATACTCTTAACACACCAGTTATATTCTTTACACAATGGTTCCACATTTACATATCAGATTTGTATTGTATCTCTTGGACTAACAATCTTTTTGGAGAAAATATATGGGTCACCTACCTAGCCACTTTCAATCACAAATGTTTTCAGAATACCACTTCCATGCTACAACAACTATATTTTTATGGAGAAGATAAGGATGAAGATCTGCATATCAGTTTTAGAAATGATTTTCAGCCATACCATCTCAGAAAATCAGGAGCATTAAATGCTCAAAATGCTTGTGTCTAAGAGCTAGTTTTTGGAAGACACATTTAAAGCTTTGAAGAGCTGCATTGAAGACAACAGACTTGCATGAGAATATGAGCAAGACTTGAAATATTATTGAGAGCACTTATTTTACTACTCAGCTACACATTCAAGAGAGCAATTAATTTTATCATCTGCTCAATCATTGAAGAAGAAGACTTGTGCCTACTTCAACATCATTTATTGAAGTCTCAGAAACTCAGATTACAAATTGTATTTTAAGGAGTTTCAGTATTTTACCTTGTACTACAAAAATTCAGATTTGTTGTGAAGCTTTGTTGAAGCTTCGGTTTGTACCGGTGATTGGTTCCTACCCGCAAGTGGGCCACGGGGTTTGAAGCTTGAAGTTAGCTTGCAAACAGTTGTACGCGGTGGTTTGATCCTACCCGCAAGTGGATCAGGTTTAGTGAAGCGCAAAGGAGACAGGGGCTCTAGGCGCGTGGACGTAGGCCGGGATTTGGCCGAACCACGTTAAATTTCGGTGTCATCTATTTTTCGCACTCTTATTTATTTATTTGCACATGCTTGCTTGAGTTAATATTTTCAGCACACTATCTTGCAAATAAATTAATTCCGAAATTTGACTAAATTAATTTTAAGGGTAAAATAATTATTTTTTGACTGAAATAATTAATTTCAGAATATCACTTTAAATTAAATACGAAAATTAATTTAATATTTCTTGAGTGTTAAAATCTGCATCTCTAGTTGTTTAAATTAGTTAGTTGCATTTATTTGATATTATTGGATTTATTCTTTATAGATTTATTAATCTGAAATTTGTTTAAGTGATTTAAATTTATTATTTTTCTAAAATATTAATTTGACTTAAAAGTTTGCAAAAACTCAATTCACCCCCCCCCCCCTCTTGAGTATCTTTCTGGGCAACAATTGGTATCAGAGCTAGCGCTCTTCTTATTTTTAAGATTTAACAATCTTAGAGTTAAAGATCAATGGCAAACTTTAATGTTTCATCTCTTGGTGAGGGTCAATCAATAAATAGACCTCCTTTATTTTTAGGAAATAATTATAGCTATTGGAAAAATAGAATAAAAATTTTTATTCAATCAAATGATTATGCTGTTTGGAGAGTTATTATAAATGGTCCTAATATCCCCATGAAAGTTGTTAATAATGAAAATGTTCCTAAAGAAGAAAATGAATGGAATGATGCTGATATTTGGAAAATTCAAATAAATGCTAAAGCTATGAATATTTTGCATTGTGCACTTGATGTAAATGAGTATAACAGAATTTGTTGTTGTGAATCTGCTAAAGAAATTTGGGATAGACTAGAAGTTACTTATGAAGGAACTAGTCAAGTTAAAGAAGATAAAATTAGTATGCTTGTTCATAATTATGAGTTATTTAAGATGATGTCTGATGAATCTATTTCTGATATGTTCACTAGGTTCACTAATATTATTAATGGTCCTAAATCTATTGGTAAATCTTATACTGACTCTGAATTAGTGAGCAAGATTCTCAGGTCACTACCATCTGCTTATATGACAAAGAAGCTGGCAATCAAAGAAGCTATACGAGAAAGACCTATCTCTCTTGATGAGTTATTGGGTTCCTTAATCACCCATGAAATGGAACTTAAGGAATTTGTTGAAGATGAGAAACCAAAAGCAAACAAAATTATTGCTCTCAAATCTTCAAGCAAAAATATAGAAAGTGAAGATGACGATGTTGATGATGATAATATTTCCCTATTGGCTAAAAATTTCAAAAAATATCTCAATTCCAAAAAGAAAGCCAAGGAAAGGAGAAAGAAATATTTTTCAAAAGAATTCAATGATGATCATCAATCCAAATCTGAACCAAGATGCTATCATTGTGATGAAGTTGGACACATTAAGCCTAATTGTTCAAAATATAAGAAAGTGAAGAAGGCATTGAAATCCACAACATGGAGTGACTCCGACACAAGCTCTTCCGATGAAGATTCAAATGAAAATGAAGTTGCTCATCTATGTTACATGGCTATGGAAAATGGGGTACATTCTAACCCTAACTCTAGTGATAGTGATAATGATGAAGTTGATGATTATGAAGTTTTACAAAATGTTTTTGATGAATTATGTGAAAGTTTTGAAGAACTTAAAAATAAATATATTAAACTTAAGAAGTCTCATTCATTAGTTTCAACTAAATATGATTATATGTCAAAAGATTTTGATTAGTTGAAATTAGAAAATGAATCTTCGAAAAATGAAATTAAATCTTTGAAAAAGGAAAAATCTGTTATTGTCAATACCCCTTTTGAAATTGAAAATATTGAGTTAAAAAGGGAGATTGAATATTTAAAGAAATCATTAGATACTTTTACAAAAGGAAATGAATATTTTCATAAAATTGTTGAGACACAAAGGATTCGATTTAATAATAATGGTATTGGATATGATGAAGGAAATGAGAAAAAGACTTATTCCAATTTATTGAAATTTGATGCCTCATCTAGTCTACCTAATTATTTATGCTCTTATTGTGGTAGACACGCACATTTTTCAAATTTGTGTCCATATAAATTTAGAAAAAGAAAATTGGCATGGATTCCTAAAGGAACCAAGATGTATACTAACTTCTATGGACCTAACACATTTTGGGTACCAAAAGAGAAAATTTTCAAAGTTGTGTAGGTTGCATTTTGAGAAGGAATGTGGATTTTCAAGGCATATGATTTGGTCATATTATATATTTCAAGTATCATTGCCTAATGTTGGAAATGCCACACTTGGAAGAAATCTTTATGAAAATATCATTGGTATTGGTAAGGTGGTAAGAGATACCATTTTTTATTTCATATCTTATGATTTATTTTATGATATATTTCCATGCATAGAATGTTTGTTATAACACATGTGCGTGTTGATTGATTTCACATGTACATTTATATATTTATTATGATTCTTTGTTATATCTCATGGATTTAATTTTGATGATTATTTTATTAGAAAATTCATAACAATTTTTATATATATTTTTTTAAATAATAATATTGGATTATTTCATGATTTTATTGAATATTAATCTAAATCGAAAATGTCCTTTTAAAATTTGCTAGTCATATGAGCTACATGTTAATATTGCGACATTCTCTCATTGATTTTAATTATATGGTCATATTAATCTCTATGAGTTAGTTTTATTGCATACAATATGATTTATGTCATTGTTCGAATATTTGTAACATTCATGATAAATATTTTTTTAAGTTGGTAATATTTGTGTTATATATGTTTAAATTGAGAAATAACATGATCAACAATTGGTATCACTTGTGTGACTTTTCAAAAATGATTTTATGAAGTCAATTTTTTTTAATAATATTTTATCTCATGAAATAGATGCACCATATTTATTATATGCATATTGCCTTAATTGGTATCCTTTAGGGGGAGATAAAAGTTTATTGAAATTTGTTTGATTATTTGTTCAAAAAATGCTTGATCATAACTTTGATATATTATTATGGATCTTGCAATTCAGTTGATTATTCCGACAATTTTAGCTCGTATCTTGAAAACGGCAAAGCATGAGCAAAATGTAAAATTCTAGTAGATACATGCCGCTGTTTTTCTAACTCATTTTGTGCGCTTAATTCATATTATTTTAACACATCGAGTTATGAAATTTTATTATTGAGAAAGATGATTGAGCTAATTGATATATCTCTCATAATTGCATTATTTAAGAACATTGGGTCGTGATTTCTATTTATGCGTAAAAAGTTGTTCCGAGGAATTATTGTGTGCAACGCACGATTAGTGTGTGACTACAACAATTGGTATCATTTATGATTTTTGTGACTTATGCATTATTTGATGATATTATTGTTTATCTACACATTCAAATACTTGCTATGAAAAATTTATGATGACTTGTATGCGTATCGAAAATTTTCATGTCATTTATATGTCCCTTGAGATTTATGGTTGAATCCCATGCACGAATTATTTTTGCTAGGGGGAGCTTCGCATTTTACCCGTGACACTAAATTTATATGAAATATCTTTTTGATAATGTCAAAGGGGGAGAAATATTTATGATTCACTATTTGTGCTTAATATTTCATTTTATGAATATATGTGAATCCTTGTTTGTCATCATCAAAAAGGGGGAGATTGTTAACGAAAATGTATTTTATCCCTAATTAATTAAATTAGTTTAATTAATGTCCATTTTAGTTTAACTTAATATATTGATTTTGATGATTCCAAACATATATTTTTTAAGGTTATTCTATAGATATTTATTATGGTATTATCCTGATTATTCACGACTCAGCATACCTCGACTTTACACAACGACATATCCGAGTAAAGGTATTCACGTGTATTGCACATTTGCACTTGACACATTAGGCACACATGCATATTTCTTGATCTATGATTTTTAATTGTGTGACTAATTAATTATGAGCCTAAACTTTTTCTAAAAGAAAAATTATATTATTTTTACTGAAAATAATTTTTTAGTAAAATTGGTGCAACTTTGTTTAAAATGAATTTCTTATTCTAAAATAATTTTCGGAATTATTTTTTTTAACTAAAATGAATTTTTAAAACAATATTTTTGTTTACTAAAATTTCATTTGGTTAGAACATGTTTGGCTTGTTTTTTTTTTATTCTCGGCCATACCCCATTACTTTAGCTGTTTGCATTTGGCGAGTATACCTACTGTTAGCCTTAGTAGATTTCGGTCATAGCCTTGTACCCATACCTTCCTTTATTGTTTTCGTCCTTTTTGGTTTTGGTAGTATAGACCTGTTTTGGTAGTATAGACCTGTTTTGCCATAACTATTTCATATATAACCTTTGCAAAAGATATTTCTTATAACTGTTCGTACTAGTCTACTATAGCCACAAGTCACTGTAGCCGAAGTGTCTGCGAGAGCATTTAATTGGGTTCTTTGGCTTCCAAAGCCTTTGCAAAAGTTTTTTTTTAATCTGCTCGTACAGGTCTCCTGTAGCCGAAAGCTTCTACCGGAAGTGATGGCCTACGCTCTAGGCTGTTACAGTTGACAGCCAATGTTGTTGAACGTTATTCTCATTGTGGCTTATTTTGGCAGAGATTTTTTTTATAATGAACTGACTTGTGCTCTCCTTACAAGAAATAAACCTTTATATATTTAATTATAAAGTCTTATCTGTTATTTGTACCATCCGAGATATGTTTTATATATACTACATATATACTATTTGAAGCGTCAACTTATTTAGTAACTTTTACTGAATATATTATATTACATATGCATATCTATTACATGCTAACTAATACCAACATACCTGTTGGTTGCTTTGGATAGATTTCAAGATTGACCAAGTATTATTATAACATTTGTTTATGGTTCCAAAACGATTTTATCAAAAAAGAAGCTTTGAAGACTTGTGGTCCATCTCAAGTTTTCCATCTCAAAAAGTCTACCAACTTGTCAATCAACTTGTCAGATATGTGATGTCTCTTCTTGGTCATTTCCAAGAAATAAAAAATGATTTGTTTTGGGAACACAAAATTGGATTGGTTGTGGGAACACAAATTTTTTTTCTCTCTTTCTTCTCAAAGTGTACGAAATTTCTAGGAACACAAAGTGTACGAAATTTTTTTAATCTGTTCGAGATCTTTTATATTTATTTCAGTCCGATTTTTTTTTATAAAAATCTGTTCGGAATTTTTTATATACACACTTTTCTGTCCGAATTTTTTTTTATAAAAATCTGTTCGAAATTTTTTTATACATATCTTTCTATCCGAAATTCTTTTTATAAATATCTATTCGGAAATCTTTTATATATATATATGTATTTCAGTCCAAATTTATATATATATATATATATATATATATATATATATCTGTTCTGAAATATTTTTTTTGTACAATATATATATGTACACCTTTCATATATATATTTACATATATATTCTTGCAAACCTGTGACTGTGTAGTACATATACTTACTCTGTCCCATTTATTTCCTTGACAGAAAAATACTCTTGACACACCAGTTATATTCTTTACACAATGGTTCCACATTTACATATCAGATTTGTATTGTATCTCTTGGACTAACAATCTTTTTGCAGAAAATATATGGGTCACCTACCTAGCCACTTTCAATCACGTATGTTTTCAGAATACCACTTCCATGCTACAACAACTATATTTTTATGGAGAAGATAAAGATGAAGATCTGCATATCAGTTTTAGAAATGATTTTCAGCTATACCATCTCAGAAAATCAGGAGCATTAAATGCTCAAAATGCTTGTGTCTAAGAGCTAGTTTTTGGAAGACACATTTAAAGCTTTGAAGAGCTGCATTGAAGACAACAGACTTGCATGAGAATATGAGCAACACTTGAAATATTATTGAGAGCACTTATTTTACTACTCAGCTACACATTCAAGAGAGCAATTAATTTTATCATCTGCTCAATCATTGAAGAAGAAGACTTGTGCCTACTTCAACATCATTTATTGAAGTCTCAGAAACTCAGATTACAAATTGTATTTTAAGGAGTTTCAGTATTTTACCTTGTACTACAAAAATTCAGATTTGTTGTGAAGCTTTGTTGAAGCTTCGGTTTGTACCGGTGATTGGTTCCTACCCGCAAGTGGGCCACGGGGTTTGAAGCTCGAAGTTAGCTTGCAAACAGTTGTACGCGGTGGTTTGATCCTACCCGCAAGTGGATCAGGTTTAGTGAAGCGCAAAGGAGACAGGGGCTCTAGGCGCGTGGACGTAGGCCGGGATTTGGCCGAACCACGTTAAATTTCGGTGTCATCTATTTTTCGCACTCTTATTTATTTATTTGCACATGCTTGCTTGAGTTAATATTTTCAGCACACTATCTTGCAAATAAATTAATTCCGAAATTTGACTAAATTAATTTTAAGGGTAAAATAATTATTTTTTGACTGAAATAATTAATTTCAGAATATCACTTTAAATTAAATACGAAAATTAATTTAATATTTCTAGAGTGTTAAAATCTGCATCTCTAGTTGTTTAAATTAGTTAGTTGCATTTATTTGATATTATTGGATTTATTCTTTATAGATTTATTAATCTGAAATTTGTTTAAGTGATTTAAATTTACTATTTTTCTAAAATATTAATTTGACTTAAAAGTTTGTAAAAACTCAATTCACCCCCCCCCCCCTCTTGAGTATCTTTCTGGGCAACAATAGTCATTTAGTATAAAGATGGAGTGGGATTAAATGGTTTTAGAGTGGGGATAGAGGGACCCTAATTTTTTATTAAAAAGTTTGTATTAAATAGTTCTTATTAAACAATATTGTTTTTATTAATATTAGACAATTTTTATTAAACAATTTTAGTTAACCAACTTTTATAAATAATAAACATTTTATGGTTTCATTTTAAGGATAAAGATGTCATTTACCATGTGAGAGACAACTGTTAAAGATTTCATCTAATAGTCAAATGAGCCAACTAACGATTTCTGTTAGTTTTGGACGCAACGAACTAATATGAAAACTAGCGTACCCTAATCACCAAATATTATAAACAATTGTACCTCTAACACTAAATGACCCAATTTTTAAATTTTTCAAAAAAATCGGATCAGAAATCAGAATAATTATTTTATTTTCAAAAAAATCGAATTTTTTTCGTATAGGAATTTTTTGATTCGATCCTCTTGAAACACATGCCTAATTCAAAGTCATTCCAAACAACTTGATGGGAGTCTACCACTTTGAAATAATTGAGGGCGAAAAGGTTCGCTGAGCATGGAATGCGGCCAATTTATAGAAGTTCTACATTTAAGCCTAAGTTTATGTCTAAATTTATTTAATATATTTTAATTTTGAATTATTATCCGAAGTTCTTTTAGACTTCTTGTGTTTATCTCTATATATGTAATGTTCCAAGTGGCAGGCTGATGCGTATTTAATGAAGAAGATCAATTACTCATATGAGTTTCTCTTTGACATTTTTCTTATCACTATAAATATTATCTTCTTTCAAGTGCCTTCTTTTAAGTTTATTGGATGAACATAGACAAAATCTAAATTTAAATATTTACGTACTAGACTAACTGGTTTGTTGGTGAGTGGTCAACTAGACCCAAAATATTTTGGTGATCAACAAAACATATATGTTGATGTCTAGAAATGGAGATGGTCCAATTTTATAATCATAGAAAAATAATAAGAGCAATATAAAAAAAACACAAGAGACAAAGATTTCAAAAGTGGTTCAGTTATTAAAAGCCTACGCTCACTATTGGTATTGCTATTGATGTTTATAAGAGCTCAGTACAGTGTGCTTTGGATTGATTGAATTGTCTCTTTGAGATAAGGGATATTGTTTATTAATACTGTACCGAAACCCTAGAGACGGAATGAGACTATCGATAGTCAGTATTAGTCGCCTTTCCATCCGAGTAACTTTTGTTATTCTTGATGGTTCATATTTTAGAATTAGCCAGCATTCCAGCCGACTAGGTTCCTCTGATGCCGATCAAGATAGCTGAATGGCCACATAGGATAACAGGTGTCTTTTGTTCATTAGTCCATGTGGGGTGGTGTGACAACCCGCTCTAAATAATAATGGGTGGCCAGACCTATACTAAAATAAATCAGGTATCTCAGATGGCACAGTCTCAACATCAACTTACTAACCACTAATATAAGTCTAACTACCCGAAATCATTAAGTGCGAATTGTCAAAAATTTTAAACTTTTTATTTTTAACAACAACAAAACCAATAATGCACATAACCAACAATATACATCTAGCTATGATGAGTGAAATGTGCAAGTTCCAACAATAGGAAAGAGCACAATACATTGTACAACAAAATCTCAACAATGAAATACCCGAATATGCTGTCGGGTAGCAGACAATACAATTAACTAATAAGTGAAATATGAAAGTGTTAATCTACAACACTTGAATACTAACTCAATACACCAGAATCCTAATATAGATATACAAAGATAGGAATCGACTAAAGCCAAGTGCCGCAACAGTCCGCTACTGCCACATCTCCACGAATCTTGAATGGAGGAACATCAAAGGCGTCCTTGCGGAGGTACACCTGAAGTAATACAATATATACATGGAGGAGGAAATATAAACGGGTCAGAGCCCGAGTTTTGAAAAACATTGTCTTATAGCAAGTGTATTAAAATGCATAATAATTATAAATGCATTATTACATGATTTAATTGGAATCGAGCTCTCCATAAAAATCATCTCACCACTCAACTAAAGCACGCACTAAGCTTATGCACGTGATCTCCAAATGGATGCCCGATTCTATTTAGGTAAAAGGATTCTAGCTTAAACCCAAAAGAAGTATTTAAGTGGAACCGTCTAACCTATGTCCCAATCTACATTTATCTCAATTATCTTTAAGTTAAATGCTTTAACTTTAATGTATTAGTTACAATTATCTTTATAATGTTCATTTGTTGAACATATAAAGTTACATGATCCAATCATGCCCACATCATCACAATACATCAACAATCTCATTTACTAGAATTTTTGTATTCTAGTGATGCCCTTATAAGGCATGAAACCATATATATAATTATTACAGTAATTATATATGAGTTATTAGCGTCATGAATATTAAAGACTAAACTCCTCTCGATTTTCAACACGGCACTGCGTTTCGTGCATGGGACGTCTCGCCGATGCGAAATCTAAACAAGGAACCCCCCTGTTACACTACTCCTGACCGTATTAATCCTCGAGGCTCATTATGCCCTCAATTCATGATGCATGTAACCCAAATTATTCTCCAATTTCACTAAATGAATATTCCCAATTCTCAACAGTACACGGCGTTTCATGCGTGGGATGTCTCGCTGAAGCGAAATCCAAACAAGGAACCACCCGATTACACTACTCCTGGCACTGTCGATTGTCGGGATAGGTGATATATATATATAAATGATTATGAGAATTAAGGACTAAACTTATCCCCAAGTTCCAACATTACACTGTGGTTTGTGCGTGGGACGTCTCGCCGAGGCGAAATCCAAATAAGGAACCCCCCTGATACACTAATCCTGGCAATGTAGGTTATTAAGGTCCATTATGCCATTGACACCCAAGTACAAACACAAAAAATAATAACCATCCAACCGAGATATAACTCGAAGGACGCAGGCTCACATGCTATCATCTTCCAGCAGCCCATATACGTAGCAAACTGGGGCCACCTGGTGGGGTTCAACGACACCCACCTCGTGATCTACTCACGCACACAACGTCCGGGAAGCGGTCATAGTTCCTAACCGGCAAGTGAGAGCGACACATACCCCCGCCCTCTCACCCCCAAAATAAATAAATGTATATCATAAATGTCATTTGTTGGCCACAAAGGACGACTATGACCTGGGGAATATCCACACCCTGTGTTATTTGTCAGGATGCTCACCCTCTACGCACGAAACTTCCCAATGATAGCAAGGAGGGGGTATGCTTAACATGTATATAAACCATCATATAAGGTATACATACATCCCACATAATAAAGATATACCATTATATAAGGTATACCTGCAATAATCATTTTCATATTCATTATACGCTCTTTGTCGCAATTTGATTAACATCATTGTTTAGTATATCTCTCTCATGATATACCAATCGTCAATACTCACACATTTACCCCACTTAGTATATGCTATAATAATTCTCGCTTGAAGCTCTCATGTCGCTTTTAGTATGAATTGTCCTTCAATTCTATTTAAGTTAAGGATATTTTATATCCTAATGCACCTCAATTAGCATTTCTCATTGTGTGAGATATCTCCCAAATCAATCATCAATAAGGATATTTCTATATCCGTATGCCCATCAAATAGCATTTATGATTCTCCATCCATTATAAGGTTCAATTCAGTTTATGAACCTTTTTAAAGTTATCCCACTTGGGATTGGATTCTAAAATCCATTATCTCTAAATTTGACTCATTTATTCATATAATTGTAATTATCACCCCCAAGTCGAATCTCCAAATCACGGTGGGCTTCCCCACTTAGAATATACCGAAATCTCTAATCGGAAATCCTCAACTTTAACTAATATGACTCCCATAATTTCGTAGGATGGAAACCCTCTAAAAGTCTCCAAAACATACTCCAAATGTCTCATATAGAGGACCCAAATCGATAACCTCGAACAAAATGGGATGAAATTCTCCTTAGAAAACATCTCCAAAAATTCCCCTGTTTCCGAATCGATTTGGCCCCTCCGAATCGATTCGGCCCAGAAACGAATCGATTCGGCCCATCCGAATCGATTCGGTCCAAAGGACTTGGGAGTCTGCTACATGCCGAACAAATTCGCAAGGGGAGAATCGATTCGGCCCTAAAGACCTGGGCATTCTGCAACAAACTGAATCGATTCGGTAGGGGTGAATCGATTCGGCAAGTACAACAAACTACGAAATGGGTAATTTTCTTCTTAACCCAAAATACCCAAAAATCATTTTAATCATCTTCCAACCATTTTCATCCAACCCAATCAAATATATAACATTAATATTCATTCTAGAATACTTATAAACTAATTTCTGACCTTAAATCCATTTTATACACTACAAATCTAAGGTTTTTTCCAAAAGTTAGGTTTTAACAATTTAAACCTAAAACCCAAAATTCAATCCAAAAATCATGCAATAATTGGTACACAACAATTATTTAGCAAGTTTAATCACTTGCCTCGGGTTCGTAGGGTCTGAATCCGCCTTGAGATCGCGTATTTGCCCGGAAATCCTCTTTCTCTCTCTTTTCTCCTTCCTTTTCTTCTTCTCTTTCTTTCTATTTCTCTCTTTGGAGAATTATCTCTCCCGTAGGTTATTTTAGCCTAAGCTCCCAAGATACACATCTTTAAATGATAATACACACTTTAAATGACTCGGTAACTTTATTCGAGTCAAACGGTCCTAATTTATTTCGGAACCCAAATAGACCCCAAGTACAGTCATTTTGACTTTCTCGACCCTTCCGGACACTATGGTACCCTTAGAATTGCCATTCGACATACTTTCTAAAGACTCTAAATTTTGACCTCAATTGCCAGTTTAATTATTTCTCCAAGAAAAATAATATTTATTTCTCCCAAAATAAATAAATATTCGTCTCCAAGACCTCGGGTTGTTACAAACTTACCCACTTACAAAAATTTCGTCCTCGAAATTTAGCTAAGCCTAATTCTCCAAAGCTCAACTAGTTCTACTATACCCAATCTTGCTAATCCTATCTCCAAACTTCTAACTTCCCACGACGAATTTATTTAATTTATGTTGATTAAGAGTTATATACAACCAATTTCCACAACTAGGGCGCCCATGCACCCTTTATATTCGAGTTAGCACTCGTACCAATCATAATGAGGCTTTATTTGCCTCCAAAGTTCCACAATTCCATCAATATAGAATATATTAACATTTTAAGGATAGAAAAATTTGAATGGTCCAAAGAAATAGCTCCTCTCAATTCCTGACATTCGCCACTTTCGTGCGGGGATGTCTCGCAAAAGCGAAATCCAAACAAGGAACCCTCCCAATACACTACTGTGTGGCGACGTCGGGGATTGAGAGTTTGTTAAATCCGGACTAAAGTTTGAAAATATTTTAGTGGAAAATTTATTTTGAAAGGGGCCCGAAGGCCAATAAAAGTTTTATTTTGGAAAACTAATTTATTTTGGGAAAACGGTTTATATATATAATATAATATAAAATGCCTTATGTCCAACACAAGGTCTTTATAGATCATCATCTATATAACATGTAGCTCACAAATATTATCATACCCATGAGCTAAAATTTTACCTGCGTCCCAACAACCACAATCTCAACTTTCATACATAAACAACATCTCAAATCATTTCAATATATATAGCCTTTTTATAAGGCTCATCCATATCTGGAATACAACAATCATAATAGTCTATCATGACTATATAAAAGAAGTAGCTTTATCATTACTACTTATCACCATAACCATTCTTACACTTACCATAAGGTTTAAAGCTCTTTTTGAGCACCTTGAAAAATCATCTATCCTTTTACAAAATCATAGAATAAGAGCCTATTTTGCTCAAAATTCCCCTTAGGGTCATTACATACATAATAGGGCTATAGTACTACCCATTCATGTAAGGACATTTTTGTCCATTAACAATTTATATGTCGTACGCCGTTACACCATTGAAGAAAATTCAAGATTCATACATTCATCAACGGATCCGAATATCAAAAGAAGAAGAGGAATCAAAGTCTGACAGAACCGGACCGGTCCGCCTGGAATAAAAGAACCGATCCGATCAATCGGACCGGTTCGCCTCATACCCGGACCGATCCGACTGCTGAAGGCCAGTATACCCCGAACCGCAAGCGAACCGATGAAGCCTGTAAAAGAACCGATCCGATCATCAACGGACCGATCCGCCTCAGAATAAAAGAACCGATCTGATCAATCGGACCGATCCGCATCAGACCCGGACCGGTCCGCCTGGGATAAACTTAAACAGATCGTGTTCAGATTTTTAAGGCCCGAGACTTCTTATTTAATCCCACTACGGGAAGTGGTTTTCTAAGACTTATACACACGATTTTCAGAGTACAGAAAGCCATAAGTCTTCACCTATTGAGCATCTAGAATCTAGGTATTTGATTCACACAAATTGCCAATCCTTTGTGAATCACTTTGCAACCCAAGAATGCACTTTTGCTGTTCACACCCTTGTGGAGAAGACCATTCTTCTTCTCCATTGCAGCCCTACTGGAAAGGGATAGTTCCTACCTCCGACTACAGAATCCGACACCTGAAGGTAATTCTTAGTCACTTGTATTTTCATTGTAATCCGAAATTATACAGCCTACAATATTATAATGAAAATAAATAGTTTTGCCCCTTTAGGGGATTTTTCCTCACAAGAATGTGTTTGAATGTTCCTGCTTATATTATCATCTTATTCAATCACATATTGTTGCATGTTTAGGGTTTGTTTGGGTTAAAAAGGTGTTTAATATATAATTTGCTCAGTTGAACGCAAGCACACACGTTCTCAAATTGGTATCAGAGCAGGTTACGCTAATCTATCGCGTATTCCTATTTTTCGCAAAATTTTTCTAAGATATCAATTTTCTGAAAAAATTGATTTTTGAAAAAAGTGCGTGTTCAAATGGAGAAGTTATATAATAAAATGCCTGTTTTTGACGGGACAAATTATGCTTATTGGAAAGCCCGAATGAGGTCGGCTTTAAAAGCCATTGATGAACGTGTCTGGATCTTAGTTGAAAGAGGGTGGACTCCTCCCTCCGTGACTGTTGATAATGTGATCAACTTGAAACATGACACTTCTTGGACTGATGAAGAATTTAAATGGTCATCTTTTAATTCTAAGGGTCTAAGTGCTATTTCTGGGTCTGTCACACCTGATGAGTTCAAACGCATAATGACGTGCACCACGTCAAAAGAGGCATGAGATGTTTTACAACTCACCCATGAAGGAACTATTGTTGTGAAAGAATCTAAGTTGCAAAATTTGACAACTCAATTTGAAACCATCACCATGCATGAATCTGAATGCTTTGATGAATTTTATGCTAGACTTGCTGACATTGTGAATACGATCTTTAATCTTGGTGAACATATTCCTAATGCTAGAGTTGTTAAAAAGATTCTTCGTTCTTTACCTAAGCGTTTTATCCCTAAAGTCACTGTGCTAAATTCTATGGGTAATTTAAATACGCTAAAATTAGAAGAACTTGTAGGAGATTTGCAAACTTATGAAATTGATATGTTCTATAAAACTACTAAATCTAAAGATAAGGGAATTGCACTTAAAGCCCAAGAGAGAAGGAGTGAGGGATCGACTAGAAAAAGGGTAGAGTCGTCTAGAAAGAGAGAGACTGACATGTTAGATTCTGAGTGTGATTTTGACCTAGATGATTTGGCTCTTTTTGCAAAAAATTTCAAGAGGATTCTCAAATTTAAGAAAAATGGCAATTTTAAAGATAAAAAGAAATTTGAGAAAAATAAGTTTGAAAAGAAAAATGAAAAAGACTCCAAAAATCCTCCTAAGAAAGAAAGTGAGAGATGTTTTGAGTGCGATGGTAGGGGTCATAGAGCCTTTGAGTGTGCCACTCTTCTGAATAGAGAGAAAGGGAAAGCTGTCCTTAATGCTACCCTTAGTGACGACAGTGAGGTCGAGACGGTGGATTCAGGAGATGAGTCACCGCATGAGTGTAAATTCACCGCATTCATGGCAAGTCAAGTGATCACTCCTAGTTCTCTTCACGACGATGAAGATGATGCTTCACAGGGACACCTCGACAGTGAGATCGATGTGAGTGATGGGGAGGATGACTCAAGTGAGAGCGAGAGTGATATTCAACGCGCCTACGCTGAGTTATATTCTGAGTCATTTAAAACTAAAAAACGTAACAAAGCGCTAGTTCTTAAGATCACCGACTTAGAGGAAGATTTAAGAAAGACTAGAGAAAGAGAGTCCTCCACCGTCACCTCCCTGAGAGAGAGAGAATCTGCCTGTGTCGAGAAAGAGATTCTGTTTAGAGAGAGAGAGTGTTTTAGAGAAAGAGAGAGGGGACTTGAAAAAATAAGTGGCTAGTCTTACGAGTCAGCTCCATTCCTCCGTGGAGACTCGGAAGAAACTTGAAGCCCTTGTTGCCCAGCTGACCCATGATCTTGAGAAAGCACGGGAAGTCAAGGTACAAATCGAGGACAGATCTGGAAAGATGGGAAAGATGCTCCTCGGCCCCGCTTTAGGTTTTGGTGATCGGTAAGGAATTGGATATGATGGTGCCTCCACGTCCCAAATTGCACATGGACCAGTTCCTGAGTTTACTACAACTCCTTATGGTCACCGTAAAAAACCTCGAAGGAAAGTTCGACCAAGAAAAGCAAACCAAGGTCCGCCTTTGACTGTGATCTTTTGTACTTATTGCAAAAGAAAAGGCCACCTTAGGGAGTCTTGCTATAGCATGGGTCGGACACGACGTACTATTGCTCCACCACGTCATACTGATGAATTTTCTAGTCTGAGAGAGCGAGTTGGGTTCTTAGCTTCCACGACCCAGAGTTTAATGGAAGAATTCCGACGGATGTCTTTGCCGTTAGTGAATGCTTCTCACATTCCAGCTAAAACCAACAACAACAAAGGCAAACAAAAGGTCATCTCTGCTTGGGTACCTAAGAAAGATAAAAAGGCCTTCGTTGTTCATGTTGCTCTCAAAGCACACAATACCTCACAGTGGTATTTTGATAGTGGATACTCCAGACATATGACAGGTGATGCCTCATTTTTTATGACTCTTGAGGATTATCAGGATGGCAGAGTCACCTTTTGAGATGGGAGCAAGTCTAGCATTATAGGACGTGGTACTATCAATTTACCTGGATTTCCTAAGCTAGAAAATGTTTTGTACGTCAAAGGTTTGAAAGCAAACCTTCTCAGCATTAGCCAGCTGTGCGACACTGACTTTGTAGTAAAGTTTGATCGGGACGCGTGTAAAGTCTATAATCAAGTCGGTAAACTTTTGATGAAAGGGGTGAGGACTGAGGATAATTGCTATGGGACTGAGCCCACGTCCTCACTTATCTGCAACAGCGCCACGATCACTCCTATGGATCTGTGGCATCAACGTCTAGGTCACGTGAACGTTAGAGATCTAAATCGCTTAGCTAAAAAGGACCTAGTACGTGGCTTACCATCTCTTGGAAAGTCAACTTCGACCATTTGTGGACCCTATCAGTTGGGAAAACAAATTCGTAGTCCTCATAGGGAGTTGAATTCCATTACCACTTCTCGTGTTCTTGAGTTGATTCACATGGATCTTATGGGTCCCACTCGTACTGAGAGTCTAGGTGGTAAGAGGTACATCCTCATGATGGTAGATGATTTCTCCAGGTACTCCATTATAGGTTTTTTGATAGAGAAATCTGATGCTGTAGAATTTTTAACGACCAAGTGCCGTGTCCTGCAAAATCAACACGGTGTCACTATTAATAGGATGTGTAGTAACAATGGCATTGGATTCACAGAAGCAAAGGTAGACCTTTACTGTGATAGCCTCGGGATTAAACATGAGTTTTCTGCTGTGAGGACTCCTCAGCAAAATGGGATTGTTGAGAGAAAGAATAGAACGATCCAAGAGATGGCTAGATCTATGCTTCTAGGTCGTAAATTTTCTAGGAGATTTTGGGCAGAGGCAGTGTCTACTTCATGCCACACGGTGAATAGGGTTTATTTGCGTCCACACACACTACAGACTCCTTATGAGTTGTGGACTGGCAAGAAGCCCAACCTGGCATATTTCCGTGTTTTTGGAAATAAATGCTACATCCTACGGGATAGAGAGAAATTAGTAAAGTTCGACTCCCGGAGCGATGAGGGAATATTTCTAGGATATTCATCGAATAGCAGAGCGTATCGAGTTTTTAACCTGAAGAGCTCTAAGGTTATGGAATCAATAAACGTCACCGTGCAAGATGACGAACCTCCGGCGGTTATTGATCCTAACCTTCAGTGTGAGGATGAGAATTGTTCTGACAGTGATTTACCTGTTCCTCTCTCACACTCTGTGGACCCTACTCCTGCGCTAGGGGACACACCTGCTTGGGTTCGCAAGAGTCATGACCCGTCTGCCATTGTTGGCGATCCCACTCAAGGGGTCAAGACTCGTGCTCAGCTAGAGAATGTTGTTATCCATCTTTGCTACACGTCCAAAGTCGAGCCCAAGAACTATAAAGAAGCACTCAAGGATGAACACTGGATATCTTCTATGCAGGATGAGTTGCATCAGTTTAAAAAGAATAATGTCTGGGAACTTGTCCCCCGACCTAGTGAGACTAACGTGATAGGTACCCGGTGGATTTTCAAGAACAAAATGGATGAAAATGGTACCATAATCAGAAATAAGGCTAGGTTGGTCGCTCAAGGCTACACACAGATAGAGGGTGTAGACTTTGGGGAGATATTTGCTCCTGTTGCGAGGCTTGAGTCCGTCCGTCTTCTGCTCGCCATCGCATGCCATCTGCGCTTCAAGGTATATCAGATGGATGTCAAGAGTGCTTTTCTGAATGGCATTCTACAGGAGGAGGTTTATGTGGAACAACCAAAAGGGTTTGAAGACCCTCAGCACCCGGAGCACATATACTATCTGAGAAAAGCCTTGTATGGTTTGAAACAAGCACCCCGTGCTTGGTACGAGAGGCTTACTTCCTATCTCTTAGCTCGTGGCTTCAAGAGAGGGGGAGTAGATATGACGTTGTTCGTCAGGAGAGATGATGGTGCTATTTTGGTTGCCCAGGTCTATATGGACGACATAGTCTTTGTATCCACATGCTCCCAGCATGCTCACCACTTTGAGGAGGAGATGAAAAGTGAGTTTGAGATGAGCATGGTTGGTGAGCTTACATTCTTCTTTGGTCTCCAGGTTCGTCAGCTAGAGGATGGGATGTTCATCTCCCAATCCAAGTATGCTAGAGACCTAGTGAAGAAATTTGGTTTAGACTCCGCTAAGCATGCACGTACACCTATGAGTACCACAACCAAGCTTAGCAAGGACACTTCAGGCAAGGACGTAGAGCAAACCTTATATCGGAGTATGATAGGTAGTCTTCTCTACTTGACTGCCAATCATCCCGACATCGCCTTTAGTGTTGGAGTCTGTGCGCGATATCAGCCGTACCCTAAAGAGTCACACTTACTTGCTCTAAAATGTATTATTAAATACGTTAGTGGGACTCTCTCATACGGTATTTGGTATTCCTTTGATACCGATGATCGTTTGTCCACCTATTCGGATGCCGATTGGGCTGGGGATGTAGATGGTTGTAGGAGCACTTCTGGTGGGTGTTTCTATTTTGGGTCTGCTCTTGTCTCCTGGCTGAGCAAGAAGCAAAATTCTATCTCTTTATCCACTGCGAAGGCTGAGTACATAGCCGCCGGGAGTTGTTGCACACAACTCTTGTGGATGAAGCAAATGCTAGAGGATTATGGGATTTCACAGGACACCATGACCATTTCCTGTGACAACACGAGCGCGATACACATATCCCGCAATCCAGTTCAGCATTCGCGCACAAAACACATCAGGATACGTGAGCACTTTATTCGTCAGTTAGTTGAGGAGAACACTGTATCCCTGAGTTTTGTTCCCACCGACCGTCAGTTAGCCGACATTTTCACGAAACCTTTAGATGCCCTTAGATTTGAGAGTCTTAGGAAGTCTTTGGGGATTTGTACAGTTGACTGAGGGGTTGGTCTATGTCTAGAATACGATGCTTCTTCATGTTCATATCATATACTTCCTATTGCTAGTCTATTTTATATGTACCATTGCTTAGTTGTACAACTTTTATTAATTCTTTTTGCTGTTTATATTTCTTTTGAAAAAATGCAAAAAGATTTTCCTTTAAGAAAAATTTTAAGAAAAGTACAAAAAGATTTTATTTTGATAACATTTTTGAAAAATCCAAAAAGATTTCTGTTTTTTGCTTCTTTTATGGATGAGCATTTAAGATAGCCAAGTCACAACTTCATTCCATATATCCATGTGACTGTTTGATAGAGATTTGAGAGGCTACATCATTTCATCTATGTGCTTTACATTGGTTGGAGTCTTTGAGATGTAATTAGTGATATCTTCCTACATGTTTGACTCCTATATCCTTTATTGCACACATGCACGGCTATATTTGATTATTGCACTTACCTATCTCATATTGGCTTGAGTGTTTCCATCTCAATTCTGTCTATACAATGTAGAATATGCGATAAAATTTGACAAGATTGGAATGCATGTAAAAATCGTTTTGGTGAGACTGTGTGTTTTTGTATAACGGGGAGGGGCTGCGAAAGGTAATCATCTATCCTTTGCGCAAAAGCCACCGTTAAAAAGGACCTAAAAAATGGAGGAATTTTAATATCCGAGGTCCAAAGAAGTTAAAAGAGCCCCAAAAAATTTAAAGGCAATAAAAAGCAATTCATGCCAAATATGGGCCACTTAGGTTTCACCATCAATTCTCCAAAGTTTGAGAATTTATAATGCCTCTATTCAAAATTATATCTGAGGGAGTTTGGTTGGAGTATTTTTAAATGGGTTTGCACTTCTTTGAAAGTCCTGAAAAAGCATAAAATCATTTTGGACGTTATTGGTGTGAAAATCACTTTGATCTTTGATTTGTTGATTTGATTGAGTCAATATCTTATATTGTCATTATTTTACACCAAAGGAAGCTTTTGAGTTCATTCGCTAGGAATATCCAATATTCATCGTGCACTTATGTCATGTTTGTATGCATTGATTTTCCTATCGAATTTGATCACACCACCTCATTTACGCTATCATCGACTTGGTTGGTTTGTGTTCATTCATGGTGAGATTTTATCCTAGTGACACCCAGCACTTGCTTATTTGATTTATTTCTCTCATTTGTCTATTTGGGGACATCATAAAAAGGGGGAGAATGAATTATCTTATTATGGGGGAGATTTGAAAGTTTGAGTTTGCTCATAAATTGGTATATATGTTTATCTCATTTCAAACTCGATATGTCACTTGGTATTTTGCTTTGTCTCATGTGTGTAGGTACTACATGGATTATCATTGGATTGCACACCCTGATGAGAAAAGTGTTGAGATTCCTGCAGAATTGAAGAGCAAACGATGTAGTCTTATTCAATTGTATCTTTCCAGTTTTGGGTTCATGGAAGGGTAGATTTGTATAGGCATTTTGTTAGATGTTTTGATAATTCGGATGTTCGTTTTTATGTATGTACCGGCATAGACATAGGGGGAGATTTGTAAGGACATTTTTGTCCATTAACAATTTATATGTCGTACGCCGTTACACCGTTGAAGAAAATTCAAGATTTATACATTCATCAACGGATCCGAATATCAAAAGAAGAAGAGGAATCAAAGTCTGACAGAACCGGACCGGTCCGCCTGGAATAAAAGAACCGATCCGGTCAACCGGACCGGTCTGCCTCAGACCCAGACCGATCCGACTGCTGAAGGCCAGTATACCCTGGACCGCAAGCAAACCAATGAAGCCTGGAAAAGAACCGATTCGATCATCAACGGACCGATCCGCCTCAGAATAAAAGAACCGATCCGGTCAATCGGACCGATCCGCATCAGACCCGGACCGGTCCGCCTGGGATAAACTTAAACAGATCGTGTTCAGATCGTGTTCAGATTTTTAAGGCCCGAGACTTCTTATTTAATCCCACTACGGGAAGTGGTTTTCTAAGACTTATACACACGATTTTCTGAGTATAGAAAGACCTAAGTCTTCACCTATTGAGAATCTAGACTCTAGGTATTTGATTCACACAAATTGCCAATCCTTTGTGAATCACTTTGCAACCCAGGAACGCACTTTTGCTGTTCACACCCTTGTGGAGAAGACCGTTCTTCTTCTCCATTGCAGCCCTACTGGAAAGGGATAGCTCCAGCCGCCGACTACAGAATCCGACACCTGAGGGTAATTCTTAGTCACTTGTATTTTCATTGTAATTCGAAATTGTACAGCCTACAATATTATAATGAAAATAAATGGTTTTGCCCCTTTGGGGGATTTTTCCTCACAAGCATGTGTTTGAATGTTCTTTCTTAGATTATCATCTTATTCAATCACATAATGTTGCATGTTTAGGGTTTGTTTGGGTTAAAAAGTGTTTAATATATAATTTGCTCAGTTGAACGCAAGCACACACGTTCTCAATTCACAATATCTCCCATACGATATTCCAAAACTTAACATATTAATTATCCTATTTATAAAGGAAAATTAACTTACATCATTCATCTCAAATCTGATTGCCCATCCTCATCAATGGTCTCCCAAACATAGTCCCCCAGTCTAAAACGACCTCGAATATGCTGTAGGGGTTTCACTTCCAAAATTTCATCAAATTGTGGTCCTTTACCTCTTCTAGGACAATCTCTCTTTTTATGACCTATTTCTTTACAAAAGAAACACTTACCCACAAATTCTTTCTGCCCACTCGCATTACTGGCACTCTCCTTGCCAAACTCACTTGATGAACTCGAATCTCCAAAGTTCTTACTCTCTTGCGAACGAAAGTAATATTCTTGACACTTTAGTAGTGCCGCATTCACAACCTCATTGAAAGTCATTATCTTAGGACTCTCTATCAAATGTTGTTGGATTTTCCAATCTAAACCTCGAACAAACTTCGATATACGTTTCTCTTCCGTATTTACCTTATTAGGTACTAATCTCGCCCATAGAGAAAAATCTTCTTCATATTCTGCCACCGTCCTATTTCCTTAAAAAATCCCCATAACCTGAGTAGGGAAAGAAAAATACCTTCGATCAAAAAGCTCCCAAAATGTTGCTATAGGCAAAGTATCTCTCTGTTCAGATGTGGTGACAGACTCCCACCATTGAAGAGCTGCACCCAATAACCTAAAGGTTACTAAAAATTATTTCTGCACCTCACTACACTCAACCATATGAAGATGCCTCTACATACAGTTTTTCCATCGACTTGCAGCCATTGCATCAACTCCCCCTGTAAACTAGGGAGGATGCCCCTTACTAAAATCTTCCTTCACTCTCTCCCATAAAGACAATCCTAAATGGGGTGGGGCTACTCGAGCGGCAGATTGCTGAGCCATCGTAGAAACGGCAGCAGTTACTGCTTGTGCCACAATATTGGCAACAGCATCCGTAGTCATGTTCCTTTGAGGCATTTGGGGTTGCCCTTTGTTTGCCCTGACTGAACGACCTACCTTCGGTGGCATCTGAAACAAGAACAATTGTATCAGAACTTCTTTCAAATATTTTCGAATCACAGAAAGATATGGACATATGAATGTAATCGTCCTAATAGTAAGGCTCTACATCAAGAACGCTTACGGAAGATCGTAGTAACGCACACAGATCCTAAATACACTAGAACCTGATGCTCTGATACCATATGTGACAACCCGCTCTAAATAATAACGGGTGGCCTGCCCTATACTAAAATAAACCAGGTATCTCAGATGGCACAGTCTCAACATCAACTTACTAACCTCTAATATAAGGCTAACTACCCGAAATCATTAAGTGCGAATTGTCAAAAATTTTAAACTTTTTATTTTTAACAACAACAACAAAACCAATAATGCACATAACCAACAACATACATCTAACTATGATGAGTGAAATGTGCAAGTTCCAACAATAGGAAAGAGTACAATACATTGTACAACAAAATCTCAACAATGAAATACCCAAATATGCTGCCGGGTAACAGACAATACAATAAACTAATAAGTGAAATATGAAAGTGTTAATCTACAACACTTGAATACTAACTCAATACAACGGAATCCTAATCTAGATATACAAAGATAGGAATCGACTAAAGCCAAGTGCCGCAACAGTCTGCTACTGCCACAGCTCCACGAATCCAGAATGGAGGAACATCAAAGGCGTCCTTGCGGAGGAACACCTGAAGTAATACAATATATACATGGAGGAGGAAATATAAACGGGTCAGAGCCCAAGTTTTGAAAAACATTTTTTTATATCAAGTGTATTAAAATGCATAATAATTATAAATGCATTATTACATGATTTAGTTGGAATCGAGCTCTCCATAAAAACCATCTCACCACTCAACTAAAGCGCGCACTAAGCGTATGCACGTGATCTCCAAATGGATGCCCGATTCTATTTAGGTAAGAGGATTCTAGCTTAAACCCAAAATAAGTATTTAAGTGGAACCGTCTAACCTATGTCCCAATCTACAATTATCTCAATTATCTTTAAGTTAAATGCTTTAACTTTAATTTAGTAGTTACAATTATCTTTATAATGTTCATTTGTTGAACATATAAAGTTACATGATCCAATCATGCCCACATCATCACAATACATCAACAATCTCATTTACTAGAATTTTTGTATTCTAGTGATGCCCTTATAAGGCATGAAACCATATATATAATTATTATAGTAATTATATATGAGTTATTAGCGTCATGAATATTAAAGACTAAACTCCTCTCGATTTTCAACACGGCACTGCGTTTCGTGCGTGGGACGTCTCGCCGAGGCGAAATCCAAACAAGGAACCCCCCGTTACACTACTCCTGACCGTATTAATCCTCGAGGCTCATTATGCCCTTAATTCATGATGCATGTAACCCAAATTATTCTCCAATTTTAATAAATGAATATTCCCAATTCTCAACAGTACACGGCGTTTCATGCGTGGGACGTCTCGCTGAAGCGAAATCCAAACAAGGAACCCCCCGATTACACTACTCCTGACACTGTCGATTGTCGGGATAGGTGATATATATATAAATGATTATGAGCATTAAGGACTAAACTTATCCCCAAGTTCCAACATTACACTGCGGTTCGTGCGTGGAACGTCTCGCCGAGGCGAAATCCAAATAAGGAACCCCCACGATACACTAATCCTGGCAATGTAGGTTATTGAGGTCCATTATGCCCTTGACACCCAAGTACAAACACAAACAATAATAACCATCCAACCGAGCTATAACTCGAAGGACGCAGGCTCACATGCTATCATCTTCCAGCAGCCCATATACGTAGCAAACTGGGGCCACCTGGTGGGGTTCAACGACACCCACCTCGTGATCTACTCACACACACAACGTTCGGGAAGCGGTCATAGTTCCTAACCGGCAAGTGAGAGCGACACATACCCCCGCCCTCTCACCCCCAAAATAAATAAATGTATATCATAAATGTCATTTGTTGACCACAAAGGACGACTATGAACTGGGGAATATCCACACCCTGCGTTATTTGTCAGGATGCTCACCCTCTACGCACGAAACTTCCCAATGATAGCAAGGAGGGGGTATGCTTAACATGTATATAAACCATCATATAAGGTATACATACATCCCACGTAATAAAGATATACCATTATATAAGGTATACATGCAACAATCATTTTCATATTCATTATATGTTCTTTGGCGCAATTTGATTAACATCATTGTTTAGTATATCTCTCTCATGATACACCAATCGTCAATACTCACACATTTACCCCACTTAGTATATGCTATACTAATTCTCTCTTGAAGCTCTCATGTCGCTTCTAGTATGAATTATCCTTCAATTCTATTTAAGTTAAGGATATTCTATATCCTAATGCACCTCAATTATCATTTCTCATTGTGTGAGATATCTCCCAAATCAATCATCAATAAGGATATTTCTATACCCGTATTCCCATCAAATAGCATTTATGATTCTCCATCCATTATAGGGTTCAATTCAGTTTATGAACCTTTTTAAAGTTATCCCATTTGGGATTGGATTCTAAAATCCATTATCTCTAAATTTGACTCATTTATTCATATAATTGTAATTATCATCCCCAAGTCGAATCTCCAAATCACGGTGGGCTTCCCCACTTAGAATATACCGAATCGCTAATCGGAAATCCTCAACTTTAATTAATATGACTCCCATAATTTCGTATGATGGAAACCCTCTAAAAGTCTCCAAAACATACTCCAAATGTCTCATATAGAGGTCCCAAATCTATAACCTCGAACAAAACGGGATGAAATTCTCCTTAGAAAACATTTCCAAAAATTCCCCTGTTTCCGAATCGATTCGGTCCCTCCGAATCGATTCGGCCCAGAAACGAATCGATTCGCCCCATCCGAATCGATTCGGTCCAAAGGACTTGGGAGTCTGCTACATGTCGAACCGATTCGCAAGGGACGAATCGATTCGGCCCTAAAGACCTGGGCATTCCGCAACAGACCGAATCGATTCGGTAGGGGCGAATCGATTCGGCAAGTACAACAAACTACGAAATGGGGAATTTTCTTCTTAACCCAAAATACCCAAAAATCATTTTAATCATCTTCCAACCATTTTCATCCAACCCAATCAAATATATAACATTAATATTCATTCTAGAATACTTATGAACTAATTTCTAACCTTAAATCCATTTTATACACTACAAATCTAAGGTTTTTCCCAAAAGTTAGGTATTAACAATTTAAACCTAAAACCCAAAATTCAATCCACAAATCATGCAATAATTGGTACACAACAATTATTTAGCAAGTTTAATCACTTGCCTCAGGTTTGTAGGGTCTGAATCCGCCTTGAGATCGCGTATTTGCCCGGAAATCCTCTTTCTCTCTCTTTTCTCCTTCCTTTTCTTCTTCTTCTTTATTCTTCTCTTTCTTTCTATTTCTCTCTTTGGAGAATTATTTCTCCCGTAGGGTATTTTAGCCTAATCTCCCAAGATACACATCTTTAAATGATAATACACACTTTAAATGACTCAGAAACTTTAATTCGAGTCAAACGGTCCTAATTTATTTCGGAAGCCAAATAGACCCCAAGTACAGTCGTTTCGACTTTCTTAACCCTTCCGGACACTATGGTACCCTCAGAATTGCCATTCGACATACTTTCTAACGACTCTAAATTTTGACCTCAATTGCCAGTTTAATTATTTCTCCAATAAAAATAATATTTATTTCGCCCAAAATAAATAAATATTCATCTCCAAGACCTCTAGTTGTTATAGGTGGTAATTTGTACATACAACAAAAGCCCATAATGCTCCATGCTACATGCTTTATGATTTATCGAAAGTATGGAGTATTTGTTCAAAATGTTGCTCGATGTGTGATCTTAGTGTTGGTCGGCAACCGACCTTCCGGACTTGTAAAAACAATCGTCACTGTGTATAATGGCACTTTTGCAAATAATTCAAACCTTTTCGAACCGCCAAAGGGTACACCGGTCTTTTTGCACGTTGGGAAGAATGAAAACGTGCTAATTCAATCGTTCGTGGAGTTAATCATTCATTATCTACTATCGAGGTAACCTATAAATAGGCAGAAATTTCCCTCCTTTTCATTTAACCTCTAATCTTCCCCACTTAGAATTTTCCCTTGTTCTCGAGCTTTCTTTCTACAATTTTTTACTGATTGCTACCCTTCAGCGTTGTTCCATATTTACTGTTTTCTTTAGATTTGAAAATGCGTGTGCAATATTGATTCGCAATTTCCAATCGCAAACTTATTTAATTAGAGTCAATTTATGAATCAAGTCAGTACA
The DNA here is from genome assembly GCA_949130495.1 of Sambucus nigra. Taxonomy (NCBI): domain Eukaryota; kingdom Viridiplantae; phylum Streptophyta; class Magnoliopsida; order Dipsacales; family Adoxaceae; genus Sambucus; species Sambucus nigra. The sequence goes on from OX422210.1 coordinate 211,140,258, forward strand.
ACCCTTAAACTCAAATAACAACGTGCGTGCAAGTGTCAAACCAACATAAATAAAATATGCGACACAATAGTTCAGGAAAAATCCCCATAGGGCAAAACCTTTTTATTTCACTATAATTGTAAATCGCAACTTACATCAAATTACAATGAAATACAGACCATCAATGGTTCACACGCAGCTATACCACAATGGACACGCAGTCCAGACACGCAATCTTCAGCAAAGAGTCAACACGTAGATGATCCTCAATGACACGCAGTCATAAACCTTGTAGAGACTCACTCAACAATAGCACATAGCTCTCGGTTGCAGAGATATCCCCACAAAGTACGAATAGTACCAAAATACCCAGCAAAACTATGTTTTGGGTTCCATAAAAAAACTCACACAATAGCACTGGGATTTGTGAATTGTAAAACAAGTTTTGAATCCTCAAAGTGATGGAGAATAAACCAAAAAAACTAAAAACGTATTATGATTGAAATAGTATTTTCTCCACACGAAATCAATACGTCTGACACCCTATTTATAAAACAATTAAGGCGGTGATGTGTCAGAGTAAAAGACTTCTCGTTCAAACGAATTGTCATGTCGTTCGAACGACATCTGGTCTCGTTCGAACAAGATAGGCTCTCATTTGAATGACCAGGCACAAATCTCAAGATTCGTTTTATAGAGTTTTAAGAAATCTGAAAACTTAGAAACCAACACTCTTACAACTATGCAAATATTTATCCAAAATTTTTTATGATAATTTTTTTTTGAAAAATAAAAAACCATTTAAAATATTTCAAAAATTATTTTTCGTAAAAGGAAAAATATTTTATTATTTTTTTTCATAAGAAAATATCCCAACACTATTTAAATAAAATGTAAAGGGAACTTAAACACATTTACCAAATCCATCCTTGTTGGACATGATTGTTGAAGTAGACTTTGAAATTTAGATTGTGATTGTAGATGTGAGCTTCCCAATTCTTCGACAAAGTTGTAGAGGTGTACGACATACTAAATGTTATGGACAATGTCCATACAAATATCCCCCTATGTCTATGCTGGTACAAAATAAAAAAGTCGAATTATGAATCAAAATATGGCCTATACAAATCTACCCTTCCAAAAATACAGATATAGAAAGATAAAATGACAGGTCTTCAAGTTGTGCTTCAATAATCAACTTTTCAAAACTCGAAGATTTTCTCATCAGGGTGTGCAATCAGAATCTTCAATTGTACCTACACACATGAGACAAAGTAAAAATCTCCTGACGTATCGAGTTTGAAATGATATAAACATAAAACATATAAGCATGATCAAATCTGCCCCATACTTAAACTCCCCCATAAAATCATAATTCGTTCTCCCCCTTTTTATTTGTCCGAAATAGACAAGAAAAAGAATAAATCACATAAAGCAAATCGGGGTGTCACAAAAAACTAAGTAAACAAACTATGTTTGAATTTTCTGATTTTTCATACAAAAAAAATGCAAAAATAAGGTTAAAAAAATCATACACCATGAATTTATACTCAGGTAACCAAATTATGAGAACATAATAAATGGGTGTGAACAAATTCAATTGGAAAATCAACTCAATCATATCATATGTGCAAGAAGCATAAGTTTACTCCTAACGAATGAACATAAAAAATAGTCCTTTGGTGTAAAATTGTTGAATTTAGATGACATCGTCTTAATGATATCATCAACTCAAAGTATAAATGATTTCCACACCAATAACGTCCAAAACGATTTCATGCTTTTTCAAGACTTGTTCAGGACGTGCAAAGTCGTTTTAATTCTCCAACCAAACTCCATCATATATATTTTTGTTTTTGAGATGATCTAAATTCTCAAACATTGGAGAATTGGTGAATAAACCTAATGGGCTATAATTAGCATAAATTTCTTTTTATTGCATTTAAATTTTTTTAGGGCTCTTTTAAACCTCTTTGGACCCTGGATAATTAAAATTCCTCAATTTTTTGGTCCAATTTAAACAGCGACTTAATCGCAAAGGATAAATGTGTACCTTTCGTAGCCCTTCACCGTTTATAAAATTCACACAAACTTACGGCAAACGGTAAAAACATGCACACCTTTGATTATCTTGTTTTATCGCATTTAGTTCGTTTTAATAGACAAAATTGAGATGAAAATATGTAACTGTTGATACCAAATTTAATCTGCTGATGTGGACCAATCATATGAAGACACATGGCTATCTACATGGCAACTACAAACACTTCTGAGGAACCCACACGCTCCGAGGAACAAGACTACAACGAGGAAGACTAGTTCCCCGAGGAACACTGCTTACCCGAGGAACTCACATACTCCGAGGAACAATGCCTCTCTGAGGAACTTTTGAGTACCGAGAAGCTTAAGCGGTCCGAGTAACTCAGGCGGTCCGAGCTGCACCTCGAACAAATCATTAATAGCTGGATAACCAACAGTTCAACTGATTCATTAAATGCTTATCATTTGGACCCGCACGCAAAGAGGGCATTAAACGTATTACCCTTTCATATGCATATCATTTAATGTATTACCCTTTCACATTACAGCCTCAGGGCTATAAATACATTGTACAATCCTCATTGTAAGGGGATCCCAGAACGGAATTTCTTGTAATCGAGAATTCCCAAACACTCAGCAATAAAACAATAGTGGACGTAGACCATTCTTATAAGGCTGAACCACTTTAAAATATTTTATCTCATTTATTTATCTGTTATTGAATTATTAGAGTGATCTAATTTTTTACATCAACAGATTGGCGCCGTCTGTGGGAAACGACTGATAATATCGTTTCTCACTCAAATACAATCCATTACCAATGGTTGATATTCCTGAATCCAGCAATCGAAACGCTAGAACCCCTCCAAATCCATCTGCACCACCAATTATTCCAGATCTGACTGGAATAATGGCAAATCTAGCTCAGGGCTAGACCGCCATGCAAGAAATGATGCAACAATTCATCCAAACCCTTCATGGCGGTGCATCAGCCCATTCCGGATCACGAAGCATTCAAAGAAATACCTGTGCGCCTTCTTCGCGTACTAGGTGTACTAATTCATATCGCAATGATGAATCTGAAGATTTTTCTTATCAACCTGGATGAACTTCGTCAGTGCGAGCCACAGATACTGAACAACGTGTCACCCTCTCCCCAGAAAGGGCCAGCGCATTGGAAAGATCAAGTAGGGCCTCTCCTTTCGATCGATTAGGCCCTAGGAGGGACAAAAGTCCTCTTAATGCAGCGTCGAGGAGCTTTCGACGACCATCAGATTTAAGGGAAGGATCTACCCAGTCACGATCAGCTGCTCGTCAAGATAGATCCTATGACCGACCAGTTGCTCGTTAGGATAAATCCCAGGAAGCTACTTCAACACGATCAGTTGCTCGAACCAGTAGGCCCGAGGAAGGAACTGATGCATGGAAAGGATCTATTCAAAGGCTGGAGGATTGATTAGGGGAAATGGATAAGGCTAAGAATCCTCTACAACGAACCTTTATTCGAGGAACACCTTTTGTCCAGGACATTGTTGATTTTCCAACACCATCAAAGTTCAAAGCACCTGTTGTGACTCCCAAGTATGATGGAAAGACTGACCCTGTCCTTCATATAGAATAATACCAAGCTGCAGTCGACATCTATGCTGTCCCAGATGAGATGAGATGCAGAGCATTCTCGGAAACTCTGACCGGATCTTCTCAGATATGGTATAATAATCTTCCTCGGGGTAAGATTTCAACTTTTCTTCAACTGGCCGAGTTATTCATTGGGAATTTTTGCTTTGGCGCAAAGCTAGTTAAACGAGTAGCACATTTGTTAAGTGTTAGACAAAAATCTGGTGAGAGTACCAGAGATTATATAACTCGTTTTAATAACGAGAAACTCGAAGTCATTGATTATGAGGAGAAGACAGCAATTACCGCTTTGATGAGTGGACTACTACCAAACAAGTTGTACTACACTTTGGCCAAAGATCCACCTCGAACCATGTCGGACCTGATGGGAAAAGCGTCCAAGATTATGAATGCCGAGGAGGCTATATCTGCGAAGAAGAATATGGATGCCAAAGAAACCAAGGTGGAAGGTGATAAATCTAAGAAGAAAGAACATAAGAACAATGGTGGTGACAAATAATCCAAAAATAGGTCGTCATGGGAGGTCTTGAGGAAATTTGATAATTACACACTTTTGAAGGCAAATATCAACCATGTCCTGGAAGAAATTAAGAACACCGAAGAGCTAAACTGGCCAAAGAAAATGAAGGCAGACCCTGACATGAGGAATAGGGAAAAATATTGCGAGTTCCACAAGGATCATGGCCATATGACTAAAAATTGCATAGCTCTTCAGAATGAGATTGAAACACTCATCCGACGAGGAAAGTTAGCAAAGTATGTTGATCCTGGAGGTGAAAGAAGAAACAACGACCGAACTAGAGAGAGGTCTAGATCTCCTCATAGAGCAGAGGAGAACAAGAAGAGAAACCATGAAGTTGATCCAGAGAATGATCCCGATCTACCCAAGAAACCAAGGCAGCCAGAACGAGAGGTATTTTTAATACGCTTTGGCTCATTTGATTGTAATGTTATTACAGGAGGAGATGCAGGAGGAGGAGACCTTACTGCAAAAATAAAAGCTTACCTCGTTAAGGCACAAACTTGCTCGTACATTCAACGAATAAATCTAGCTGAGGAAGATCGTCCGAGAAAGGTGAACAAGGAGAAATTGGTTATTGGTTTTTCAAAAAATGACCTTGCAGGTATTTTATATCCTCATGATGACCCGCTGGTGATCAAAATGAGAATGGAGGAAGTCATGATTTCAAGAGTGCTGGTCGACAATGGTAGCTCGGCAGACATCATGTTCTACTTGTGTTTCGATAGTTTGAATCTAAAGCTATCCCAACTGGAGCCTTACCACAGACCCCTCATCGGTTTTGCTGGTGAGAAAGTATTTACACTTGGAACGATCAAGTTGGATATATTCATTGGTACGTGGTCTGCTTGTCGTACAGAAAGAATACGTTTCTTCGGGATGGATAAGAATGTCCAATCATCGTACAATATCATCATGGGAAGAGTAGGATTGAAGAAGTTTGAGGCTATGCCATCTACAGTACATCAGTACCTAAAATTTCCAACAAACTTTGGAGTAGGAGTTGTAAAAGGTGATCAGAAAGTAGCTCGGGAATGCTATTATTCATCCGCCGAGCAAGAAGAACTGGAAGAATCAAAGAAAAAGACCACTACTTATCAAGTGGATGAAGGTGTAGAAATTGAAACATTGGATCCTCGAGATGAGTCGCAACTCGTGAAGGGTCAAGTGGTGGAAGCTACTGAAAACATCGTTCTGGACGACGAGCACCCTGAGCGACCTACTCAAATAGGTTCATCGTTAGAAGCCTCATTAAAATAAGAATTGATAACTTTCCTTAGAAGCAGAAGACAAACTTTTGCGTGGAGTCATGAAGATATGCCTGGGATAGACCCAAACTTCTTATGTCACGAGCTCAATGTGAATAAGGAGATCAAGCCTGTGAAGCAGAGAAGAAGAGTATTCAGTCCCGAGAAGAATCAAACTATACAGGAGGAAGCCGAGAAGCTCCAGAAATCTTGTTTCATTGAAGATGTTAAATATCCAGATTGGTTAGCCAATGTGGTGATGGTAAAAAAGAAAAACAACAAGTGGAGGATGTGTGTGGACTTCACCGACCTCAACAAAGCATGCCCAAAGGATCATTTTCCATTGCCCCGAATTTATCAACTGGTGGATGCTACCTCGGGACACGAGTTACTGAGCTTCATGGATGCTTATTCTGGCTACAATCAAATTAAAATGAAACCTGAAGACAGGGAAAGTACTTCTTTTATTACCCCTAGAGGAACTTATTGTTATAATGTTATGCCTTTTGGTTTGAAAAATGCAGGTGCGACATATCAGAGGTTGATGAACAAGGTCTTTGCTGAACAAATCAGTGACAACATGGAAGTCTATGTTGACGATATGCTGACAAAAAGTAAGAAAGTTGCCGATCATCTAGTTGACTTAAGTCAGACTTTTGATCAACTAAATAAATATCAAATGAAGCTGAACCCGACGAAGTGCATATTTGGAGTACGAGAAGGCATGTTCCTCAGGTACATTGTCAATCAATGAGGCATTGAAGCAAATCATGAAAAGATCAAAGCTCTATTAGGGCTGCGATCTCCAACGACGAAGAAGGAAGTACAAAGTCTCACAGAACGAGTAGCGGCACTCAACAGATTTGTGTCACGAGCAACTGATAGATGTCTCCCATTCTTAAAGACACTCAGAAAGACTTTTGAGTGGAATGATGAATGTGAGAAGGCTTTTCAAGACTTAAAGAGATACTTGGGAGCACCTCCACTGTTGTCCAGGCCAGTGATGGGAGAAAAATTGTACCTGTACCTAGCAGTGTCCGAAAATGCAGTTAGCTCGGCGTTGGTCAGAGTGGAGAATGGAGTACAAAAGCCAATTTACTACACAAGTAAGGCCTTCCGAGGAGAAGAAATCAGATATCAAGGCTGGAGAAATTGGCACTGGCGCTGATTGAGGCGAGTAGGAGAATGAAGCCATATTTCTAGGCTCATACCATAGTAGTATATACTGATATGCCATTGAGGCAAGCCCTGCATAAGCTAGAAAAATCAGGAAGATTGATGTATTGGGAAATAGAGCTCGGTGAATATGATATAGTCTATGAACCCAGATCATCGCTTAAAGGGCAGGCTGTAGCAGATTTTATAGCAGAGTTCACCTATCCTGATATCTCCGAGGAACAAAAGTTGCTCGCTGATCAACCTGTGGATATTACAGGATCAATAAACACAAGCTCGGACCAATTCCGATTGGTAAAAGGGCATGTGGATGTTACAGGATGTGATACAGAGATGGTTGTGAGGACTCCGAACGAGAAATAAAAGTTGCTCGCTGATCAACTTGTGGATGTTACAGGATCTACAGACACTGGCTCAGACCAACTTCGGTTGGTAAAAGGGCAAGTGGATGTTACAAGATCATTGACTTCGGGCTCAGACCAACTCCGGTTGGTAAAAGGGCAAGAAAAAATGATCGACGAAGAGCAAGAAAAATCCGGGGAGGATGAAAGAAAGCAACAAATATTTCACTGAGGAACTCTGACTGATTCGAAATTTGAAGACGAGTTACCTATATGGAGGCTATATGTAGATGGCTCATCTTTCACTGCAGGATGTGGCGCGGGGATAGTTCTGAGCACTCCGGACGAGGTCAACATGGAATACACTTTGCGTTTCTAATTCAAAGCTTCCAACAATGAGGCTGAATATGAGGCCATGATCGCAGGGCTTAATTTGGCAAAAGTTATGGAGGCGCAGCAAGTTATGTTCTTTAGTGACTCTCAACTGATTGTAAATCAAATGATGGGAGTATATGCAGTTAGAGGAGAATTAATGATCAGATATCATACAAAGGCAAAGGAGCTGGTGTCAGAATTTGCCGCTATTCAGCTGGACATAATACCAAGAATGGAGAATACGAGAGCAGACGCCCTAGCTCGACTAGCATCAGCAACTCACACTGAGCTACGATGAACAATCCCAATTAAAGTATTAGATGGTCGGAGTATAGATGAAGATCTGACGATGAACTTTATCACCCTTGATTTAGGTCCATCTTGGATGGATCCCATCAGGGCATATATTGAGGAGAGAGAATTGCCAATTGACAAGCTCGCAGCCAAGAAATTGAAGTTTAAAGCTGCTCGGTATGTATTAACTAATGGTGTTTTATATAGACGAGGAATTATGGCAGGTTTGCAGAGATGCGTACATCCCTACGAGGTAAAAGAATTAATTGAAAAAATCCATGAAGGGTCTTGTGGAGCACATGTAGCAGGTCGGACACTTTTGCAATGGGTGATGACGCAGGGATACTACTGGCCGACGATGAGGGCTGATTGTATTGCCTATGCCAAGAAGTGTGACAAATGCCAGCGCTTTTCCTCCATCCGAAGAACTCCACAAGCATTGTTGACACCCATAACTTCCCCTTGGCCATTTTCCATGTGGGGAATTGATTTGGTTGGACCACTGCCAACGACCCGAGGAAGGTTCAAGTATCTCGTCATCGCAGTGGATTATTTTACTAAGTGGGTAGAAGTTGATCCACTCATTGACATGACGTACGAGAAGGTATACCAATTTATTTGGAAGAATATCATTTGTCAATATGGTCTTCCTCATGTTTTCATCACAGACCATGGAACACAATTTGATAACGAGGAGTTCGCTGCCTATTGTCATCAATCAAATATTTTGAAGGTCCACTCAGCACCAAGCCATCCTCAAAGCAATGGACAAACTGAAGTGACAAACAGAACGCTGCTGAACGGTTTGAAGAAAAGATTGGATGATGCGAAAGCAAACTGGATCAATGAGTTACAATCAATACTCTGGGCTTACCGAACTACTCCCCGAGTAGCAACTGGAGAATCACCATACATGCTGGCATTTGGAAGTGAAGCTGTCATACCTGCCGAGTTGGGCCTCCCAACACATAGGGTACTGAATTTCAATTCCCCTGTCAGCGACTTAATGAGAAGATTGGATTTAGACATGCTCGAGGAAGTCAGAGAAGAAGCAACCACTAGAAATGCTGCTTACCAGCAGCGAACAACTTTGTTCTACAAGAAGAGGGTGAAGAAGTGCGACCTGAAAGAAGGAGACTATGTGCTGAAGAAAATAATTCAAAAGCATAACAAACTGGGGGCAAATTGGCATGGACCAGATCGAGTTACAGAAGTTGTTCGACCAGGAACTTATCGAATAGCCACTTTAGAAGGCGAGGAGTTTAAGAATGCATGGAACGCAGAGCATCTGCGCAAGTATTATCAGTGATGTATATGTAACACAGTTCCATCAGTATGAATAAAATGAAGATATTCTGCCAAAGTCTCTCCTTTTATTGAAAATTTTTCGAGGAATACTAGTGCTACACACTACTCGGCAAAGCTCGGCAGGCTACTCAATGAAATATTCCAAACTGTACCAAGTATGGTTGGTCGGGGATAAAAACCCACTAACTGTAGTTGGTCGACGAGGAGAAATATTCCTAAAAAGGCCAACCTGTTTGGCTAGGAAACGAAATATTCCAAACTGTACCAAGTATGGTTGGTCGGGGATAAAAACCCACTAACTGTAGTTGGTCGACGAGGAGAAATATTCCTAAAAATGCCAACATGTTTGGCTAGGAAATGAAATATTCCAAATTGTACCAAGTATGGTTGGTCGGGGATAAAAACCCACTAACTGTAGTTGGTCGACGAGGAGAAATATTCCTAAAAATGCCAACCTGTTTGGCTAGGAAACAAAATATTCCAAACTGTACCAAGTATGGTTGGTCGGGGATAAAAACCCACTAACTATAGTTGGTCGACGAGGATAATTTATCGACCTTGGTTGGTCGGACACATTTTATGAAAAAGACAAAAATTTACCGAATATGGTTAGTCGGGGATAAACTCTCACTAACCGTAGTTGGTCGACAAGCATAATTTAACAACCTTGATTGGTTGATACTCGTGACTTTATTATTAAGTGATCGAGCAATATTATTGAAACTTGGAACTTTTTAATTATTACTGAATTGGTCGACGAATATCACAATATTGTTATTTTTAACAGATATGTATAAATGTAAAGTGTTGACATTTACAAGACAATAGCAATTAAGATTTGCAAACAGAAATGAAAGTTTTTCATTAAATTCGAAATAAATTACATTGATGATAAAATGAAAGTTACATTGATATGTATTGTTAACGCAAAAATTCTCCATCTACGAGGACCAATCAGAAAAGGACACATGTCATCCTACGTGGCAATATTCGACACCCGAGGAGAGTTGGTCGGCACCCGAGGAGTGTTAGTCGGCACCCGAGGAGAGTTGGTCGGCACCCGAGGAGTGATAGTCGGCACCCGAGGAGAGTTGGTCGGCATATCAACTAGGAAGATTAAAGGATAACTATGCATTTAATGTGCATTAATGAGGATAATTACGCATTTAATGATCATTAATGTACATTTATACTGTAGATGACAACACATAGCATACCAAGCAATTCAACAATTAGATTCGTTGAATGTAGACATAATGTATAAATGTCTACATACAATGAATCTCTTTATCTCCCATCACTATAAATACATGTATTCCCTTAGCCAAAAGGAAGAGATCCAAGAGATCCAAAAAAAAACCAGAGATAAAAAAGACCATACACAAGATACACATCCTTTCTCTCTCTACCACATTGTGCTATTGTAAACCCCTGGGAATAAAATAACAGTGGACGTAGGCTTTTCCTTATAGCCGAACCACTTTAAAAATCTTTGTATCTTATATGTTTAATGTGAATGTTTATCTTCATCTTCAATCTCATCCTCATCATTTATCTGCTGTTGACGCCACTAAAATGGCAGTGGCCATTTTCTGTCTTCAACATATTGGCGCCGTCTGTGGGAAACGACTGTTGTTATCGTTTTTCACCAAGAATTATTCATCATCAATTGCAGACAATCCAGAATCTAGCAATCGAAATGCTGAAAATGCTGGAAATCCTCCAAATCCTTTAGCACCTCCAGATCTGGCTGGAATTTTGATGAATCTGGCTCAAGGACAAACCGCCATGCAAGAAACAATGCGTTAACTCATACAAACCCTTCATGGCGGTGCACCTGCGCATTCAGGATAGCGAAGTGGTCAGAGACAAACCTATTTACTTTCTTCACGATCCAGGCGTACTGAGTCATATCGTAATGAGGAATCTAATGATTTCTCTTATTAACCTGGGCGAACTTCGTCAATACGGGCTACAGATACTGATCAACGTATCACTCTTTCTCCAGAAAGACCCATCACCTTGGAAAGATTGAGCAGAGCGTCTCCTTTCAGCCGATTACCTCCTAGAAGGAATAGGAGTCCACCTAAGACCATGTCGAGGAGTTTTCGACAATCATCAGATCTAAGAGAAGGATCAGCACAATCACGACCAGTTGTTCGTCAAGATAGATCTCAGGAGGCTACTTCAGAACAATCAATTTCTCAAACTAATAGGCCCGAGGAGGGAAATGATGCGTGGAAAGGTTCCATTCAACGGTTGGAGGATAGATTAGGAGAAATGGCTAAGGCAAAGAATCCCCTACAACGAACTTTTGTTCGAGGGACACCTTTTGTACAGGCCATTGTGGATTTTCCTACACCGTCAAAATTTAAAGCGCCCGTGGTGACCCCCAAGTATGATGGAAAGACAGATCCAGTTCTACACATAGAGCAATATCAGGCTGCTGCCGACATCTATGTTGTCCCCGACGAGATGAGATGTAGAGCATTCTCTGGAACTCTTACTGGATCTGCCCAACTATGGTACAATAATCTTCCTCGAGGAAAGATTTCAACTTTCTTTCAGTTGGCCGAGTTGTTCATTAACAATTTCTGTTTTGGGACAAAACCAGTAAAACGAGTAGCACACTTATTAAGTGTTAGACAAAAATCTGGCGAAAGTACTAGAGATTACATAACTCGTTTCAATAACGAGAAGCTAGAAGTCATAGATTATGAAGAAAATACAGCAATTACCGCTTTGATGAGTGGGTTGTTTCCTAACAAGTTGTACAACACTTTGGCCAAAGATGCACCTACAACTATGTCAGAGTTGATGGCAAAAGCGGCCAAAACCATGAATGTCGAAGAGGCTATGGTTGCGAAGAAGAACATGGATAAAGAAACCAAGGTGGAAATCGACAAATCTAAGAAGAAAGAGCATAAGGGCAATGGCGGTGACAGGCATTCCAAGAGTAATAAAACATCATGGGAAGTCCTGAAGAAATTTGATAATTATACTCTTTTAAAAATTGGTATTAATCATGTCTTGGAAGAAATCAAGAATAGCGAGGAGGTAAAGTGGCCGAAGAAATTGAGGTCAGACCCTGATACGAGGAACATGGATAAATATAGCGAGTTTCATAAGGATCATGGTCATATGACCAAAAATTGCATAGCTCTTCAGAACGAGATTGAAACACTCATCCGAAGAGGAAAGCTAGAAAAGTATGTTAATCGGGGAGGGGAAAGAAGAAATAATGATCGAACTATAGAGAGTTCTAGATCTCCTCGTCGAACAGAGGAGAAAAAGAAGAGAAATCATGAAGATGATCCAGATGATGACCCCGATCTTCCCAAGAAACCGAGGCAGCCAGAACGAGAGGTATTTTCCATACGTTTTGGTTCATTTGATTGTAATGTTATTATAGGAGGAGATGCAGGAGGAAGAGACCTTACTGCAGAAAGAAAGACTTACCTCGGAGAGGACCAAGCTTGCTCGTACATTCAACGAATAAATTTGGCCGAGGAGGATCGTCCGAGGAAGGTAAACAAAGAGAAGCTGGTCATTGGCTTTTCGAAAAACGACCTGGCAGGTGTTCTTTACCCTCACGACGACCCTTTGGTGATCAAAATAAGGATGAAAGAAGTAGTGATTTCAAGGGTTCTGGTAGATAATGGTAGCTCGGCAGACATCATGTACTATTCATGCTTTGACAGTTTAAATTTGAAATTATCTCAATTGGAACCTTATCACAGACCCCTCCTAGGTTTTGCTGGCGAGAAAGTTTTTCCACTTGGTACGATCAAGTTGGATATATTCATTGGAACTTGGCATGCTTGTCGAACAGAGAGAATACGCTTCTTTGTGATGGATAAGAATGTGCAGTCAGCCTACAACATCATCATGGGAAGAGTTGGTTTGAAGAAGTTCGAAGCAGTTCCATCTACAGTACATCAGTGCTTAAAATTCCCAACAAATTTCGGTGTAGGAGTTGTGAAGGGTGATCAAAAAGTAGCTCGGGAATGTTATTATTCATCTGCCGAGCAAGAGGAGCTTGAAGAGTCAAGGAAAAAGACTACTACCTACCAGGTGGAAGAAGGTACAGAAATTGAAACACTTGATCCCAGGGATGAATCCCAACTTGTAAAAGGACCGGTGGTGGAATCTACAGAAAATGTTATTTTGGACGACGAGCATCCTGAACGAGTAACCCAGATAGGTTCGTCGTTAGATGCTTCAATAAAACAGGAGTTGATAACTTTCTTGAGAAACAGGAAGAAAACTTTTGCGTGGAGTCATGAAGACATGCTAGGAATAGATCCAAACTTCTTATGTCACGAGCTCAATGTGAATAAGGAGATCAAGCATGTAAAGCAAAGAAGAAGAGTATTTAGCCCTGAGAAGAATCAAGCTATACAAGAGGAGGTCGAGAAGCTCCAGAAAGCCCAATTCATTGAATATGTGAAGTATCCAGACTCGTTGGCAAATGTAGTGATGGTGAAGAAGAAAAACAATAAATGGAGAATGTGTGTTGATTTCACCGATCTCAACAAGGCATGCCCAAAGGATCACTTTCCATTGCCCAGAATTGATCAACTAGTGGATGCTACCTCAGGACACGAGCTGCTCAGCTTCATAGATGCTTACTCTGGCTACAACCAGATTAAAATGAAACCCGAAGACAGGGAAAGTACTTCTTTTATTACCCCTAGGGGAACTTATTGTTATAATGTTATGCCTTTTGGTTTGAAAAATGCAGGAGCGACATACCAGCGGCTGATGAACAAGGTTTTTGCCGAACAAATCAGTTGCAATATGGAAGTCTATGTCGATGATATGCTAACAAAGAGAAAGAAAGCTGCTGATCATCTAGTTGACTTAGGTCAGACCTTTGATCAACTGGATAAATACCAAATGAAGCTCAACCCGATGAAGTGCACATTTGGAGTACGAGAAGGAATGTTTCTCGGATACATCTTCAATCAGCGAGGCATTGAAGTGAATCCAGAAAAGATCAAAGCTCTTTTAGGGTTGCGATCTACAACGACGAAGAAAGAAGTGCAGAGTCTTACAGGACGAGTTGCAACGCTCAATAGATTTGTATCTCGAGCAACTGATAGGTGCCTCCCATTCTTCAAAACACTCCGAAAAACTTTCGAGTGGAATGATGAATGTGAAAAAGCCTTTCAAGACTTGACGAAATATCTGGGAACACCTCCACTGCTGTACAGGCCAGTGATGGGAGAAAAGTTGTACTTATACCTGGAAGTATCAGAGAATGCAGTCAGCTCGGCATTGATCAGATTGGAGAATGGAATCCAGAAGCCAATTTATTACACAAGTAAGGCTTTCCGAGGAGCAGAGATTAGATACCCAAAGCTGGAAAAATTGGCATTGGCATTAATTGAAGCAAGTAGAAGAATGAGGCCTTATTTCCAGGCCCATACCATCGTCGTATATACCGACATGCCATTGAGACAAGCCCTTCATAAGCCAGAAAAATCAGGAAGACTGTTGTATTGGGCAATAGAGCTCGGTGAATATGATATTGTGTATGAACCCAGATCATCATTAAAAGGGCAGGCTGTAGCAGACTTTATAGCAGAATTTACATATCCTGATACCCCCGAGGAGCAAAAGTTGCTCGCTGACCAACTTGTGGATGTTACAGGATCAACAGACATAAGTCCAGATCAACTCCGGTTGGTAAAAGGGCTTGTGGATGTAGAAAGATCATCAAATTCAAACCCAGACCAACTCCGATTGGTAAAAGGGCGAGAAGAGATGGTTGACGAAGAACGAAAAATACCAGGGGAGGATGAAAGAAAACATCAGATATTTCACCGAAGAACTCTGTCAGATAAGAAATTTGAAGACAAGTTACCTACATGGAGATTATATGTAGATGGGTCATCTTGCACAACAGGTTGTGGTGCAGGGATTGTTTTGAACACCCCAAACGAGATTGATGTGGAATATGCCTTACGATTCCAATTCAAAACTTCCAATAATGAGGCTGAGTATGAAGCCTTAATAGCAAGTCTTAATTTAGCAAAGATTATGGAAGCGCAACAAGTGATGGTATTCAGTGATTCTCAATTAATTGTGAATCAGATGATGGGAACGTATGCAGTTAAAGGAGAATTAATGGTCAAGTATTATGCAAAGGTGATGGAGTTGTTGGCAGAATTTGATGCCATTCATTTGATCAGAATACCAAGAATAGAAAATGCACAAGCAGACGCATTGGCCCGACTAGCACCAGCTACTCGTACCGAGCTGCGAAGAACAATACCAATTGAAGTACTGGAAAGTCGGAGCATAGATAAAAACCTGACGACGAATGTTATTACCCTTGATTTAGGACCATCTTGGATGGATCCCATCAGGGCATATATTGAGGAGGGAGAATTGCCAGAGGACAAGCTCGCTGCCAAGAAATTGAAGTTTAAAGCTGCTCGGTATGTACTAATTAATGGTGTTTTGTATAGACGAGGAATTATGGCAGGTTTGCAAAGATGTGTGCATCCCTCCGAGGTGAAGGAATTGATTGAAGAGATCCATGAAGGGTCATGTGGAGCCCATGTAGCAGGTCGGACACTTTTGCAAAGGGTGATGACACAAGGATACTACTGGCCAACGATGAGGGCTGATTGTATAGCCTATGCTAAGAGATGTGATAAATGTCAACATTTTTCCTCCATCCGACGAACTCCACAAGCATTATTGACACCCATAACTTCCCCTTGGCCTTTCGCCATGTGGGGAATGGATCTGATTGGACCACTGCCAACGACCCGAGGAAGATTCAAGTACCTCGTCGTTGCAGTGGATTATTTTACTAAGTGGGTAGAAGTTGAGCCTCTGATTGATATATCATACGAGAAGGTGTACCAATTCGTTTGGAAGAACATCATCTGCCGATATGGTCTCCCTCATGCCTTCATCACAGACCATGGAACACAATTTGATAACGAGGAGTTTGCCGCCTATTGTCACTAGTCAAACATTTTGAAGGTTCATTCAGCACCAGGCCATCCTCAAAGCAATGGGCAGACTGAAGTGACGAACAGAATATTACTAAATGGTTTGAATAAGAGGCTAAGTGAGGCTAAAGCTAATTGGATTAATGAGCTACAGTCAGTAGTGTGGGCTTATCGAACAACTCTCCGAGCAGCAACTGGAGAATCACCATATATGCTGGCATTTGGAAGTGAGGCTGTAATACCTGCCGAGTTGGGTCTTCCAACACATAGAGTGCTAAATTTCAATTCCCCAGTCAGCGACTTGATGAGGAGATTAGATTTAGACATGCTCGAGGAAGTTAGAGAAGAGGCAGCCATTAGGAATGCTGCTTATCAACAGCGAACAACCCTGTTCTACAACAAGAAGGTGAAAAAATGCGACTTAAAAGAAGGAGATTACGTGCTAAAGAAGGTCATTCAGAAGCACAATATGTTGGAAGCAAACTGGCATGGACCTTACCGAGTTACTGAAGTTGTCCGACCAGGAACTTACCGAATAGCAACTCTAGAAGGAGAGGAATTTAAGAATGCATGGAATGCTGAACATCTACGCAAGTATTATCAGTGATGTAAAATGTAAAGCAGTTCCATCAATATGAATAAAACGATGATATTTCACAATCTTATCTCCTTTTATTGAAATTTTTTTGGGGAATACTAGTGTGTTTAACACTACACTGCTCGGCAGTAAAAAGAAGACGATAGTTCAAACCCACGACCAACTCCGGTTGGTAAAAGGGCGAGAACAAATTATACTCCTTTGGTTAGGAGGCGTACACTAGTGTGACCAACTTAGGTTGGTAAAAGAGCTAGTGGACATGATAGTTCAAACCCACGACCAACTCCGATTGGTAAAAGGGCGAGAACAAATTATACTCCTTTGGTTAGGAGGCGTACACTAGTGTGACCAACTCAGGTTGGTAAAAGAGCTAGTGGACATGATAGTTCAAACCCACGACCAACTCCGATTGGTAAAAGGGAAAGAACAAATTATACTCCTTTGGTTAGGAGGCGTACACTAGTGTGACCAACTCCGGTTGGTAAAAGAGCTAGTGGACATGATAGTTCAAACCCACGACCAACTCCGGTTGGTAAAAGGGCAAGAACAAATTATACTCCTTTGGTTAGGAGGCGTACACTAGTGTGACCAACTTAGATTGGTAAAAGAGCTAGTGGACATGATAGTTTGAACTCAGACCAACTCTGGTTGGTAAAAGAGAGAGAACACGAGACTCCTAAAAAGGCCAATCTCAGTTGGTTAGGAAACAAGATTTGCTCTCAAATGCCAACTTATGTTGGTCGAGAAGTAGGTTTATTACATAAAAGTTCCTCGGAGAACAAATATTCCAAACTGTACCAACGTTGTTGGTCGACGAGGAAAAAATATTCCAAACTGTACCAACGTAGTTAATCGACGAGGAAAAAATATTCCAAACTGTACCAACGTAGTTGATCGACGAGGAAAAAATATTCCAAACTGTACCAAGTATGGTTGGTCGGGGATAAAAACTGTACCAACGTAGTTGGTCGACGAGGAAAAAATATTCCAAAAATTTACCAAGTATGGTTAGTTGGGGATAAACTCTCACTAACTATAATTGGTCGACGAGCACAATTTAACAACCTTGGTTGGTTGGAAAAATTTTAAACATTTTTATACTCGTTACTTTATTATTAAGTGATCGAGCAACATTACTAATACTTGTAACTTTTTTATTACTAGGTTGGTCGATGAACAACACAATATTGTTATCTTTTTAACTTATACATATGCACAGATGTAGAGTATTTTACAAGACAATAGCAATTAAGATTGCGAACAAAAATGAAAGTCTTTCATTAAAATAAAAAACAAAATACATCAGGAATGAAATACAAATTTATTACATCAATATTCCCATTCTATTGGTTTCTTCCCCTCTGCTTTTGAAACAGGTTCCTCGCCAGCAGGTGGATCATTTAAAGCAAGAGGAGAATTTATGAAGTTAAGATCTTTGAGCATCCTGATATTCATCACGGATGGTCGCTCTAGGAGGTGCTCGATAAAGTATTTGTTCATTTGGGGGATTCTATTATAGATATATTTGTTCATTTGGTGGCACATTCTTATGACATCATGCAGCCGAGCACAAAATTCAACTTCACAAACTCACACGGAGGCGTATTCAGAAGTTCAGGAGGTACATTCAGAAGTTCAGTAGGCATATTCAGGAGTTATTATGCACATACTATTGAAGTTCAGAAGTCAAATTTAGCATCTACAGCACTGAGATCTTTACTACTACTATCCCGACCAATATTGAGGAAGAAATTGTATGAAAATGTTTCAAAGTCCACCACTAGCTTGGTACTAATCAGATTGAAGAGTTGGGTTCAAAAGCTAATATGTTACTCGACAAAGTATTCAGAGGATCATAAATCAGAAGAATCAAGCACGTGAAGTTAGCACTCAGTGGCTCGGCACAGGAGGCAGTTGGTCGGCTAGCGAACCAATCAACATACTTGAAGATTATGACAAGCTACAAGTTGCATACTATGGCATGGCTGTATCCAAATTCCCAGGGGTGATACATAGCACACGGAGTTCCTCAAAAGAAAGATTAGCAACCATCGATCAACCTGCATCATATGTCGTCCAAGAGATAATGCACTTTACGTTGAACAAATCAAGGAGGTAGATCAAGAATTTCACGAGCACCGAGCAACACTGCAGAATAAATACTCCATCCTTTCAAGTAAACCATCAAGCATGGATCATTGGGGGCTTCTGTTAACGCAAAAATTCTCCATCTACGAGGACCAATCAGAAAAGGACACATGTCATCCTACGTGATAATATTCGACACCCGAGGAGAGTTGGTCGGCATATCAACCAGGAAGATCAAAGGATAACTATGTATTTAATGTGCATTAATGAGGATAATTACGCATTTAATGATCATTAATGTAAATTTATACGGTAGATGACAACACATATCATACCAAGCAATTCAACAATTAGATTCGTTGAATGTAGACATAATGTATAACTGTCTACATACAATGAATCTCTTTATCTCCCATCACTATAAATACATGTATTCCCTTAGCCAAAAGGAAGAGATCCAAGAGATCCAAAAAAACCAGAGATAAAAAAGACCATACACAAGATACACATCCTTTCTCTCTCTACCACATTGTGTTATTGTAAACCACTGGGAATAAAATAACAGTGGACGTAGGCTTTTCCTTATAGCCGAACCACTTTAAAAATATTTGTCTCTTATATGTTTGATGTGAATGTTTATCTTCATCTTCAATCTCATCCTCATCATTTTTGAAATTCCTATTCTCTTGGTTTTTTCCCCTCAGCTTTTGAATTAGGTTCCTCGCCAGCAGGCGGATCATTTAAAGTCCGAGGAGAGTTAATAAAGTTCAAGTCCTTCAGCATTCTAACGTTCATCACAGAAGGACGATCTAGCAGATGCTCAGGACGAGATACTTCAAACTGAGAATGCAAACTGTAGTCACTAAGATAATTTGCAATTAGGCTCTGAGGAATGGCACGAGCTGGTATCCATTCCATGTCCAACTTGAACGGTGGCACAGGCAAGTTAAGCAATCCAGGCTCACAGTAGTCCCATAAATAATGTCCCTGTTCGAGTTTCAATACACATAAGGCATTCAGCCAGCCTTGTTTGTAGCCCTCATTATTGGCATTCTGGATACGAGCATCTAAATGGAATAGTGCCTCGTTATATCCAGCCATCTAAAACTCCCTGGGCTATTTATGGAATTGAAATGTTAGCCTCTCAAGATTCTCGTGAAGACTCTGGATGAAAAGTCCATTATTCTCCAACTCTGATTTCTTGGCAGAGATTTCTTGTTCCAATTCTCTAGTTTTCTTGGACAATTCAGACAAAGCCCGATCTTTTGCATTCAATTGATATGCCTGAGTTTCCAATGTTGATTGAGTACGAGATTCTTCAATAGTACGATGAAGAGTTCTTGATCGACCCCGAGCAGGTGGAGTATTTTGTTCCTCGACAACATCCTGAGTAACTCTTCCTCGTCCACGAGAACCTCTTCCTCGTCCCCGAGTAGCAGTAGAAGTGCCCGACCTTCTCAGGGTGTCCAACTATTGCCTTAATTTGGCATTCTCAACCTCTAGGAAGGAAAATCCCTCATCAGTCACTGGGATTACAGCTATTGAAGAAGAGGCTGAAGACTTATACTGTGCTAGCTCCTTCTGCAAATTGTTATTTTCTTGTTCTAGCAGCTCGGCAATTTGTCTACAGGCTTCAACTTCACCCTTTAGGGTCCTCTCCCTAACATCGTACCCAACAAGCATTTTGTCATAACCTGTTTCAGCACTAAGTTGTTTGAGTTTCTTCTCATAACCTTCGTTCAAAAGAACTGGAGACTCTTTATATTGCTGATGAAGTTCATCGAGGGTACCTTGCAAGTCTTCAATCATTTCATAATAGGCCACGTTGTTTTACACAGCTCGGTCAAGTAAACCCTTCAGGTACTGATAAGCCTCAACTGCCTGCTCTGAAGCATCATGGCCAAGGATGTCAGCAATTTCTGATGCACTCAGGTCTGTGTGACCAGCCTTATAATGTTCATGGCATTGCTGCATCAGCTTTGTATCATTGGCAGATATCAGTTCCATTTTTGCCATAAACTAATAAAGAAGAGAAGGCAAGCGTTAATAAAAATCAAACAATGTAAAGGAGCAAAAAGAGGTGATTTTATTACATCATCAAAAAGAGTACATCGTTCAGAATACAAAGTACAAGTAAAAGAAAAATAGAAAGAGAATACCGAACAACTTCACACCTTTTCCTTATCTCCCAAGACTTTCTCGAGAGGCTGGGACGAGGAGCTTGGTTGCTCGGTGGGAACAATGATTTGATTGGCAGAAGCTGGGACTTGTTCAGGAGGAGCAGGTAAGGATGAAATCTCCTCGGTGATTGTCTGGTTGGGTTGTGGAGCAAGGAATTGATCACCCACTGTCATTGAAGACTATACAGATGCAGCTTCGTCTTCATCCTCATCTTCAATTACAGGAGGAGGGCCAGGAAGATGTTGTTGAAATAATTCAGAGTCCTCGCTCACTTTCAATTCTTGCAAGGCAGCAACCCAACCATCTCGGAAGTATTTCAAACTCCCATACTGCACCTGGGTCATCATTGCTGCTACCCCCTATCCTATCCTTTGTCCCAACGAGTTCGAAAGGATTTTTTCATAGCCACTTTTCTCTTCATTTTCTCTGAGGAGAGCTTCTCGGATAGAAGATCCTCGGTGGCTTTCAACTTGGCCTCCACCTCCTCCTTCTGGCAATTTACTTCTCGCATAAGGGTCAGCTCTTCCTCAACTGATTTCAATTTATTTTTAAGCTCCCCAAAGGTAATGAGCTTCTCGGCATATTTCTTATTCTCTCTCTCCAAGTCCTTCACTTTATTTCCCAACTGCACCTTCTCTGCCTTAGACGCAGCCAACTTCTTCTCCCATTCACCCTTATCCTCATCATATTTTTGACGGGAATCCTTCAGAGATTGGGCCAAACCTTAAAAAGCGTCCTCTACTCCAGACGAGGAGCTGGAAGCCTTGATTGCTTCATCTTTCTTCACTATGGTGTTAAAGCAACTCACCAGCTGAAAAAGAAGGTAATGACAAGTCAGTGCTGAGATACATATATTGACTGAAAGAAAGAAAAATTCAAGATAAGAGAAACTTACTGAAGCAATATGACGATTAGCTAGGGATGTCAGCATATCCCTAGACATGTTTTCTTCAATTCCTTGAACTTCAGGGATGGTCCAAGTCTTCACCGAGCTCATTGCAGAACTCGGGGGAATAATTATTGGCACACCAGCTCCACTAACTTAGAGCTGGGGAATGGCTTCAGAAAAAATGACCGAGGATGATTTCTTCAGTCTCCTCGGTGTCTTTTCAACAACCTCAACCAAAGAAGAACTTTTGGTTGGAGAGATGGTGATTACTTCCACGGGTGCATCCTTCTGCACAGGATCCACTAGGGGCTTCTCGGCAACCTTCTGAGGAGCAACAGAAGGAGCAGCATCCACTTTCTTTGTCCCCTTTGGGACATCAGTCTTGTTTCTCTTTCCATCTCCAGTAGAGGAGGTCTCCTCGAAGATAGCAGGAACTCTTCTCTTGCCCATCTTCTGACTCAAAGGAATGTGAAAGTCTGGTGAAGAATCTTCAGAAGCTGGCAATGGTTCACTAATGCTAACCACAGGACGAGCAGTAAAGGATGACGTATAGCTCCTATACTGCAACAATTATGAGGCAGACCTGACGTGCTCGTCTGCAACTTTCTGATGCAAACTCCAGGGACGATATTGAAATATTGACAGAACTCTAAGCACAGAGGATTTGGTGGAAAAGAAAATCCACATTCAGCAATAAACAGACTGGGGAACCAGTGTCCCTCAGCCAAACGAAAATAGTCTAAAGGCTCAGAAAGATTTTCCAAGGTTACCCAAGATGGAATGGAAAATTCAGAACGAAATTGCTCAAGAGATTCAATAATATAAACCATGGTGAATAAAAGAAATGAAGAAGAAGGAAGAAGATCTTACAGGAAAAAGGGAGATCTGTTGACAACGAACGAAAACAAGGATGAACGCACAAGAGAAAGAAAGACTATGGAAAACTCGAAAGCAGAAGATTGGGAAAGGTAGAAGACGGTATGATTGCCTAAGAAGTTTAAATACTTTGTCTTGGGAAACGGTGAAAGAAATGATTACAAAAAGGAAACTATTACGCTACCGACGGCTAAAAGGAGAAAAAGTGCACGAAGATCAAAGCGCTTATAAAAAATGCAAAAAGGCGAATTCTGCGAATTTGGAAGGAAATTCAAATACGAAGAAAATGCTCCTAAAACCCAGGAAGGTCATTTAATATTGCCATATACCGAGAAAGAATGTTCCATACTCCTCAAAGTTCGAAATATGAAACATTGGGGGCTTCTGTTGATACCAAAATTAGTATGCTGATATAGACGAATCACAAGAAGACACGTGTCGATCTACTTGGCACAATAGTAACGAGGAAATCTATTCCCCCGATCAAATCAGACTCACTTCGAGCAACAAGTATACTCCGAGGAACTACAGCTCTCCGAGGAACTCCAACGCTCTGAGGAACTACAACTCTACGAGGAACTTTTGAACGACGAGCAACTAAGGCGGTTCGAGCTGCATCTCGACCACAGCATTGATTGCCAGATAATAAACAGTTCAACTATTCATTGAATGCTTATCATCTTGACGCACACGTTTGAAGAGCATTAAATGAATTACCCCTTCATATGTATATCATTTAATGTATCACCTTTTCAGATTATAGCCTCAAGGCTATAAATACATTGTATCACCCTCATTCAAGGGGACCGGAATTTCTTGATAGAACTTATAATCGAGAAGACCACTGCCATTTTAGTGGCGTCAACATGTATACTAACTGTTAGATCAAAAATTTCTATTCTACTAGTCTTTTCCCCTCAGCTTTTGATGCAGGTTCCTCACCAGCAGGCGGATCATTTAAAGACTGAGGAGAATTGATGAAGTTCAAATCCTTAAGCATCCTGACATTCATCACAGAAGGTCGATCTAAAAGATGCTCGGGATGAGATACCTCAATTTGAGAATGTAAATTGTAGTCACCGAGATACTTTGAAATTAAGCTCTGAGGAATGGCTCGAGCAGGGATCCACTCCATCTCCAAATTATATGGTGGCACAGGCAAGTCGAGCAACTCGGGATCATGGTAGTCCCACAGATAATGGCCTTGTTCGAGCTTCAACACACCTAAGGCATTTAGCCAGCCTTATTTGTAGCCCTCATTGTTGGCATTCTGGATACGATCATCCAAGTGGAATAGTGCTTCGTTGTATCCAGCCATCCAAAATTCCTTGGGCTATTTGTGGAATTGATATGTTAGCCTCTCTAGCTTCTCATGGAGACTCTTGATAAAAATCTCCTTATTCTCCAAGATGGACTTCTGCGCAGAGAGCTATTTTTCCAAGTCCCTAATCTTCTTTGACATATCAGATAACGCCTAGTTCTTCGCCATTAGTTGGAAGACCTGGTTCTTTAAGGCAGATGCTGTCCTCTGTTCCTTGACTAGAACCCGAGCTACTCTTGCTCATCCCCAAGGAGCTCTTCCTCATCCCCGAGGAGACGTGGAAGGACCCGACCTCCTCAAGGTATCCAATTCGTCCCTTAATTTGGCATTCTCAACCTCTAAGAATGAAAATCCCTCGTCAGTCACTAGGATTAGGGCTGTTAAAGAAGAGGCTGCAGACTTCAACTGTGATAGCTCTTTCTGCAAGTTGTTGTTTTCCTTTTCCAGTATCTCGGCAATCTGTCTGCATTCCTCGACCTCGCCCCTCAGGGTTCTCTCCCTTACATCATAACCAGCAAAAATCTTCTCGTAGCCCTTATCAGCAACGATCAACTTATACTTCTTCTCGTAACTCTCATGCAACAAGGCAGTTAATTCCTTGTATTGATTCTGAAGGTCTTCGAGGGTGCACTGGAGATCCTTGATCATTTCATAGTAAGCCAAATTATTGGCTACCGCTCGATCAAGCAGACACTTCAGGTATTAATACGCTCCCACTTCCTGCTCTGAAGCATCCTGGCCGAGGATGTCGACAATTTGTGCAGCATTCAGGTCTGTGTGACCAGCCTTGAAGTACTCATTACATTGCTGCAGCAACTTTGTATCATGGGCAGATAGCAGTTCCATCCTGGCCAGAAACTAGCAGAGAAAGAAAGAGCAATCATAAAAAAGAAATATAAGCAAAGTATGAATAGAAGATGAACAACAGTATGCAAGAAAATTCAAGTTTTATTAGATCATAAAATTCAGAATTACAAGTGCAGGATTACATTTAACAAAGAAAGAAAAATATAAAAGTAAGCCCGAACAACACTACACCTTTTACTTATCTCCCAAAACCTTCTCGGGAGGTTGGGAAGAGGAAGCAGGTTGCTCGGAGGGAATTGTGGGCTGTTCGGAGAGCACCAGCTGTTGCTCGGAGGAAGAAATGACTTGCTCGGCAGTAGACTGGATGGCTGGGTGGTGATCTCCCATCACCATTGAAGACTCCTCAGAGTTAGCTTCGTCCTCTTCTAATTCTTCTGGAGTAGGAGGGGGACCAGGGATATGTCTCTGTAAAAGCTCGGATGACTTGTCGACCTTCATTTCCTGAAGGGAAGCAACCCATCCATCCCTAAAATACTTTAGACTGCCATAGTCCACTTGAGATACCATGGCAGAACACCCCTTGTTCCACCCCTTGTCCCAGCCAGAGCTAAAGGACTTCTTCACAGCATCTTTCCTCTTGGTCTTCTCCAAGGCAAGCTTCTCGAACAACAGGTTCTCAGCATCCTTCAATTTATTTTCTGCTTCCTCTTTCTGTCGACCTACTTTCTGAAGCTGGACCAACCTCTCCTCAGCAGTCTTGAGTTTATTTTCCAGCTCTCCAGCAGCTTTGAGCTTCTCTTCGAGCTCTTTATTTTCCTTCTCTAAGGCATTATTTTTCTTCTCCAACTCTTTGGATTCTTCAACAGCTCGAGCTTTATCCTGCTCGGTGGAAGCAAGCTTCTTCTCCCAGACAGCCTTATCAGTGGCATATGTCTGGCGAGAATCTGCCAGATATTTTTTAACTTCCTCCAAAGCTCCCTCCACGCTGGACGAGGAGCATGAAGCTTTAATTGCCTCATCCTTCTTCAGGATTATGTTAAAGCAGCTCGTCAACTGTGAACAGAAAAAGAAAGCAAGTTAGAAATAAGAAATGACAAAGAAAAAATGAAAAGTTCAAAGTAAAGAGACTTACTGAAGCAAGATGACGAGCAGCCAAAGAAGTAACCATGTCCCGAGTAAGGTTATCTTCAGTACCTTGGACCTCGGGAATGGTCAAGTACTTTAACGAGCTCATGGCAGAGCTCGGAGGAACAAAAGTGGGAACTCTAGTCCCAGCAGCTGGGGGCTGAGTAATGGTGTCAGCCAAATGTACCGAGGAGCTTTTCTTCAGCCTCCTCGGGGGAACATTTATGGATTCAACCAGGGATGAATCCTTAGTCGGTGATATCACAATCACCTCTCCAGGAGCAGTAGAGCTGCTCGGAGCCACTGCGGGCTTCTCGGCGACTTTAGCAGGAGCAGCTGGAGGAGCTGCATCAATCTTCTTTGTCCCTTCCTTTGGGACATCAATCCTAATCCTTTTTACCTCCCTAGAACCGGAGGCAGTTTTCTCAAACAGAGCAGGAGTTCTTCTCTTCTTCATCCTTTCGCTCAAAGGAATATGAGATTCAGGCGAAGAACTTGCAGAGGCTGGTACTGGATCTGCCTCACTGATCACAGGACGAGCAGTGAAGGAGGTGGTATAGCTCTTGTACTGGAGCAGATACGAAGCCTACCTATTGTGCTCGTCTGTAACACTTTGATGAAGACTCCAGATAAGTTTCAAATGCCTTATGTTGACATCTGCTTCTTTTGGGCACTTTCTTTTGTTATCAACTGCAAATAAATAAACATTGTTAACAGTGGCGCATTTTATCACACACAAAAGAAACATGAATTTAAAATAAATAAAATGAAATAAAAATAACCTATCCCATTTCCATAAGGAGGGCATCTGGGTCCCTGGTAAACCTCATCTCCAGTCAGTGGAGGGTGTTGCCAATTTTTTATGACAACCCCATGTTCAAAATAATCCCTGTTGGCATCAGGGAGATTGACTACTAAGGCTCTGTTTAAAAATCTAGTTTTTAAATAATAAATATTTT
The DNA here is from genome assembly GCA_949130495.1 of Sambucus nigra. Taxonomy (NCBI): domain Eukaryota; kingdom Viridiplantae; phylum Streptophyta; class Magnoliopsida; order Dipsacales; family Adoxaceae; genus Sambucus; species Sambucus nigra. The sequence continues at coordinate 211,166,991 of OX422210.1, forward strand.
CATTGACTGCCCATCTATAGCAGAACATGATTTCTGGGATTCCTATACGAGTTCCATGCACTTGATTTAACCTATGCACCCCATTAACTATTCTCCATGTGTTGGGGGCTATTCGTGCAGAAACAACATCGAAATACTGACAGAATTCCAGACACAAGGAATTGGGTGGAAAAGAAAATCCACATTCAGTAAAAAAGAGACTGGGGAACCAATGTCCCTCAGCCAAATTGAAATAATCAGAAGGCTCAGAAAGTTTTTCCAAGACAACCCAAGAGGGGATGGAGAAATCAGAACGAAACTTCTCAAGAGACTCAACAAAGTAAACCATGGTGAATAAAGAAATGAAGAAGAAGGAAGAAGATCTTACAGAAAAAGACTGAAGCTGTTGACAATGAACGACGGAAGAGATGAACGCACAAGAGAGTAGAAGACAATGAAAAACTCGAAGATAAAAATTTGAAAAGGTAGAAGACGATGGGAGTGTCTGTGAAGTTTAAATACCTTGCCTTGGGACATGGTGAAGTAATGATTACAAAAAAGGATGATTACGTTACCGGCGGCTAAAAGGGCATTAAATATTGGCGCGGGAATCAAAGCGAACAACAGCGGCTAAAAAGACAAAAAGCGACGCGGGAATCGAAGCACGGAGAAAAGTCCAAAAAAGCATGATTCTACGAATTGGGAAGGAGAAATAAATACAAGGGAAATGCTCCTAAAAATCAGGAAGACTATTTAAAGCTACCATATTCCGAGAAAGAATGTTCCATACTCCTCAAATTTCGAACTATGAAACATTGGGGGCTTCTGTTAATACCAAATTTAATCTGCTGACGTGGACCAATCATATGAAGACATATGGCTATCTACATGGAAACTACAAACACTTCCGAGGAACCCACACGCTCTGAGGAACAAGACTACAGCGAGGAAGACTAGTTCCCCGAAGAACACTGCTTACCCGAGGAACTCACATGCTCCGAGGAACAATGCCTCTCCGAGGAAATCTTGAGTACCGAGAAGCTTAGGCGGTCCAAGCAACTCAGGAGGTACGAGCTGCACCTCGAACAAATCATTTATAGCTGGATAACCAACAGTTCAACTGATTCATTAAATGCTTATCATTTGGACGCGCACGCAAAGAGGGAATTAAATGTATTACCCTTTCATATGCATATCATTTAATGTATTACCCTTTCACATTACAGCCTCAGGGCTACAAATACATTGTACAATCCTCATTGTAAGGGGATCCCAGAGCGGAATTTCTTGTAATCGAGAATTCCCAAACATTCAGCAATAAAACAACAGTGGACGTAGGCCATTCTTATAAGGCTGAACCACTTTAAAATCTTTTGTCTCATTTATTTATCTGTGATTGAATTATTAGAGTGATCTAATTTTTTACATCAATAGTAACCAACATGTGATTTGACAAGAACAAATGTCAAACAAATCCGTGCATGAGTGCAATAAAGGACAAAAGAGTCAAACATGTAGGTAGTAACACTATAGCATCTCAAAGAATCCAAACTTTGTAAATCACATGAATGACACATTATATTGTCTCAAAACACTATCAAACAGTCACATGGATATGTCATGAAGTTGTGACTTGGTCATCCTAAGTGTGCATTCATATATGGTGCAAACAATATACAAAACTCTTTTTTGATTTTTCAAACTTTTTCTAAAAAGATAAAACCTTTTTATATTTTTCAAACACTATTCAGAAATAACCCAGAAGTACCAATAACATATAACAGGATGAAACAGGGGACTGCAAACAAAATTCCAGGGTTCGTTCGAATGAAATGTTGTGTCATTCGAACGATAGGCACTTCGTGCGAGATGTAATCTCGTTCGAACGAGAAAAAATAAAATTCCCAAATCGTTCAGACTGTTATGCAGTTTTGTCCAGTGGGAAAATTTCATAAAAATAGTTCCTGGAATGGGCAAGCAGATCCAAATAGTTAAAAAAAATAAGAAAAACAAAGTACAAATGGTACATACTAGCAATAGGAAAAAGTATCATCATGTAAATCACCCTATGCTAGTAAACATGTCTAGACCTCAACCGGGGAGTGCGGTGGAGTTTTCCAAAGACGGTGACATCTTTTGAAACAACTCCATTAAATCATGTGAAGTCTTGACCAAAAACTTTACTTGCTCGCGAATATGTACAAACTCTCTATCATTATGTGCAAGAAAAGTATCACGAGTGGTTGCATGTGCATGAGCATGTGTAGTGGCATATTGTGGCTCGTAACTCAACTTAAAGCAAAATTCCTTAAGGTGTCCTCTCTTTTTATAATGGGAGAAAACGTAAACCGGCCTAGGAATTAACTTTAAAAACATTTTAGGACATTTTCTTTTAATGGGAATGGGACGCCTAAGTGGGTGAGGATGAGAACCACGTGAATCAATCCCCAAGGTGGGAACCGGCTCGGGTGTAATAAAAGAAGTAGACGCACGGCCATGACCTTTTCCTAAACTCTCACCACCACCCAAAATAAGATTTAGAACCATCTTTCCCACCTTCTTAGATGCGTTCTCTAAAGTGACTTTAGCCTCCAGGACGTGCTTAAGATCTGTCTCTGATTGTGCACGCGGGCTACAAGCTCACTCTTTTTCGTATTCAAAGCAATCAACTGCTCACTCAAAGAAACCTTTACTTTCTAGAATTGACTTTCTTTTGACTCAAACTCCTTCAAACTCTCAAATTCACTCTCCAAATCTTTCACCTTGAGACCCAAATTGTTATTCAATTTTTTAGTTTTTAAGTCTCGGCGTACAACTCTCGAAACGTAATCTGGAGCTCACTCTCATCATCACGAGCGCACTCTCTCTCAGACTCGCTAGAAACACTGAAAACCTCCTCGGGGGTATCACGTGCATAAGTGTCCTCATCGTCGTGGGACAAAGTGGGTGTGCTCACGTGACTTGCTAAAAAGGAAATACACTTTCCTTGTGAAGACTCATCCGCAGAATCATTCACATCTTCCTTACTATCACTCAGGGTCGTTGGCATGAAAATTTCTTGCCTTCTCTCCTAAGTCTAGTGGGACACTCAAATGAGTTATTCCATTTCCCCTCACACTCAAAACATTTAAAATTTTAAAAATTTTCTTCACACTCTTTTTTCTTTCTCACCACTTTCTTTGGCCTTGTATTTCTTTTTATTTTTCTCCGAAAACTTTTTATTGAAAGAATTTTATTTCGAAAACTGGAGAAACTTTTTAAAATTCTTTGCAACCAGGGCCATGTCAAAATCAGACTCGTCCTCACACTCGAACTCACAAAAACTCACTTTATTTTTCTTTTTCAACTATGCTTTAAGTTCTATCCCTTTATCCTTAGGTCTGACAATGTCATGAAACATGTCAATTTCATAGGTCTGTAGGTCACCTACCAACTCTTATAGTTTCCGATGATTCAAATTTCTTAAGGTATTCAAAACAATTACTTTTGGGATAAAACGTTTAGTTAGTGATCTTAAAATCTTTTTAACCACTCGTGCATCAGGAATCGGCTCACCAAGATTAAAGCTTGTGTTGAGAATGTTGGAAAAATGTGCATAAAAGTCATCAAAACACTCAGTCTCTAACATGGTGATGGTCTCAAATTGAGTGGTTAAATTTTGAATTTTAGACTCGTTGATCGCGTTAGTGCCTTCGTGGGTGAGTTATAAAACATCCCACGCTTCTTTAGACGTGGTGCACACCATAATATGTCGGAACTCTTCAGGGGTGACGTGTCCGGAAATTGCACTAAGCCCACAGGAATTATAAGTGCTCCACCTAAACTCATCCTCAGTTCAGTCTGACACAAATTTTAAATTTGTGACATTATTTGCGGTAACAGTGGGGAGATTCCAACCTCTTTCACAAATGACCCAAACTCTCTCATCGATTGCTTTTAAATGGAATTTTATATAGGATTTCTAGTAAGCATAATTAGACCCGTTAAAAATTGGCAACCGACTATATAAGTTTTCATTTGGAAACATTGCGACAAACTTTCGAAAATTAGATTTTTCAAAAACAATCAATATCACACAATTTTGCGAAAAATAGGAATACGCGATAAATTAGCGTAACCTGCTCTGATACCACTTTAAAAACGCGTGTGCAATATTGATTCACAATTTGCAATAACAAACTTATTTAATTAGAGTCAATTTGTGAATCAAGTCAGTACAACCCTTAAACTCAAATAGCAATGTGCGTGCAAGTGTCAAACCAACATAAATAAAATATGCGACACAATAGTTCTGGAAAAATCTCCACAGGGCAAAACCTTTTTATTTCACTATAATTGTAAATCATAACTTATATCGGATTACAATAAAATACAGATCAACAATGGTTCAAACGCAACTATACCACAATGGACACGCAGTCCAAACATGCAGTCTTCAGTAAAGAATCAACACACAGAAGATCCTCAATGACACGCATTCATAAACCTTGTAGCGACTGACTCCATAATAGCACGCAGCTCTCGGTTGTAGAGATATCTCCACAAAGTACGAACAATAGAAAAATACCCAACAAAACTATATTTTGGGTCCCATAAAACAACTCACACAAAAGCACAGGGATTTGTGAATTGTAAAACAAGTTTTGAATCCTCAAAGTGATGGAGAATAAACAAAAAAAAACTAAAAATGTATTATGATTGAAACAGTATCTTCTCAAGGTAGATTTAGAAGTAGCTCAGGATCTTGTGAATGTTTATTCTTTAGTAAAGGGTCATTGGATTCCCACTTTTTTCATTGTTAAGTGGGGTATTATGTTTCCCCCCAAATCTTCTCCTTTTTTAATTTTGTCAATATTTCGATGTAGTTCCTGCTAGGATAGCCCTAAACACGTGGAGGGTGGTAAATGGGGTCAATAGATTGAATGAGATTTATGGGATGCATATTAGGATCCCTGAGTTGATGTTATATTATAAATAGGGAACTATTGGAGAGAGCACTTACTATTTGAAGACTAGTCAAGAAAATAGAGTTTTAGTAGTTAATCTGACAGATTCCAATTAGGATTATGTTGTTGTTGTCAAGAATCGACAATATGCCCCCTTATGTGGTGGTACCCTACACTGGACTCAAGTTCCCCCAAGAAGGGCGTGGCATAGGTTATCACTTTCCTATTAAATTTTTCCTTTTTATCATCTATTTGCAGACATGTTGACTAAGTTTCTTACTTTGTATTTTTTTGCAGAGGAGAGTAAGAAAAAGTGTCCTAAGGAGGGCGAAGTCAACCTTACATACCTCAAATTTATGTGGGGTATTAATTAGAGAGTTGGAGAAGAATACCCAAGATCTTCTTCCTTATTATTGGAGTATAAGAGCTCAGTTACATCTTTTGTTGCTCGACCATCACTTGCATTGCTCGAAGTTGCTGTCAACTTTGACGAGGAAACGATATCCACTTCTTCGACTGTAGAATCAACTGCAATTGAATTCATCTAAGAATGAAGTTCTTCTTCCTTTGATCTTTTAGATATCACTACCATCCCGGCATCCCCTTAATTCGATATGGTGAAGAGAAATATCCCCAACTTGCTAGATAAGTCTTCTCCTTTAGCTACTAAGAAAACCAACCCCGTCGAGAATAAATCCCCATCCGATGATAAAGGGCCACTAGTTTTGAATACCGAGGAGGCAAAAATTAAAGAACCTTAACATAAGAAGTTGAATAAAGGCTTGCCTAGCTAGCAAGAGCCGACCAAAAAATCTTATGAGTTGGCCAAAGCTGTTGAGGTGGCCAAAAATCTTCTTCTGACTAAGGAAGAATTACAAATGAGTCTCTTGCCATCAACCTTGCGCTAGCTAAGGAGTAAATAAAAGCTGAGACTCTGCCTGTGTTGGAGAGGAAGCCCAAGAGTCTATTGAAAACGTTTATAAATCGAATCATAAAAAAAGTAAACATGGTGTATCTACATAGGAAATTCAAGATCTCATACCTTTGCGGTTCCTTCTGGCTTGAACCGTAGAGATTTGATCTCTTTCATGTTACACTGACCCGTATCGCAAATTTAACGGTGTGTCAACCACAAAAATGAAATGATTTTTTTTAAAATCATAATAGCCTCAAAAAAGATCTTTCTCGAGTTTTTATGTCTTTCGTCCTCTGGAACCCGTAGAAAAAATTTCAGCCCCATTCGATCAATGGTTCTCAAGTTATTGCTCTAACAAGCAGACACCATGACGTGTCGCTGATATGTCTAGATAGTTGAAATTTCGTAAAGATGTGTGAGGCAGGCGGATCAAACGACCTCTAAATGACTTGAAATTTATTTTACCTCTTCCTCTATATGTCAGGAACCCATGATTCTAATTTCAAAATTTTTGGACTCTCGTATTGCCCGTAACATAGTTTACCATATAAGGTCTTTGAAAAAGACCTCGAGATCTTCCATGCTATTTGTTTAGGCCAATACATGTCATTGGTGTGTGGGCACCAATGATCATGACCCTACTACGCCTTTTTAGGTATTTTTCATGATCTATATTGATCCCTCACTTATTAGGAGACAAGGGGTTGCTTATATAGGCTAGCACGGGGACCCCCAGTAGAAATAGAAGACTAGCTTCCTATAGAATTTAGGAATTCTAATTAAACCCTATAAATAATTCCACAATTCTATAAATTATTATTCATTCCACTAAAGAATAATAATTTCACTCTAGTCTACTATCTCAAAATTATAATTTCGAGCTCCACGTTATTAAATGCTTAATAATCTTCCCACGTTAAGATTACAGATACCCGTCGATTAAATTAAGGGGCATATACCAAATAGTCCCTCGAACTTTTTTTAATACATGTTTAATCCAAACCTTTTTATTTTGTACCAAAAAGTCATTCACCATGCCAAAAAGACTTTACCATGCCGCTGGCGCGAACCTTTAAAGATAAGAGAATAAGGGACTTTTTGGTACAAAATAAAAAGCTTGGACTAAGTGTGTATTAAAAAATGTTTGAGGGAATTTTTGGTATTTAATCCTTAAATTAAATTACTGACAATTATATTTAATTGACCTCTTATAAATTTCTTGAGATCGTTCGCTTAACTTATTTGATATGTCGGATAATTAAATCCACATGCCGGGTTTGACATAATCAAAACTTATAAGCTACATCAAGAGGGTATCATTAATCTCTTTACTGAGACATGGATTCCATTCATAATTAACTTTCACCATACACTAATCGACATTACCCAATCTACCAAGCTTATTGATCCATAAATGAATCTCACCCAATAGGTCAAAGTAACGAACAATTGATGCACATGTCCATAAATTATGTTTGGATTAAGAACTTAAGCAATCATAACAACCTTGATATATTGATTATCTTATATAGTCAGTATAAAGACAATTATCTCTAATTGGTTCCGTTCAATACACATAAAGTGTATTAGCACAATAAGTCGAAACTATACCATTTCCCGTAATCAAGATAGACCTACTAAAATAGTGTGCTATAATCCTACTGATGGTGTGTCCATCTCCATTTAAGATTGTGAACCATAATTATATTTTACAAGGACCGATGATTTGATCTTCCGTGTGTAAGTCGAACTCTACACACCAAATCATCCACTGTGTAGAATAGAAGACACATATGCATAAATATATAAAATAATATGATGCAAACATCACTTGTGAAGATTCTCATTAAATAGACATACTAAAATTCACTAGTGAATCATGACTTTTAGTATACAACCCCAGCAATCTCCCACTTATACTCAAAGACATGGAGTCATGCGTCTATCAACCAAACCTCACACCTAAAGTAAAAGGCTTACCAGTTTTCAGCCAATGCAATCACAACCACTAGAAACTCCCTTATGTATAATTTCTTATACAAGGGGTACTATAAACTTTTTAAAATCTTAAATCTGACTGAATACATGAGTTAGTAAGCTATAAGTTACTTATCGGTTTAATTGGCAACCAAATATATATTCATTAATCCTTTTCAGGTACTTGAATATTTATTCTACCAAAAAGAACATTTTATTCTCAAGTAATACAAATTTCCAAATCTGAAAGACCGAACGTCTTTCTTGGAATATTGCATAAGAAAGCCTGAAAAGAACAATATCAATATGATAACTTAGACAAATAAAAGTATATTTTTTCTTGATATCAAATGTTAATTTGATCCCAAAAATATAATAAAATTTTGTTATGTTTTCATATTGAACTTATTGGACTACCACAGTCTAACTGTATGACATATCCCTACATCGCGTGCGATGATAAATATATCTATACATCTAGTAGCTAAAAACACCACCACACTTCCATCCCTCCTTTTGTACAAATTGAACACATCTAACCATTTATCAAAATCATGAATTTGATTACCTCTCTTACTTGATTCACTTACAACTGATGGGTATGACCCCATTTTGATGAATCTATATGGTACCAAATATCATAACTTTTCCAAGAATGTTATGAATCCTTGTGAAAGAATACCTTATTATAGTACAGGGTTTGTTATCTTCTTCTCCAGGGGTCACGAAGGTTGACAATCCTAAGAATAAAAAACTTTCCCACTATGATAAAGTTATCTGATACGACGCAAATATTGCGTATTTCACCCGTTAACCTACGTCTTATTAGCCCCCTTGAGTATCTTAATCCCTATACTTATGCTCGTTAACCAGACAACCTCGGATTTCTATGTTAACATGTTTTTCAGGGGTTAATTGAGCTTTTTTAGGTATTTGGATGCTTAGTATGAAGTTCGGACGCTTTCCGAAAATGTTTCGTCGACTTTTGCAGCTTCGGGGGCATTTTAGTAATTTCATCATTCGGGTTTGAATCCCGAGATCTTCACGGAATTTGAAGCCCTCTGATTTCTCTTCGCGTGCCCACCGACGGTGCATGATTCTGAGTTGTATCGAAAGAGTTATGGCATTTTTAGGATGGTTTTTACTTCAAATTCACACTCAAGGTCACATTCAAGGGAATTTTAGTCATTTCATATTTTGGTTTTTTAGCCTAATGTCTTCTTGGATGTTTTAGTCCTTTGAGTTATCTTCGCGTAGCCTCCGACCGTGCCTCATTCCGAGCTATAATGAAGAAATGGCGGCATTTTCCGTAAAACAGGACAAAGCTGCAGAATTGCAGACCTGTAGGGCCGATTCGCCCCAAAACCGAATCGATTCGCCCCTGCTGCAGAATTGCAGTTCGGAATTCCCCTGTTTCCGAATCGATTCGGACCATTTCCGAATCGATTCGGCCCTCCAGATTTTTGGTTTTCTTCCCTTTTATTACAAGTTTGCCATAGGATATTTTGTATATAACACTTTCTCTTCATTTTGAAGAGAGATATCTCCATTTTTAGGTTAGATTTTTGGGTTTTGTAGACTTGGGAGATTTGCCCTACTCCTCTCTTGCACTCTTGTTTTGTAAGTTGTACTTTAAGGTTAATTACATTAATATAGTTTGTATTCATTATATTCTTGCTTTCTAGATTAATTTCATGCTTTGTTAATTAGTTTAGTTATTCATTTCTTGCTTAATTAGTTTATTGCTTTGTTAATTAGTTTCATTCATGTCTAGACCTTAGATAAATAGGGTCGGGATTGCGTTTCCGCCATTTTCGGGTTTGGACCTCGAAAATTAGGTTTTGTGTAAAATCGCGTTTAATTGAAACTGCGTGTATTAAAGTTGGATTGTTATGCGTTTAACTTTATTTGTCACGCAACTTTAGTGTTTATAGCAATAATCCGAATTTAATCCGCGTGTGACCATTTTTGATTAAATGTTTAATCTCGCAACTTTGGGTTAAATTCCTTCTTGTGTGATGTTTATGCTTAATTGTAAATGCTCGATTAAATTGCTTTCGAGCCTTAATTCTAATTAGTAGTTGTTTAGCCCGTGTGGTGGAATGCGATCCCGATCCTCGCTTTACTTTTATTTAGCGTAACTTCTCTTTTTCTTTTGTCACCATAACCACACATCACCTTTTCTTATTTCTTTTACACCATTTTATTTTCAGAAGTTTTAAAATAATTAAAGTCTAAAATTCAATCACTCCCTGTGGATTTCTTACGATACCCGACTTACCGCTTTACTTGCTTGTCAAGTGTAGTAGTAGCTTAGGTTTTTTTGTATCGCGGCGGCGAAACACACAACGATTGTGTCCTCACACGAACACACTTTTTCTGCTCGATCAAAATGGCGCCGTTGCCGGGGAGTGTGTTTTAGATTGTAATTGTTTTATTATTTCATAGTATTTTTCCTTTCCTATTTGTATTCTTTCTTTTAACCTTTTTTGCAGGATTTGCATACTTGAGCGCTAAGAAACTTTGATTCGCGGTTGCTCACTTTATTTATTGGATTCTCCGTTTTTCAACAACAAGGTAATCATGTCCTACTATTATAGTTATTACGGTTATTCTAATGATTCATACTTTGGGGATAGTTTTCAAGTTTTCCATTTTCAAGATTTTCTTGAAAATGAAAGACTTGAAAACATTTATCGGAATGAAAATCGTTATTGGGAGCTTGAGTTGGATTCATTATTCGAATCCAATGACGATTCTCATTTCATTACTTTCGAAGACGAGTTTCAACCAAATGAGGAGTCCGAGGCTCTTGAGCCGAGGAAGCCTACTTTGGAAGAGACTTTTCTTCTTTACTCCCAAGGTTTGGAAAGCTTAGATGATGCTGGAATGAGATTTGGTTCACTTTGCGATGAGATGAATTCTTATGCACAAAACAACGAGGAGGTGGAAACTTGTGTTTCACCTCGATTTTTCAGAGAATTTCTCATCGAATGTGAATCTTTCTCCCCCGAAATTCAATCTCCTTCCGACGATGAGTCGATTGAGATTGAATTTGTTTCATCACCATATTCGTTTTTCGTCATCGAACCATTAGAATTACCGGTTGATTCCTATGAGTCGGTAGAAACTTTTAAAACTTCTACACTTTTTACCGATGAGGACTCCTTGTCGGACTTGTTTTCGATGGATGTTATCCCGATGTGTGCACCATCTCCCATTCCATTTGAAAAATCTTTGGGAGATGAGTCTATTTTTCTTGGACCTCAAGTGTATCTTTCCCCCTTGTTATCCAAATCCCCCATCGTCCGCCCAAAATTTCAAATTGGCGATGGTTCACTTTTTTCACCACCCACATGCCTTCCGTTGTTCAAACGGAATTCATATCTTTCGGGAGGCATGTTCACTTTGGAGGGTCCACCATTGATCTTTCAAAGTCAAATCCCTTTTTGGGTGGACCCTCAACTATTTAGACTTCTAGTGTATAGTTAGTGTGAAGCCTAAATAGTAGGTTGTAAATAGTTAGCTTTTTAATTTTCTTTCTTTCCTATTTTTCTTTCCTTTTAATTTAGTCTAGTGTAATTAGTTAACTTTTTGTTATTTGTTTTTGCTATGCTCGGTACTAACTTGTTTTGTAGATTCCTTTGGACTCGCGCTTATGGAGATCGCTCCAATTTTGGGTAATATCGTTCTTTTCCTCTCTTTGTGTTGTGTTCTTAATGCGCATTGAGGACAATGCAACATTTAAGTTAGGGGGTATAGGATATTCTATCCATTTCATGTGTAGTCCATGGATTTGCTCACATTTAGTTACTTAGTATGCCTTTTTGTGAAAAATTTGAAAATTTTCAAAAATATTTTCTTTCTTTTTTCTCCTTTGTTGGGCATTTTGCCTTGTTTCCAGTGATAAATTTCAATAATTGCCCGATCCAATAGACAACTCAATGATGCATGTTCTCGATTTTAGAAGTTATTAGACTTTAGTCCTCAAATCATTGATATTGTGAATAACTTCATGAATTAAACTTTATCCCATGAGCATATGCACTTTCCTTGTTATATTGATTTGGTTTAAGATTTTTATAACTCGGTATGCTTTTCTTGCATTGTATATACTTACACCGAGTGAGATTAGAGACTTATCTTCATTTGTGAGTGTATACACTATTGTTTCCTCTTTGAAAACGTTGAATTCGTTGGTAATCTCACTATTCTTTCATTTGACCGTTCATTAATTGAGTTCATACTTGAAATGTGTTACTTGAGCATGATTTTCATATATTGTTTTGACTTGAGAATTGCGTAAACTTTGTGAAATGATCATAGGCAATCTTTGTTATATCACCCATATTAGCCTTGACCTCACCATATATGTTTCCCTAGTCAACCCTTTGAGCCTAAATACTAGCCTTTCGTTTCATAACCCCATTCCCATAACCAACTCCGCATTGAAGTTTTAGCCCATATATACACCTTGCATACCTTTGTTTGGAATGTTACTTGGGATTGAATGTTGTTGTTGTATGTCGGTTCCAATTTAGGCATATGAGAGTTTGATAAGCAAAGAAAAGAAAGTAGTAAAAAAAGTGAAGAAAAAGAGAAAGCAAAAAGCAATAGAAAACAAAAGAGAAAAATGAGAAAAAGAAAAAAAGAAAAGAAAGAGAAAGTTGTATATGTTGTGTATAGTTCAATAAGCTTTGATTACTCTCCAGATGATATATCTAATGCCTTTTTGGAACTTGTTTTTCCAATTTTGATTGCACGCATTCTCCCATTATCCCGTGTTTTCATCCCGAACACTTTGAATCCGTACATACATTCCTTCGTTTCGCACCCTAGCCATACCTACATCATAACCCTATTAAAGTCCTATGTGATCTTAGGTTGATGTAATTCAAAAGTCATAATAGTTGTGATAATCTGTGAAAATGCATTTCGCCTCTTTTAGTGTGCGATATCCTTTCATTGAGATTACAGTTTTTCATTTTTTATATAGCGTTCTTCATTTGTGACATGTGCGCGGCCTAGTTTCCATTTACATTTACTCTTTAGCCCGTATGTCCCGTGTGTTACCTCCCTTTTCATAGTGAATTCATTTGTTGAGCGTAATGTTCGTGAGGATTGAATGTATGCTTGCTTTGATTAGTATCCGGTTTATATAAGTTTTTCGCCAAATCACACTATGCATGTGCTTTCCCCCCTCCCACTTTTAAAGTTTCAATTCTATGAGGTGCATTCAACATGTTAATAACAACGGACTTTAGCTTGAATTCATTCAATATGCTAATAACGTATTTGAAATCTTTTTCGTTGTTGTTGAGTTTGTCGCATATTGGGTTGGGCATATTTTGAGGAAACTGTATGATGTTTGTGGGTTTCATCCCTGAAAACCCTCACGAGACGACACTCGTCCACTAGGGTAACCTAGGGGTTTAACGGCTTATTGCATATGCTAAATGCAATTGTTCGCCCGCGGAAGTGGCCTTATCTTTTTATTACTTTTTCATCCCATTTTGTACTTGAATCCTTCTTTTGGTTTTCTTGTAGCTCTTGTTGTTTCCTATTTCATTGCTAGGGACTAGCAATGTGTAAGTTAGGGGGTGTGATATGACGCAAATATTGCGTATTTCACCCGTTAACCTACGTCTTATTAGCCCTCTTGAGTATCTTAATCCCTATACTTATGCTCGTTAACCAGACAACCTCGGATTTCTATGTTAACATGTTTTTCAGGGGTTAATTGAGCTTTTGTAGGTATTTGGATGCTTAGTATGAAGTTCGGACGCTTTCCGAAAATGTTTCGTCGACTTTTGCATCTTCGGGGGCATTTTAGTAATTTCATCATTCGGGTTTGAATCCCGAGATCTTCACGGAAGTTGAAGCCCTCTGATTTCTCTTCGCGTGCCCACCGACGGTGCATGATTCTGAGTTGTATCGAAAGAGTTATGGCATTTTTAGGATGGTTTTTACTTCAAATTCACACTCAAGGTCACATTCAAGGGCATTTTAGTCATTTCATATTTTGGTTTTTTAGCCTAATGTCTTCTTGGATGTTTTAGTCCTTTGAGTTATCTTCGCGTAGCCTCCGACCGTGACTCATTCCGAGCTATAACGAAGAAATGGCGGCATTTTCCGTAAAACAGGACAAAGCTGCAGAATTGCAGACCTGTAGGGGCGAATCGATTCGCCCCAAAACCGAATCGATTCGCCCCTGCTGCAGAATTGCAGTTCGGAATTCCCCTGTTTCCGAATCGATTCGGACCATTTCCGAATCGATTCGGCCCTCCAGATTTTTGGTTTTCTTCCCTTTTATTACAAGTTTGCCATAGGATATTTTGTATATAACACTTTCTCTTCATTTTGAAGAGAGATATCTCCATTTTTAGGTTAGATTTTTGGGTTTTGTAGACTTGGGAGATTTGCCCTACTCCTCTCTTGCACTCTTGTTTTGTAAGTTGTACTTTAAGGTTAATTACATTAATATAGTTTGTATTCATTATATTCTTGCTTTCTAGATTAATTTCATGCTTTGTTAATTAGTTTAGTTATTCATTTCTTGCTTAATTAGTTTATTGCTTTGTTAATTAGTTTCATTCATGTCTAGCCCTTAGATAAATAGGGTCGGGATTGCGTTTTCGCCATTTTCGGGTTTGGACCTCGAAAATTAGGTTTTGTGTAAAATCGCGTTTAATTGAAACTGCGTGTATTAAAGTTGGATTGTTATGCGTTTAACTTTATTTGTCACGCAACTTTAGTGTTTATAGCAATAATCCGAATTTAATCCGCGTGTGACCATTTTTGATTAAATGTTTAATCTCGCAACTTTGGGTTAAATTCCTTCTTGTGTGATGTTTATGCTTAATTGTAAATGCTCGATTAAATTGCTTTCGAGCCTTAATTCTAATTAGTAGTTGTTTAGCCCGTGTGGTGGAATGCGATCCCGATCCTCGCTTTACTTTTATTTAGCGTAACTTCTCTTTTTCTTTTGTCACCATAACCACACATCACCTTTTCTTATTTCTTTTACACCATTTTATTTTCAGAAGTTTTAAAATAATTAAAGTCTAAAATTCAATCACTCCCTGTGGATTTCTTACGATACCCGACTTACCGCTTTACTTGCTTGTCAAGTGTAGTAGTAGCTTAGGTTTTTTTGTATCGCGGCGGCGAAACACACAACGATTGTGTCCTCACACGAACACACTTTTTCTGCTCGATCATTATCCCTTTACGGGCGTACAAACCGTGATGCGTTTATATGGTTTTTACCATTATGAGAATTGACAACCCTCCTACTACGATAAGGTAGAAAAAAAAATTTCATACTCATTTCTTTGTGATGTTTTCACCTATACTGGTGGTATGAAAGAAATTCTCATAAGCCTATTAAATCTTCTTTGTTCCGAACAATGATTTTGGGAATGTGATATAGAATATAGATTTAAACATGTATCCTTGTTCCAACTTGTCAGGTTTTTTCTCAACACAAATGTTGCACTACCCATTATATAAAATACTGGAATTGAGTTGAAAACGAACCAATATTTTTAATGTTAGTAAAGAAATCTGACTTGGAAAACAATCTTGACATATGCGTATCTATATCTTATAAATAACCATCATGAATTTTATCACGTGTGAAAGAAACCAAATTCTTCTTTATTTGACACAACATTACTGAAAGTAACTTGTGGCATAATCTTCATGGATATAATTCTAACTAATGATCTGTAATTCTTAAATTCCTAATTAGGTAGTTCTAGAATTACATCAATCATAATAAACCGATTCTAATATTTATGTAGCTATATTACCTCCTGATCATTTTTATCAAAACCATATTCAATAACTAGAAGTGACTCCATTTTTGATAAATGTAAGAATCCACCTTCCACCAGTTTAGAATTCATTTAGACAAAATGACGTGAGTATTTGGAGCTACAGATTTATTATGGTTTGTAGAGAATAATCTTATCCATTTAGTGATAAATCATGAATATTATTCAAAAACTACAGTGTACAAAATATGAGATTTATTTTATAATGATTATCCGCTTTAGTACGAAAGATGAATACATTATTTATTACCATTAACAACACACATGTGTTAATAAAACAAATATCCTTATATAAAAGAGTAGAGGCTGAACTAAAGTTCCTTCTATTCTTACATACTTATAAGCAATCATTTAAAAATTAATCTCTAATTATCAAAACTGAGACTCACGTTTCCCACTATAATTATAAATTTCCAATAGTAGACGAATTCACCTATCACTATTTGACTGGTTTCCTGGAATTAATGATTAATGGCTCATGTTTCTACAATCTAGATTACCGTAGAACAAACCATTAAACATTATTCAACTTTTTTGCAAATAAAATGTATCTACCATGTTCTTTTAAAGAAGATAAGCTTATTAACTCCTACTAGTATTCTGACTGATCTTAGTGAATTCACTTGCAATTACGCAATTATCTAACTATCTTTGAAACCTAACCACTGCCTGAATTCTAACTTAATAGTTTTTTTTATTTAACTTTAGGTTCTATCAACCTTTCGGCTAAAAGGTGAATTTATTCAGTAACTTGAATACTTATATGATATCATGATAATACCTTTTGTTGAGCAGGATATCGACATGGGTTTCCCCGTCTGTTTCACCTCTTTAGATTTCTAGTTCCTTTAGATGAGAAATCACCATCAAAACATAATCTTATAACCAAGGTTATATAAATCATACTAATATTCCTTTAAAATCATTCATAGCAACCTGCCTAACTATATGCCTTAATTATCAAACATTAGATGTGAGATAATCATCATATTGTAGGCACTCGACACTGATTAATATTAATGTCACAATATATCTAACTTAATGAACAAGTCATATTGTGTCATACCATTAATCTTTTCCACTTATATTCCATATTTCCTTATAGAATTCTTATAATGTGACTATTCAAGACAACACTAAGAAAATATACATATGCATTACTTTATCATCAATATTATGTCCAATTTAAATTCAGTCCTTTTAATTATTACCAGAAGGTATATAAAATTAAGTATGAAATACGTGAATATTGGAGTTACCATTAAAAACTTGAGAATCACATAATAAAGACATATTATGACGAGAAATTGACTTTGAATTCAATTTAAATTTGGTTCCCTATACCATTTTAAAAGAATTCGTCAGCATCCCAATTACTGTTTGAATAGCATTCCTCTTTGGAGAACCTACTATACATAATCACATTAGGCAGGCCAATTCCTTTAATTTTACCATCTAAGCAAAGACTATGCCAAATAAAATTAACAGCTTACACTTCGGTCCCACAAAATAATAGCATTCCTCTTTGGATAACCTACTATAATTTTGTATCTAAGTGTATACCACCAACTAATTTTAGACTATCCCATATCACATAGACTCCACCTTTGGGGGCCGCTTATATGAATATGAGCCTAAAATTACCCCTAAGAAAATTTTCACTAGTTACCACAATAATTAGTATTCCTCTTTGGAGGACCTACCCGTTATTGAAAACCTACAAACCGTTGGTGGAGACCGTGTAATTTGTTTGTGACCAAATTCCTCTCCCACCTAGTAATTTAAAATTTTTGTGAGGGTTATGAAAAGAGAGCTTTAATTTAAAGGTTTTTAAAAAATACGAGGTAACTGACGCATATCAAAATTTACGGTTGCCTGAATTTTTGCAAGTCCAAAACAAGTGTAATAAATAAAAATTCAAAATTCCTATATATTCACAAAATAAATTCGAAAATTTAATTTATATTTTCTAATTACACATTATAAAACCCATAATTTAAAAATAAATAAATTAAACATATAACCATAGAGACTGTTCAATTTTAAATTGTCCAATTAAAATAATGGGATTTTCCAATTTATTTATTCAAATTAAAATAACTAATTTCCTTATTTTAATTATCCAAAAACAATAAAATTATTTTAAATAAAAATAATTCTAGGAATTAAATTTAATTTGAGTAATAAATAAAATCCATTGAATTTAATGAATTTAAAATGAACCATCAAAAGTTTATTTTCCAAGAAAACCATGATCTAAGGTCGGGTCTGTATTCCATGTTGGTCATAATTCTAAGGGTCGTTAACACAAATTAATAACCCAACAATTAAAATATGAATAATATAGGCATAAATCAACATGAATAAAAAAATTGAAATAAATAAGGATTCCCTACTATTATGGTCAACATGCAATTATGTTGAGAACTCAACAGTCATCCTTGAACTCAAGAGTCATCCTTGAACTCAACAGTCATCCTTAAACCCAAGAGTCATCCTTGAACTCAACAGTCATCCTTGAACTCAAGATCCATCACTCAAGAGTCACGATCAAAACTACGAATAAACCATCGTGGGGTCCAATCACATAAAATAAAAATAAAATACGTGACCATAATAGTGGGATTAGATCGCTGCAAAAGAAAAGTTAGCACATATCTAAATTCTACCCAACATTCGTGCACATATTCGATTATTTTATTTTATTTTTATTGGAAAACATGGCTGAATTCAACCTATACGCGGTATCAGCATGACTCTTATACCAATTGTTGGAGCGAAAGTCCAAGAGTCTATTGAAAACGTTTATAAATCGAATCATAAAAAAAGTAAACATGGTGTATCTACATAGGAAATTCAAGATCTCATACCTTTGCGGTTCCTTCTGGCTTGAACCGTAGAGATTTGATCTCTTTCAAGTTACACTGACCCGTATCGCAAATTTAACGGTGTGTCAACCACAAAAATGAAATGATTTTTAAAAAAAATCGTAATAGCCTCAAAAAAGATCTTTCTCGAGTTTTTATGTCATTCGTCCTCTGGAACCCGTAGAAAAAATTTCAGCCCCATTCGATCAATGGTTCTCAAGTTATTGCTCTAATAAGCAGACACCATGACGTGTCGCTGATATGTCTAGATAGTTGAAATTTCGTAAAGATGTGTGAGGCAGGCGGATCAAACGAGCTCTAAATGACTTGAAATTTATTTTACCTCTTCCTCTATATGTCAGGAACCCATGATTCTAATTTCAAAATTTTTGGACTCTCGTATTTCCCGTAACACAGTTTACCATATAAGGTCTTTGAAAAAGACCTCGAGATCTTCCATGCTATTTGTTTAGGCCAATACATGTCATTGGTGTGTGGGCACCAATGATCACGACCTTACTACGCCTTTTTAGGTATTTTTCATGATCTATATTGATCCCTCACTTATTAGGAGACAAGGGGTTGCTTATATAGGCAAGCACGGGGACCCCCCCAGGAGAAATAGAAGACTAGCTTCCTATAGAATTTAGGATTTCTAATTAAACCCTATAATTAATTTCATAATTCTATAAATTATTATTCATTCCACTAAAGAATAATAATTGTACTCTAATCTACTATCTCAAAATTATAATTTCGAACTCCACGTTATTAAATGCTTAATAATCACCCCACGTTAAGATTACAGATACCCGTTGATTAAATTAAATTACTGACAATTATATTTAATCGACCTCTTATAAATTCCTTGAGACCTTTCGCTTAACTTATTTGATACGTCGGATAGTTAAATCCATTGACCGGGTTTGACATAATCAAAACTTATAAGCTACATCAAGAGGGTATCATCAATATCTTTACTGAGGCGTGGATTCCATTCATAATTAACTTTCACCATACACTAATCGACATTACTCAATCTACCAAGCTTATTGATCCATAAATGAATCTCACTCTGTAGGTCAAAGTAACGAACAATTGATGCACATGTCATTAAGACCTTAATCACTCAGAACAACCTTGAGATATTCATTATCTTATATAGTCAGTATAAAGACAATTATCTCTAATTGGTCCCGTTCAATACACACAAAGTGTATCAGCACAATAAGTCAAAACTATACCGTTTCCCATAATCAAGATAAACCTACTTAAATAGTGTGCTACAATCCTACTGACGGTGTGTCCATATCCATCTAAGATTGTGAACCAGACTTATATTCTACAAGGAAAAATGATTTGATCTTTCGTGTGTAAGCCGAACTCTACACACCAAATCATCTACTGTGTAGAATAAAAGACCCATATGCATAAATATATAAAATAATATGATGCAAACATTACTTGGGAAGATTCTCATTAAATAGACATACTAAAATTCACTAGTGAACCATGACTTTTAGTATACAGCCCCAATTGCTTGTTGATAGGTCAGTTATTATCCCCTTGACTAGAGCTCGTTTTAACTAAGAGGGTTGCTCATAATTTAGCTTTAGTAAGTCCTTAACACTTCTGTTAGTAGGCAATAACTTTACAGGCTTTTCCTCAAATAACTCTTTCATTTCCTTGTAGTTCTTGGTCAACTTCAATCAAATGATGGAGAAGGATGATCAAATAAGATGCTCTTCCTCGGCTGACATTGAGGAGGCTTTAGAGGGTTTGAAAAAAAATCCTTACAAGCCTCCAGTGAAGCTATGGAGAGAGAAAAACAAGTCTGTCAGGAGAAAGTCAAGACTATTGAGGACAAGGCAAGAGAAGTAGAGGATGCCCAATAAGCTGCTATTAATGATCTGACTCAAGCCAAATTAATAATTACTGAAGCAGAGCGCCAGACAAAGG
This sequence comes from Sambucus nigra, assembly GCA_949130495.1. Lineage (NCBI taxonomy): Eukaryota > Viridiplantae > Streptophyta > Magnoliopsida > Dipsacales > Adoxaceae > Sambucus > Sambucus nigra. The sequence goes on from OX422210.1 coordinate 211,187,473, forward strand.
TTGTTGAGGACAAGGTGGTTATTTTGACTAATGATAAATCATACCTAAAGTCCAATGGAAAAAAGGACAAGGAGGAGGCAACAAACAAAGGATGGGAGAAAGCCTTTGCAGTAGCAACCATCTAGATTGACTGTGTTAGGAAGTAGTCTTTCAAAGAAGCTTGGTCTGAGGCATTAAAGTAAATAGGTACTCCCGTACACTCTGAAATTTTATAGAGACTTGACTAGGAACTCCTACCAACCCAGATGAGGACTTCGAAGATGATTAAGAGGGTTTTGGGGAGTCCTCAATGGTTCCTGCTGAGACTGCTGACCTACCTACTACCGACCAAGACAACACCAAGGATCAGGAGAAGGATAAGGAGAAGGTGTAACTCCTTTTAGTTAATTTATATTTTCCTTTTTTTATGTATTTTTAATTTCTTCTTCTTATTTCTTTCTGATGTACCCAACTCTGTAACCATGACTTAATCAATGAAAGGACATTTTTTTCTCAATTACATTCAACTTCAAGTGATGTTAATTTCTTGTTGATTGTTGCCTTCTATCATGTCTATTTTTCTTGATTAGCCCATAAACTTGTACTTGTAAATTTCTAGTTTGATGTCAGGAAGAAAATCACAGTTTCTGCTAAATTCGACCTACTCAAGTGGTGTAAAAATTTTCTTCAGGTTGGCCATGTTCCCTTGACCAAGGAAGATCAAGTAGGGTTTCTCGACCCATACGCCTCCAACTAAGTGAAGGAGTCTTACATTTATCTTCATTGTCTTTTGGATAGCGATGTAGCCAATAATGATGGTTATTACGAGATGATTGAGCAGATGTTGGAAGACCATAAACTCTCAAAGACACTGCTTCATTATTATTATGAGCCTATGTATCAAGCCTTGAGTGAAGGTTGGGGCTTTGATAAGAAGTTACAAGACATCACTTCTGCTTTAAATAAGAAGAAATTGGACTTGAGCAAAGAATTAGAGAGTGCCCTATCAATTTCTTCCTTGCTTGAGAAGAAAAATAATGCATTGAGGAATGAACTTGATAGTTTAAAGAAATCAACCACCACTAGTCCAGATGAAGGGTTATCATTTTTGGAAACTAAAAATGCCAGGATGTTGGAAGATTTGGAGGATTTTCGATAGAAGAAAACCAATCCAGGCCAATATCCAAGGCAAAACATAGTTATTCAACTAATTACTAATGAAGACAGAACCAAGAAAACTTTGCTCGACCAATACGCTAAGCTCAAAGAAAAGGACAAGGCCACCAGTAAGCTTCAAGATAACGTGGACCGACTTACCTTCCATTTCCATAAGCTACCCAAACCTATTTACATGGATGAGTATGATGAAGCCCTAACTTACTGGGATAAGCACATGAAGCCTGCCATGAAGGGGGTTATAAAGGGGTTAGATGAATATGCTTACTCTGATGAAGATACCTGAGGCTAATGAATTTTGGTATTGGCATGGCCGAGGACTGTTAGATTATCCTGATCCTCCCTTCTCTATTTATGTTAAATGGATTCCTCCTGATGACATACCTCAGATCTTGATTAGAAAATACATTGGGGATTTCAACCTGGAAGGAGAAGTGGTGTATGTTTGTCGCTAGCATCTACTTGATTGATCGATCAGCAGTAGGCGTATTAGGAGGAAATATTTCAAGTCTATCAATCATCCGAGAACCTTTAATGAACCTCTTGTTGAGATGAGCAAGGTTGATGGAAAATATCCAGTAGAATAAACTTGTGTGCTTTGTTGATCTTTATTTTATAATTCATATTCATTGGAATGAACTTATTTGAGACACTCCATCTTCTCTATTTAAGGTTATGTTTGTTGTTAATCTTGTTGCTAACTAGGTAATCTATATAATGACTAGTTAATGGCCAATTGATTAAATGTCCTACTTAAATGTTAGATGTTGATTCATGATTGAATCTGATTGTAATGCCTTAGATTCTACAAATGTTGTTCTTAGATAAAACTATAAATAATTTTATTGAACTAAGTTGTATCATTAGTTATCAGTGGCGACCAAGTGTATTAGGAATGTATAGTTATCTATGTGTTTTAAATTAGTCGGGTAAAACCTCTTGTGTTTGACTTTGAGTCTTAGATGGGGTTTTACTAACTTCTTGTTTGTGATTTGTTGAAGACGAAATCATACATAGAGTTGTTAAAGATAAACTTTTCTAAAGTCAGAAGAGTATTAATTAAAATAACTTTAGTGAAGTTGGAAAAGTTTGAATTAGAAAAGTAATTAAATTTAGCCTTTTATTTAAGGTGGTGGTACCACACCATACTCCAAGAAACAAAATATAAGAAGGACGAATAATGGAGAGAAATATTCAATTTCATTAACTTGAATAACTAATTATATATATTAAAAAAATTACTGATAATATTTGTGAAGATGGTCGGCATTCCATGGATTCTTAAACTTCCCGCCTTCTAATGTTTTTAGATGATATGTTCCTGGTTGGATGTCTGCCGAGATACGATAAGGACCATGTCAGCTGGGCTCCAAATTGTTATTTTTATGAATCACCTTTTTTAGTACAAAATCTCCCTGTTTCAAGTTCGTCAGCTTCACTCGCTAATTTTATAACCTAGAAGTCCTTTGTTGATAGGCAGTAGAAATAATAGGAGTTAGGGAAGCACCTAGTTTTCGATGAATGGAATAAAACCTTTAGAATACCTCTTGACAAATGAAATACAGTCTGCTTTCATGTTTGGCCAATTATAGCCCTTCATGGCTATCCTTTGTACCAAAGATCTTTCAACTGAGTGGGCACCACATGATCCTCCATGGAGCTTTTTAATCAGATCGTTTACTTCATTAGGATGGACACAACGGATTAAAGAGACCGTGTAACCCTTTTTTTATAAAATGCCTTTCTCCATGACATAGTTGGCTGCCTTATATCTCAATTTTCTTACTTCCTTTCGGTCGGCTAGTAACAGTCCTTTCTCAATGTAGTCTCTGATTAGATCCATCTATAAACAGCCTAATTCTATAAAAATGATGTTGAATACTTCCACATCAATACTCCTGCTGGAAAGAATCTCTACCAAAATGGTTATTTAGAGCTCCATTAGAGTTCTTGAGGCTAATTGAGCAAGAGCATCTGCTTCGGCATTTTCCACTCTTAGAATCTGAACCATATTGACTGCAAGAAATGAGGAGATAACTTCATTGGTCTTATTCGAGTACTTCACCATTGTTTCTCTTTTAACTCTGTATATCTCCGGTAATCGGGGAACAATAAGCTAAGAATCACTGCGTGCTATCACCTGCTCGACACCTAGTGATGAGGCTAGCTCTAGACCAGTAATTAAGGGTGTTCGCGGTCCGATCCGATTCGGTTTTGAGGTTTTCTTGGAACGAATCGACTTGATCGGTCCTCTACAAAAATGGACCTAGACCGAACCGATAATGTCAATTAACAGGCCTTAGTTGGTTCGATTTTTTTATAGGGTTGGTTCGGTCTAACTTGTCGGTCCTCACATTAATGAATTACATTATTTATAATATAAAAATATACCCGAGTCTATTTTTTCCAAACATTAAAAATGAAAAGATATCAAAATTTGCAATTAAAACAAACCTATTATTGGATCAAACTATAATTTAAACTAATAAAATATTAAAATATATATTAATTTATCTTTTATATATACACATATATGTAAAAATATATTATTTTATATTGAGTCGATCCAGGTTGGTTCTAATAGGGTTTTTGAAACTGTACCGGAACGATTAAGAAAAAAGATAAAAAGAGTCGATTCGGCTCGGTCCGTCGGTTTTTGAACACCCCTACTAGTAATCAATGCTTCTTATTCGACTTCATTTTTGAGGCCTAAAATTGAAATCTCAATGCATATTCTACGTCCAAAATGTCTGGAGTATTGAGAATGAGTCCCGCTCCATTACCAGTGGTTCACGAGGAGCCATATATGAACAATTTCCAAATTAGAACATTACTGTTGTAGTGTTCATCCACCAATACTCCCTATTTGAATATCTTCTTTCTTTGTTAGGCTAGTTACAGTCTCTTTGTTAAACAACTGATGATTCGGGTTAGTCGGCGACCATCTCAATTTGCTTTTGGGCTGAGCTATTTTTCGGAGAAGTCTGCTCGGTAGGAAAACTTGACATGGTGGGTACCTCTGCATAAGTGAATTCTTCTATAAAATCTGCTACTGCTTTCCCTTTTAATAAGGTTCTTTCCCTTCCTGACTTTTTAGGTTTATGCAAAGCTTGTTGTAGAGGTATGTCAGTGTATATGACAATGGTATTGGGCCTGAAAGTATGGTATCATTCTTTTCGATGCTTTAGTGAGTGCCAATGCCAACTTCTCCAAGCGTGGGTACCTGATCTTCGCTACTCATAATGCTTTTCTGGTGTAATACACTAGCTTTTGAACACATTCCTTTAATCGGATCAACGCTGAACTTACAACACACTCTAAAACAGCCAAATATGAGTAGAACTTTTTGCCCAAATCTAGTCGGGAGAGTAGTGGGAGAGATATCAAGTCAAAAAAGATTTTTCACATTTGTTGTTCCATTAAAAGGACTTTATAAGCACATTTAATGATGGAAGACATTTGTTTGTGGCTCGAAATACAAAACGATTTAGAGCTGCTACTCTTCCTATCAGCTTTTGCATATCCTTATCACTGGCCGGGGATCGCATCTCCAAAAAAGCCTTTATTTTATCAGGATTTGATTCAATACCCCTCTGATTCACGATGTACCCCAAGAACATACCTTCCTGTACTCCAAATATACACTTGGTCGGATTGAGATTCATTTTGATGTTTTTCCAACTGGTCAAATATTTGGGCTAAATCAGCAATATGGTCGACAACAAACTTGCTCTTGGTAAGAATATCATCTACGTATACTTCCATATTCTTATTGATTTGGTCCTCAAAGACCTTGTTTACCAACCTCTGATACGTTGCTCCAACTTTTTTAGCCCAAAAGTCATAACATTGTAGCAGTAGATTCCTTGGCTGGTGATAAAGGATGTGCTCTCCTTATCCTCTGGTTTCATCTTAATCTGGTTATAACCCGAATAAGCATCCATGAAGATGAGTCGCTCATGACCTACTGTTGCATCTACCAATTGATTAATCCTTGGAAAAGGAAAGTGATATTTTGGGCATGCTTTGTTGAGGTCAGTGAAATCTACACACATTTACTATTTGTTGTTTTTCTTTTTGACCATTACCACCTTAGCCAACCAAGTTGGATATTTAATATCCTCAATAAACTGTGCTTTATACAGATTTTCTACCTCTTCTTAGATCACCATATTATTCTCGGGGCTAAAAACTCTACGCTTTTTCTTAATTGGTCTGGCATCTTTATAAATGCTGAGTTCATGGTAGATGAAGTTAAAATCAATCCATGGCATATTCTCATGACTCTAGGCGAACACGTTCTTCCTATCTCTAAGGAATGTAATTAATTCTTATTTTAGGGATGGTGTTAGTCTTGAGCCAATCTGGGTGGTTCTTTCTGGTTTCTCATCGTCAAGCACAATAGTTTATATTTCTTCCATCAGCTGTCCTTTCACCAAATACTCCTCTTCGTAGGGATCCAAAGTATTAATATGGAAGGTAATTATGCCGCTCTTTATCTCCTATTGGTCGGCTGAGGCATAATATCATTCCTGGGCCTCCATCTGGTTACCATTCACTACACCGACTCCATAGTTGGTAGGAAACTTCATGTATTGATGCACAATAAATGGCACTACTTCTAATTACTTTAACAATACTTGACCAAGGATTATGCTGTAGGCTGAAGATATGTTTTTGTCCAGTACAAAAAGTTAATTCTTTCCTTTTTTCTTGCTGGCCAAGTGCCGACCAACACATCCAACTTGATAGTTCCTAGAGGATAATCTCTCCTGAAAATCCTATGAGAAGCCCGTGGTACAGTTCTAGTTTATTGTTTTGTAGCACTAAGCTTTGAAAATAGTTGTAAAATATTACATCCCCCGAACTCCCATTGTCAACCAAAACTATAGTCACTCTATCGTGGTTAACTCTGCAAGTGATGACTTACGGATCATCATGAGGACAAAAGAACCCCACTCAGATAATTTTTGGAGCAGATGGTCACCAATTTGTCTTTAGTAACTTTCCTAGGCCGACCATCACTGTTCTCAGACACATCAATGTGCCTGATAGTGGGACACGCTTTGGCCTCATTTAAGTAGTCCTTTCTTTTAGCAATTTCGTCTCCTCCCCCAGAATCTCATCCATAATGAAATGAAAATCAAATTAAACCATACCTACATCCATCTCTAGTTCATCAGGATTCTTTGGCAGGTCAGGGTCATCCTTATAGTCATTATTGTGTGCCATTTTGGTGTCGTCTTTTCCTCGATCGGGTGATTCAGATCTTCTTCTGGTATCTCGGTTGCCATTTTGATCAACAAATTTTGCCAACTTTTCTCTCTAAATAAGGGTTTCAACTTCATTCTTAAGGGCTATGCAACTCTTAGTAGTATTCCCATGATCTCGATGAAAAATCATAGTATTTGGACTTATCCCTCCCATTAGGAGGTGTCCTAAGTTTCCTAGGTCAGTTGAGATCTTTGTTGCCCTTGATTTCCTCTAGGATATGGTGGACACCCTTAGTGATTAAAGTGTACTCATCAAACTTCTTGATCCTATCAGACTTCTTATCTTTTTTATCTTTCTTGGATGAGTTATTCTTCTAACCTTCAGCTTTGCATTCTAGCACTTCTTTTGTTGCCATAGCTTCCTCAGCATTCATAATCTTTCCAGCCTTATCTATCAACTCTATCATAGTTTTGGGTGAATTTTTTTTTCCAGAACATAGTAAATATCTTTGTCCAGTGACCCACTCATCAAGGTGAAAAATGGTTGTCTTTTCTACATTATCTACCACTTCTAGATTCTCATTATTGAAACAAGTGATATACTCCTGGAAATTCTCTCTAAGTTTTTGGTGAATAATCTAGAGATGGGTAAAACTTTTGATCGACTTAGCCCCAAAGAAAAAATCATCAATGAATAATTCATCCAATTTATGGAAACTTGAAATTTTACCTTTTGGCAGATTATTGTACCATATTTTAGCTAAGCCTATGATGGAACTGGAGAAAGTGCTGCACCTCATCTCATCGGGGACAAAATAAATGTTCGCAATAGCTTAAAAGTGTTCAATGTGTAATACTAGATTAATTTTCCCATCATATCTAAGAGTGAGAACCGGTGGCTTGAATTTGGAAGGTGTGAGGTAGTCCACAATAGCTTTAAAAATGGGTTAAGCTTTAACAAAACTCCTTCGCAAAGGATTTTTTGTTTTCTCCATTTCCCCTAGACGATCTTCTAGTTGCTTTATGGATCCCTTCCAGCAATGTTCCTCTGGTTTGGATTTGGCAGAAGCAGATTTTGTGGCTTTGTTGTGCCTATGTGATGAACTCTCTTCTTGAGAAGTCTGCTCGTCATGCACATAGCCCCTCATACTAATCTCACGGATGCTTCTTTGTGCTCACGATAACATTCTTACTCCTTATGATGACCTTTGGTTACTCGAGGACCTAAATGGTCAAAATTAGATTCCTTACTTAGCCTCTCCAATATGCTTGGCCTCTCTTGGAAAATGATCTATCGTCATAGTAGACCATTAATCGGAATGAAGATATTAAACCTGGATGATATTACCTGTATGAGAAGATCAGGAGTGGTAACTCCTTTCATTCCTAGTTGGTGGAGGTGGCATATCTCTCCTGGAATTGGAGGATTTTCTTGCATCGTACGAGCCAATTGTCTGACTGACTATTGCATGGCTTCCTTTCCCTTAGACAAATTGAGTAAAATCCTCTGGAGGTCGGCCTCACTAGGGGAGCAGACATATCTTGTTTATTTCCTGCAGCCGTAAGGCTGCTTTCAGAAACGTTATTCATTATTCAAGCCAAAGAATGAATGAAGAAATCTATAAGGTAAAGAATGATGACGAGCAGTCATTCCCAGAGACGTTACCAATCTGTTGATGTCTAAAAATGGAGATGGTCCAATTTTATAATCGCGAATAAATAATAAGAGCGATCTAAACAAATATATAAGAGATAAAGATTTTTAAAGTGGTTCAGCTGTTAAAAGCTTATGTCCACTGTTGGCATTGCTATTGATGTTTACAAGAGCTCAATACAGTGTTCTTTAGATCGATTGAATTGTCCATTTGAGCTAAGGGAGATTATCCATTGATAGTGGTCCAGAACCCTGGAGACGGAATGCCTTTATATTTCTAGGCAATTACATTTGTGTCCAATAAATGAGACTCTTGGTAGTCAGTGTTGGTCGCTCTTCCATCCAAGTAAATTTTGTTATTCTTGATGGTTGACATTCTGGAGATGGTCGACATTCTAGTCGATTAGGTTCTTCTGTTGCCGATCAAGATAGCTGAATGGCCACATAGCATGACATGTGTCTGTTGTTCATAGGCCCACGTGGAGAGGCAATTTTTACATATAACAATGAACAATGGCTCACAGACGAAGAAAGTCCTGTTGGGAAACCTTACGCACCCATGACCAACTAGGTCTCAAAAATCCTTTCTAAACCGCCACAAACATGTGCATTTTTACTTTTGATAGCTCTAGACTTAAGGTTTGATGTAACGACATCACCTAAAAGGTAAGCCCAAAAGACCACACACCATAAAGGGATACAACATGGAAAATTTTCCATTAACACTTAAAGTTATTATTGTCAATTTTAGAAAATACCGTAAGTGCATAGGATATTATAGAATAACGAGTGTAAGTATGGGTTGAACCCACAAAGATTTGTCAATTTTTTTGTTTAAAATAATTATGACTATCCCACTAGAATAAATGGGTTTAGAGATGAAATAACGTGTCAAACTAAGATAACACAAATAAAAAGTGCAAATGGGAAATATATAAACAAGCGTGGGAGAAAATTAGGACGTTGGATTCATTTATCACATTTAACTAGTACTATGAAATAATTCAAACTTGCCATTCCCGATTTTATAACTCAAATTATACTAACTCTGACCACGTTTAATTCATAAATTAGCTATATTATGTTCACAATAAAAACGTCTCTAAATTTGGACAGGTAAAATCCCTATTCCGTTGAAGAGTTCACTTTTAAATTTTAGAATATAGGCTTTAACCATGACCTATCAATTAATTTAATAAAAGTATAACCCATTAAAAATTACCCACACTCTAAATAAAAAAATGATTTTTCAAACAAATTCGAAGGTTTATAGCACACGCTCATGTCATTTCAAATGAATACCGAATTTTCAAAGCAATTTAAACAAGTCAAAAAATAAAGTACACACATTATTAATAAAATATAATAAACTTCACCTAGTCCTAGTAAATAAATTTAGCTAGCATCGTTGAAGACGAATTGAAAGTGTAAGAATGCATACTAATTTTCATTAATAGGTCCACTTACAAAATAATAGTGCCTTACAATGTTGAAAAATTTCTTCCCATAAAAAAACAATTCTTGGCCCTAAAAATTAAACTCTCAAATTACTAATAATTGTCTCTAAAGGCTCTTTAAAATTTTCTTTCTATAAAATAATGAGCCCAAGAGTCCTATTAATAGGCCAAGGTGTGAGGTGTTTGGGCTGGGATAAAACATCTATTTTAATGGACTAACATGGGAGTTTAAAATCCCAAAGTTAATTATCAAAATGGGTATTCTTGAAATTAGAGTTTGAATAAAAATTGGACTCTTTTTTGTTGGTTGGCTTCTAAGTTGGAAATGATTTGGTTGATATTCCTTGTTATTCTAAGGGAAAATATTTTATCTTGGGATTTAATTTGTATTTTGGCGTATCTTAATACAAACCATCACGACGAACTGAACTTCAGCATTTCCAAGATTGAAAACACCTCTACAACTCAAGAAGGTATATAACTTTGAGTGTTCATAGATTTTCTAAATCGTATTTAGGATGTTAGTTTTAATAAAATTGAGGCTTCATTTTTAAAAGATTTGAAAAAAAATATTTTCGAGCCTTATTTAAACGAGATAGAGTCTCTTTCGAAGGAAAGAACCTTTTCATTAGATTTCCTTTCGAACTACCATCACACGAAGTAAATACTTCTTGGCAAAACTTTCTCATTAGAAGCTCGTAAGATGTAGACTTCTAATGAACTGCCCGTTTCGTTTGCACAAAAAGTTTCCTCTTTCGAACAAATGCTTGTTCTCAGTCGAATAACCTTGATTTTTATTTGACTGAGTTGCTCCGCTCGAATTTTGTACTCGACTTATAAATATCTTCTTTGATATCTTTTTTCATGGAACTTTGGAAAAAATGCAAACAACATATTTGTGTCAAAGTTTTTCATATTTTATATCACAAAACACTTTTTTATTCACAATTATTTCACTCCCATATGATTTGTGAATCTTTATGAAACCTTAGAGTTTCAATAACTTTCATACACTTTGTGGAGAGTAATGTCTATAGATGAATTGTGAACCGAGGGTTCACTGCTGAAGAAAGAAGAAGGATGATCGATGGATACCAAGGGTAGACCACTACCTGTAGACAACTCTGAAAGAGTTGGCGCTTGCGTTCAATTAAGAAATAATATAATAAATACCATTTTTAACCCAAATTAACCCTAAGCATGCAACTAGGTGTGATTGAAACAATATGAAATCATGCAAGAATTATTCAACACACAAAGTTAAGGAAAAATCCCCCACAGGGGCAAAACCATTTGTATATCACTATAATTTGTAAAAGAAGGTTTACAATCAGATTACACTGAAATACAAGTTTTTGACTAAGAATTACCCTCAGGTATCGGATTCTGTAGTCGTGGCTGGAATATCCCTTTCCAGTAGGGTTGGCGGCTGGAACTATCCCTGTCCAGTAGGTCAGCAATGAAGAGGAAGGAGCGGTCCACTTCACAAAGGGTTGAACAACAGCAATGGTGTTCTTGGGTTACCAAATTTGATTCACATAGATATGAAAGATGTGTGAATCTAAAAACCTAGAATCATAGGACTCAATAGGTGAAGACTTTAGGGTTGATATGCTCTAAAAATCATGGGAAAGTATTATCGAAACCAACTACTGATTGTGGTTTAAATAAGGAGTCAAAAACCCTAAAAAATCTGCAACACGATCTTGTTGAGATTATCCTCGTCGGATCGGTCCGGTCCCTTAGGCGGATCGGTCCGGTGAACTCGGATCGGTTCTTTTTCTAAAGACGGATATCTGAGCCGGATCGGTCCGGTCAGATCTGATTCCCAAATTCCTTCTTCTTTTGATCTTCGGATTTCAGATTTCGTTGATGACGATGTGATCTTTTCAACCATCAATCTTGTAACGGCGTATGACATAACATATACATAAAGATGGACAAATTGCCCTTACAAATCTCCCCCTATGTCTATGCCGGAACAAACATAAAAAATCCGAATTATCAAGTATGAACAATGCTTATACAAATCTACCCTTCCATGAACCCAAAACTGAAAGAGGTACATATGACTAAGGCTGCATCGTTTGTTCTTCAATTCTTCAGGAATCTTCACGCTTTTCTCATCAGGGTGTGTATCATGGGATTGTCAAGGATGTACCTACACACATGAGATAAAGCAAATACCAAGTGACGTATCGAGTTTGAAATGAGATAAACATAAGCATATATATCAATTTAAGATGATATTCTCAGAATTTCAAAATTCCCCCATAGTCAGATAATTCATTCTCCCCCTTTTTATGATGTCCCCAAATAGACAAATGAGAGAGATAAATCAAGCAATCAAGTACCGGGGTGACACAAGGCATAAAATCACACCATGAATGAACATAAAACAACCAAGTCGGTGATAGCGTAAAAGAATGGGTGTGATCAAAATTCGATAGGAAAATCAAAACATACAAACATGACATATGTGCACGATGAATATTGGATATTCCTAACGAATGAACTCAAATGCTTCCTTTGGTGTAAAAGACTGGAAATATAAGACATTGACTATATCAAATCTACAAATCGAAGCTCATAGTGATTTCTACACCAATAACGTCCAAAATGTTTTTCATGCTTTTTCAGGACTTTCAAGGAAGTGCAAACCCGTTTTTCAATCTCCAACCAAACTCCCTCAGATATTATTTTGAATAGAGGCATTCTAAATTCTCAAACTTTGGAGAATTGATGGTGAAACCTAAGTGGCCCATATTTGGCATGTATTGCTTTTTATTGCCTTATCAATTTTTTCGGGCTCTTTTAACCTCTTAGGACCTCGGATATTACAATACCTCCATTTTTAGGTCCTTTTTAACGGTGGCTTTTGAGAAAAGTATAAATAATCAACTTTCGCAGCCCCTTCCCGTTATGCAAATAATCACACAGTCTCACCAGAACGGTTTTTACATGCAATCCAATCTTGTCAAGTTTTATCGCATATTATACATTGTATAGACAGGATTGAGATGGAAACACTCAAGCCAACATGAGATTGACAAGTGCAACAATCAAATATAGCCGTGCATGTGTGCAATAAAGGATATAGGAGTCAAGCATGTAGAAAATATCACTAATTACATCTCAAGGACTCCAATCAATGTTAAGCACATGGATGAAATGATGTAGCCTCTCAAATCTCTATCAAGCAGTCACATGGATAAATGGAATGAAGTTGTGACTTGGCTATCTTAAATGCTCATCCATAAAAGGCAAATCTCTTTTTGAATTTTTCAAAAATTTTATCAAAATAAAATATTTTTGTGTTTTTCTAAAATTTTTCTAAAAAGAGAATCTTTTTGTATTTTTCAAAGAATAAAAAAAATGTATACAAAAATACAGCACACTAATAATACAATCTAGCAATAGGCATCAGATGATATGTAAATGGCAATGCAACCTATGCTAGACATGGACCAACCCCTCAGTCAACTATACCAATCCCCAAAGACTTCCTAAGACTCTCAAATCTAAGGGCATCTAAAGGTTTCGTGAAAATATCGGCTAACTGACGGTCCGTGGGAACAAAACCCAGGGTTACGACCTTTTCCTCAACTAACTCACGTATGAAGTGCTCGCGTAACCTGATGTGCTTTATGCGCGAATGTTGGACAGGATTGCGGGATATGTGTATCGCGCTCGTGTTATCACAGGAAATGAACATGGTGTCCTGTGAAATCCCATAATCCTCCAACATTTGCTTCATCCACATGAGTTGCGTGCAACAACTCCCGGCGGCGATGTACTCAGCCTCCGCAGTGGACAAAGAGATGGAGTTTTGCTTCTTGCTCAACCAAGAGACAAGAGCAGGACCAAAGTAGAAACACCCACCCGAAGTGCTCTTACATCCATCTACGTCCCCGTCCCAATCGACATCCGAATAGGCAGACAAACGGTCATCGGTATCAAAGGAATACCAAATACCGTATTAGAGAGTCCCACTCACGTATTTGATAATACGTTTTAGAGCGAGTAAGTGTGACTCTTTAGGAGATGCCTGATAGCGCGCACAGACTCCAACACTAAAGGCAATGTCGGGACGACTAGCAGTCAAGTAGAGAAGACTGCCTATCATACTCCGATACAAGGTTTGCTCTACGTCCTTGCCTGAAGTGTCCTTACTAAGCTTGGTAGTGGTACTCATAGGTGTACGAGCATGCTTAGCGGAGTCTAAACCAAATTTCTTCACTAGGTCTCTAGCATACTTGGATTGGGATATGAACATCCCATCCTCTAGCTGACGAACCTGGAGACCAAGGAAGAATGTAAGCTCACCTACCATGCTCATCTCAAACTCACTTTTCATCTCCTCCTCAAAGTGGTGAGCATGATGGGAGCATGTGGATCCAAAGACTATGTCGTCCACATAGACTTGGGCAACCAAGATAGCACCGTCATCTCTCCTGACGAACAACGTCATATCAACTCCCCCTCTCTTAAAGCCACGGGCTAAGAGATAGGAAGTAAGCCTCTCGTACCAAGCACGGGGTGCTTGCTTCAAACCATACAAGGCTTTCCTCAGATAGTAGACGTGATCAAGGTGCTTAGGGTCTTCAAACCCTTTTGGTTGTTCCACATAAACTTCTTCCTGTAGAATGCTATTCAGAAAGGCACTCTTGACATCCATCTGATATACCTTGAAGTGCAGATGACATGCGATGGCGAGCAGAAGACGGACGGACTCAAGCCTCGTAACAGGAGCAAATGTCTCCCCAAAGTCTACACCCTCTATCTGTGTGTAGCCTTGAGCGACCAACCTAGCCTTATTTCTGATTATGGTACCATTTTCATCCATTTTATTCTTGAAAATCCACCGGGTACCAATAACATTAGTATTACTAGGTCAGGGGATAATTTCCCAGACATTGTTCTTCTTAAACTGAAGCAACTCATCCTGCATAGCAGATATCCAGTGTTCATCTTTGAGTGCTTCTTTGTGGTTCTTGGGCTCGACTTTGGACGTGTAGCAATGATGACTAACAACGTTCTCTAGTTGAGCACGAGTCTTGACCCCTAGAGTGGGATCGCCAACAATGGCTGAGGGATCATGACTTTTGCGAACCCAAGCAGGTGTGTCCCCTAACACAGGAATAGGGTCCACAGAGTGTGGGAGAGGAACAGGAAAATCACTATCAGAACAATCCTCATCCTCACACTGAAGTTTGGGATCAATAACCATCGGGGTTCATCATCTTGCACGGTGACGTTTATTGATTCCATAACCTTATAGCTCTTTAGGTTAAAAACCCGGTACGCTCTACTATTCGATGAATAGCCTAGAAATATTCCCTCATCGCTCCGGGAGTCAAACTTTCCTAATTGCTCTCTATCCCGTAGGATGTAGCATTTACTCCCAAAGACACGGAAATATGCCAAGTTGGGTTTCTTGCCTGTCCACAATTCATAAGGCGTCTTAAGTGTGTGTGGACGCAGATAGACCCTATTCACCGTGTGGCATCATGCAGTAGACACTGCCTCTGCCCAAAATCTCCTAGAAACTTTATGACCTAGAAGCATAGATCTAGCCATCTCTTGGATCGTTCTATTCTTCCTCTCAACAATCGCATTTTGCTGAGGAGTTCTCACAGCAGAAAACTCATGTTTGATCCCAAGGCTATCACAGTACAAATCCACCTTTGCTTCCTTAAATTCAGTGCCGTTGTCACTACGTATTCTGTTAATAGTGACCCCGTGTTGATTTTGCAAGACACGGCACTTGGTCGTTAAAAATTCTACAGCATCAGATTTCTCTCTTAGAAAACCTACAATAGAGTATCTAGAGAAATCGTCTACCATCACGAGAATGTATCTCTTACCACCTAGACTCTCCGTGCGAGTAGGACCCATAAGATCCATGTGAATCAACTCAAGAGCACGGGAGGTGGTAATGGAATTCAACTTCCTATGAGGGCTACGGATTTATTTTCCCAACTGACAGGGTCCACAAATCATGGAAGTTGGCTTTCCAAGAGATGGTACACCACGTACTAGGTCCTTTTTGACTAAACGAGATAAGTCTCTAACGTTCATATGACCTAGACGTTGGTGCCACAGATCCATAGGAGTGATCGTGGCGCTTTTGCAAACTAGTGAAGATGTGGGCTCAGTCCCATAGCAGTTATCCTCTGTCCTCACCCCTTGCACTAACAGTTTACCGGCTTGATTATAGACCTTACAAGCTTCCCGGTCAAACTTTACTGCAAAGTCATCGTCGCACAACTGGCTGATGCTAAGAAGGTTTGCTTTCAAACCTTTGACGTACAACACGTTCTCTAGCTTTGGAAATCCTGGTAACTCTACTGTACCTCGTCCAACTATGCTAGATTTGCTACCATCTCCAAAGGTGACTCTCCCATCATTATAATCCTCAAGATGGGTAAAATATGAGACATCACCTGTCATGTGTCTGGAGCATCCACTATCAAAATACCACTGTGAGGTATTATGTGCTTTGAGAGCGACATGGACAACAAGGGCCTTTTTCTCTTATTTAGGAACCCAAGTGTAGGTACCTTTTTATATTCCCTTGTTGTTGTTGGTTTTATCCGGAATGCAGGGCGCATTCATTGATGGCAAGGTCATCCGTCGGAATTCCTCCATCAAACTCTGTGATGTGGCAGCTAGAAACTCAACACGCTCTCTCAGACTGGCAAACTCATCAGTCTGATGTGGTGGAGCAAACGTACGTCTTGTCCGACCCAACTTATAGCAATCATCCCTAAGGTGTCCATTTCTTTTACAATGGGAGCAAAAGAGCACAGTATTATGAGGACCTTGGTTTGCTTTTCTTGGTCGAACTCTCCTTCTTGGTTTTTTATGACGGCCATAAGGAGTCGTAGTAAACTCAGGAATTGGTCCGGGTGCAATTTGGGACGTGGAGGCACCATCAAAACCTATTCCTTGCCTGTCACCAAAACCTAAAGCGGGACCGAGGAGCATCTTTACCATCTTCCCAGATCTGTCCTCAATTTGTACCTTGACTTTCCTAGCTCTCTCAAGGTCATGAGTGAGCTGAGCAACAAGGGCTTCAAGTTTCTTCCTAGTCTCCATGGAGGAATGGAGCTCACTAGTAAGACTAGCCACTTGTTTAGTCAAGTCCGCTTTCTCTTTCTCAAAACTGCTCTCTCTCTCTCTCTAAGCAAATTCTCTTTACTAACCTAGGCAGACTCTCTCTCTCTCATGGCGGTGCAAGTGGAGGACTCTCTCTCTCTCGTCTCTTCTAACTCTTCTTCTAACGCGGTGATCCTAAGAACTAACGCCTTGTTACGTTTTTTAGTTTTAAAAGACTCATTATATAACTCGGCGTAGGCGCGTTGAAGGTTACTCTCGTCCTCACTACCTTCCTCCTCTCCCTCACTCTCTTCGCTCTCGCTGTCGAGGTGTCCCTATGAAGTAGCATCCTCATCGTCGTGAGATGCACTAGGAGTACTCACATGACTAGCCATGAACGCGATGAAGTTACGCTCATGTGGTGACTCATCTCCCGAGTCCACCGACTCGACCTCACTGTCGTCACTAAGGGTAGCATTTAGGACAGCTTTACCCTTTTCCCTATTTAGACGAGTGGCACACTCAAACACTCTGTGTCCCTTACCGTCGCACTCAAAACACCTCTCACTGTCTTTAGGGGGTTCTTTGAAATCTTTCTTTTCAACCTTATTTTTCTGAAAATTCTTTTTATCTTTGAAATTCCCATTTTTCTTAAATTTCAGAATTTTCTTGAAGTTTTTAGCAAATAATGCCAAATCATCTATGTCAAACTCACAATCAGAATCAGAAGTTTCTATCTTTCTAGATGACTCGACTCTCTTTCTTGTCGACCCCTCATTTTTTCTCTCTTGGGCTTTAAGGGCAATTCCCTTATCTTTTGGCTTGGCAGATTTATGAAACATGTCTATTTCATAAGTTTGTAAATCTCCTACCAGTTCTTCCAATTTTAGTGTATTTAAATTACACAAGGAATTTAGCACAGTGACTTTAGGTATAAAACGCTTAGGAAGGGAACGAAGAATCTTTTTAACAACTCTAGCATTTGGAATGTGTTCACCAAGATTATAGCTAGTATTAACAATGTCAGAAAGCCTAGCATAAAATTCATCAAAACATTCATTTTCATGCATGGTGATGGTTTCAAATTGAGTTGTTAAATTTTGCAATTTTGACTCTTTAACAGCATTTGTTCCTTCATGGGTAAGTTGCAAAATATCACATGCCTCCTTTGACGTGGTGCACGTCATTATGCGTTTGAACTCATCAGGTGTGACAGACCCAGAAATAGAACTTAGACCCTTAGAATTAAAAGAAGACCATTTAAATTCTTCATCAGTCTAAGAAATGTCAGGTTTCAAGTTGGTCACATTATCAACAGTCACGGTGGGAGGAGTCCACCCTCGTTCAACCAAAATCCAGACACGTTCATCAATGGCTTTTAAAGCCGACCTCATACGGGCTTTCCAATAAGCATAATTTGACCCGTCAAAAATAGGCATTTTATAATATGACTTCTCCATATGAACACGCTCTTTTCAAAAATCAATTTATTTCAAAAATTGATATCTTTAGAAAAATTTTGCGGAAGTAAGGAATACGCGATAGAATGGCGTAACCTGTTCTGATACCAATTTGAAAGAGTTGGCTCTTGCGTTCAATTAAGAAATAATATAATAAATACCATTTTTAACCCAAATTAACCCTAAGCATGCAACTAGGTGTGATTGAAATAATATGAAATCATGCAAGAATTATTCAACACACAAAGTTAAGGAAAAATCCCCCACAGGGGCAAAACCATTTGTATATCACTATAATTTGTAAAAGACGGTTTACAATCGGATTACACTGAAATACAAGTTTTTGACTAAGAATTACCCTCAGGTATCGGATTCTGTAGTCGCGGCTAGAATATCCCTTTCCAGTAGGGTTGACGGCTGGAACTATCCCTGTCCAGTAGGGCAGCAATGAAGAGGAAGGAGCGGTCCACTTCACAAAGGGTTGAACAACAGCAATGGTGTTCTTGGGTTACCAAATTTGATTCACATAGATATGGAAGATGTGTGAATCTAAAAACCTAGAATCATAGGACTCAATAGGTGAAGACTTTAGGGTTGATATGCTCTAAAAATCGTGGGAAAGTCTTATCGAAACCAACTACTGATCGTGGTTTAAATAAGGAGTCAAAACCCTAAAAAATCTGCAACACGATCTGGTTGAGATTATCCTCGTCGGATCGGTCCGGTCCCTTAGGCGGATCGGTCCGGTGAACTCGGATCGGTTCTTTTTCTGAAGACGGATATCTGAGCCAGATCGGTCCGGTCAGGTCTGATTCCCAAATTCCTTCTTCTTTTGATCTTCGGATTTCGGATTTCGTTGATGACGATGTGATCTTTTCAACCATCAATCTTGTAACGGCGTATGACATAACATATACATAAAGATGGACAAATTGTCCTTACAAACTCTGGACCGAGTCGTATTCTATTGGAAGTTTTTCAGACTCTGCACATCCTACTTAGTTTGGCTAAATCTTTTTAAGTAGATTGTTTGTCAAAACGTACAATAGTGTTGAATAAAGGTTTTACCCTTTTTAGGAATGTTTCCTCATTTATTGTGTTGATTGCATGCGTAGTTTAATTGTTGCGATTAGAACACTTATTGTATGCAAAACTAATTTAATCAAAGATAAAATTTAATTAGAAAAATTGATCTGTTTGTTGGAATTTAATTATATAAATCAATCCATTACTTTATGCGCACTCTAAAATTGGTATTAAAGCGGGTTTCACTAATTTATCGTGTAATCCTTTTTCGCAATTTTTTATATCAATTTAAAAAAAAATATTATTGATCTTTAAAAGGCTGGAAGTTATTGGATAAATTGTATAATTGAATGCACATTTTTCATGGTTCAAATTATGCTTACTGGAAAGCTAGGATGAGGTTTACATTAAAACTAATTGATGAATGTGTCTGGTTGATCTATGAAAGAGGGTGGACACCACCCACTGTAATTATTGATAATGTTATTGGCCCTAAACCTGTCTCTCAATGGACAGATGATGACTTTAAATGGAGAAATTTTAACTCGTGTGGTTTGAGTTCCATCTCGGGAGTCGTCACCCTTGAAGATTTCTATCGCATTATGACATGCACCAATTCTAAAGAAGCATGGTATACCCTAAAGATCACTCACAAGGGTACCAATAATGTTAAAGATTCCAAGATGAAGAATCTCACCCCACAATTTGAAACTATCACTATGCTTAAATCTGAAACATTTAACCAGATGTATGCACGACGATCCGATATAGTAAACTTGAGTTTAAATTTAGGTAAGAAAATACCTGAGACGTATGTCATTAAGAAAATTCTGAGATAGCTCCCTGCCCGTTTTATTCCTCAGGTAACCGTGCTAATTTTTTTGCGAATCCTATATACTCTTAGGGTAAAAGAACTTGTAGAAGATCTTCAAACTAATGAGATAAATATAAGGGAATGCACTAAAAGCTTAACATAAAAAGAAAGAAGAAGCACCATCAGATTCAGAATATGAATTTGATTTTGATGATTTAGCCCTTTTTGCTAAAAATTCCAAAAAGCTTCTCAAACTTAAAAAGAAAAGTAAATCTAAAGAAAAGAAAATTTTGACAAAGATAAAAAATATAAATCGGGAAAGAAAAATTTTGAAAAAGAAAAGAAAGTTTTCCTAAAAATAGACGAGGGGAGATGTTATGAGTGTGAGGAAAAGGGCCATAAAGATCATGAATTACTAACTAGGTTAAAACGTCAAGGGAAAGGCAAAGTTGCCTTAAAAGTCATTCTTAGCAATAGTGAGGTCGAGTCGGTAAGTTTGGGGGATGAATCATAACTTCACCGCATTCATGGCTAGTCATGTTAGTACATCTAGTGCACCTCACGATGATGCGAAAGCTAATAAACATGAACACCTCAGCAATGAGTCTATTCGTTCGATATAGAGTGAGGGAGATAAAAATTTAAGTGAGAGAGAGAGTGACCTACAACGTGCATATGCTGAGACCTTTAAAACTAAGCAGAAAAATAAAGGGCTAGCCATTAGAGTTTTAGCGCTAGAGAAAGAGTTGTGAGAGGCAAAAGAGAATGGTTCCTCAGTAAGGGAGGCTTTGGGAGAGAAAGTTTGTTTAGTTGAAAGAGAGAACGAAGACTTGACCAAAAAGGTGGCTTGTCTTACGAGAGATCTCCAAACATCCGTAGATATTCATGAGAAACTTGAAGCCCTTGTATATCAACTCGAGAAAAATCTCAAAATCTCCTAGGAGGTCAAGGTAATTATCGAGAATACATCAAAGAAGGTAGGTAAGATGCTCTTTGAGCCTTCTTTAGATTTTAGTGAGAGGTATGGAATAAGTTTTGACAATGCATCCACTTCCCATACAACACCGGAACATGTTCCCAAATTTCTGGTTAATCCTCCTGGCCCTAAACCTAAATCACAAAAGAGAGTTCAACCTAGAAAAGTGAATCAAGGTAGACCCAAACCTGTCTATGTTTGCACTTTTTGAAAAATAAGAGGTCACCTTAGAGAATTTTTCTATAAATTAAATAAAACTAGGTGTACACATAGTCTTAGAGAGAAAGTTGAGTTTCTAGTCCCGATTTCTCATAGCTTAATGGAAGACTTTTAATGAATGTCCTTGCCATTTCATAATGCTTCCAATGCTCCGATTAGAGCCAACAACGACAAGGGCGAACAAAAGGTTATCTCCACTTGGGTACCTAAGCAAGAAGTCAAAGACTTTATTTTGCATGTTTCTCTCAAGGTTCAAAATACTTTCCATGGTATTTTGAAAGTGGGTGCTATAGGAACATGACTGGTGACATTTTATTTTTCACCCGCCTTAAGGACTGCAAGGAAGGTAAAGTCATTTTTTCATATGAGAGTAGGAATAGTATTTTAGGACATGGTTATGTTGAGATACTCGGATTCCCTAAACTAGACAATGTGTTGTACGTGAAAGGATTAAAAATGAACTTAATTAGCATAAGCCAACTGTGCGACACAAACTTTGCGGTAAAGTTTGATCGGTCCAAATGCAATGTTTAAGACCAATCAAGTGAAATTTTACTACAAGGTATGAGGACCAAAGATAATTGTTATGGGATTGTGCCCAAGTCCTCCTTTGTGTGCAACTGTGCCATGATCACCACTATGGACCTTTGTCATCAACGACTAGGTCACGTGAACTTTAGAGATATTGAGAAATTAGTGAAAATGGATCTAGTTCATGACTTACCATCGCTTGGGAAACCAACTTCCTCGATTTGTGGAACATGCCAAAAAGGAAAACAAATTCGAGGTCCTTATTGGAAGTTGAATACCATTACCGTCTACCATGTTTTGGAGTTAATTCACATGTATCTTATGGGTCCCACTCGCTTGGAGAGCTTAGGTAGTAAGAAATATATTCTTGGGGTGGTCAATGAGTTTTCTAGATATTCTATCGTAGGATTCTTTAAAGAAAAGTCCAATACGGTTGAATTTCTTACAACCAAGTGTTATGTCCCACATAACCAATACTGTGTCACTATTAATCGGATGTGTAGTGGAAATGGCACAGAATTTAAAATCCAAAATGGATATCTATTATGATGGACTGGACATCAAATATGAGTTTTCGACCGTTCCCACTCTTAAGCAAAATATGATTATTGAGAGGAAGAATCAGACGATACAAAAAATGGCTAGATACATGCTTCTTGTGAGAAGTGTGCCTAGATATTTCTGGCCAAATGAGGTAAGCACCACATTCTATACATTCAATAGGGTATCTGCACACACTTTACTTTCCTTATGAGTGGTCGTAAGGGAAGAAGCCCAACTTATCGTATTTTCCTGTCTTTGGGAGTACTTGCTGCATCTTACAAAATAGAGATAACTTATGATTATTTGATTCTGGAGCAATGAGGGGATATTTTTAGGATATTCATCAACTAATTGGGCTTATCGGGGTTTCTGTCTTGCAAAGTCTAAGGTTATGGAGTTAAGAAACGTCACAATTAGAGATGACGAGCCACCGACGTTTGTTGCTCGCAGCCCCCAGTGTGAGAATAATGCACCTACCAATGATTATCCCATTATTCTTTATGCTTCCACGGTAGACCCCATTCCTATTTTAGGGGAGACGTCATATTGGGTTCGAAAGAGTCATGACCCTCCGTTATACTTGGTAATCTTACACTAGGTATCAAGACTCATTCTCAACTTACAAATGTGATTCTACTTAGTCGAGCCCGAGAATGTGAAAGAAATACTCAAGGACGAGCACTGGATATTCGCCATACAAGATGAGTTTCATCAGAATAATGTTTAGGAGTTAGTACCGAGACCTAATGAGTCTAATGTGATTTTTACTAGGTGGGTTTACAAGAATAAGATGGATGAGAATGGTAACATAGTTCGCAATAAGGCTAGGTTGGTCGCACAAGGAAACACACAGATCAAGGGTGTATATTTGATTAGACATTCTCTATTATTTATAGGATTAAGTCCATTCTCTTACTCCTTACTATAACATGTCATCTGCACTTCCAGTTATATCAAATGGATATCAAGAGTGCATTTCTTAATAGCATTCTACAGGAGGAGATTTATGTGGAACAATCAAAAGTGTTCGAAGACCCTAAGCACCCAGGACATATCTACTATCTTAGAAAAGCCTTGTATTTCTTGAAGCAAGCATCCTATGCTTGGTACGAGAGGTTTACTTCCTATCTCTTAGCTTATGTCTTCAAGATAGGTGCAGTAGATCAGAAGTTATTTGTGTGGAGAAAGAATGATGCTATTTTGGTTGCCCAGGTCTATATAGATGACATAATCTTTGGATCCACGACATCCCGCCAAGATCACACATTCTAGGAGGGGATGAAGAGTGAGTTTGAGATGATCATCGTAGGTGAGCTTACATTCTTACTAGGTGATGATATGTAGTCTTATTTAGCTTACTACTAGTCGACCCAATATTATCTTTAGTGTTAGAGTCTGTTCGCGATTCCAGGCTGCCCAAAAGAGTCACACTTGAACGCTCTTAAACGTATTATCAAATATGTGATTGGGACTCTATAATATAATATTTGGTATTCCATTTATACTGATGACCATTTATCCGCCTATCCGAATGTTGAATGGGCCGGGGATGTCAATGGGTGTAGGAGCACTTTGGGTGGATATTTCTAATTTGGGAGTGCTCTTGTCTCATGGATAAGCAAGAATAAAAACTCCATATCTTTGTCCACAAAGGGGGCTGTGTATATAGCCGTCGGGAGTTGTTGCACGTAACTATTATGGATGAAGCAGATGCTGGAGGATTACGAAATTTCAGAGGTCACGATGAGTATTTCATGTGATAATGCGAGTGCCATTCACATTTCACGTAATCCAGCCCATCATTCGGGCACAAAGAATATTAGGATACGAGAAGCAATTTATTCGAGACATAGTTGAGGAGAAGATATTTCCTTGAGCTTTGTGAGCATTGATAGCCAGTTAATCGATCTTTTCATGAAACTTTCAGATGCACTTTAATTTGAGGATCTTTGGAAGTCTTTAGGTATTTTCATCGTTGATTGAGATTAGATATGTTATCTAGTATAGGATGCTTTTCATGCTTATTCATATTTATTCATATTACTGGATTGTACTACCAATGTATTATCACTGTATTTATCTTTTTCCATTTTGATATATTTTTTGAAAACTCCAAAAAGATTTTTTTTTTTCTTGAAAATTTTTGGAAAGATACAAAAAGATTTTCAGTTTCTTTTTAAGAAAAATTAAAAAAGACAAAAAGATTTTATTTTTGATAATATTTTTGAAAAATCCAAAAAGAATCATATTGTATTTTTTTCACCATATGTGGATGGACATTAAAGATGTCCAAGTCACCCACTCATTCCATATCCATGTTACTATTTTGTAGTGTTTTAAGACGTGATATCATTTCATTTTTGTGCTTTATAATGTTCGGAGTCATTAAGATGTGATATGATGACTACTTGCTACATGTTTGACTCTTTGTCACCTTTAATGCACACCAGCACAAACTTATTTGAGTATTCACTTACCTTTCACGTGTCAATTGTAGTGTTCATATCAATCCCACTTTTAAAATGAAACAAATGTAAAAACAAGATAATAAAATTAGTGCATGTAAGGACCCTTTCCCGGATGAAAAAAATAAAAAAAATCATTTGTCCGGTAAATTTGGTATAATTTAAGCAATGGAATTGAGCTGCGAAAGACTTGTTGACTTTGCGTGAAAAGTCACCATTTAGGAGTGCTTGTGTCACGTGGTTAAGCAAGAAGCAAAACTCCATATGTTTATTCACTGGAGAGGTTGAGTATATTATTGCTGGGAGTTTTTGCATGAAACTCTTATGGATGAATCAAATGTTAGAGGATTATTTAATTTCACAAGGCACGATGACTATTTCTTGTGATAATACGAGTGCTATACATATTGCCTATAATCCTATTCAACAATCAAGAACAAAGCACATTAGGATATGCGAGCACTTTGTACGAGACCTGGTTGAGGACAAGGTCGTGTCCTTGAGCTTTATGACCACTGATCGCCAGTTAACCGATATATTCATGAAACCTTTTGATGCACTTAGATTTGTGGATATTAGGAAATCTTTAGATATTTACATTGTTTACTGGGTTCGGGTACTTTATTTAGTATAGGATGGTTTTCATGATTATATCTCTTAATCATATTGCTAGATTGTATTATCAATGTGTTATCATTGTATTTATATATTTCGCTTTGATATTTTTTAAAAATACAAAAGAGTTTTGTTTTTCTGGAAAAATAATAAAAAAAAAATCGTTTTTTTATGAAAAAGTTGATAAAGGTAAAAATAATTAGTTTTTGATAAAATTGTTGAAAAATCCAAAAAGGAGTTTTGTATTTTTTGTCACTATATATGGATGAATATTTAAGATGTCCGGATGTCCTATTCATTCCATATTTTCACATTACTTTTTCATTGTGTTTTGAAACATGACGTTGTTTCTATTGTGTGCTTAATAATGTATGGAGTCATTACGTTGATATTTGATGATTACTTTATACATGTTTGATTCCTAGTATCATTTAATGCACACGCGCACGAACTTGTTTGAATGTTGCACTTGTCACTTATTGAATACGATTTTCTCATCATTATTTGGCTTTATAACGAACCAAATGTAAAATTGAGATAAAAATTTGTGCATGTAAGAACCATTTCCCAGATTTAAATCATTTTTATGAAAAGTTTGTTGAATATTAAGAAATGGAAAGGGGTTACGCATGATAAAATGCCTTTACATTAAAAGCCACCATTTTCATAAAAGAGCTTAAAAAGATTAAAGGCACACAAAAATAGAAGTGCCATGGCAATTTTTGATACATTGATGCTTCCCTACATATGAGCATTAATTTCTTCAAAAATAATTGAGAGTATTCTTAATTATGTGAGGTTTTGAGGGAGTTAAAGTTGAAGATCAATGGGTTTTCACAAACTAAAATTTTTCAAAAAAATTACATAGTTTGGCATTATTGGTGTGAGAATCATTTATGTTCATGACATGTTAATTAAGTTGAGTCAATTTCACTTAAGTTCACCTTTTTACACCTAAGGTAGACTTTGAGATCTTTCGTTAGACGTATTTCAAAACTTCATGCACACATATGATGACTATATATATTGATTTACCTATGGAAATTGGTCACAACCCAACATTTCGCATTCACGGTTCGGATATTTTTGTGTTAATCCATGGTGTGTTGTATTTGTACTATATGTATTTTATATTTGAAAAAATTGAAAATTTTCAAAAAAATAGTTGATTGATACATGTCCTCTGAGATTATCGTCACATATGATTTCTTAATTACTCTTGTGATTTATGTCTTACTTCTTCTTGTGATGCTTTATAATTCATGTTAAGTCTCTACACCTTTTTCCATTACGGACAAAAAGGGGAGAATAAATTAAGGGGGAGTTTTTGATTTTCTGATTAAAACTCTGTGCATCATGGTATCTCTTTATTTCATACGTGTAGGTTTTTGCATTGATGATGCATTTGTAAATTACAGTGGATGAAGACAAAATTTCCCAAGAGAATAACAAGTTAAGATTAATGGCAAATTTTCTTTTATATAGATCCATTTCTAGGGTTTAGGAGGGCATTAGGAATCAATGTCATAGAGGTGTTTTTATTATAATTTGAGCTTCGATTTTATTTTGTACCGGAATGGACAAAGGGGGAGATTTGCAAGGATAAATATGTTAGCCTAGGCTTTAATTTATATTTTGGCGTATCCCGTTATAAAAATTCCGATATCTCCAAAATCAAAGACACCTCCACATATCAAGAAGTTATAAAACTTTGGGTGTTCTTAGATTTTGAAAATCGTATTAGGGATGTTAGTTTTTATAAAATCGAGGCTTCATTTTTAAAAGATTTGAAAAAGATAAAAAAAATATTTTCGAGCCTCGTTCAAATGAGATAGAGTCTTGTTCGAACAAAATATCATGTTCGTCAGATCTCATTTCGAACGACCATCTTATGAAGTAAGGACTGGTTGGCGGGACTTTCTTGTTAGAAACTCGTTAGATGTAGATTTCGAACAAACTTCCTGTTTCTTTTGAATGAAATGCTTCCTCGATCTAATAAAAGCTTGTTCTCGTCAGAGCGATATTAATTTTTGTTTGAAAGAGTTGTTCCGTTTTGAATTTTATGCTGACATACAAATATCTATTTTTATCTCCTTTTTCACGAGACTTGAGAAAAAATGTAAGTAGCATATCTATGCCAAAGTTTTTCATATTTTATATCACAAAACACCTTTTGATTCACAATCCTTTTATCCACATATGATTTGTGAATCTTTATGAAACCATATAGTTTTAATACCTTTCATAAACTTTGTGGAGAGGAATATCTACGGCTGACTTGGCAAACCAAGAGTTCACTGCTGAAGAAGGAAGAAAGTTGGTCGAAGGATACCGAGGGTAAACCACTACCTATGGACGGCTTTGGACTGAGTCGTATTCAATTGGAAGTTTAGAGGACTAACTAAGTCATTGTAAGTCGATTGTCTGTCAAAACTTACAATAGTGCTGAATAAAGATTTTTCCTCATTTGTTGTGTTGATTAAATGCGTAGTTTAATTGTTGTTATTGGAATACTTATTGTATGCAAACCTAATTTAATCAAAGATAAAATTTGATAAATTTAATTTTTATGTTGGAATTTAATAATATAAATCAATCCATTACTTCATGGGCACACTTAGTTATCCAAAAAAAATATTAGATTTTAGACTTGACTAATGCTGAGCTGCTTGGACTGGCCCACGTCTTTATTAAATCTGTCAGGTCACGCTAAAGAGGCCTAATCTGTTGAGCCACGCTGGAAACCTGTTCTTCAAAAAAAAAATAATGGGTTGCAGGGAATCGAACTCAGTACCTTTTGTCCCACATTGAGCATGCCTAACCACTAAGATGCGCATCAAGCTAGTTAAATATTATGTGCCTAATAACTTATAAGCTTTAGATTGAGCTAGCTTTTCCTAAATTCACAATTTGGAACCAAAACTTCTCCAAAGCTGCATAACTTCTTCGCTTCTTTTCCAATCTTCAACTTCAAGGGTACCTACAAAAATATAAAATAACTTATACTAATTCAAATTCAGCCCATAAAGATTAGTATATTACCAATTTATCCTTTATTTCTTGTTAGACCCTGAAATTCATAAGTTTTCCGTTTTAACTCTAAATTCAATCAAATTTCAAGAAAAACTTTCTATTGCCTAGATAAACGTTTAAAATTATTTGTAATTTCTTAAAGAT
Source organism: Sambucus nigra (assembly GCA_949130495.1). Classification (NCBI taxonomy): domain Eukaryota; kingdom Viridiplantae; phylum Streptophyta; class Magnoliopsida; order Dipsacales; family Adoxaceae; genus Sambucus; species Sambucus nigra. Next base: position 211,215,879 of record OX422210.1, read on the forward strand.
TATAAAATTACGATTTTACCACCTGGGGTACTAAAATGGCATTTTTAACTCGAATTTTATTCAAACTTGCATTTTTCTTTTTATTTATGAAAATGGATTTCTTTCTCTTTGATTTTTTATTGGTTTACGGGTTTATCTCTCTTTGATCATTGGTTGGTTTGGAGAGATGAATTTAGCATTTATGATTTATATAAGAAATTATTTTATTGAATTGGGTATTGGGTTTGAAGAAAAAGATAATAGATTTTTCATTTGTTCAAGGGTTTAGATGACAAGTTTAATATTTTTTGCCTTTAATTGATTTTTTCTTGGGCTTAAGTTTTTTTATAAATTGGATTTGGGGTTGGGTGGTGGAGGGGGCTTGGCCAAAATATTTTTTGAAAATCTTTTCATTTAGTGGAAAATACTTTCTTTCTTCTCAAAATTATTTTTTTAATTGTAATTAGTTTTATTTTATGTAATTTTACTGAAAATTATTTTTATTGTAGTTGGAAACTATTTTTTAGGTTAATTTTGTTTTATCTTGGAAATCATTTTATTTGGTGGAAAAAAAATATGGAAATTATTTTTTTTAACTGAAATCAGTTTTTTTTCTGGAAATAATTTTTTAATATCTAATAGAAGTTTCTAGATTTTTTTTGCTTCGTAATTTCTAGATTTTTTAAATTATTTTTCATTTTGTTATGATTTTTTAATTATTTTTTATTTCCATCTGTTTTATTATGTTTTGTCATTTTTCATATTTTTAAGAGTTTTTTTAGTATTTTAATACTTTTTAATTGCTTTTAGTAGTTTATGTGTTATAATAAATTTAAAATCCCCCTTTATTTTGGAATTAGAAAAAATACTCTCATTTGCTTTCATGTGCCATGCACATGATCCACTATAATTATAGCATGGCGTCACTTGAAGTCATTTCTAAAATTTAAGGGATTAAGTGCAGAAAATAAAAGTTCGGGTGACAAAGTGAAAATGTGGTATAGTTGAGGAGAAACGTGTAATTAACCCAATATATATATATATATATATATATATATATATATATATATATATATATATATATATATATATATATATATATATTGTGTGCCATTCAAGATTTACATATGTTAATTGTATTTCCAAGTGTAACAAAATTTTTGTTCCTTAATTTTGAGAAAGTCGCATGTTATTAACAAGAGTGAACATGACACCATTTTAATTTCTTTCAAATGTGATAATTTTAAGAATTAAATTTCACAATGATACATTTTAAAATGATTAATCTTGTGCACAAATTTTATGTGGATTTTAAGTGGAAGTGTTGCGACAATCTACATATCAACTGTGTTGATGTATACAGGGGTAGAGAAAACGACAAAACATTTCAAATATCATGTGGGAGATTATAACAAGTTCTGTAGTATATGTAAACTAAGACAAACACACATGTCTCCAAACCTCTTTTCAAAGATAAAAAGTAATTGTTTAAATTAATTTTATTTTCCTAAATCGTAAATCCATTTTCATAATTTTCAACACGAGAGATATTGATATCTATTTAAAATAATGTAAATTCCCATTTACTTTTTTTTTATCTTATTTCACCATTTTATGTTACTGAATCATTACCGAAGTACCCTCTAATTTCTATAGAGTTATTGTTCCAATTATCTTCTAATTCTTTATGAAATTATCTTTTTAGGAAAAAAATAATTCATTCTTTTCACATTCACTAGAAATGCAAATGAATTAAAGCATATAGATTTTTTGAATCATAAAATGTTTTTTGTTAAGTTATTTTGATTAATGCAATTAAGTGAAATATCCATGTTAGATGGAGAACCTATAAGACATATGCAACATTGTTTTCCATTTGACGTATATTTGAACTTAAGTATTTAAGGTTATTGTCTATGTCATTAAATTTTAGTGTAAATATATTAAGTGATGTATTTATATCATGATTGAGGGATTGAATACATACAATACGAATTACATATCCCAAGGTCATTTGAAATGTGGGTTATATATCCATGTTGGTCCTCTTCATCAAATGTTGGGATATTAATATCCCTATGTTGGTTGAAGTATTACTTGTTATCATCATATTCAAATCTGATGACATTGGAGCTTTGTTTGATAATCTATACTTGATATTGATCTCCAATCTCCCTTTTCATCAACTTTTGAATGGTTAGGTTTCTCATCTTCCCTCATTTTGTAATACTCCTTTATTTCTATGAGAATTATTTATATAATATAATTATATAATAAATAAAGTTTTAGATATATATTTAGGAACATGATTTAATTGATTAAAAATTATGTGGGAATTATTAAATTTTATTTGACTAGTATGTTAATATAGCTAACACGTGACATATTAGAAAATGGTTAAAATTTTATATATTTTTTACATATTAATTAATTAAGATTAATTATAAATCATGTTGAGAAAACAATAATTTGGCTATCAAGTTGAAAAATTAAATAAAATTGGTTAATTATTGGATAAATATTTTTTGCAAAAAAAAGGTTTATAATTAAATAATACACATTATGAAGCAATTGACTGGAATACTTTGATTATTTTAATTAAATTTGAGTATATATAAAAATAAGTTAGGTTTGCAAGATAAATAAATAAATGTACAAATTGATTAAAGTAATCAAATTGGTTATATCAGACTTGATTTAATATGCAAATGGGCCTTAATTTGTTGTCGGGCTAGATTAGAGGTTGGTCTATGTAATAACCCTCACTTTTGAGAACCTATTTTATATTTATTTTCTAGGTAAAGTAATTAGATATAAAATGTTGGAATATGGAGTAAGTATTAATTTAGTGAAGAAAAGTTAATATTTACTATGAGGTTGCATTTTACCTTAAGTGTAGGTGAATATCGCCATGTTGTGTTTTATTGTGACATAAGATTTAAAATGATATTTTCGCTTAACATGAAATCGGAGCTTAAAATGAATTATAAAATTTCCAAATGATAATTTGGAGGGCGTAGTTAGTTCCGAAAGGCGCGAGATAGTCAAATTATGTGGCATATTGTATTTTGAGGTTCCGGGCACTTTTGACTGGTTTTAGCTTAAATGTGTAGTTCCGTGTTATTTTATCGCAGTATTGATCACTTAAGTTGGAATTTTAGACCAAGGCCACGATTTAGTCTCCCTAAGTCTTCTATTTTTCCCCTAATTGTATTCCTAAACCTAGAGAGAAAGAGAGAAGAAGTGAACTTGGAGAAAAGAGAGATTGAAGATTTGGAGATTGTTCTTGCATTCATCTTCATCAAATCTGAACTTGAAAGCTTGAGGCAAGTTTTCTACTTGCTATTATATGATTTAAGTTGAATAATTAGTGTTGATAGTTGTGGGTTAATCATGGTTTAAGAAAGTTAGGGTTTTTATGGGATTTATGGGCTTTGAATCTTTGGAGGTGAATTTGATTGGATTTTAGGGTAAATTATGGTTGCTGGATGCATTTATAATCAATTGGTAGTAATAAATGATAAGAGTTTGGGATGGTTGAGGTTGGAAGAAATTATGAGTCCAAGACTCCATAGCCAAAATTGGCAAAATTCGCAGGGGCGAATCGATTCGGCCAGGTCGAATCGATTCGCATGGAGACAGTTTCCTGGTTTGGGTGAACCGAATCGATTCGACTATTTTTGAATCGATTCGCCTGTGTTGGTTTTCCTGACCGAATCGATTCGACTAGTCCAAATCGATTCGCTTTTGTGGCAGAATCGATTCGACTGGTTCGAATCGATTCGAAAATCCTGCATTTTTCCTTTTGTTTTTCTTTTCTAATTTTAACCCTTTCCTTTAGGATTAGGACCCGGGAACCTTCTTGTATGAAGTAAACTTAGAGTCTTAGAGTTCTAGTCGAGTTTGGTTGTTATCCTAGAGTTGAATGGGTTCACTTGGGTTCATTCCATGGGTGCAAAGAGTGATGTTTAGGCATTACTCTTCATTTAAAAAATTATTAGGAATTAAGAGTTCTAAGCCCATACTTGGAGACTTTAGGGACCCTATTTAGGTATATAACACCTTGGGACTCGAAAGATTTTGGTGATCATTTGGAGACTAATTCGGTACTTAAAAATATGATGAATATTAATGAGAATATTCAAGCATTATGGTTTCAAATAAAATGAAACACACATGTGATTTATGAAAATGATAATGAGATTTAAATTGGTAAATGCTAATTTACTTAAACACGCCTCTCTAAATGCTATCATAAGGAAAGCTCGCGCATGAGGTGATGTCCCCTGACTAGTTAATGCAGGGAGACATAGTCCTCGGCCATATGCGGGATTTTTAAATGTTTTTCTGCGCTAGTGAGGTAATTCCGAGTGTGGTTATGACTCACTCGCAGGTATATGGCCACTTCCCGACGTACGTTAGGTGCCCAGGTTGTCTTGTATAGATAGGCCCCTGGAGATGATAGTCATTTAGGGGGCGCCCAGTGGGAAAACTCGGAGGGGAGGTCTTAGAATCGTTATATGTATAAGAATATAACCTTTCTAAATCAAGTGGGACTTGATATATGTGAATTTCCATAAGAAAATAAGATGGTAATTATATTCCTGTTAAGGAATGGAAACTGAAAAGATATGAGGAATAATGAGATTTAACTTTATTCTCTTGTTTAAGTAATAACTGTTAGAATCATTTAAATTGCCTTATTTTACTTGATGATTAGGTTGTTAGATTCTCATATATTTTATTCATGATTAACTGTCCATATCTATCGTGCTTCTTATTCATCTGGGAATCATATATAAACCGGGCCCTGACCCGTTCATTTTCCATGTTGTGCATGTTATTGTATCCGCTCAGGTGCTCCTCCGCAAGGGCGCTCGATGTGATATTCCTATTCCAATACTCTTGAGGAGCTGTAAGATTTTTCATATATTACGGGATGCCTTGTTAGACGCTTTCATTTTTAAATTCTAGATATGATCGGGTCTTTCATTCGGACGTGTATCCCAAACTTTTGTAATTGTTAATGGATGTATTATGTAAGATATTGAACTGCTGTAATACGTTGTATGTAACTGTTGACCGATAGATTATTTGGTCCTCCTACTTTATGGTTATTATAGTATTAATATAAGTTTCTTTGGAATTCCACGTTCTTATCAGATTGGGTTGTTTAATTTATTTTCTTAACTTGTAATCAAATTAAAATTTTTGGCAACCTGTTTTCTGATTTATTGGGTGGTTTTCCCGTATACTCATTTTATTGTTATGATGCTGAGAATGATTTCCATCCATGATTTCGTTATGATGAGGTATCGGGCTGGCCACCCCTTATTTCGAATTGCGGGTTATCACAGATGGTATCAGAGCATCAGGTTCTAGAGTCTTTAGGATCTATGTGGAATTGTCACGTTCTACCGTAGCGTTCTTTGATATAGAGCCTAATGTTAGGACTGCTTTGTTGCTTATTTTTACAATATTCAGCAAAATAGATTGCTTTATATAGTATTCTAACTCTATTGTTCTCCATCTCAGATGCCGCCTAAGAGAGGTCGCCCAGCGAGACGTAATAGGGTTGTAAAAGAGGATGTTGGTCTTCCACCGCCGCCACAAGGAACAATTAATGTTGAGGATGTAGCGAACATAGTGGCCCAAGCGGTTAATGCGGCTATGACATCAGTGGATCAACAAATGCCACAAGCTCAATAGCGAGCGCAAGATGCTCAAGCTACGATGGGACCTTCTCCGTGGGAGAGAGTTAGGGAGTATTTTCTAAAGGGTTAGCCCCCAGAATTTAATGGAGGCTTAGATGTTATAAGGGCGAATCAGTGGAAGAAAGACATGCAACGCCATCTACGTATGGTGGAATGTAGTGAGGAAAAGAAACAATTCCTTTATACTTTTAAACTTGTTGGGGCCGCATTGCATTGGTGGGAGTCTATGACTACACCAGAACAAAGAGATACCATAACGATTAATGAATTTTGGGTCTTGTTTGACCAAAAGTACTTTCCTCCCGCGATTCAAAGGGAGATGAGAAGGAGGCTTCAGGACCTTGTGCAAGGTGAGAGATCTGTGGAGGATTATGAAAAGGAGTTCACCCGGTTGGCAAGTTTTGTACCGGATGAGGTGACTCCCGAAGAAAGGAAGGTCTCAAAGTTTATGGGAGGTTTGAACTGGAGGATTCGGCAACACTTGCTGGGTAATCCGGCATTGCAAACTTTTGGTGAGGTAATGAATGCAGCATTATTACATTGCCAAGAACATAGATTGTTTGTGCAAAGTGGAAAGAAATCCATCGTAGTGGGGCAAGTGGGAAGGCCTGGAGGTAGTGGGAATGGAGGAGGAGTCTTTCCCTCGTCCCAATCTTCGGGTAGTAAGTAAAAAGAAAGGGATCCCCAGCAGGGGGACTTTTCAAAGAGGCAACGTTTTAGTGCGTTCAATTCGGGGAGCAATAATAATAGGCACGGTCAGGGTGCCCCACAACAACAAGCAGGACGGGGTGGTCAAGGAGGTAGAGGCCAGTAGGGCCAAGGTGTTAATCAATTTAGAAATACCCGGGGTCGAAATGCGGAGAATATATTGGGTCGGTGTTTCCAATACGGTGAGGCGGGTCATTATAAGAAGGAGTGTCCTCAATTGATTGGGGGTCAGTTTCCTAGATCTCCACAGCAGCCCTATGTTCAGTTTCCTCCACAGGTACCTAACCCGATTGTTCCTCCACAGCAGGGTCAGTTACAGTATGGGAGAGTTTATCATATTCAGGACACTATGCTTCCTCCGGCTCTGCCGGCACCGCCAGCCATTGAGGGTAAGTTCATTATTCAGGGACATATGGGTCGCATTTTATTTGATATGGATGCGACACATTCATTCATATCTAGGAGCTTCGCTCAGACCACAGAGTTGATTAAAGCAGCTGAGAGTACTTTTACTAGCGTCGAGTCCTCTATGGGTGATGGTTCACTTATTTTCCTTGTTTGTAAACATATAGGAATTACTCTTGGTAATTTATGTTTTGAGGTCGATTTACTCGTCCTGGACCTGGTCGGGTATGATGTGATTTTGGGCATGGATTGCTTATGAAATATCATGCGATAGTTAATTGTTACGGGAAGAGTATAGTCTTCGTCGCTTCGGGATAAGAAATGTTCTTGGTAGTTTTTACCTCTCTTAGAGGGAAGTACTAGTACTTATCTGTATTGTATTGCAGAGGAGACTTCTAGGGATGTAGTTGTTCCCTTAGATTCTATTTCGATTGTGAGGGGTTTTGAGAATGTTTTCCGAGAAATACCGGGTTTGCCTCCTAACCGAGAGATAGAGTTTGTGATTGATTTAGCGCCGGGAATGAGGCCTATTGCGAGGGCTCCTTATCGAATGGCTCCTATTGAAATGAGGGAGTTAAGAGATCAGATCCAGCAGTTGTTGGAGCAGGAATTTATTCGGCGTATCACGTCGCCGTGGGGTGCTCCAGTGTTGTTTGTAAAGAAAATGGACAGTTCTCTCTAGTTATGTGTTGACTTAGAGAGTTGAACAAGGTCACCATCCGGAATAAATACCCTTTGCCTCGTATCGATGACTTGTTTGATCAACTTCGAGGAGCATAGTACTTCTCAAAAATCGATTTGAGGACGGGGTATCACCAATTGAGGATACGGGAGGAGGATGTATCCAAGACTGCTTTTCTGACAAGGTACGGGTCCTATGAATTTTTAGTTATGCCCTTTGGACTAACCAATTCCCCCGCTGTATTTATGGATCTCATGAATAGGGTATTTCAGGATTTCCTGGACCAATTTGTTATTGTATTCATCGATGACATCTTAGTCTATTCTCGAACGGAATCTGATCATGCTATTCATTTGAGATTGGTCCTACAAAGATTGAGGGATCACCAATTGTATGCTAAGTTCGAGAAGTGTGTCTTTTGGTTACAGGAGGTACAGTTTCTGGGTCATGTGGTGACGTCCCACGGTGTATCGATAGATCCGAGCAAGGTGGTTGCGGTGAGGGAGTGGGGTCAACCCATGACACCTACCGAGGTTCGTAGTTTTCTGGGTTTGGCGGGTTATTACCGTCAGTTTATTAAGGGTTTCTCTAAAATCGCTAGCCCTTTGACGAATTTGACCCGAAAGGGGGTGAGATTTGTTTGGGATAATTCTTGTCAGGCTGCCTTCGATGAGCTCAAAGATAGGTTGACTTTGGCTCCAGTCCTCGCATTGCCAAAATCGGGACTAGAATATCTAGTCTTCACCGATGCATCTCTTCAAGGATTAGGAGGTGTACTTCAGCAAGAGAGACAGGCGATTGCTTATGCTTCTCGCAAGCTAAATCCCCATGAAAGAAACTATCCGGTGCATGACTTAGAACTTGCCGCAGTTGTCTTTGCCTTGAAGATATGGAGGCATTATCTCTTGGGGGAGAAGTTCAGTCTTTTCACGGACCACAAATCGCTGCAATATTTATTTTCACAAAAGGATTTAAATATGCGACATCGTCGATGGTTGGAGTTCATGAAAGATTATCAATTTGATATTCATTATCATCCGGGCAAGGCGAACGTTGTAGCGGATGCCTTGAGTAGGAAGCCCGAGGGAGAGTTAGCTGATGTTTGGAAAGCTAAGTGGAAAGAACTCAGTCAGGAGGATGTAGTGGTGAGAGCATTCATATCGGTAATGACTGTTACCCCTACCATCGTAGCAAGAATTGTAGAAGCCCAAGGAAGGGATAAGGGTTGTCAAGACCATATACGTCGATTACTATCCGAGGGAGCGAAGTCCTACTCAATTAGTTCGGAGGGTGGATTACGCTTCCATGGAAGACTCATTGTTTCAGAGGAGGGGGATTTGAGATGGGCAGTGATGGTCAAATCTCACGGATCTAAATTTATGGTACATCCTGGTGGAGACAAGATGTATCAAGACATGCGCCGTCATTATTGGTGGTCAGGCATGAAGCGGGACATTTCTGAGTTTGTATCCCAATACACTACTTGTCAATTGGTCAAGATCGATCATCAACGACCGATAGGTTTGTTGCAACCATTAGATATTTCGGTATGGAAATGGGAAAGCATATCAATGGATTTTATTACGGTCTTGCCAAGGTCACAAAGTGGTTGTGATTCTATTTGGGTGATTGTCGACCGTTTAACTAAGTCGGCACATTTCCTACCCGTGCGTACGGATTATAACACTACTCGATATGCCCTCTTATTTATTGAGGAGGTTGTTAGACTCCATGGGGTGCCTTTAAACATAGTTTTTGACCGGGACAAAATTTTCGTTTCCCACTTTTGGCAAAGTTTCCAAGAAGCGATGGGGATCGAATTGAAGTTAATCACTTCTTATCATCCTCAAAGAGATGGCCAGACTGAAAGAGTAAACTAAATGTTGTAGGATATGCTTCGTATGTGTATGCTTGACTTCAAAGGTGGTTGGGAATAATATCTCCCATTGGTCGAGTTTGCTTATAACAACTCTTACCAATTTACTATTGGAATGTCACCTTATGAAGCTTTATATGGTAGACCTTGTAGATCACCCGCTTGTTGGTTAGAAGTGGGCGATAGTAAATTTCTTGGACCTGAAATAATCCAAGATACTTCTTCTAAAATAGAACTTATTCGAAATCGCATTCGGATAGCCCAAGACCGTCAAAAGAGCTATGCCGATGTGGGTAGAAGGCACATGGAATTGGAAATTGGGGACCAAGTCTTGGTTCGAGTGTCACCAATGAAAGGCATTAAGCATTTCGAGAAGAAGGGGAAGCTTGCGCCACGTTTTGTTGGACCTTTTCCAGTTATTGCGAAGGTAGGTCCAGTGGCATACCAACTTGCCTTACCGAAAACTTTGCAACAAATTCATGATGTATTCCATGTTTCCTCTCTAAAGAAGTATAAGAGGTGCGAAGGTGCACTTTGGCATATCCCTTTCGAGGATATTGATTTGCAACCCGACATTTCATATGAAGAACAACCGGTTGCTATCTTAGAGCATGGAGAGCGTAGATTGAGGTCGCGAGTGTTGCCCTTGGTGAGAGTTCAATGGAGTCACCATAACGCCAAGGAATCAATATGGGAACGCGAAGAGTATATGCGGGAAAAATATCCGCATCTCTTTATACAAGGTACGCTTGAATTTTGGGAACGAAATTCCCTCATAAGGGGGGGAGTATGTAATAACCCTCACTTTTGAGAACCTATTTTATATTTATTTTCTAGGTATATTAATTAGATATAAAATGTTGGAATATGGAGTAAGTATTAATTTAGTGAAGAAAAGTTAATATTTACTATGAGGTTGCCTATTTACCTTAAGTGTAGGTGAATATCGCCATGTTGTGTTTTATTGTGTCATAAGATTTAAAATGACATTTTGGCTTAAAAAGAAATCGGAACTTAAAATGAATTATAAAATTTCCAAATGATAATTTGGAGGGCGTAGTTAGTTCCGGAAGGTGCGAGATAGTCAAATTATGTGTCATATTGTATTTTGAGGTTCCGGACACTTTTGACTGGTTTTAGCTTAAATGTGTAGTTACTTGTTATTTTATCGCGGTATTGATCACTTAAGTTGGAATTTTAGACCAAGGCCACGATTTAGTCTCCTTAAGTCTTCTATTTTCCCCTAATTGTATTTCTAAACCTAGAGAGAAAGAGAGAAGAAGAGAACTTGGAGAAAAGAGAGATTGAATATTTGGAGATTGTTCTTGCATTCATCTTCATCAAATCTGAACTTGCAAGCTTGAGGCAAGTTTTCTACTTGCTATTATATGATTTAAGTTGAATAATTAGTGTTGATAGTTGTGGGTTAATCATGGTTTAATAAAGTTAGGGTTTTTATAGGATTTATGGGCTTTGAATATTTGGAGGTGAATTTGATTGGATTTTGGGGTAAATTATGGTTGTTGGATGCATTTATAATCAATTGGTAGTAATAAATGATAAGGGCTTGGGATGGTTGAGGTTGGAAGAAATTATGAGTCCAAGACTCCATAGCCAAAATTGGTAAAATTCACAGGGGCGAATCGATTCGGCCAAGACGAATCGATTCGCATGGAGACAGTTTCCAGGTCTGGGTGAACCGAATCGATTCGGCTATTTTCAAATCGATTCGGCTGTTATGCAGAATGTTGGTTTTCCTGACCGAATCGATTCGGCTAGTCCGAATCGATTCGCTTTTCTGGTCGAATCGATTCGACTGGTCCGAATCGATTCGGAAATCCTGCATTTTTCCTTTTGTTTATCTTTTCTAATTCTAACCCTTTCCTTTAGGATTAGGACCTAGGAACCTTCTTGTATGAAGTAAACTTAGAGTCCTAGAGTTATAGTTGAGTTTGGTGATTACCCTAGAGTTGAATGGGTTCATTCCATGGGTGCAAAGAGTGATGTCTAGTCATTACTCTTCATTTCACAAATTATTAGGAATTAAGAGTTCTAAGCCCATACTTGGAGACTTTAGGGACCCTATTGAGGTATATAACACCTTGGGACTCGGAAGATTTTGGAGATCATTTGGAGACTAATTCGGGACTTAAAAATATGATGGATATTAATGAGAATATTCAAGGATTATGGTTTCAAATAAAATGAAACACACATGTGATTTATGAAAATGATAATGAGATTTAAATTGGTAAATGTTAATTTACTTAAACACTCCTCTCTAAATGCTATCATAAGGGAATCTCGCACATGAGGTGATGTCCCCTGACTAGTGAATGCAGGAAGACAATAGTCCTCAGCCATATGCGAGATTTTTAAATGTTTTTCTGCGCTAGTGAGGTAATTTCGGGTGTGGTTATTACTCACTCGCAGGTATATGGCCACTTCCCAACATGCGTTAGGTGCCCAGGTTGTCTTGTATAGATAGGCCCTGGAAGATGATAGTCATTTAGGGGCGCACCCAGTGGGAAAACTTGGAGGGGCGGTCTTAGAATCGTTATATGTATAAGAATATAACCTTTCTAAATCAAGTGGGACTTGATATATGTGAATTTCCATAAGAAAATAAGATGGTAATTATATTCCTGTTAAGGAATGGAAACTAAAAAGATATGAGGAATAATGAGATTTGACTTTATTCTCTTGTTTAAGTAATAACTGTTAGAATCATTTAAGTTGCCTTATTTTACTTGATGATTAGGTTGTTAGATTCTCATATATTTTATTCATGATTAACTGTCCATATCTATCATTCTTCTTATTCATCTGGGAATCAGATATAAATCGGGCCCTGACCCGTTCATTTTCCATGTTGTGCATGTTATTGTATCCACTCAGGTGCTCCTCCGTAAGGGCGCCCGATGTGATATTCCTATTCCAATAATCTTGAGGATCTGTAAGATTTTGTGGATATTATAGGATGCCTTGTTAGACGCTTTCATTTTTGAATTCTAGATATGATCGGGTCTTTCATTCGGGCGTGTAGCCCAAACTTTTGTAATTGTTAATGGATGTATTATATAAAATATTGAACTGTTGTAATACGTTGTATGTAACTGTTGACCGACAGATTATTCGGTCCTCCTACTTTATGGTTGTTATAGTATTAATATAAGTTTCTTTGGAATTCCATGTTCTTATCAGATTGGGTTGTTTAATTTATTTTCTTAACTTGTAATCAAACTAAAAATTTTGGCAACCTGTTTTCTGATTTATTGGGTGGTTTTCCCGTATACTCATTTTATTGTTATGATGCTGAGAATGATTTCCATCCATGATTTCATTATCATGAGGTATTGGGCTGGCCACCCCTTATTTCGGATTGCGGGTTGTCACAGTCTAGGGTTAAGGGCAATCATGTTTTTTTAGGGTCTTTGGCATGACTAAGTAGAAATAAAACATGATGAAATAAGAAAGAACATATGATTTTAGGGGTGCCTTTATTTGACTTCATTAGATAAAAATAAATGCATTTTACCTCATCGTTTTCAACCTAAATAAGTCATAATTCACCCTAAGCCTATATGATGTAGGCGCATGAGCTATGGACGTTATTTTTATATTTTTGTCATTAGATATTTTCATAGGCTTCAAGATTTATGATATCATCTATAATCACCACTATTTTATGACATTATCCTTCTAGAAATCTCTCATATATTCCCTTGTAATCATTAAATATTTGCTCCTCCTGCACTACTTATTTTAGAGAGATGAAAAATAATTAGAAATTAGGCATTTGGCCTTTAAATATTATTATTTTTATTGTGTAAGTAATTAGAGTCACTTTGCTGCTAACTACATATCAAATTGGTATCAATGCTTAGTTCTCCCTTCGGTGTTCAAAAATGAATATCGAATATTAGGACTTCGGGTAGTGCCACTCAAATGATACACTGACAACCTATACCTCTTTTTCCATCCACCAAATGGAAACATTAGGATTAAGTTTCCTATACTTCAGGTAGTGCCACTCAAATTATGATAATTTAAAAATATATATATAATTAGGATTAAAAACATTTTATTCAAGGGAGGAAATCCAAAACATCCCCCAAATGGTCCCGTAAGAAGCAAGAACACCTCGTAAGGGACGACTGTAAATCGTGGGAACTAACTGCATAGTCATTGGACCCCCAGGTTGAGAATATGATGATAATTTTAAAATATCAATACTTAGGATTAAAAACATGCCATTAAAGGTTCCAAACAACCGCGTTAGAGGTATGAACACCTCACACGAGACAAATATAACTTGTAGAAAATGGCTGCATAGTCACGGGACCCCCGGTTTGAGAATATGATGATAATTTTTAAATCTCAAGATTTAGACTTAAAACATGTCGTTTAAGAGTGAAAACCCAAAATAACCCCCCAAACGTCCCGTAAGAGACACGAACACCTCGTACGGGACCAATGTAACTCGTAAGAATACGTTGCATAGTCACGAGACTCTCGATTTGATATTATAACGATAATTTACAAATATTTAGACCTAGGCTTAACTATGTGGATAAGTATATGCAATTTTTCTGCTTGAATATAACTTTTTAAACAATATTTGATACTGATATCATCTTTCTTTTGTACCCTATTTTTTTGTAGGATAACATTTTAGTGTTAGCTTTCATCGAGGTGGCATACACGAATAGGTCAATGGTTTACACAAGGGAGATTGTTTCTTTATTATTGTTGACATTAAGGATTGCTATTTTTTATGTGTTATGGTCGTGTGAGCCTTTTTTATTTTATTGGTTAAGTTTATGGATGTGCGGGCTTTATAATATTACCGTTAAATTTTATGGCCATGCCCACTTTACATTATAACAAGTTTAATATCAACAGGTTTCGTAATGTCTAGAAAACAGAGTAAACTTTGCCCAGTTTTTGTTTGTTCACTGAACTATTATGAATTGTAATATTTTGAAGTTTAATATGTATATTAGTTTATCAATGACAATGTGTTAGGTTTCTAATTTGTGGATTTTTTTGATTTTTTTTAACTTAATAAACATTTATTTCTCCTATATTTGTAATTTGTCAATTCTCCTGATTTATTTACAAATAATAAATATTTTTTTTATTTATTGAAAATTTTGGCACAGTTTAAAATCGTGCCAAAATAGTGTCAAATTGTCAAATATGAGTATGCTTATGACACAATCTAGCATGATTTATAGTTGTGCCAAAAGCACGCAAGATTCACTATCTAGCATGGTTTAAACCAATGCCTGGTTAAAATTTAGCACAGTTTTAAACCATGGTAAAGCGTGCTAGATTATCAAATATGGCACGGTCACAGTCAATTCTGGCATGGTTTAAAATCGTGCCATATTAGGGTTGGCACATATGCGCATGATTCCAGGAAGAATGCCCCTAACTCAAGATGGATCCACGCACAATTTTAAGATTTAGTAGTGTCATTTCGGGTCAATCCCTATGAACAGAAGGTGTGTTTATAATGCCAATGAAATTAATTTTCCTACTGAATTCTACATGTGCCATACTTTCAATGTGGATGACCTTTCTCCTTTTTTTTGGCACTCATATTACCCCGATACTTCTTCCCTTTCCTAGCACCCACATTACCTAGATACCTCATCCCCCAATAAAAGGGACATTTAGTTTGTTTCCACGTTGATAATGTTGAGGGTGACCTAACATTTGAGGTGGTTTCCCCTACTTTGGATGATTACACCCATTATGATCAGCAACTCAAATGGTTAATTCCTTGCATCCTTATGAATGGAAATAAGGGCACTTAGATGTTTCAAATTTCCCATAAATATTAGGAGTTTTACTATCCACCACAACTTTATTTTTATCTTCTTAGTGGAGAGAAGGGATACGATTAGGATAATTAACTTGAAATACGAAGCCTGAGCAGACAACGAGAGAGTTGTTAATGGACAATTATGTTCCTCATCAGATGTCTTGACTGACCCAAAGTCGAAGATACTTGGATCACGGAGGTAACATTGCACCGCATCAACCCCTACTTTTACTGCTAGTATAAGTACTATATGGAAGATTTTCATAGGGGAGAGTGATTTAGGAGCATAGTCCATTGAGACTATTTTTGTCAATAGTTATTTTGAGAGGTTCTAGATTAATGATGTCACCTACGATCACCATTATCTTATGATGTCATTCTTCTAGAACCATCCCCTTTATTCCTTCATACTCTATAAGTAGGACAATATTCCTGCATGCAAAGCATTACTTATTTTTTAGCGATGAATGAGAATTAAAAAACGAGCCTTTAGCTTTTAAATATTCTTGTTGTTATGTTGTTTAATTAGAATCTCTCCCACTCCTAGTTACACTCATTTCTCTCTCTCTCTCTCTATATATATCTATCTATCTATCTATCTATCTATCTATCTATCTATCTATCTATCTATCTATCTATCTATCTATCTATCTATCTATCTATCTATCTATCTCTCTCTCTCTCTCTCTCTCTCTCTCTCTATATATATATATATATATATATATATATATATATATATATATATATATATATATATATATATATATATATATATATGTGTGTGTGTGTGTGTGTGTGTGTGTGTGTGTCACCTCTCAATATCTCTCACCACATAGAGTCACCATTGAAACACCATTATAAGACCTCAAAGAAGGATTTCAAACAAGTTTGAAGAAGAAGAAATGCTAAGTGAATAAAGGGAAATTAGTTTACAACATCATATTTTCAAAGAAGAGGCAAGTCATATTCTATTCTTCCACTTTAATGTAATTGAATAAAATTATCATCTAAATAATCAAATTGTTAAAATATATTAGACATAATTAGGGTTTCACAATTTTTATCAAATCATGTTCTAATTAATCCAAAATTGGAAGAATTTTAATAGTGAAGTTACAATTTTTCCTTCTATGAATATAAATTGTTTAGACAAATGAAAATATATTTATTCATGAAAAATGAGATGCATTCCATATCATTCTAGTTAGTGAAAGTAATGTGTATGTCGTAGGATTATAAATAGATAAATATTTCTTGTACAATTATTAAAATTAGAATGATAAACATGTTACTAATATAAATGGAATGTTACCTATAAATTAGTGAGATGTAAATTATGAAATGTGCGTAATAACTTTACGATTAAATTAACATCTTGCAATTTAGTTTTGTGATATGATTAGGATGTGTATAATTTTGTTGGGATAAAGTTATAATCTTAAGTTGATGAAAATTTAATTGGAGCACAATGAACATTATTACTAACGATATGGTAATCTTTAAAAGAATAAACTAGTATGTTGAGCATGAAAGAACATTGTTACTTCAAATTATTAAAATTTTCATGTTGAATATATCATTATTGTAAAAGGAATTCCTATTCTAAATTAGTAAGATGTAAATGTTGAGTATATGTTTGGGATTAAAATAACATATTGTAACTTAGTTTCTTGATTTGGTGAAACTTAGGATGTTGTTTTAATCTTTATTTTTTATGAAATTATTTTTGAAATGTTTTGAATATTATTAGTAATGGAAGAAACATTTTTATAAATAAAACTATTATGTTCATCATGCTTCGATGTTATTAGTAAAACTTTTTATTGTGAGAACTTTATCCTGACATTATATGTGTAAAAGATAATAATGCGACAAAAAATATTCGTGCTATATATTTTAGAAGTGGTGGATTTGGAATTGGATAAATTCTTGGCTAGGGGTACGAAAGTGCATAATTAATAAAGAAGGGGAATTTGGTGCTCATTCTAGGATTAAAATATAAGAATAAAAAATTTACGCCATACCATAAACTTTAATTAAAGTTATTATTGTGAGGTAATTTTTAAAGGTTTATAATGACTAGCAAAGTAGCATAGCAAGGTTATGGTTCATAGGGTGACTTGATAATGACAAGAATGAACTATAACTTGTTAAGTTGAGAATAAACCTAAAAACTACAATATGTCTACAATCCTAAGTTTAGGAGATTAACTTATCAAGGTCGGTTAGTAAGTTGGAGCGCACTCTAACTTATGTTCATTTCCCATAAGTCTTGCATGAGGATCATAGATTCCGAGCATAGTTGGGTTGCAGTGACAATATTATGTGTGCCACGCCATATGTATGTGTAGTACATGGTAGCCTATAAATCAGTAGGAATGTGGTGACAATTTAATGTGTGCGTCATCGTATGAATGTGCAGCACGAGGTACTCTTTATATTAATGTGTAAGAGCATCCGTAGTGGTGGAGAGTCACGAAAGGCAAAGTTGCCTCTTCATTTAAGTAGTTACCTTTCGCCAACTAGGGTGGTTTGCAGTGGTGGTATTACAATGAACAAATGAAGTTCGTAGGAAGGTAACGACGCTATAACAACTAGAAAACATCAAGTTCCTCTTCTGTTATATATTCCATCTTCCTCTCAGTTCAGACATCCTCAGCAAATATAATCATCTTCATCTTCTTCTCTTTATAAACACCATAGCTCACTGCCAAATATAATTTTCTTCTCCTCCTCTCAATTTCACCCTCTTCCCAATTCATCATACAGTTCAATTATTTTCAAACTCTCAGCTGCCAAATATTCCAAATCATCCCAAATTTCATAATAAACAGCCCAATTATTTTATTTTAAGTTTTCCATTTTATTCGTTATGGAAGGTATAAAATGGAAAAAATATTTCAATATCGGGAAATCTAAAAAATCTGGGTCCACTTCAACATCAATTCCGGCTCCTTTCGCACCGATTGAACCATCGAAACCCATTTACGGTAACTATTCTTATATTTATGATGTAGTAACACACATGTTGGACGGGGAAACTCTAATTATAAATGAAAATAAATTCGAATTATGTGGGAATTGGGCGGGCCCAATAAAATTGTACAAATTGATCGGAGAGAAAAAAACGACAATCAAATCAATTATCGACACTGGCGGTTATATGTCGAACATATTTTCTATGGTGATGCCTAATTCTGATCAATGTATTATGACGACAATGATCGAAGGCTGGTGAGGTACGACGCATACCTTCCAACTACCATACGTCGAGCTTGCCTTCACTCCGATCGACTTCACAATGCTTTCTGGTAATTATATATATTTTATTGCGTTGTACTTATATTCATAATTGTTTCAATATAATTTTTGTATTTTATTGTATTTATATTCATAATTATTTAAATATATGACAATAATTTAAAATTTCGTGTAGGCATTTCGATTGGACAAAGGAGACCCATTATAAATCTCCCCAATGAAAAATATACCAATTTTGCAAATACCATAAATTAATTTTTCCCCGATATTCATATCCAGAGATTTACCTGTGCGGGGATTGCAGTTTCCGACCTTAAAAAATATATAGAAAATTTTGTCAAGGTTGGAGATATACCAGATTATATGTGCGTGATCATAGCCCGAACATTTTGATTATATATTATCCGGAGTGTATTTTTTCCAAATGCCAACTCCATTTTCGACATCGGATTTTTACATTATTTGGAGGATATTACTGTCGTCTCCATATACGACTGGGGTTCGACTATTTATGCCCATATTATAATGTATTTGGACAAAGAGAGTCGTCGATCATTGACTAGCATTGAATGCATATGGCAATTACTCGAGGTATATTTTCGTTTAATCTTATTTAATAGCATATCTGAATTTATTTTTCATTAAAATAATAGTCAGCTTATTCTAATGAATAAAATGTATTGACATTTTTTTACAGTATTTACATCACGAGTACATGGCCACGGCATGTCCAATACTAGTCAATCCGTCCATCGATATTTGGCTCAAGATATTCCGTTGGTCGAGGGGGTACCAAAAGAATGTCAAGGGAGCACAGCGGTTTAATATCTCAAGCAGTCAACATCAGCTTGAGATACGATCACCCGAGTCCATTATATGGCAGCCATATAAGACTTTTGCCTACCGTGACACCAATGTCATCCTTTATGTTTATCATCTATCGGGTTTACGAATGATTTTTTGGGATCCCTTATTTAAGGGTTTTTGGTACTTGGGTGATCGGGTCATCCGATAATTAACTGGGCAAATATGTATATCAGACAACCCGCCTATGAGTTTGTGTTGTGTCTCTGTACATGAATTTCAAGCACCAGCTGGCTAAAATTGTCCTGTCACAAATCAATTCATTAGATATGTATCCCAAGAAGAGTACAATGCCTACTGGAAGGTAGTATCACTCGGGCCTATACTAACGTCGATTGCGAGATATGTAAATGTTTATTTTATTAGAGTTGGTTCAGTGGCACCTTCAACGTTGCGAATCCCACGAGCACCAACACTAATAAATGAACCGCATATATATGAGACATAGTTTTCGCCGGGTGGTTCTATGCATATCCAACCACCAAGACAAAATTGGACGGTGGATGTCGTCCTACCAGAGGGGGCTTCATGTACGATTGATGTCCCGCGACCCGAGTTTCCCACGAACGCACCTCCAGCTCAATCTTTGACACAGTTAGAATGGCGAGAGTCCTACATCGATGCAGTAGATAATAATCGAGGTCTCCGTCATTTATTATTATTCGAGACACGACAGCGAGATGATTAACTCAAAGCACATGATGACCGCATTGAGGAGTTAGAGCGTAGACTAGCACTCTTTACTATGCATAGTCATGGGTTTGAGCAGGGTGGTATAAGTTCCAGCCATCCGATTGTTTACATACCACAACCCTCTAACCCGATCACTGCATATCAATCTCAACAAAGTTGGGGAATTTTATGTAGGTCTGACCCAACTACGGGTTCACATGTGGACTTAGGTGTGGATTATGAGTTTGGTTATGAGCGCCCTTGATGTATAATGTTGTATTTTACAAATTTCATGAATTTATTAATAATAGTTGTCGGAATTTAATTGCATTTTATTTTAAGTTTTGTTGCTTTATATTATTATTTTACCGCATTGGAATGAAGGCAATCAATTTATTAGCATGTTCTCATACTTTATTAATATTTTAAAATAAAAGCGACTCTATAAAATCAAAGTTAATAAATTTATGCATTCCATCACTTAAAATATGAAATTCAAATTTAAATCACAATAGTTATATTATGAATAAAATTTGATCACTTATTACATGAAATAAATGATTATTACGACATAAATAAATCACTAGTACAAACATTAGTACATGAAATAAATGATTATGAGGACGCGTAGTTAGCTAGTTCAAACACTAAGGTCGAACCTTCTAGAAGTACAACAAAATGGTTTTCTATTGCGCACTAAACTTTTTGGTAAGTACGAACCGTTGTGTATCGGAATTAACGTATTCTTTGTTGTAGTTCGATATATTTGGTTCGTAGTCTTTCTCATCATATTCAATTATGCATTCCGAAAAGTAATCATACCCAGAATTAGTGTTGTCGGAAATATCGTTATCTGTTGCCATCGTTGAATCGTTATATATATTAAATAATTGTTCCTGGATCTTATGACCTGATAACATCACGCGATGTGCACTGTGATAACGTTGTAAGTGCCTCTCCATTTTCCATATCTCTTCCTCCAATAAATCAAGACAAAACATATCCGCTTCTTCGGGATACATTATGGGCCAAAGTGCGGCAGAATGATTTTTTAGCACGACCAAGTGATGATAATGGAAAATCACCTCGAGGTCACACCTTTCATCATATTTATCTGGCCATGTGAGTTGTTCCCAATGGTGCTCAACTCCATATTCAGGTTCCGAAGTGGGAGATATTAGTAATATATGACCACAATCATTAAAAAATGTCGAGATGTATTAATTGGATGAGTTTGGAAAATTAGTTCCTTCCCATACCAATCGTTACCAGCAATATTTATGTATGATCCATTGTAAATGGATGAGTTGTAGGGAGAAGATGTCATCTTGTAATTGTAAGAATATGGTAGAAGATAACACTATGGAAAGAATTGTTCCAAACCTTTATATAGACAACTTTTAACCAAACAAGTTAATTTTTATTTACTGTACAACTTTATGTAACTCTGTCATTACTATATAACTGTACTAGTAAATATATATTGACGTATTAATTTGGTACTAGTTAATATACAGTGGTTGATAAGCACCCAAAACTGTACATTTTATACCCCGAATAGACGTATTTTAGTTGCTAATTCTCGGCAATTTGGGTCTTATGCTCTTTATTATCTATTTTGTAGGTCAAATGCACGTTGCGGTGCTCAAACGTGTATTTCAAAGCAATTGTGCAGATTATGGAGCTAATTACCAATCCCGTAACCCTAGCCTACCTAAATCCTGTCCCGAGTCGTGTGTGTTTGATTTGTTCCCTTTGTATTTTATTTTATATTTTTAATTTGAGTCTTTTTTATTTTTAGGATTTATTTTAGATTTATTTAGAATTTTTAGGATTTATTTTCTATTTCTTATAATTTAATGTTGTTTTATTTTGATTTTTAGTTTTTAGTTTTTATTAGGATTAGTTTTTTTAGGAATTCATTTATTTTTTTAGTTTTATTTGGATTTTCATTTTTTTAGGTCTTTAGTTTTTATTAGATTTTTAGTTTTATTATATAGGTCTTTAGTTTTTATTTCATTAGGATAAGTTTTAGGAATTTTTTTTTTACTTTTATTAGTTTATTTTTTTAGGACTTGAGTTTTTATTTTATTTTTATTTTTATTTTTAGGATTTAATTTTTAATTTTATTAGTTTTTGTTAGACATTTTTTAGGGGTCATAGGTTAAACACACACAACCCCTCACACCCCATTACTACACACTCACCCACATCCTAACACCCTACACTTCACACACACAGTAAGCCCCCACCACTTCATCTTCCCCAACCTCATTCTCTCTCACCTTCCTTTATCACCATAAACACCATAACCCATCTACTCTCTCACCTCCCATAATCAAAAATCACCACCAACCTGCTACCCCTTCTTATCCCGATCTTGACCCTGCTCACCAACCCAGGTCCAACACGAACGTGAGTACACCCGGCCGGAAAACCACCCCGATCTCGGTGCCCTCCCTTCTACCACCTGTTGTCATCTCCAGCGGCGACCACCCAAGGCCGGAGCAGAGCTAAACTCTTGCTCACCCAAGACTCCCCTATGCAACCTCTCGCGCCGGAACCCCAAGCTTCAACCTCCAACTCGAAACCCATTTTCCCCCAACCTCCTGCCTAGCCCCCCTCCCTATCTCCCTACTGCGACAGCAAACCAAATCCCCGGCTACGGCGCCATTTGACCATTTTAGGAACATCAAAGTATGGGTCATGGACTAGGACCACGACAATGTCCATGCCCATTTTCATACGTCGAAGGATCTATCACGACTTTGAGCCGTGACCCTCTTCGTGAACATTCGGGTAAATTAAAGGGTGAGTCACGACCCTAGGCCATGACCAGGTGTGTGCATGGGTCACCGCTAGTGTCCGTGACCATAAACCATGACTCCTGATATTCGTGACCAATGTTGTGGTCAGGGATTTGGTTTGTGACCATTGATGATGGTCATACCCGATTTGGTCATGGACAAAATTCGCCGCCCACAACCAAAGGTCAGGGACAAAATCCGTGACCAATCACCCAGTTTGGTGTAGTGCTTTTTTGACAGAGTTTCTAGGAGATGATGGGGGCTGAGTTGTGATTAAGTATGACTTATCATTCGCAGATTGGCGGGCAGACTGGACGGGTTGATCAAATACTGTAGGATATGCTTAGGATATACTAGATTTTAGGGGAGGTTCGGAGCATTAAATTCCATTGGTAGAGTTCGCATATAATAATTCTCACCAGTTCACTATCGGCATGGTGACTTTTACGGAATTGTATATCCGGCCTTATCATTCACCTGATTATTGGTTAGAGGTGGGGGAGAATAAGTTTCTTGTACCTGAGATAATCCAGGACACTTCTGGCAAGATCAAGCTCATTGTGGGTCGCATACGGATTAATCATGATAGGCAGAAGAGTTACATAAATGCGGATAGGTGACATATAAAATTGGATGTGGGTGATAATGTATTGTTAAGGGTGTCTTCTACGAAAGGAGTTAGTAGATTTGGTAAGAATGGGAAGCTCGCACCGATGTATGTGGGGACTTTACCGATCATTGAAAGAATTAGGCCTATGGCGTATAGTCTTGCCTTGCGAGGGCAATTACAGCGAATTCACGATGTGTTTCGTGTGTCTTTCATTGAAAAAGTACCATAGGAGTGAGACAGCGTATTGGCACATTCCACGGGAGGAGATTGATTTGTAGCTCAATATAACATATGGGAGAGACAAGTTGCTATTTTGGATCATAGTGAGAGTAAGTTGAGGTCTAAGGTGGGGGTATTAGTTCGTGTTTAGTGGAACATCATAATTCAGACGAGTCGATGTAGGAATTGGAGGATGACGTGCGAGAGAAATATACCGAGCTCTTTATGCCGTGTTTGCTCGAATTTTGGGGATGAAATTCCTTTGTAAGAGGGAAAGTATGCAACACCCTGTATTTTTTAATATTTATTTCTGAGCATTTAATTTAAACGTGTGCACGTAATTTAAAAAAATGAAAAATAACGGGAATTTGATAATATTAATTAGTGAGAAATTTTTAATATTTATATGAATATATACTTACTAATGTGATAAAGTAAATAAAATTACATCAAATGGTGTTACATCGTTATTGGGAAAATTGACGGGATTTTACGATATCTCCTTCGGGACGCGCGTATGGAATTGCGTTAGGAATGAGAGGGAAAATTGATGATAGGTGACTTAAATGGTGATTTCGAGTACACAAATGATCCGGAAGGGGTCGGACTAGTCAAAATTAAGTACCCAAAGGTTATAATAGGGTTTCGGGGGACTATTTCGACTTGTCGGGACACGCATAAGGCTATACAGGTCATTTTACACTTGGGTTATAACCTAATTTAGGATATGAGATTATAAGAAGGGACGGGGTATGGTAGGGACATTCACACTACCATTCCAAATGCCTAAAAATGAGATAAAGGAGAAAAGAGAAGGGAAAAACAATGGGAGATCAAGAAAAGGCAATTCGGGAAGGATTTATTAGCGATTTCCAAGCTAAGATCATCATGGTACAAAGGGACATTCAGAATCTACGATAATTTTAAGGCAAGTGTTTAAACTTGCTTAATATTATATGCATGGGTTTTACTTAATATCATATAAGTGGGTTTACTTATTTTACCACTAACGATGGCCATTTAGACTTTACTTATTTTACCACTTACTATATAAGTGGATTTTTGTTGTATTTGAAGAGATCTTATTTTTAGATTATTTTTATCCTGTTTTATTTAGTTAGTAGGTTAGAGAATAGAGTTTGGAGGGGTTTTAGGTGGAACTTCTATCTCTCCTAGAGTTTCACCTAAAAGGGTTTATTAGTACACTATTCATCATCTCTTTTATTAATCCAAGCTTCCATTGTTTATTTCTTGTTGTGTTAATTATCTTTCTTACTTTGTTATTTAGTTTTTGTTGGTTAATTAGTTGTTTCCATTAGTTAATTAGTTATTTTTTATTCTTTCCATGTTTATTACCTAGCTTAAGGGTTGGGACCACATATTCACCATTAATGGGTATTGAGCTTTGAAATCTAGGTTTAGGGTAAAAATGCATTTAATTGAAATCTCGTGGATCAAATTTGGAATATTGGGTGTTTAACTTTCTTTGTTAGGCAATGTTAGTATTTATTGTGATATTCTGAAATCAATCCATTTGTGACAATTTTTTTATTGAAAGTTTAATCTTTCATTGTCATATTTGATGTTTACAATTAATTGAATATGCTCGGTTAAATATTTTTGAACCAAAATCCTTAATACGTGTTGTTTAGCCCATGGTGGGGATGTGATACTAATCTCATTTTATTAATCTTGTTTAGTTTATTATTTTTTCCTTTTTTTCCCTTTTAAAGCATCATCACCTTTTACACTTTTGTTTTATAAGTAATAAATAGATTAAAGTCTGTCAAACACTCCCTGTGGATTTTGATACCTGGATTAGCCGCTATACTAAATTTGAGTGTAGTTAAAGTTTAGTTTTTTTGCATTGCGATCGGAAGCCGATACCAATGATTAGCGTATCTACAAGAACAATCGATTTTTGCAAACATCAAAATGACGCCGTTGTCAGGGAGTGTTTGTTATAGATTGCAATTTTTTAGTATTTTTTCATTGTATTTGTATTCTTTTATTTGACTTGTGCTAAATTATTTCGAGAATCTTGAAATTTTGGAGTTCGACGCGTTTTTGAATTGCCTTATTTTAAATGTCTCGTTATAACTCTTTACATAACCTTAATTATAATGAGAATATTTTTTCAAGTTACACTCTTAAGACTATGCGAGAATGCTTACAAATTCTTGAAAATGAATGTATTGAGCGGGAAATTCAAGAATTTGTAAGTAATCCCTCAGTCCCTTGGGAAGGAACTTTGGGAAGCGGGAATCCTCTAGCTATGAGCAAACCTCTCAAGAAGATATTATGTCTTCTTGTTGGTTTGATCACGAGTTAGCTTTCAAGGAATTTAATGACCAATCTGAGAGTTTTAAAGCTTGGTCTTTAGAAATAAATGGTCAACTCGATAAAATTATCTCTTATTCACAAACCCGGTTGAGGTTAAAACTTGTGTTTCGCCTCCACCCTTTTTTGAGGAAGAAATTCTTAAGAGTTATCGAAGAACTTTCGAATTTCAACCTCCTCTTAATGTTTCAAATTCATTTAAGGTTGAAGGTCCTTCCCTTCCTTTATTCCCTACTATTATCGAATCATTAAATTTATCATGAGAATCGATTGAAAGTCTTGAGGACTTTGACCCGATTCCTGAACGAGAATGTTATTTCGATATAGTTCATCTCATGGGCTATTCGATTGCTCTTGACCCACCTACCATTCCAATTGAAAAACCTTGGGAGGTGAATTTTCCCTGGATTAATGTGGTCTTATCACCCTTAACGTCCAAACCCCCCATCACCCCCCTAAAACTTTTAAAGGATGATGGTTCTTTTCTTCTGCCGTACACATACCTTCCTTTGTTCAAACGAAATTTTTATTTTTAGGAAGGCATGAAATCAATTGAGGGACCATTTATTATCCATCAAAGTTAAATCATTGTTAGGGCGAACCTAAAATTTTTAACTCCTTTTTTATAGTTAATTAAGTAATTGATAGGCTGTACATAGTTAATTTTTTTTTTCAGTATAGCTTTTATTGTAATTAGTTAATTTTTTCTTTATTTTTTTGCGTATGTTTGGAGGAATAGGTGGATTAAACTGACGCCTAGGGCCCCCATTAATCGAGGCTCCTTCCGGTAAAAAAATAGGTATAAAAAATAGTTATGGAAAAAAAATTAGTTATGAAAAAAAATTAGTTGTAAAAAAAAGCCCCCACCCCCCCCAAAAAAAATTAGTTATGAAAAAAATTAGAGTTATCTCTTAAAAAAAGCCCCCCACCCCCCCCCCCACACACACACACTAAAAAAAATTGTTCTATTTAAAATAAACCTACACACTAAACTCAACAACAACATAATAACCCACCCGCACACTAAAAAATAAACTCGCACAATAAACCCACCAACATAACCCAACCCAACCCATTTACTTATTCATTTCTAACCCTAACTCTATCATTTCTCTCACCCACTTTATTCTCTTCTTCTCTCTCACACTACTCACTTTCTCTCTACCAACCAAATCTAGAAAAGAACTCTTACTTTCAAACCCTTATTTTCATAATAAACTCCTCCCTTACCCACCCCCCGGCCAAAAAAAACAATTTTTGAACATCCACCCCCTCTTTTTTCTTGAAATAACCTCATCAAAATTAGGGTTAAAAATCTAGGTATGAAAGGAGAGGGACAATTGGGTTCTTACAAGTGAGAGAAGCGAGATGTACAAGATATCCTACAAATGGAGAGCGCTTCTCCTTTTATACACCTCGTACACAAAATTCTATACAATACAAATGAATAAAGGATACGGGAAAAGAAAGAAAAAAACGAAAGGCTTTGTCCATCAATAATACTATTTGCTCTTTTAAATAGTGAATAGTAAATACTATTTGCTTTTTCAAATAGTAATCACTATTTAAAGATTCGCCTGCTTTGACGTGTTTCTCCGAGGGCCACATATCGTGTGCTGAGTAATTTTATAGTTGTTCGGTGGTCTTGATTATCCCTCCATGGAATTAGCGATGTTGGCTTCACCGATGGAGTCAAAGGACATGCTATCCATTGGACTTTGATTATAATGATGTAGTTGTGCTAACTCATATTCCACAGCATTGCTTAGAAGCTCATAAGGAACATCAAGTTTATTCTTTCCCTTAAGGTTTTCTAAATATTCTTTTACTTCTGCCCTTTGTTTAAGGGTAGTAATATAGTTTATGGGAAGGTCTGTGACAAATAATCGTCTACCATCAATCACCATGAATTTGATTTCATTTTCCCGGTAAAAATATGTTGCCATGATGGAAATATTGATCACGCTTTTTAACCAATATAATTCTGTACACGTATGTTCTAGGGGTTGATCATCACAATTATTTTGGTCGATCTCATCCCATATCAATTGTCTTTCGTGAAGAAGTGCAGTTTTGGCACATCATTATATATATTGAGATAATCGGCAAAATGGATTAAAAGATTTTTTATCTTTTGATCTTGGTCTTCAACTTTTTGAAAAATTTCAATTTGAAGCAATGGTCTTGGAAGAAGTTGTTTTGCTTTTTCAAATAAACAAATTCTTCGAATTGTATTCAAAATTTTATCAGAAAAGACATTTTCCAACAGTTCTTCTAATGCTAGAAATATATTGATTTTTTCAAGAGAAAAATCCTCATTTTCATAGTTTAATTGTTTTAAAACTTGAAGACTGAGAGAATTTAGTTGATCTAGAACTGTTGTTTATTCAGTAATTTTTCCAACGAGTGTGCTTTATTTTTTTTTCTGAAATATTTTTTTTTCTATAAGATGAGATTTCCAAGCTTCATTCAAGGATTCATACAACTCATACGGGATTCCTAGGTTATAGAAGTTTGATACTTCAGTGTTAAGAATGCTTTCTTTTGAGTGAAGACTTGGAAATTGGTAAACTAAATTGGGGGGAGCCAACCATTTCATCCACTTTCCCGATGCTATTATAACTTCTTTGATATTGTTATATTTTTGGTGACATGATCCTGGATAACCAATTATTTGGCTATGGCTCTGGACCCAACTGTGGTAAATGCATGGATAGTGTCCACTATATACAACGTATACAAATCTTGGTTTAGATTGTGCATTTGAAGATGATGCTTGGATGGCCTTTTCCTTTTTAGCAAAAGTTACCCATTCACCTTGTACTTCTTGAGGTTCTTTATCTCCCATCTTGAAAGAAAAAATATTCCACTTGTTTAGTGAGTTTTTGTAAATATTCCACTTGTTTAGTGGTTTTCTTCACAGTTTCTGCTAAGGTAATCTGCAAGAAAATTATTAGTACCTTTTAAATGTTCGACTTCAAAGGTATAAATAGAAATTTGATTATACCATTTTAGTCTTCTTCCTTCTAAAATATTTTGATTATACCATTTTAGTCTTCTTCCTTCTAAATTATTTCTTTTATTTATAAGGAAGTCCCTAACAGCTTTCTTGTCTGTTCTGACAATAAAATCTTCGGGTGCTAAAAAAATATGAAACTGTTTAATAGCAAGTTTTATTGCTAATAATTCCTTTTAAAAAATAATGTAGTTTAATTCGTTTGGTTTAAACTTTCCAGAATTATATCCACATGTCAATTCATGTTTTTGAATCATTTTTGGCATAAGAGTTTTCTTGCCACGAATACCAAATATATTGGAAGTAGTTTCTTCCCAATATTGTGCTGGAATTGCTTTGAGGACACACCCCAACAATTACCTGAAGCATCTGTTTCAAGAATTAATTTATCTCCTGATTTAGGAAAATAAACTTTTCGGCAAAGATTAAGTACATCTTGTTTTATTATTTTTACCACAAGAGTATGATTTTTATTCACAGTAAAAACATCACCCTTCTTGAGTTTTTCAAGAAGTGGTAATTCCTTTTATGATAATCCTTGTATGAAATTTCTTCCATAATTAAGAATTCCCAAGAAACTTTGCAATTATTTTTTATCCAAAATTTCTTTATTAAAATCTCGTATTTTTTAGATTATGTGGTCTTATAATTTATCCCATCTTGGTTTAAGATTATTCTAAGAAAATTAAGTTCTATTTTTTCGATTTCACTTTTCTTTGGAGATAAAATAACTCCACGTTTTTGAATTTTTTCACAAAGTACTTTTAGATGATGTCGATGTTCTTCTATTGTATTTGAAAAAATAAGAATATCATTTATGTCAACAAAACATAAATCTTTAAGATCTTTAAAGATACTATCCATCCATCTCTGGAATTCTTGTGGAGCTGTGTTTAGCCCCAAAAGCATAACATTCCATTGATAATGTCCTCTAAGGGTACTAAAGGTTGTCAATGGTTTTGATTCCTCAGTTAATTTTAACTGCCAAAATCCAGATTTACAATCAAATTTACTAAGATCCTTTTACCTTTATTTTGGTTGATTAATACATATTTTCTTGGGATGAAGTAACCATCAAATTCTAATTGTTCATTTAACCTTTTATAATTTATGACCATCCTACCTTTTCCTCTTGTAACCTCACTATGTTTTCTTACCATGAAGGCAGCGCTAGAATGCGAACTTATTGTTTCTTCAATAAGATTTATTTCCAATAATTCTTTGATTTGATTATCAAATTCGTCTATGTCTTGTCTAGTATAGATCATGGGTTTGACTCTTATAAAAATATTGGGATCTCTTAATTTGAGATTACAATACCTTGGACATTTATCGCATAATTTTAGTGGGCTTTCACTAAAATTTTCTTTTAGAATAGTATAAAGATAATGTGTTTCTTCAAGGGCTTTAATTATTGGATTCATATCTCATTTCTCAGCAGGAGAAAAGTGTAACACCCCACGATTTTGGAGACTGAGAGATTAAATTTTTGGGAAAATAAAATTTAATTTAAACCGGAGAATTTTAAATTTGGGAATTGAGGCCCAAAAATAGAGGGCATTTTAAAGTATTTCGGATGATGATTTTGAGGGTACCATTGATCCCGAAAGGGTCGAGATAGTCAAAATGACTGTCATTGGGTTTTATTTCGGCTCCAGAAAAATTTAAATATGTTTGGCTCGAATTGGAGTAAACGAGTCATTTAAATTGTGTATTAACATTTAAAATTGGGTTTATGTTTTAAAGGATTTAGTGGCATACGGATGAAGCCATTTCCCATTTGAGAGAAAGAGAGAAAAATCCCTAGAGGGAGAAAGAAGAAGAAAAGAAGAGAGAGAGGAAGAAAAGCTTGGGATTTCTGGCCCAAACGCGACATCGAGGACGATCCAACCTCTACAAATCCAAGGCAAGTGTTTAATCTTGCTAAATAGCTATTTGTGTATTTCATTTCATAATTTGTGGGTTAAAGAAATGGATTTTTGGGGTATTAATGTCAAAACCTA
This sequence comes from Sambucus nigra, assembly GCA_949130495.1. Taxonomy (NCBI): domain Eukaryota; kingdom Viridiplantae; phylum Streptophyta; class Magnoliopsida; order Dipsacales; family Adoxaceae; genus Sambucus; species Sambucus nigra. The sequence goes on from OX422210.1 coordinate 211,246,868, forward strand.
TAATTTTGGGTTTAAATCTTGAAATCAATGTGTATATATGGGTTTGATGACAAATAAATTGTTGGGATGAAAGGTAGGATGAGTTTACTTACTAAGAATATTATTGGGTTAAAGATTTAGGGGTTTGGTGATGATATTTGGGTGTTTGAGGATTTAGGGTTTTGGTTGAAAAATGGAAAATCGGCCAAGGCAACTGGTATGGCCGGTCGACCGCGGTCTGGGGACCGGTCGACCGCGCCTTAAGGGAAAAGCCTACTGCATTTCTTCGTAGGCAAAATTTGGACCCGCGGTCGACCGGTCCCCTGTTTTTAGCCCAAAGTTTGGAGTTCTTTTATCCCTTTTTCTTTTGGAGTTTATTATTAGGGGCTTCCTTGAGGGTTGTTTTATGGGGTTTATCGAGGAGGACTTTTAGCCCTTGTTGGTTGGGTTTATTAATTTGGGGCTTTCTCTTATGAAGTAATAGTTATATTTTGGAGACTTATAGGGGGTCTCTCACCTAGTATGATAGTGGGGACTTCTCAGAATTTTTGGAGAAGAATATATCCATGTATGTGTTTGGAGTTATGTGTAGAGATTTTGGGGAAACCTCATTTGGGATTGAGAATCCTACCTATAGACCGAAAGAAAGTATAGATGCGATGTGAGGATGAGAACTCTTAGAGAGAGTTACGAGGGTATGTTGTGAAATTCCAGGCCAACCTTTATGTCGAATCCTCATAAGGATAGGATATTATTAAGATACGATTTGGGGCCAAATGGAAGAGTTTAGTTGCATACCCTTAGAAATGATAAAACTTTAAGAAATAAATCCGATAGGTCTTAGACTAGGGGATTCACAAAAGTGAATGAACCATAGTCGAAATCGAGAGAAATGGGATTTTTATGAAGGTAATATTGAGATTGAGGCTTATAGACTATTATTCCTGTGTATACCGATAGTCAAAATGATTGCTAGATTCTTTAATTTACTCTCGGATATGGATGTTATGTGTAGGGATGGTTTCCTACACAAAATTTTGGGTGATAACCCTAAGGTTGAATATATATGTATATATAATTACATATGATTTTGGGAGACTATTCATCATAGGAAAAATGATTGAATATGTTTCAAGTGAGGGATTGTATTCACATATCAAGGTAAATGATATGAGTTTGTGGTGACGGCTTGTATATTGAGGATTTATGTATACTTATAGCCGGGTTTGTATATCTTATACATATGAACGAGAACTAGTTTATATATATATAGATATATGGATATGTGAATAGGTGTAGGTGTATATATATTTGTATGCATATAAATATATGGATATATTTATGTTGTAGACATATGTGGTATGGATGCTTAAACCGTATATGATGGTTTACTATTTGGTTATATGATTGGATCATATGGATGTATATATATTATGCATGTGAATGATATATATACTTATTTGGTTAAGCATACCCCGCTCATGCTATCGTTGGGAAGTTGCGCGAGTAGAGGGTGAGCATCCTGGCTAGAAAGGCAGGGTGTGGATATTCCCCAGGTCATAGTCGTCCCGTGTGTTATTATGTGATTTACATTTTTATATTTTGGGATGAGACGTCGTGGGTATGTTTTATCTCATTGCCGGTTTGGAGCTATGACCGCTTCCCGGGACGTCGTGTGCGTGTGTTTACCACGAGATGGGTGTCGTTTAGTCCCACCATGGTGGCCCCAGTATTGCTACGTGAGCCGGGCACTAGGAAGATGATAGCATTGATGCAGTTTATCGGCGCTATATATAGCCGGGTATTTATTTGTGCATGGCCTTTGTACATCATATATGGTATGTATACATGGTCATGGGATTGGATGATGGTATATATATATACGGTTAGAAATGAATACCTATATATATATATTTATATAAATATCCTATAGATGAAAGGATATGGACTTTTATGGAGTACATCTTGGATGATTATGATGTAATAGATGATTGGGGGATTGATGTATCGCATTTAAGGAACATTTCGGTTACATCATCCCAAGTATATTATTGGAGATTGTAAATGTTTTCATTTTGTAGTCTAAAATTTAGTAGTAGTAGTAGTAGTAATAGTATTAGTAGTAGTAATAGTTTCATTATATGGTATGTACGGCATTATGGACCTATATGATCAACATTGTCAAAGAGTAGTGTAACGGGGTGGTTCCTTGTTTGGATTTTGTTTTACGAGACACCCCACGCATGAAATGTAATACATTGTTGAGAGTAGAGAGAAGTTTTGTCGATATTTATGAGTGGCATAATGGATCTCCAGGATCGACGTTGACATGGAGTAGTGTAACGGGGTGGTTCCTTGTTTGGATTTCGCTTTGCGAGACACCCCACGCACGAAACGCAGTGCAGCATTGAAATTGGAAGGAAGTTGTGTCAATAATAATTTTGCATGCTTATTAATTAGAAATTTAAATCATATGTTCTACCCAAATGCATATTGGGTAACTTATTAAATTAAAATGGTTAAAGTATAAACTGGAATCCACTAAGCCTAATAAGGCACTTATGATTGAAAATAAATACTTATCTGTGGTTTAAAGGGGGTGGATTCTTGGGTTATGATAGGATGGTAAATCTCGTGGGTAGAGGCTAGACCTATGATAAGTTAGGTTGTCCTAATAAATTGGGGTAATTTAACTGATAAACTTGAGGACGCGAATAGGTGCGCGCCTTTAGATGAGAGGTGAGTTGGGATTCCACGAGAGTGCGATTCCATTTTTAATTATGAAATATGTGCACCGATACTTATTATGCACGGTTAACACACTTGCTAAATATTTTCACAACTCGGGCTCTGACCCGTTTACTTTTCTCTCCTGCTTGTATATATATATATATATATATATATATATATATATATATATATATATATATATATATATATATATATATATATATATATATATATATATATATATATATTACTACAGGTGTCCTACCGCATGGATGCCGGATGACCTTCTATCCAGAGTCTATGGAACCGTGACAGGTGCGGACTGTTGTGGGATGTATCTAGTAGTCGCTTCCTCCTTTTAAAATTCTAGGTAGGATTCATTGTTGTATATCGAGTTTGTACCCAAGGGATATTTATATACATGTTTATATTTATTCCATTTCAGTCATTGTATTGGCAGTGACCCGACAACTTATTCGGGTTTACTTTTGTGTAGTATTTTCAGTAGTAGTTATTCATTTCATTTTATTCTAGCATTTCATTTCTTATAGTTCTTCTTGCATCTTTCTCTTATTTATTAGTAGTTTTATGGTGTTGGTTTGTTAGTTGTTGCATGTTTTAAATTTATTCTAACATCTCGCTTATATGATATCGGGTAGTTAGTCCTATATTATGTAGTACCCACTGTTGGTGTTGAGACTGGACCATCTGAAACTCCTGATTTAATGTAGTATAGGGTTGGCCACCCGTTATTATTTTAAGTGGGGTGTTACAAAAAGTTTTTTCTCACATTTATGTTTATGTTGTTAAAGTAGATGCATTTCTACTAGTTCTTTATTAAGAGTTAAACTGATTGTTCCCTTATTAATATTCATAAGTAAATATTCTGAAATAAAATTATTACCTAAATAAAATCTCCATGCATTTCAGGAAAGCATAGGATTTTTGAAATAATGAATTTCTTTTCATTAAAACAGATAGCTACTTTTTTGGCTTTTAAATCAATAAAATTTTGTGTTCCATTGATGCCAGTTACAACAATAGGATTTTCCATCTTTATCCACTTACTCTGGTAGTAAAGCATTAGGTCTATACGAACAAAATGTTGCTCCTGTATCAATTAATATGCAAAGACTATATTATTTGTAGCCTGAAAAATTAAAATATCCTAATACATAAGTGTATATTTTCTTTCCATGGCCTTGAGAAAAGATAATTTCTTCTTTTCCTAATTGAAAATAGTAAATTTAAGTAGATTTTATATTATCATCTTTTCAATAATTTGTGTCAGGTAATATTGGTACCTGTATGTTTTTCATAGAAATAAGTTATTTACTATTACTATATTCTCCTTTTAAAAGGTTTTTTCCTTTAATTTTTCCCAATCATTATCAGAAAAATTCTTTTGCCAATATAATGTTTATTTTTAAAATAAATATTATTTCCCGATACTTGTAGTTCAACGCTATTTCATTATTTTTCAGGTGGTGGTTCTATTATTTGGGGTAGTATCCATTATTTTAGTATTTCTAAATCTCTCCAATTGATTAATCTTGGTTGTATTGTCTAATCAAATGGTCTAGGTTCAAATATTTCTATAATATTTCTCTCCACATTTTGTGTATTAGTTTGTAGTAGAGTTGTCAATTCATGAATTATTTTCCAATGTATTTACATATTTCTAGAGGTATCCTTCATACTTATTCCTTTGGTTTGGATTTTTATAATAACAGAATCTTCTATATTTGGATCATCAATAGATATAAAGAAATTTCATTTGTATGTTAAACCAAATAACTCCATATACTAAATTGGATTAGACTCCTAAAATTATAGCATTCATAGGATTAATAAATCTTTTGTCCAAGACCAGCATCGCTACAGGTGTATCCATACTTTATCTAAATAATTCCGTAATACATATTTGAATAAATCCAATATGAATATATTTTATATTCGGATGTTTTTTCTTCCATCATTTGATTTTATTTAAATCAAAGATTTTTATATCTGACGTTTCATCATCGGTTGGCCCAGCAATGGTATTGTCATTAAATTGTTCAAATTTTCTTGTTGAGAATAATTTAAATTTAGATAATATATAGATATCTTCCTTTTTTATAAGTTGTCTTTGGTTATCAGTTTCTTGTAACTGTTCGTTAGTAAAAGTTATTTCTTCACCAACAATTTCACGAAGAGTTATTTTTTGTAACTCATTTTCATTACTTTCTCGTACTTCTGCAGTATTATACATAAATACGAATTCTTCATCAGATGATTCCGAATCAGATTCTAATTCATATAGTATTTCTTCATTATCGAAATTATCAGAAATATCTTCACCAAAGAAAACTTCAAATTCTTGTTCTTCAAGAAATTTTATCATTCTTTTAGAACTTTTACCTTTTTAGGGCATTCGGATGCATAGTGACCTTCTTCATTACATATATAACATTTACATTTTCTTTTTATATTTTTTGTATTTTTATTAGAAAATTTCTTTTTCTAATATATTTCTTATTTTTTGAAAAAGATGATTTCTTTTTCCAAGGTTTCTACTTAAATTTTCGTTTTCAAGAATTTTTGAAAAGTCTAGGGGTAGATTATATCTTATCATCCAATTTTCTTTTAAAATTTTATCACAACATTTATACCCAGCTTGTGACTTGGTGATTTGATTTTTGACTTGCTTTTTTGCTTTTATTTTAATAAACATATCAAATATTTATCTTAATACTCAATTAATACGTAATCCAAGATAATCTTCCTTTTTGATTTGTTTTAACCAATGAGGATAAGTTTTTAAAGACATTTCATCCCATGGATTTGGGAGTTTGTGGAAAAATTGATCCAGCCAATAAAGGTTTTCTGAAGGATTAAGTTTGAAATAATATTTTTTATATATTTCAACAAATTCTTCAAATTGACAAATATTACATAATTATAGTTTAGATAATATGTAACATGCAACTTATTGGATTCTAGGTTTTCCTTTATATCCAATCATATTTTCTTTAATATATCAACAAAACCTTTTACTATTTCATCAAAAAATTTGAAATTTTGTAGGAGTTCAGATTTTTACTGAGTTTCCTTTTCTGATTTTTCCCATTGTTGTATCCATTGTAGTATATCACCTTGGAGTGTTGCTGCAAGGTAGTCTAAGAATTTTTCTTTAGACCATATACTTTTATAATTAGTAATTAATATAGATATGGATTGTGCCCATTGGTCTATAGTTTGTTCTTGATCTTTAAAGGGTACATGCCTTAAATCAAGATAAATACCATGTTGAGATATATTATGTTTATTCAAATTATCTCTTCTAAAGAAAAATGATTTGGTTCTTCTTCCTTAATTCCACTAGTTGATGTTGTAGAAGTATTACCAATTTTAACAAAGTCTTCTTTTTCTTGTGCAGGATTTTGCATAAGTTGTTTAAAAGCTTTCCAGTTTTGAAATTTCTGAAGTGGTTCTTCAACTTTTCTTTTTCCATCACTAGTGTTTACTACATGAGTAGGATTTTCTTCTTCATCAGATGAATATTGGTTTAATTTATACTGATAGTGTTGTCATAATTTTTCATATTCCAAATACGTGTTTTGTATTTGTTCAATAATTTATTAGGTTCTGAAATATTTAACGTTGGATCTTTTATAGATGTCTCCAATATTCTAATATTTCACGAATATTTATGTATTCAGTATAGTTAAATTCTTCGGTTTGAAAGGCTTCAGTTTCTTTTGTGCCATAGTACAACCTAGGGATTTTATTATCTCCTGGATAATTCATTCCAGTTTATTCAAGATTATTTTGAACATCTATTTTTGTTAATATATTTTCAATTTTTTGTTTAGTTTCCTCTTTTAAGTCTAGGGTTGAGACTGTTTCAAGTTGACTGAGTTTCTGATCAACCTTATTTAAGTTGAATTTTATACTATCTAATTTTCTTTTACATAGTTTTGATTTACGATATGATGTTTTTCAGTTCGTTTTACCCATCCAAAAACTATATTAGTTAAACCATTTAAAGTAGTACTTATTTTACTAATATCATTTTCAAATTTTTTATCAATATGCAAGCTATGATTATACATAGATTCTTCCGTATTTAACCATGGAGTAAACATTGTAACGAAGCATCAGCATTTTTTTTTTCATTTTAGTCCTCACTGGTACTTAAGACCACCTATTATATTATTTCAGGTGCCTAAAACCAAGTTCCTTAAAGCCATTAACTAACTGTAGCTGTAATTGGAAAACAAAAATATGGGCTTTGAAACAATAATAGGTATATGGATTTTATGAGAAACCTAGTGGAAAATTAAAGTATTTGTGCTCTATTACAAATGTATCACAGTCTAATTAAAAAGGAAAAACACAAACAAACAGTATAAACATAATAGTTAACACGAATATTGATTCTTATAACAAATCTTAATTCAGACATTATATTCAATACATACCTTAATAACAAGGCTCTGATACCAATTACAAAGTGCAGAAAAGAAAGGCTTAATATTAGAAAGTGAGAGTCTTTTATAGAAATGGTTATGAAAGGAGAGATAAGATTGAGTTTTTACAAGTGAGAGAAGAGAGATGTACAAGATATCCTACAAATGGAGAGAGCTTCTCCTTTTATACACCCCGGACACCAAATTCTATACAATACAGATGAATAAAGGATAAGGGAAAAGAAAGAAAAAGACGGAAGGTTATGTCCGTCAACAGTAGTAATTATTCTCAACAAGAATATTTGAGCAATTTAATGGAAATACCACTACTGGGTCAACTGATAATGTAATGGAAGATATAAAAATTTTGATTTAAATAAAATCAAAAGATGGAAGAAAAATCATCCGAATATAAAATATATTCATATTCGATTTATTCAAATATGTATCACTGCATTATTTAGACAAGGTATGGATACACTTGTAGCGATACTGGTCTTAGACAAAAGATTCAGTAATCCTATGAATGCAATAATTGGAGGAGTCCAATCCAATTTAGTAAATGGAGTTATTTGGTTTAACATAAAATCTAATTTCTTTATATCTATTGATGATCCAAATATTGAAGATTCTGTTATTATAAAAATCCAAATATCGAAATTGAAAACCTCGAAAAAATAAATTATATTTTTCAAAAAATAAGAAATATATTAGAAAGAAGAAATTTTCTAATAAAAATACAAAAAATTAAAAAAAAAGAAATGTAAATGTTATATATGTAATAAAGAAGGTCACTATGCATCCGAATGCCCTAAAAAAGGTAAAAGTGCTAAAAGAATGATCGAATTTCTTGAAGAACAAGAATTTGAATTTTACTTTGGTGAAGTCATTTCTGATAATTCTGACAATGAAGAAATATTATATGAATTAGAATACCCATCCAAAAACTATATCAATGAAACCATTTAAAGTAGTACTTATTTTACTAATATCATTTTCATATATGATTATACATAGATTCTTCCTTATTTAACCATGGAGCTAAACATTGTAACGAAGCATCAACATCTTGGTTTTCCATTTTAGTCATCACTGGTACCTAAGACCTCCTATTATATTATTTCAGGTGCCTAAAACCAAACCTTTCGTCTTTTTATTTCTTTTCCCTTATCCTTTATTCATCTGTATTGTATAGAATTTGGTGTCCGGGGTGTATAAAAGGAGAAGTCCTCTCCATTTGTACGATATCTTGTGCATCTCTCTTCTTTCACTTGCAAAAACCCAACCTTCTCTCTTCTTTCATAATCATTTCTGTAAAATACTCTCACTTTGTAATATTAAGCCTTTCCTTTCTGCACTTTGTAATTGGTATCAGAGCTTTGTTATCAAGGTAAGTATTAAATATTATGTTTGAATTAAGCTTTGTTATAAGAATCAATATTCGTGTTAGCTATTATGTTTATATTGTTTTCTTGCATATATCTTTTTTAATCAGACCGTGATACATTTGTAATATAGCAAAAATATTTTAATTTTCCAATAGGTTTCTCACAAAACCTATATACATATTATTGTTTCAAAGCCCATATTTCCGTTTGTCGATTATATATAGAGTTAGCTAAAGGCTTTAATGATACTATTCACTATTCACTATTTGAAAAAGCAAATAGTATTGTTGACGGATAAAACCTTCTGTCTTTTTCTTTCTTTTCCCTTATCCTTTATTCATCTATATTGTACATAATTTGGTGTCCAGGGTGTATAAAAGGAGAAGCCCTCTCCATTTGTAGGTTATCTTGTACATCTCTCTTCTCTAACTTGAAAAACCCCAATCTTCACTCTCCTAATCTAACCATTTCTGTAAAATACTCTCACTTTGAAATATTAAGCCTTTCCTTTCCACACTTTGTAATTGGTATCAGGGCCTTGTTACCAAGGTATGTATTAAATATTATGTTTGAATTAAGCTTTGTAATAAGAATTAATATTCGTGTTGACTATTATGTTTATAGCATTTGCTTGCGTATTTCTTTTTTAATCAAACTGTGATACATTTGTAATATAGCAGAAATATTTTAATTTTTCAATAGGTTTCTCACAAAACCCATATACCTATTTGTTGATGTAAAAAATTAGATCACTCTAATTATTCAATCACAGATAAATAAATGAGACAAAAGATTTTTGAAGTGGTTCAGCCTTATGTGAATGGTCTACGTCCACTGTTATTTTATTGCTGGGTGTTTGTAAATTCTCGATTACAAGAAATTACGTTCTGGATCCCAAGGTTTGGATTCAGAATCAGGTCCCCTACAATGAGGATTTTACAACGTATTTATAGCCTTGAGGATGTCATCTGAAAGGGTGATACATTAAATGATATACATATGAAAAGGTAACACATTTAATGCCCTTTAAGCGTGTGCATCTAAATTATAAGCATTTAATGAACCAGTTGAACTATTAGTTATTCAGCTATTAATGCTCTGTTCGAGATGCAGCTCGGACCGCCTGAGTAGCTCGGACCGCCTAAGCTTTCTGGTATTCAAGAGTTCCTCAGAGAGGTCTGTTCCTCGGAGCGTATGAGTTCCTCGGAGAGTAAGCGTTTCTCGGAGGTGCTTGTGGTTGCCATGTAGATAGCCACGTGTCTTCATATGATTGATCCAAGTCAGTAGATTAAATTTGGTATCAACAGAAGCCCCCAATGTTTTATAGTTCGAAATTTGAGGAGTATGGAACATTTTTTCTCGGAATACAGTAACTTTAAATAGTTCTTCCTGATTTTTAGGATCATCTCCCTTGTATTTATTTCTCCATCCCAATTCGTAGAATCATACTTTTTTAGACTTTTCTGCTCGTTTCAGTTTTCATGTCACTTTTCATCTTTTTAGCCGCTGTTTGTTCGCTTTGATTCCCGCGCTAATATTTAATGCCTTTTTAGCCGCCGGTAATGTAATCGTCCTTTTTGTAATCATTACTTCGCCAGTTCTCAAGGCATAGTATTTAAACTTCACAGAGACTCCCATCGTCTTCTATCTTTTCAGATTTTCATCTCTGAGTTTTTCATTGTCTTGTACTCTCTTATGCGTTCATCTCTTCCGTCGTTCATTGTCAACAGCTTTAGTCTTTTTTCTGTAAGATCCTCTTTCTTCTTCTTCATTTCTTTAATTCATCATCATGGTTTACCCAGTTGAGTCTCTTGACAAATTTCGATCTGATTTTTCCATTCCTTCTTGGGTTGTATTGGAAGAGCTTTCCGAGCCTTCTAATTATTTCAATTTGGCTGAGGGACATTGGTTCCCCAGTCTCTTTTTTGCTGAGCGTGGATTTTCTTTTCCACCAAATCCTCTGTGTCTAGAATTTTGTCAGTACTTTGATGTTGTTCATGCACGAATAGCCCCCAACACATGGAGAATAGTTAATGGGGTGTATAAATTAAATCAAGTGCATGGAACTCGTATAGGAATTCCAGAAATCATGTACTGGTATAGATGGGCAGTTAATGATAATATTTACTATTTAAAAACTAGGTTTATAAATAGAGCTTTAGTAGTCAATCTCCCTGATGCCAACAGGGATTATTTTGAACATGGAGTTGTTGTAAAAAATTGGCAACATCCCCCTTCAACCGGAGATGAGGTTTACCAGGGTCCCAGATGCCCTCCTTATGGCAGTGGGATAGGTTGTTTTTATTTATTTTATTCATCTTGAAATCATGTTTGTTTTGTGTTTGATAAAATGTGTTACTGATAACAATGTATGTTTATTTGCAGTTGATAGCAAGAGAAAGTTCCCAAGAGAAACAAATGTCAATCTAAGGCATTTGGGACTTATCTGGGGTCTACATCAAAGGGTTGCTGACGAGCACATTCGATTAGCCTCCTATCTGCTCCAATACAAGAGCTATACATCTTCTTTCACTGCTCGTCCAGTGATCAGTGAAGCAGAGCCAGTACCACCCTCTGCAAGTTCTTCACCAGAATCTCACGTTCCGTTGAGCAAAAAGATGAAGAAGAGAAAGACTCCTGCTCTGTTTGAGAAAACTGCCTCCGGTTCTGGGGAGGTAAAAAGGGTCAGGATTGATGTCCCAAAGGAGGGGACAAAGAAGACTGGTATAGTTACTTCAACTGCTCCTGCTAAAGTCTCCGAGAAGGTTGCTGACAAGCCCGCAGTGGCTCCGAGCAGCTTTGCTGCTCTTGGAAAGGTGATTGTGATATCACCGACCAAGGATTCTTCCTTGGTTGTACCTGTTCCCCCGAGGAGACTGAAGAAAAACTCCTCGGTTAATTTGGCTGACGCCACCATTCAGCCCCTTGCTGCTGGGACTAAGGTTCCCACATCTATTCCCCCGAGCTCTGACATGAGCTCGGTAAAGTCCTTGACCATTCCCGAGGTGCAAGGTAATGAAGATAACCTTACTCGGGATATGGTAACTTCTTTGGTTGCTCGTCATCTTTCTTCAGTAAGTACCTTTACTTTGAACTTTTCATATTTTCCTTTGTTATTTCTCATATCTGTTTCTGACTTTGCTTTCTTTTTCTGTTTACAGTTGACGAGCTGCTTCAATATAATCCTCAAGAAGGATGAAGCAATCAAGGCTTCTTGCTCCTCGTCCAATGTGGAGGGAGCTCTGGAAGAAGCTACCAAGTCCTTAGAGGAATCTCGCCAGAAGTACACTACTGATGAGGCAGTCTGGGAGAATAAACTTGCTTCCTCCGAGCAGGAGAAAACTCGAGTTGCTGAGGCCTCCAGGGATTTGGAGAAGAAAGTGAATGCCTTGGAGAAGGATAATAAAGAACTTGATGTGAAGCTCAAGGCTACTGAGGAGTTTGAAAATAAACTCAAGGATGCTGAGGAGAAGTTAGTCCAACTCCAGGAAGTAAATCGGCAGAAGGAGGAAGCGGAACAAAAATTGAAAGCTGCTGATGTTTTGCTGTCCGAGAAGCTCGCCTTGGAGAAGGCCAAAAGGAAAGCTGCCATGAAGAAGTCCTTCAGCTCTGGCTGGGACAAAGGTTGGGATAAGAGATGTGCTACCATGGTCTCTCAAGTGGATTATGGCAGTGTAAAGTATTTCAGGGATGGATGGGTTGCTGCCCTTCAGGAATTGAAGGTCGACGAGTCATCCGAGCTCTTCGATAGACACATCCATGGTCCCCCTCCTACTTCAGAAGAATTAGAAGAGGACGAAGCTACCTCTGAAGAATATTCAATGGTAATGGGAGAGAATGCCCTAACCAGTTAGCATGCTGTCGAGCAAGGAGTTTCTTCTTCCGAGCAACAGTTGGTGCTCTCCGAGCAAGTCACAATTCCCTCTGAGCAACCTGCCTCCTCTTCCCATCCTCCCGAGAAGGTTTTGGGAGATAAGGAAAAGGTGTAGTGTTGTTCGGTTTTCTCTTTCTATTTTTCTTCTTTGTCAAGTGTAACCAAGATCTTTGTAACTCTGCACTATGATCTAATAAAATTTGAGTTTTTCCCTCTATACGATTGTATCTTTTCTATTTGTACTCTGTCTTGATCTTCTTTTTGATGATTGTCTTTTCTTTCTCTGTTAGTTTCTGGCCAGGATGGATATGCTATCTGCCAATGATACAAAGCTGATGCAGCAATGTAATGAATATTATAAGGCTGGTCACACAGAACTGAGTGCATCAGAAGTTGCCGACATCCTTGGTCATGATGCTTCAGAACAGGCAATCGAAGCTTATCAGTACCTGAAGTGTTTACTTGATCGAGCTGTGGACAATAATGTGGATTACTATGAAATGATTGAGGATCTTCAATGTACCCTAGAAGATCTTCAGAATCAGTACAAGGAATCAACTGCCCTGTTGCATGAGGGGTATGAGAAGAGGTATCAGCAGCTTTCTGCCGAGAAGGGCTACGAGAAGCTCCTTGCTGGGTACGATGTCAGGGAGAGAACCCTAAAGGGTGAAGTTGAAGTATGTAGACAGATTGCCGAGCTACTGGAGCAAGAGAATAACAATTTACAGAAAGAGCTAGCACAGTTGAAGTCTGCAGCCTCTTCTTCAATAGCTATAATCCCAGTGACTGACGAGGGATTTTAGAGGTTGAGAATGTCAAATTGAGGTAAGAGTTGGACACATTGAGGAGGTCGGGCACTTCCACATCTCCTCGAGGATGAGCAAGAGCTCCTCGGGGATGAGGAAGAGCAGCTTGGGTTCTTGTGGAGGAACATAGGACAACATCTGCCTTAGAGAACCAAGCCTTCCAATTAATGGCTAAGAACCAAGCTTTGTCTGACATGTCAAAGAAAATTAGAGACCTGGAAAAACAACTCTCTGCAAACAAATCAGTGTTGGAGACTAATGAGCTTTTCATCCAGAGTCTTCACGAAAAGCTTGAAAGGTTAACATTTCAATTTCACAAACATCCTAGGGAGTTCTGGATGGCTGGATACAACGAAGCACTATTCCATTTGGATGATCGTATCCAGAATGCCAATAATGAGGGCTACAAATAAGGCTGGCTGAATGCCTTGGGCGTGCTGAAGCTCGAACAAGGACACTATCTATGGGACTATTATGATCCCGAGTTTCTCGACTTTCCTGTGCCACCGGATATGGAATGGATCCTAGCTCGTGCCATTCCTCAGAGCTTAATTGCGAAATACCTCGGTGACTACAATTTAAATTCTCAATTTGAGGCATCTCGTCCCGAGCATCTTCTAGATTGACCTTCTGTGATGAACATCAGGATGCTGAAGGATTTGAACTTTATCAATTCTCCTTAGTCTTTAAATGATCCGCCTGCTGGCGAGGAACCTGTATCGAAATCTGAGGGGAAAAGACCAATGAAATAGGAATTTTTGATGTAACAGTTAGTATACATATCCATGTAATTATCAATGTAACTTGTAATTTATTTTGAATTTTATGAAAGACTTTCATTCTTGCTTGCAAATCTCAATTACTATTGTAGTTATCAAATACTTTATATTCATGTATCTCTGTTAAAAAGATAATAATGTTGCTCGATCACTTAATAATAAAGTAATGAGTATAAAAATGTTTAAAAAAATTTCAACTAACCAAGGTTGTTAAATTGTGCTCGTCGACCAATTATAGTTAGTGAGAGTTTATCCCCAACTAACCATACTTGATAAATTTTGGAATATTTTGTTTCCTAGCCAAACAGGTTGGCATTTTTAGGAATATTTCTCCTCGTCGACCAACTATGTTAGTACAGTTTGGAATATTTTCTCCTCGTCGACCAACTAAGTTGGTACAGTTTGGAATATTTTCTCCTCGTCGACCAACTAAGTTGGTACAGTTTGGAATTTTTTATCCTCGTCGACCAACTAAGTTGGTACAGTTTAGAATTTTTTATCCTCGTCGACCAACTAAGTTGGTATAGTTTGGAATATTTTCTCCTCGTCGACCAACTAAGTTGGTACAGTTTGGAATTTTTTATCCTCGTCGACCAACTAAGTTGGTACAGTTTGGAATTTTTTGTTGAGTAGTCTACCGAGCTTTGTCGAGTAGTGCATAGCACGAGTATTCCCCGAAAAATTTCAATAAACAGAGAAACTTGCAGAATATTTTTATTTTATTCATACCGATGGAAACTGTGTTACATATACATTACTGATAATACTTGCGCAGATGCTCCGCGTTCCATGCATTCTTAAACTTTTCGCCTTCTAAAGTTGCTACTCGATAAGTTCCTGGTCGAACAACTTCTGTTACTCGGTATGGTCCATGCCAGTTTGCTTCCAGTTTGTTATGTTTTTGAATTACTTTCTTCAGCACATAGTCTCCTTCTTTCAGGTCGCACTTCTTCACCCTCTTGTTGTAGAACACAGCTGTTCGCTGCTGGTAAGCAGCATTTCTAATGGCTGCTTCTTCTCTAACTTCCTCGAGCATGTTTAGATCCAATCTTCTTATTAAGTCGCTGACAGGGGAATTGAAATTCAGTACCCTGTGTGTTGGGAGGCCCAACTCGGCAGGTATGACAGCTTCACTTCCGAACGCCAGCATGTATGGTGATTCTCCAGTTTCTACTCGGGGAGTAGTTCGGTAAGCCCAAAGTACTGATTGTAGCTCGTTGATCCAGTTTGCTTTTGCATCATCCAATCTTTTCTTCAAACCATTCAGCAGCGTCCTGTTTGTCACTTCAGTTTGACCATTGCTTTGAGGATGGCTTGGTGCTGAGTGGACCTTAAAAATATTTGACTGATGACAATAGGCTGCAAACTCCTCGTTATCAAATTGTGTCCCATGGTCTGTGATGAAGGCATGAGGAATACCATATCGGCAAATGATGTTCTTCCAAACAAATTGGTACACCTTCTCGTATGTCATATCGATGAGTGGCTCAGCTTCTACCCACTTAGTAAAATAATCCACTGCGACGACGAGGTATTTGAACCTTCCTCGGGTCGTTGGTAATGGTCCGACCAAATCAGTTCCCCACATGGCAAATGGCCAAGGGGAAGTTATGGGTGACAACAATGCTTATGGAGATCTTCGGATAGAGGAAAAACGCTGACACTTGTCACATTTCTTGGCATAGGCTATACAATCTGCCCTCATCGTCAGCCAGTAATATCCTTGCGTTATCACCCTTTGTAAAAGCGTCCGTCCTGCGACATGGGCTCCACAAGATCCTTCATGGATCTCTTCAATCAAATATTTCACCTCGGTGGGATGTACACATCTTTGCAAACCTGCCATAATTCCTCGTCTATATAAAACACCATTAGTTAGTACATACCGAGCGACTTTAAACTTCAATTTCTTAGCTGCAAGCTTGTCAATTGGCAATTTTCCTTCCTCGACATATACCCAGATGGGATCCATCCAAGATGGTCCTAAATCAACGGTGCTAAAATTTATCTTCAGATCTTCATCTATACTCCGACCAGCTAACACTTTAATTGGGATTCTTCGTCGTAGCTCGGTGCGAGTAGCTGATGCTAGTCGAGCTAGGGAGTTTGCTCTCGCATTCTCCATTCTTGGTACTCTGATCAGCTGAATAGCGGTAAATTCTGACAACAGCTCCTTTGCCTTTGCATGATATCTGATCATTAATTCTCCTCTAACTGCATATACTCCCATCATTTGGTTTACAATCAATTGAGTGTCACTGAAGATCACAACCTGCCGCGCCTCTATAATTTTTGCCAAATTAAGCCCTGCAATCATGGCCTCATATTCTGCTTCATTGTTGGATGCTTTGAATTGGAAACGCAAGGCGTATTCCATGTCGACCTCGTCCGGAGTGCTCAGAACTATTCTCGTGCCACATCCTGCAGTACAAGATGAGCCATCTACATATAGCCTCCATATAGGTAACTCGTCTTCAAATTTTTGATCAGTCAGAGTTCCTAGGTGAAATATTTTCTGCTTCCTTTTATCCTCTCCGGATTTTTCTCGCTCCTCCTCGATCATCTTTTCTTGCCCTCTTACCAGCCGGAGTTGATCTGAGCAAGTGTCTGTCGATCCTGTAACATCCACAGATTGATCGGTGGGCAACTCTTATTTCTCATCCGGAGTCCTCCCAACTATCTCTGCATCACATCCTGTAACATCCACACGTCCTTTTAGCAATCGGAATTGGTCTGGGCTTGTGTTTGTTGATCCTGTAACATCCACAGGTTGATCTGTGAGCAACTTTTGCTCCTCGGGGGTATCAGGATAGGTGAACTCCTCTATGAAATCTGCTACAGCCTGCCCTTTTAGTGATGATCTGGGTTCATAAATTATATCATATTCTCCGAGCTCTATTGCCCAGTACATCAATCTCCTTGATTTCTCTGGCTTATGAAGGGCTTGTCTCAATGGCACATCGGTGTATACTATTATAGTATGAGCCTGGAAGTATGGCCTCATTCTCCTACTCGCCTCAATCAGCGCTAGTGCCAATTTCTCCAGTCTCAGATATCTGATCTCTGCTCCTCGGAAGGCCTTACTTGTGTAATAAATTGGCTTTTATATTCCATTCTCCATTCTGATCAACGCCGAGCTGACTGCATTCTCAGATACTGCAAGGTACAAATACAGTTTTTCTCCCATCATCGGCCTGGACAACAGTGGAGGTGCTCCCAAGTATTTCTTCAAGTCTTGAAAAGCCTTCTCACATTCATCATTCCACTCAAAAGTTTTTCCGAGTGTCTTGAAAAATGGGAGACATCTATCAGTTGCTCGTGACCCAAATCTGTTGAGTGCTGCTACTCGTCCTACGAGACTCTGTACTTCCTTCTTCGTTGTTGGAGATCGCAGCCCTAATAGAGCTTTGATCTTTTCAGGATTTGCTTCAATGCCTCATTGATTTATAATGTACCCGAGGAACATGCCTTCTCGTACACCAAAGACGCACTTCGTCGGGTTCAGCTTCATTTGATATTTATCTAGTTGATCAAAAGTTTGACTTAAGTCAACTAGATGATCTGTAGCTTTCTTGCTTTTCGTCAGCATGTCGTCAACATAGACTTCGATATTGTCACTGATTTGTTCAGCAAAGACCTTATTCATCAGCCTCTGATATGTCGCACCTGCATTTTTTAAACCAAAAGGCATAACATTATAACAATAAGTTCCCCTAGGAGTAAAGAAAGAAGTACTCTCCCTGTCTTCAGGTTTCATTTTTATCAGATTATAACCAGAATAAGCATCCATGAAGCTCAGCAACTCGTGTCCCGAGGTAGCATCCACCAGTTGATCAATTCGGGGCAGTGGAAAGTGATCTTTTGGGCATGCTTTATTGAGGTCGGTGAAGTCTACACACATCCTCCACTTGTTGTTTTTCTTCTTTACCATCACCACATTGGCTAACCAATCTGGATATTTTACATCTTCAATGAAAAAAGCTTTCTAGAGCTTCTCGACTTCCTCCTGTATAGCTTGATTCTTCTCGGGACTGAATACTCTTCTTCTCTGCTTCACAGGTTTGATCTCCTTATTCACATTGAGCTCGTGACATAAGAAGTTTGGGTCAATTCCAGGCATATCTTCATGACTCCAGGCAAAAGTTTATTTTCTGCTTCTAAGGAAAGTTATCAATTCTTGTTTTAGTGAGGCTTCCAATGATGAACCTATTTGAGTAGTTCGTTCAGGGTGTTTGTCGTCCAGAATGATATTTTCAGTAGCTTCCACCACTTGACCTTTCACGAGTTGCGACTCATCACGAGGATCCAAGGTTTCAATTTCTGCACCTTCATCCACTTGATAAGTAGTAGTCTTTTTCTTTTATTCTTCCAATTCATCTTGCTCGGCGGATGAATAATAGCACTCCCGAGCTACTTTCTGGTCACCTTTCATAACTCCTACTCCAAATTTTGTTGGAAATTTTAGGCATTGATGCACTGTAGATGGTATAGCCTCGAACTTTTTCAACCCTACTCTTCCCAAGATGATATTGTACAATGACTGGACATTCTTATCCATCACGAAAAAGTGTATTCTTTATGTTCGACAAATAGGCCACGTACCAATGAATATATCCAACTTGATCGTCCCAAGTGGAAATACTTTCTCGCCAGCAAAACCGATGAGGGAACTGTGGTAAGTCTCCAGTTGAGATAGCTTCAAATTTAAACTATCGAAACATGAGTAGAACATGATGTCTGCCGAGCTACCGTTGTCGACCAGCACTCTTGAGATCATTACCTTTTTCATTCTCATTTTGATCACTAGTGGGTCATTATGAGGATACATAACTCCTGCAAGATCATTCTTTGAAAACCCAATGACCAATTTTTCTTTGTTCACCTTTCTCGGGCGATCTTCCTCAGCTAAATTTATTCGCTGAATGTACAAGCAAGCTTGAGCCTCTCCGAGGTAAGCTTTTCTTTCTGCAGTAAGGTCTCCTCCTCCTGCATCTCCTCCTGTAATGACATTACAATCAAATGACCCAAAGCGTATTGAAAATACCTCTCGTTCTGGTTGTTTTGGTTTCTTGGGAAGATCGGGGTCATCATCTAGATCATCTTCATGGTTTCTCTTCTTTTTTTCCTCTGCTCGATGAGGAGATCTAGACCTCTCTCTAGTTCGGTCGTTGTTTCTTTTTTCGCCTCCCCGATCAACATACTTTGCTAGCTTTCCTCGTCGGATGAGTGTTTCAATCTCGTTCTGAAGAGCTATGCAATTTTTGGTCATATGGCCATGATCCTTATGGAACTCGTAATATTTCTCCCTATTCCTCGTGTCAGGCGACCTCATTTTCTTTGGCCAGTTTAACTCCTCGCTGTTCTTAATTTCTTCCAGGACGTGGTTGATATTTGCCTTTAAAGGCGTGTAATTATCAAATTTCTTCAAGACCTCCCATGACGACCTACTTTTGGAATGTTTGTCACCACCATTGTTCTTATGCTCTTTCTTCTTAGTTTTATCACCTTCCCCCTTGGTTTCTTTGGAGTCCATATTCTTCTTCGCAGACATAGCCTCCTCGGCATTCATAATCTTGGATGCTTTTCCCATCAGGTCCGACATGGTTCGAGGTGGATCTTTGTCCAAAGTGTAGTATAACTTGTTTGGCAGCAGTCCACTCATCAAAGCGGTAATCACTGTCTTCTCCTCATAATCAATGACTTCGAGCTTCTCGTTATTAAAACGAGTTATATAGTCTCTAATACTCTCACCAACTTTTTGTCTAACACTTAACAAATGTGGTACTCGTTTAACTGGCTTTGCTCCAAAGTAGAAATTCCCAATGAATAACTTGTCCAGTTGAAGAAAAGTTGAAATCTTACCCCGAGGAAGATTATTGTACCATATATGGGCAGATCCGGTAAGAGTTCCCGAGAATGCCCTGCATCTCATCTCGTCTGGGACAGCATAGATGTCGGCAGCAGCTTGATATTGTTCTATATGAAGGACAGGGTCAGTCTTCCCATCATACTTGGGAGTCACAACAGGTGCTTTGAACTTTGATGGTGTTGGAAAATCAACAATATCCTGGATAAAAGGTGTTCCTCGAACAAAGGTTCGTTGTAGAGGGTTCTTGGCCTTATCCATTTCCCCTAATCTATCCTCCAGCCTCTGAATAGATCCTTTCCAAGCATCATTTTCTTCCTCGATCCTATTGGTTCGAGAAACTGATCGTGTTGAAGTGGCTTCCTAGGATTTATCATGGCGAGCAGCTGATCGGTCAGCAGATACATCTCGACGAGTAACTGGCCGTGACTGGGCAGATCCTTCCCTTAAATCTGATGGTCGTTGAAAGCTCCTCGACGCTGCATTAAAAGGACTTTTGTTCCTCCTGGGGCCTAATAGATCAAAAGGAGAGGCCCTGCTTAATCTTTCCAATGCGCTAGCCCTTTTTGGGGAGAGGGTGACACATTGTTCAGTATCTGTGGCTCGCATTGACGAAGTTTGTCCTTGTTGATAAGAAAAATCTTCAGATTTCTCATTGCGATATGAATTAACACGCCTAGTACGCGTAGAAGGCGCACGGGTATTTCTTTAGATATTTCATGATCCGGAATGGGCTGGTGCACCGCCATGGAGGGTTTGGATGAGTTGTCGCATTATTTCTTGCATGGCGGTCTGACCCTGAGCCAAATTTGCCAGTATTCCAGTAAGATCTAGAATTATTGGTGGTGCAGATGGATTTGGAGGGGTTCCGGTGTTTCGATTGCTGGATTCCGGCACATCAGCCATTAGTATTGGATTGTTATTTGTGAGAAAACGATATTACCAGTCGATTCCCACAGACGGCGTCAATCTGTTGATGTAAAAAATTAGTTCACTCTAATTATTCAATCACAGAGAAATAAATGAGACAAAATATTTTTAAAGTGGTTCAGCCTTATGTGAATGGCCTACGTCCACTGTTATTTTATTGTTGAGTGTTTGGAAATTCTCCATTACAAGAAATTACGTTCTGGATCCCAAGGTTTGGATTCAGAATCAGGTCCCCTACAATGAGGATTGTACAACGTATTTATAGCCTTGAGGCTGTCATCTGAAAGGGTGATACATTAAATGATATACATATGAAAGGGTAACACATGTAATGCCCTTTAAGCGTGTGCGTCTAAATGATAAGCATTTAATGAACCAGTTGAACTGTTAGTTATTCAGCTATTAATGCTCTGTTCGAGATACAGCTCGGACCTCCTGAGTAGCTCGGACCGCCTAAGCTTTCTGGTATTCAAGAGTTCCTCGGAGAGGTCTGTTCCTCAGAGCGTATGAGTTCCTCGGAGGGGTCTGTTCCTCGGAGAGTAAGCGTTCCTCGGAGGTGCTTGTGGTTGCCATGTAGATAGCCACGTGTCTTCATATGATTGATCAACACTATTATTGTTTCAAAACCCATATTTCCGTTTGCCGATTACTGCTACAGTTAGTTAAAGGCTTTAAGGAACTTGGTTTTAGGCACTTGAAATAATATAATAGGAGGTCTTAGGTACCAATGAGGACTAAAATGGAAAAACCATATGTTGATGCTTCATTACAATGTTTAGCTCCATGGTTTAATAAGGAAGAATCTATGTATAATCATAGCTTGCATATTGATAAAAATCTGAAAATGATATTAGTAAAATAAGTACTACTTTAAATGGTTTGACTGATATAATTTTTGGATGGGTAAAACGAACTGGAGAACATTAGATCGTAAATCAAAACTATGTAGAAAGAAAATTAGATAGTAAAGAATTCAACTTGAACAAGGTTAATCAGAAACTCAGCCAACTTGAAACAGTCTCAAACCTACACTTAAAAGAGGAAACTAAACAAAAAATTGAAAATCTATTAACAAAAATAGATGTTCAAAATAATCCAGGACAACCTAGAATGAATTATCCAGGAGATAATAAAATCCCTAGGTTGTACTATGGCACCAAATAAATTAAAGCCCTTCAAATATAAGAACCTAACTATACTAAATATATAAATATTTGTGAAATATTATACTATTGGAGACATCTATATAAATATCCAACGTTAAATATTTCAGAACGTAATAAAATTATTGAACAAATACAAAACACGTATTTGGAACATGAAAAATTATTACAACACTATTAGTATGAATTAAACTAATATTCATCCGATGAATAAGAAAATCCTCCTCATGTAGTAAACGCTAGTGATGGAAAAAAGAAAAGCTGAAGAACCACTTCAGGAATTTCAAAACTGGGAAGCTCTTGAACAATTTATGCAAAATCCTACACAAGAAAAAGAAGACTTTGTTAAAACCGAAAATAATTCTACAGCATCTACAAGTGAAATTAAGGAACAAGAACCAAATCTTTTTTTCTTAAGAAGAGATAATTTGAATAAACATAATATATCTCAACATGGTATTTATCTTAAGCTAAGGCATGTACCCTTTAAAGACCAAGAATAAACTATAGACGAATGGGCACAATCCATGTTTGTATTAATTAATACTTATAAAAGTATATGGTTTAAAGAACAATTCTTAGACTACCTTGTAGCAACACTCCAAGGTGATGTACTACAATGGCTACAACAATGGGAAAAATCAGAAAAAAGGAACTCAGCAAAAATCTGAACTCCTACAATATTTTAAAATTTTTGATGAAATACTAAAAGGTTTTGTTGATATAATTAAAGAAAATATGATTGGATATGCTGGAGAACTCAGAATCCAAGAAGATGCATGTTACATATTATCTAAAATAGAATTATGTAATGTTTGTCAATTTGAAGAATTTGTCGAAATATATAAAAAAATATTATTTCAAAATTAATCCTCTAAAAAACCTTTACTGGTTGGATTAATGTTTCAACAAACTCCCAAATCCATGGGATGAAATGTCTTTAAAAACTTATCTTGATTGGTTAAAAAAAATCAATAAGAAAGATAATCTTGGATTTCGTATTAATTGGGTATTAAGACAAATATCCGATAAGTGTATTGAAATAAAAGAAAAAAAAGCAAGTTAAAAATAAAATCACCAGATCACAAGTCAGGTATAAATGTTGTGATAAAATTTGAAAAGAAAATTGGAAGATAGGATGTAATGCACCCCCTAGACTTTTCAAAAATTCTCGAAAACGAAAATTTAAGTGGAAACCTTGGAAAAAGAAATCATCTTTTTCAAAAAATAAAAAATATATTAGAAAGAAAAAATTTTCTAATAAAAATATAAAAAAGAAATGTAAATGTTATATATGAAATGAAGAAGATCACTATGCATCTGACTGCCCTAAAAAGGTAAACGTGCCAAAACAATGATCAAATTTCTTGATGAACAAGAACTTGAAGTTTACTTTGGTGAAGACATTTCTGATAATTCTGAAAATGAAGAAATATTATATGAATTGGAATCTGATTCGAAATCATCCGATGACGATATCGAATTTTTGTAAAATACTGTAGAAATACGAGAAAGTAACGAAAAATAGTTACAAACAATAACTCTTCCTGAAATTATTAGTGAAGAAATAACTTTTACCAATGAACAGTTACAAGAAATTGATAACCAAAGACAACTTATAAAAAAGGAAGATTTCTATATATTATTTAGATTCAAATTATTCTCAACAAGAATATTTGAACAATTTAACAGAAATACCACTACTGGGTCAACCGGTGATGAAACGACAGATATAAAAATCTTTGATTGAAATAAAATCAAAAGATGGAAGAAAAAACTCCGAATATAAAATATATTCATATTGGATTTATTCAAATATGTATCACTTCATTATTTAGACAAGGTATGGATACACCTGTAGCGATACTGGTCTTAGATAAAATATTCAGTAATCCTATGAATGCTATAATTGGAGGAGTCCAATCCAATTTAGTAAATGGAGTTATTTGGTTTAACATAAAACCAAATTTCTTTATATCTATTGATGATCCAAATATTGATGATTTTGTTATTATAAAAATCCAAACCAAAGGAATAGGTATGAAGGATACATCTACGAATATGTCAATACATTGGAAAATAATTCATGAATTGACAACTCTACCACAAACCAATATAGCCAATATGGATAGAAACAGTATAAAAGTATTTGAACCTAGACCATTTGATTCGGCAATACAACCATGATTAATCAATTGGAGAGATTTAGAAATACCAAAACAATGGATACTATCCCAAATAACAGAACCACCACCTGAAAAACAATGAAATAGTGTTGAAGTATAAGTATCAGGAAACAATATTTATTTTAAAAATAAACATTCGGATTGGCAAAAGAATTTTCCTGATAATGATTGGAAAAATTAAAAGGAAAAAACTTTTTAAAAGGAGAATCTAGAAATAGTAAACAACCTATTGCAATGAAAAATATACAGGTACCAGTATTACCTCGCACAAATTATTTAAAAGAAGATAATATAAAATCTAGTCAAATTTATTATTTCCAACCAGGAAAAGAACAAATTGTCTTTTCTCCAAGCCATGGAAAGAAAAGATACACTTATGTATTAGGATATTTTAATTTTACTGGCTACAAACCATATAGTCTTTGCACATTAATTGATACAAGAGCAATAATTTGTTCTTGAAGACCTAATGCTTTACCACGAGCAAAGTGGATAAAGATGAAAAATCCTATTAATGTAACTGGCATCAAAGGAACACAAAATTTCATTGATTTAAAAGCCAAAAAAGTAGCTATCTAGTTTAATGAAAAGAAATTCATTATTCCAAAACTTTTATATTTTCCTGAAATGCATGGAGATTTTATTTTAGGTAATAATTTTATTTCAGAATATTTTCCTATAAATATTGATGAGGGAACAATCAGTTTAACTCTCGATTAAAAATCGGTAGAAATACCTCTTATTCAACAGCATAAATATAAATGTGAGAAAAAAAATTCCCCGACTAAGAAAGGAGATATGATTCCATTAATTAAATCCCTTGAAGAAACATACTAGCATTATACTATTCTAAAAGAAAATTTTAGTGTAAACCTACTAAAATTTTGGGATAAAAGTTCAAGGTATTGTAATCTCAAATTAAGAGATCCCAATATCATTATAAGCATTAAACCCGCGATCTATACTATACAAGACATGGACGAATTTGATAATCAAATCAAAGAGTTATTGAAAACAAATCTTATTGAAAAAATAATAAAACTGCATACTAGCCCTGCCTTCATGGTAAGAAAATATAGTGAGGTCACAAGAGGAAAATCTAGGATGGTTATAAATTATAAAAGGTTGAATGAACAATTAGAATTTGATGGTTACTTCATCCCAATAAAGGATGTATTAATCAACTAAACTAAAGATAAAAAGATTTTTAGTAAATTTGATTGTAAATCTGGATTTTGACAGTTAAAATTAACTGAGGAATCAAAACCATTGACAACCTTTATTACCCCTAGAGGATATTATCAATTTAGTGTTATGCCTTTTGGGCTAAACACAGCTCCATAGGTATTCCAGATATGGATGGATAGTATCTTTAAAGACCTTAAAGATTTCTTTGTTGTTTACATAGATGATATTCTTATTTTTTCAAATACAATAGAAGAACATCGACATCATCTAAAATACTTTGTGAAAAAATCTAAATCATGGAATTATTTTATCTCCAAAGAAAATTGAAATAAAAAAAACATAAATTAATTTTCTCGGAATAATCTTAAACCAAGATGGATTGAAATTACAAGACCACATAATCTAAAAAATATGAGATTTTAATGAAGAAATTTTGGACAAAAAATAATTGCAAAGTTTCTTGGGTATCCTTAATTATGGAAGAAATTTCATGCAAGGATTATCACAAAAGGAATTACCACTTCTTGAAAAACTCAAGAAGAATGATGTTTATACATGGAGTAAAAATGATACCCCATAGTAAAAATAATAAAACAAGATATACTTAATCGTTGCCCAAAAGTTTATTTTCCTAAATCAGGAGATAAATTAATTATTGAAACACATGCTTCAGATAATTATTGGGGATGTGTTCTCAAAGCAATTCCTGCATAATATTGGAAAGAAACCGCTTTCACTATATTTGGTATCCGTGGTAAGAAAAATCCTACACCAAAAAATATGAATTGATATGCGATTATAATTCAGGTAAATTTAAGCCTAGTGAACTTAATTACATTATTTTTGAAAAGGAATTATTAGCAATAAAACTTACTATTAAAAAATTTCATATTTTCTTAACACTAGAAGATTTTTTTGTTAGAACCGACAATAAAGCTGTTAGGGACTTCCTTATAAATAAAAAAATATTTTAGAAGGAAGAAGATTAAAATGGTATAATCAAATTACTATTTATACCTTTGAAGTTGAACACTTAAAACGTACTAACAATTTTCTTGCAGATTACCTTAGCAAAAATTGTGAGGAAAACCACTAAACAAGTGGAATATTTGCGAAAACCCACTAAACAAGTGGAATGTTTTTTCTTTTAGATGGGAGATAAAGAACCTCAAGAAGTACAAGGTGAATTGGTAACTATTGCTAAAAAGGCAAAGACCACCCAAGCATCATCTTGAAATGCACAATCTAAACGAAGATTTGTTTACGTTGTATTTAGTGAACGCCGACCAGGCATTTACCACAATTGGTACCAATGTCATAACTAAATAAATGGTTATCCAGGTGCATGTCACCAAAAATATAACAATATTCATGAAGCTATAACAACATGAGAGAATTGGATGAAACATTTGGCACCCCCAATTCAGTTTACGAATTTTCAAGACTTCAGACAAAAAAATGCATTCTTAACACTGAAGTATCTGACTTCTACAACCCAAGAATCCCCTATGAGTTGTATAGACCCTTGAATGAATCTTGAAAATTTTATCTTACAGAAAAAAGAAAAGAATTCAGGAAAAACATGAGCACCCTCACTGAAAAAATTACTGAACAAACAGCAGTTCT
The DNA here is from genome assembly GCA_949130495.1 of Sambucus nigra. NCBI lineage: Eukaryota > Viridiplantae > Streptophyta > Magnoliopsida > Dipsacales > Adoxaceae > Sambucus > Sambucus nigra. Next base: position 211,273,837 of record OX422210.1, read on the forward strand.
AGATCAACTAAAATCTCTCAGTCTTCAAGTTTTAAAACAATTAAACTATGAAAATGAATATCTTTCTCTTGAAAAATTTAATATTTTTCTAGCAATTGCAGAACTGTTGGAAAATGACTTTCTGATAAAATTTTCAATACAATTTGAAGAATTTGTTTATTTGGAAAAGCAAAACCACTTATTCCAAGATCATTATTTCAAATTGAAATTTTTTAAAAAGTGGAAGACCAAGATCAAAAGATAAAAAATCTTTTAATCCATTTTGCCGATTATATCAATCTATATGATGATGTGCCAAAACTGCACTTCTTCACAAAGACAATTAGGATATTGAACCAATTGAATGGGGATTAGTAAACAAACTAATCTTTCCAAATATTTTACCAGAAAATTTTGAAAATTTACCAATGATGATTACAACCATGATCAATCATGTATTATCCCGAGGGAAATACAGATATAACAAATATTTGTCTTTCCATATCACCAGTTCTGTTAGATGGAGGGTTAGAGAAAGATTTTACCAACCATGCCGAATCTGGCACTTTCAGAAAAATAGAGAATTATAAATGGGATGAGATCGACCAAAATAATTATGATGATCAACCCCTAGAACATACGTGTACAAAATTATATTGGTTAAAAAGCCTGATCAATATTTCCAACATGGCAACATATTTTTACCGGGAAAATGAAATCAAATTCATGGTGACTGATGGTAGACGATTATTTATCACAGACCTTCCCATTAACTATGCTATTACCCTTAAACAAAGGGCAGAAGTAAAAGAATATTTAGAAAATCTTAAGGACAATAATAAATTTGATGTTCCTTATGAGCTTCTAAGCAATGCTGAGGAATATGAGTTAGCACAACTACATCCTCATAATCAAAGTCCAATGAATAGCATGTCATTTGATTCCATCGGTGAAGCCAACATCACTAATGCCATGGAAGGATAATCAAGACCACCGAACGACTGTAAAATTACTCAGCACACAATATGTGGTTCTCGAAAAAACACGTCAGAACAGACGAATCTTAAAATGGTGATTACTATTTGAAAAAATAAATAGTATTTACTATTCACTACTCACTGTTTGAAAAAGAAAATAGTATTGTTGACGGACAAGACCTTCCGTCTTTTTCTTTCTTTTCCCTTATCCTTTATTCATCTATATTGTATAGAAATTGGTGTCTGGGGTGTATAAAAGGTGAAGCCCTATCCATTTGTAGGATATCTTTTTTTATCTCCCTTCTCTCACTTGTAAAAACTCAATCTTCTCTCTCATTTCATAACCATTTCTTAAAAATACTCTCACTATGTAATATTAATCCTTTCATGTGCGCACTTTGTTAGGGCTTGTTTGGAGATTAATTGAAGCTTGCTTGTGTAACTATATATTATTCATTTGCTTTGCTATATCCCAATATATAAATTTGTCTGTGTTACTATTAATATTTTTTTTGTAGATTCCAATTCATTATTTGGGCATTTACAAATTAAAATTTGAGAGTGCTCTCAAATCCGTTACAAATCAGGTTCTATTATTCCTCTTTAGCATTTTTCTTTAATATTGTTTGTCAATATTGTTGTGAATCTTGTGATTGTGTGATTGATTGTTGTTTTTGCAAATTACACTTGTTATTGTGTGAATATGTCTTTGCAAATTACACTTGTTCTTATCAATTGAAGATGATTTGTTAACATCAATTAAATTTGATGATTTAATTGATAGTTTTGCATCGAAAACTGCAAGAAGAACACATTTTCTTTAAAAAAAAATTAAAGTAAAGCGCTCCAAATTGATTGTTCGCCTAAGGCCCCTAAAACTTCAAAGTCGGCCCTCTATTTGGTTCTGACAATTTTTGTAGTTCAATGAATTGAAATTTATGGAGATTGTGCGTCCCGAACACGCGGTTGTTAAAAGGCGAAAAAAATTAACTCACAAAAATATTTTCTTTATTTTGCATACACTCATACTCACTTCTTTACATATTATTTTTTCTTTTCTTATTTGTGAGAGTGCGCATGTATCATCTATTGTAAATTTCATCCTCACATTAGTTTTTTGTATTGTATATATATATATATATATATATATATATACTTATTTCATCCTTACTTTAATAATTTAGTGTATATATCTTTTATAGTAATTTTCATAAATAATAATCATTTATTCATATATAGTTTTTATTTATTATTATTATTATTATTATTATTATTATTATTATTATTTTATTTTCTTATTTTTTTCTTTTCATAACGCTCCTCATTTCCCATTACAACATAGAAATAGAAGTTGGAGTACGCTTAACAAAAAAAGACAAAGCAGGTCTTGGCTAAAAAAAAAAAGACGAGCAGGTCTTGACTATCCAAAAAAAACAAAAGATGATGCAAAAGAAGCAGGGTCCCTGACCCCCGGTCGATCAGCTTGTTAGATCATCCAGTTCTGTCGCAGTACCAATGCAATTTCGCAAACCTCGGTCGACCAGTTCCCCCTTCCCTCGCGCAATATCTCATGTCATAGGCATATTTTGAAATCGCGGTCCACCATCACTGATTATATTCCCAATTACGAGTTTAAGTCTATTGGCTAGAATCTTAGGTTGCGTTTGTTTTTTTGTCTGAATCTGAAGTATGAATCTGAAGTCTAAAGTCTGAATCTGAAAAAGTTGTTTGTTTGATGTCTGAATAAAACTTCTGAATGTATATTGTTTGTTTACAGATTTATGTCTGAAATCTGAATGCAAATTATTTGGACCATTATATCCTTACATTTATTTTATAAAGAAAATATATATTTAAAAACATCCATGACCTTAAATAACTATTATGACACACAATATGCAATTTATTATGACACACATAATTCACTCACGAACACGACTTCGTGTAAAAAAAACATGACACGAACACGACATATCGTTTTAATTTCGGGTTAATTTCGCGTCATTCCGTGTCATTTTTTCGTGTCGTTTCTAAAATTGCTAACCCTAGTTACACATAATTTTTTTCATTATAAAAATAAGATGTTTAATTATTATTGGTGATCAACATTACAAAAAAAAATTAGATATAAAACATACATATGGTCCTGAAAGATATAAAATGCATCACCTTATAAAATGCATTAGGTACATATGAATGCATCAACTTATAAAATGCATAAGGTACATATGTTACCATATCTGATGCAATTTATATCTCTTTTATACAACGTACATATGGTCAGGATTATCTTCCCATATGAGATGTGGGATGCATTAGGTACATGTGTCATTATGGATATATATTCAAAAGATATCAAATGCATTATGTCTCATCAGATATGGGATGTATATTCAAAACAGCACAATGAAAAAGTAGAGAAAAAGTATAGATGTGTCAAAATAGTAGAGAACAACCACAAATACAGGAAATAAAATCCCATCAGCACAACACACTAGAAAAAGGTTGGAGCTAGAAAACCCCATCATCTATAACACAGAAGATATATTCAAACCCAACTAGAAAAGTCCATCATCTACGCATTTACAAATCCAACTACAAAGTCGAAACACAACTACAAAGTCGAAGTAAAATCGGTTGATCTGATTTTTTTGGGCTGTGCCATTTCATAGAATCATCAACGATTAATGATTTTATTTATGAGGCTTGTTTTGCAATTTTTTTTACAGTTATAAAAATATAGAAGCAATATCGTCGGAGCAACGAAAGGAGTGATGCACCTGTTTCGATTTTTTTTTCCAGATTATTGAGCTGAAATTTTTGTACACATCTATTGTGTATTTGAGTGTCTATATATAGACTTTATGAGAGACTCGTATGAATAAAGAGTTGTAATGCATGTATAACTCTTTGTGTTGTATTTGAAAATGATTCTTCCACATGATTTTAAATAAATGGTAAGGATATTGTTGTAAATTTATTTTCATTCAGATATAAGTGATCAGATTCAGATGGGTTTGAACATCTGAATCGTTAAGAGGACGATATTACGGTTAATCTCTGAATCGTGTAGAAAACAAACGACTTTTCATTTCCTCTGAAATCTGAATGAGTTAGATTCAAATTTCAGAGGTGCAAACAAACGGGTCCTTAGTAATGGTTTTAAAATCAAAATTGGCCATAACAATAGGTCTAAAGTATGCTAAAGAGTCATATTCCTCCGCCTTTTGTATAAGAACAACATGATTATAATTGAGACCAGCATTTATTAAAGAAAGTACCCCCAAAACCATCAGGTCCAGGAGATGAATTGTCATTTATAGAAAAAACAGTGTGCTTAATCTCCTCATCATCAGGCATAGCAGTGAGATACACATTATCAGGAGAAGAAACTAATTTGGGAACAACTGAAAAGGTACTACTATCTGAAGAAACACCCAAGTCAATAAAGTAAAGATTTAAAAAATAAGAGATAATGTGATTTTCAATGAGCTTTTGATCTGGGACAATAACTCCATCACATTTCAAGTAAGCTATTAAATTGTTCACTTTTCTTTGCTAGACATATTTGTGGTAAAAATTTGCGCATCTATCTCCCTCTTTGAACCATTTTATTTTAAATTTTTCATTCTAAAATTGTTGTTCAAAGTTTAAAGCTTCAATCAAGTTTTTATAGTAGTCAAATTCAGTTTTGTCTCTGCCCGGAGAATGGCCAAGTAAGTCAATTTCAGACTAGATTTTGAATAGATTATCTTTGATTTCAAAATGTTTATTATGAACACCCTCAAACACCTCCTTATTCCATTTCTTAGGAACTATTTTCAAATTCTTAAGCTTCTCTTAAATAGTAAACGTCGGGCAAACCAATAAAGTGAGTATAACTCCAAGTGTTCTTAACCAAATCACTAAAGGTTGGATGATCAATCCAATAACTCATAAATTTAAAAGGTTTGGGACCAGGTTGAAAATTAGGCTTAGCTTAAAAAATAATCGGATGGTGATCAGAGCCAGACTTGGAAAGACCCATATAGTTAAGATTGGACCATGAATTAAGCCATTCGTGGTTATATAAAACTCTGTTAAGTTTTTTTTCAACATTAGAGGTGGGACTCCTCTTCCAAGTGAAAAAAATTCCCTTAAGATCAATGCTTAGGAAATCACAATTACCAATCATACATATGAAATTAGGGCAAGGAACATCATAAGGGATTTTGAGGCCTCTGCGTTCATGAGCACCTAAGACACTGTTAAATTCACCCACTGTCATCCAAGGGCCACTGATTTAGTCATTAAGATCAGCAAATTCCTCCCATAATCTTCTCATGATTATGTAGTGTGTAGATGCATAAATAGTAGAATATGTAGCATTCACTCCTCAACTGTAGAAATAAATAAAGGTTGTTGACTTGAAGATGATATGATTGTAGGAGTTGGAATTCTATCCGAATGAGACGCGAAATATCAGGTAAAAGATCATTTCTAGAAGTGTGGGAGAACATAGTCATTCCAAAAGAATTGAAATACTTTTGAAAAAAAAGTATCAAAAGACATTTTAGGCTCAACAACACAAATAAAGTCTAGTCTATGCTGAGTAGACCAAACTAAAAGCATTTTTTAATAGGGTATTGCCTAAACCCCTAATGTTCCAATAGATAATCTTCATTTGTGGGAACTATATCCACTCCTGACATTATATTCAACCTTAGCTTGTATTTCCTCCTATGTTTTGGCTCTAGCTTCTGTTGGACTTTTAAAATGGAAAGAACGAAAAATATTAATTAATTTGGTGCAAGGCACGTTCTTGGAACGCTTTCTTTTAGGAAAAATTTCTCCCAATCCAGTTGAGACAGAACCGCGAGTACACTATGGGTTTTATAGAATCTGCCTTCAGGATACAATGCAGTGTATGAAAAATTGTTTGATTCAAACTATGTACCATTTGATCAAACCGAGAACACTCTGAATTTGTAACTTGATAATGACAAAATATAGAGGACGGAGAGAGGAGAAATTAACAATTTTCGGTGTCCAAAACAGAGGCCTGGAACTCCTTTTATAGCCATTTTTGTGACTGTTCTTCAACAATCACAACTCTTCATGTAGTGACTCAGCAACCGCTGGATCGTGCCTGTTTGGAACAGCTTTAATCTAACGGTTCAGATTAGGCGTTCCATCATAAGCGAATGGACATCCCCTACATGAAACGCTACGAATTCATCTAATGGTTTAGATCAAGTCGTTTCGGATTTTAAACACTTTGATCGGATCATTTAATCACAACCGTTGATCTGTTTTACCTCGTCAAAACTTTAGGATCCCATGCTCCAAGCGAAGTTCCAAGTGCGCGTTAAAGCGTGAAATGCGCTCTAAGTCTCCCAATCGCCCTTTCGCTCGCCGCGTGTCGCGATTGGTGGTGCTTAAGCACCACCCCGATGCGTAGGATCATAGTCTCTTATTTGACTTGTCAACTAAGAATCTTAGTTGTCCTTTAGTTGATATACCACTACTTTTTGTAGTATTCTTCCAATGTGGGACAATATGGGATTTTGAGTACTCCCATATTTTTCACACCCATTTGCTCATGTTTCTACCTTCTAAAATAAAACCCAAACTATGTTTAAATTAAAACACCAATAATATAATAAAATATTAACAACTAAAGATTAAAATAAAACATCAATTAATATAATAAAAATATTATATTATATTGAAATTTATCCAACATTCCCAAGCCAATTTCAATATACACAAGAGAGCAAAACAAAGAGACAATAAATAACTTTTGGCACTATCGCTAAAATCTAGTACATAAATTAGAAGTGTATTTCGGACTTGAACTTCCATATGGTGAAAATAATTCAAAAGCTTCATCAAGGTGCTGTGGTGAACTTATCTTGAACCAATGACCTTTTGAGACTAGCCGGAACTATCACACATACCGATTTCTGAGTTTATAAGTGTTCTTCTAGCATGCACTTTTATGGCCTTGTGCTAATCCTGATTTCACGAGCGCTTTAAGATCGGTCTTGATTCCATAGAAAGCGTCCACACTTTCGACACTCGTATAGGTAAATCAACTTTAGTGATTCTGCGAGTCACACTTATATGATTTATTAAGAAGTAACCTTCATCCTCTAACATGCAGAAAACCAACACTGGGCATATAGGAATGGGACTTTTGTATAAAATTCCTAGTGTTCCATAACTATAATTTAACTTTTTAGTACCACATTAAACTCTATCTATATTTTCAAGATATGAGTTGGGTTCCCATTAAATATAGTTGTGTTTATTTAATAGACCTTAGTCCCATTCCTTTTGAGGTGATATATATCATCTCCCTAACAAGACCTTTAATCAGAGGATCTGCTAAATTCTTGTTCATTTTAATATAGTCGACTGTAATTGCTCCTTCCTTGAGTAATTTTCTTATAATTTGATGCCTTAGACTAATGTATCTAGATTTTTCATTGTAAGTTTTGTTTGAAACTTTATAAATTGTGGCTTGGTTATCACAACTTATCATAATAGAAGGAGATGGCTTTTTCCATAAAGGAATATCATACAACACATTTCTAAGCCATTCTGCTTCTTTACATGCATCTGCTAGGGCTATAAATTCCGATTGCATTGTTGAATCTGACACACATGTTTGTTTCTTAGATCCCCAAGAGATAACTGCTCCTCCTAGCGTAAAAATCCAACTAGTAGTTGACTTGGATTTTGATTCAAGATTATTCCCACTTTAATCACTATATCCTTCTAAAATATAAGGATATCCTACATAATGTAAGCCATAATCCAAGGTCCTCTTTAGGTATCTAAGTACCCTAGAAATCGCATTCCAGTGCTCTTGTCCTGGATTACATGTAAATCTACACAAGACACTCACTGCATAAGCAATGTCTTGTCTTGTGCAATGCATGGCATACATTAGACTCCCAATAATACTAGCATATTTAAGTTGATCCATAGCACGCCTAGTATTTTTCATTAATTTGATACTCAGATCCACTAGTGTAGCAGCTGGCTTAAGTTCAAAATGATTATATCTTTTAAGAACTTTTTCTATATAATGAGATTAAGATAATGCTAAAGAATTATCCTTTCTCACAATTTTGATTCCTAAAATCACATCAGCTTCTCCAAGATCTTTCATATCAAATTTTGATGAAAGAAACCTTTTGGTTTCTTCAACATATTTGAGATTAGACCCAAATATTAACATGTCATCCACATATAAGCAAATAATAACACCAACACCATTTTCAAATTTACTATATATACATTTGTCGGCATCATTAACTTTATATCCATGGGATATAACAACATTATTAAACTTCTCATGCCATTGCATAGGAGCTTGTTTAAGGCCATAAAGAGATTTAACCAATTTACACACTTTCTTTTCTTGGCCAGGCAAAACAAACCCTTCGAGCTGTTCCATGTAAATCTCTTCTTCTAAATCACCATTTAAAAATGCAGTTTTAACATCCATTTGATGAATAACTAAATTGTGAATAGAAGAAAGAGATATCAATATCCTAATGGAAGTGATTTGAGAAACAGGAGCATATGAATCAAAGTAATCAATTCCATGTTTTTGCTTATAGCCTTTAGCAACTAGTCTTGACTTAAATTTATTTATAGAACCATCCTCATTTAATTTTCTTTTAAATATCCATTTGCACACAATAGGTTTAGCCCCGGGGGGAAGATCGAAAATAACCCAAGTTTGATTTGACAAAATTGAATTCATTTCATCATTTATTGCTTCTTTCCAAAAGACAGCATCCCTAGATGTTACCGCTTCATGAAATATTGTCAGTTCATCTTCTACATTAAGAACAAATTTAGTTTTTTTCTAAGTCTCATTTAAATCCCCTTCAACTAAATAAATAACAAAGTCAGGCCAAAATATTTTTTCAATTCTTTGTCTTTTACTCCTTCGCGGTTCAACGTCATTCGTTGTTTTCGAAGAAGATATTGATTGTGAATTTTCTTCTAAAGTTGAGGAGTCAACAGTCGGATTATTATTTTCTAAACTTTGATTCAAAGTACTAAACTTTGTTAGATGTTCAAAGAATTGCACATCTACCGAGTCAATGATTTCTTGAGTTTTGAGGTTTAAAAATCTATAAGTCGTACCATTACTAGAGTATCCAATAAAAACACATTTGGAAGTCCTATTTCCTAGTTTAGGTCCTTTAGGTTCGGGTTTTCTTACATAAGAAATACATCCCAAAACTTTAAGACATCTAAGATTAGGCTTACGATTAAACCATAATTCGTATGGTGTAACATCCTTGTTTTTCAATGGGACTTTATTTAAAATATAACATGCGGATAAAATCGCTTCTCCCCACATCAATAAAGGTAAACCAGAACTGATTAACATTGCATTTATCATTTCAACTAAAGTCCTATTTTGTTATGGCGTATAAGGTGCTGTAACTTGATGGATTATTCCATGAGTATTACAAAATTGCATAAACTCATTTGGGTAATATTCACCACCCCTATTGGATCGTAGGACTTTAATTTTTCGATTTTGTTGAGTTTCAACTTCTGCTTTAAAAATTAGAAATTTCTCGAAAACTTCATCTTTACTTTTAAGTGAATATGTATATGCATACTTAGAGTAATCATTAATAAAAGTTAAGAAATATTTATTTCCACCACGAGTCATATTACTCTTCATATCACATATATCACTATGAATAAGATCAAACATTTCAGACGTCCTCTCAAGAGATTTAAACGACTTTCTAATTATCTTCGATTGAGCACAAATTTCACATTTACTCTCAAGAGATTTAAACGACTTTCTAATTATCTTCGATTGAGCACAAATTTTACATTTAGAAAGGTTATCAAATTTACAATCCGAGATTAAGTCGAGATTAGTCATATTTTTTATACTTTTATAATTCACATGACCTAATCTACTATGCCATAAAGAAATAGACTTAACCATATAAGAAGAACTAATATTGTTGATTACATTAATTTTGATCATGCCGTTACAAGAGTACCCTTTGCCAATAAATTGGCCATTCTTAGACAAGACAAACTTATCAGACTCATACACTAGTTTGAAACCTCTCTTATTGAGAAGGTCCCCAGACACAAGATTTTTACACATATCAGGTACATGTAGTACATCAATTAGAGTAAGTGTTTTTCTAGAAGTTTGCTTTAATTCCACTGTGCCTTTTCCAAGTACATTGGTGCGAAGATTATTTTCCATCTTCACTTCTTTTCCCTCAATTTCTTGATATGTTTTGAATGAAGAGTGATCTTTGCATATATGGACCGTTGCGCCGGTATCCAGCCACCATCCACTTTCATTATCAATTGAATTTCGCATACAGTAACAATAAGATCTTCAACATTGTTGGTTTCCTTCGACCCTTGTTTTTCCTTAAATGCCTTCTTTTTAAGACGACATTCTCAAGAATAATGGCCCGGTTTGTCAAAGAAGAAACATTTTCCCTTCTTTTTCTTATTTGCTCCTTGGTTCTTGAATTTTAAATCATTCTTTGCTTTAAATTTTGAGTCTTTGGTAATCTTGGATTTTTGATCCTCAACCATATTGGCTTTTGAATGACCCTCACCTTGTTCATCCTTCTTTTCTCGAATACGAGTATCATCTTCAATACGAAGGTGACGAACAAGAGATTCCACAGTATAAGTCTTTTCATCATGATTAATTTTCTTCTTAAAGCCATTCCAAGAGGATGGAAGTTTTGGAACAATCACTCCTACTTGAAATTCATCTTGAAGATTAATTCCAACGACTTCAAGGTCACTAATAATTTGTTGAAGTTCATGTGCTTGTGCAATGACAGATTTATCATTACTCATTCTAAAATTCATATAGTTTGAAATTAGAAACTTACGGTTGCTCGCTTCCTCGTTTTGATATTTTGTCTCCAAAGCCTTCCATAATTCATTTGCCGTCGGAATCATTCGATGAGCGCTATAAACAGTTTGAGACAAAGCATTGAGGATGTGTCCTTGACACGTAAATTCATCTTCTTTCCTCTTCACACGTTTTTGCTTTATTTCTTCAGTTTCCTCGGGTGTGGGCTCGGGAATTTGTTCAAGGTTATCATCTAGAATGTATGCAAGTTTTAGTGATGTGAGGAAGAACATAACTTTCTCTTGCCAACGGGTGAAATTTTCGCCATCAAAACGGTCGAGTCGGATTAAGTCTTGAGTCATGACTTGGATAGATTGTGCCACAGTTCCTTCCATTTGAGTGGAGTAATAAGAATATTTTTTCCTAAAACTGTTGGACTTTTAAATGGAAAGAACGAAATATATTAATTAATTTGCTGCAAGGCACGTTCTTGGAACGCTTTCTTTTAGGAAAAATTTCTACCAATCCGGTTGAGACAGAACCGCGAGTACACTATGGGTTTTATAGAATCTGCCTTCAGGATACAATGCACTGTATGAATAGTTGTTTGATTCAAACTATGTACCGTTTGATCAAACCGAGAACACTCTGAATTTGTAACTTGATAATGCCAAAATATAGAGGACGGAGAGAGGAGAAATTAGCAATTTCCGGTGTCCAAAACAGAGGCCTAGAACTCCTTTTATAGCCATTTTTGTGACTGTTCTTCAACAGTAATAGCTCTTCATGTAGTGACTCAGCAACCGCTGGATCGTGCCTATTTGCAACAGCTTCGATCTAACGGTTCAGATTAGGCGTTCCATCGTAAGAGAATGTACATCCCCCACACGAAACGCTACGACTTCATCTAACGATTTAGATCAAGTTGTTTCGGATTTTAAACACTTTGATCGGATCGTTTAATCGCAATCGTTGATCTGTTTTATCTCGTCAAAACTTTAGGCTCCCACGCTCCAAGCGAAGTGCTAAGTGCGCGTCAAAGCGTGCAATGAGCCCTAAGTCGCCCAATCGCCCTTTCGCGCGCCGCGTGTCGCGCTTATGCGTGTCGCGATTGGTGGTGCTTAAGCACCACCGTGATGCGTAGGATCATAGCCTCTTATTTGACTTGTCAACTAAGAATCTTAGTTATCCTTTAGTTAATATACCACTACTTTTTGTAGTATTCTACCAATGTGGGACAATATGGGATTTTGAGTACTCCCATATTTTTCACACCAATTTGCTCATGTTTCTACCTTCTAAAATAAAACTCAAGCTATGTTTAAATTAAAACACCAATAATATAATAAAACATTAACAACTAAAGATTAAAATTAATATAATAAAAATATTATATTATATTGAAATTTATCCAAGAGCTTCTTCTTTTGAGAATTAGTTAGCACTGTGGTGTATCCTTTAGCATCCATCTCCAGTCCAAAAACAGAATTTGGGTTTTTGTTTCTGTTTCTGTTGCAGGATATAATAACATAATCCACTTCCTTCTCAAGATTATAGTCCACCAGTTTGCCCTTTTTAGCTTCAATTATATTACCACTTCTTAAATGCTCCAATCTTGGTTCTTCTTCTTCATCATCAATAAGAGTCGCCCAAGATCCACTATTAGATTAGGGGCTGAGTTTCTTTGCCAACTTATTATTGTTGTCAATAGGAATGATAGCAAGACAATTAGGGGTTGTGATTTCCTTCTCCCTGTGTGAACATATCTCCACATTATGATTAGCTTTAGCAACTACATCAACAACTTCATCAGCAACCTATTGATCTTCCACTACTACATCAGCTACATTATGGTCTCCTCGATTGTATTACCAACATTATGGCCCTATTCCTGCTGGAGTTTATTTGTATGTTATTCATTCGTATTCTCAATACTGCTTCGAAACAATTGGTTTCTCCTGTAATCATCAACCGTGTCCGCCATTAAGTAAATATATTAATAAGATGAACATGAAAGAACATTGTTACTCAAATTAATAAAAATGAAAAATGATATATGCACCCAAATTTTGCACAGGGTTCTTTAAATACGTGTACACTTGACTAAAATGTTGACAATATGAGCATTTTGGTCGAGTATACAAGCATTTAAAGCATCCGGTGTATAAGACCGGTCCACAATTCTAGTGCATGTAGCACATCTCTAATAAAATTCGCATGTTGAATATGTTACTATTATAAATGGAATTCTTCCTTTAAATGATTAAGTTGTAAATGATAAGAATCTATATAATTTGTTTGCAACTAAAATAACATACTGTAATTTATTTTCTTTATTTGGTGAAAATGAGTAGAATTCATTTGGGACTAAATTAAAATATTTTATGTTAATGAATTTATATTTTAAACATGTTAGATATTATTAGTAATGGCACAATTATATAAATATATATAAACTAGTATACAAGCCACGCGAGGCGTGGCCATTTTACGCTACAATTGTTTACATTATACATTTAAAAAACATAAGGTATAAATTTTCCATGCCCTCATTGTAGCTATGCCTATCAAGCTTTGGGATAGTACGGGATTTTATGAGACAAAGTCATCCACACTCATTTTTTTGTGAATGTCACTCGAATCTGAAACCTCCTAACCAAACCCAAAATATTTAATGAAACCCTAAAAGGTGTTGCCACCCATTAAGTTAAATAAAAATGAGAAGGGAAATCGAATAGAAACATACATAATTAAAGAAAATTACATACTTATCTTTACCATTAAAAGAAACCTAAATTGCAAACCAAATTATACATGAACATAGCGGGCCCAAGCATACAATCGTATTACTTTGTTTCACAGCATTGCCATGTAAAAATAAATTAAATAAATTTTCTACTTCTCTCTCTCTCTCTCTCTATATATATATATAAAACTTCATAATTAAGATAAGAAACTCCATTGGAAAAAAAAAAAAACTCATCAAGAAGAAGGGCAATAATTACTGAGTTGGTTATAATAATATCTAAAAGCAAATTCTTAAAAACTATTAAAACAGTAGTTCTTAAATAATGAATGGAGAAGTACAGTAATAAAGAAAGGTACCTTGACTACAATGGTCTTAAGGCTTCTAAAATGGAATGCACAGCTCCATTTCTTTTATATGCAAGATCATGGAGTAATTTGAGGAAGGTCATGAAACATCTCCAACAACATATACAAAATAAAGATAGTTTAATGGCTAGATTTTCATACCATTATAACATAAGAGTAAGGCTAAAAAGTACCGACTTACAAAATTTTGAAATTTCTTCATTAAAATTAACAATAAAGTTATAAACAGCATTCCAATAATTTAAAGTACTATGGTAATTAAAAAATAATTCAAACAATTATATGAACCCACTTGAAATTCTTTTCATCAAGAAAAATCCATATCAAGTTGTCCACACACTCCACACATCCGCTCAAATATCATTCAACGTAGGAAAAGTTACTTTATTTTCTGGACAATGAAACAAATAAAAAATTGTTGATATGATTTCAAAGTCCCAAGGTTATTCTTACAAACTGATCGGGAGAGATTGTGCCCAAAATTTTGTCGCTTTCTAAACCTTGTACACGGCTGTTTTTTCCTTGATGGAGTTCCTCAAAATCTCCAATTACTTTGATTTTTGTTTACCTTTCTAGTTCCATATTTTTTTCCTCAAAATATTTAAGTCGCCAAATAGAGTGCTTTTAGCTTGAAAGATAAGCTCAATATGTGAACGTATGTTATTCATGAGCTATCATTTGATGCGCAAAATTGGTCACAAAATCGGATTAATAAATCACTATCAAACAGGCAGAATTGAGTTCTTTTGAAGCTAGAACACTCAGTAAGTAATTTCAAGACTTACGAATTCAAATATGGAAATGGTATGATGAAACCTCAGCAATAAGATAGTGATAATAGAACAATAAAGTTTAGAATAAGGACCTTGATAAGAAGTCATGAATCAAGATTTAATTGATGACATGGAAAATGGAGATGGGCATTTAAAAGGTTGCGTGAGAGAGAGGAAAGGGTGAATTTAGTTTTTATACAAGAGATGGCATACTAGATAGAGAAAGGGTTTTGCAATAAATGCAGACCTGTTGAGGTTATGCTCCTTTCTGATTGTTGAAAAGGCTTTTCGTTAACTTATAAATGGGTAAACTTTATTTGTTTAGGGTAAATTAATGTCCTGGCTGTTAGAGAACATATTATGACATCCCTTATGAAATGTGCGCAGGACCATGCACACAAATTCAAGCAAGAAAGTAGGAAGAATAAGTCAGTGACTGTTTATTCGATGTTGAGTAGTCCGTGTATTTCTTAAGATAACAACAGCTAGTATTATTCATAGTTAGTTCCTCATTATAACAGCTAGTGGCTAGTGGGTTCCTTTTATTTCTCATGTAAGTTAGTAACGTTCACATCTTGTAAGCAGTATAAATATACTGCCGTCCTTGAATAAATATGTAAGCAAAAGTTATAGATTCATAACTGAGTTTTGAGCCTTAAAATCTTTCACTGGCAGAGCATGGATGGGAATGCTCACCGAGAGAAGAGGCGTAGTCCAGAGGTCGAAGCTTCATTTCAGCTGCTTCCCGTAATATTCAACCATTAAATACTCCTGGGATAGTAAAGAAAGTGGCCACATGTCACATTCTCCTAATGTTAGACTTCTATTTTATATATATACATAAATATGTAAGTACATGATTCTACATTACCCAGTTATTTTGGTTTTTGCTTTATTCCGGAATATAATAAAATTAGGTCTTGGTGTATTTGTGAGTCATGAGTTAAAAAGTGAAGAATTTGAAAAAAGACGGAGCATATTAATAGCGCATTGGGAAAATTCATTGCATTGGAGGTTTTGCTAAGTATTTATGATTTTTTAAATTCCTTAAGTTTTGTTTTAAAGTTAAAAATTGATAAGATAAAACAGATTTTTGAAAATGACTGTTGGTTTCGATTTTTTTGGAAATTTTGTAAGGACTTCGGGAAATCAACCTCTTATTTGAACAAGAGGGTCCATCATCAAGGTTCAATTTGAACAAGGGGCTATTGCTTGAAATAGTGAACCTCGTGAGAAGTTTTTTTTGCGCGAAAGGATCTTGTAAAAATCAGAATTCACACAAGATCCATTTTACAGTTCGAGAATACCTCGTAGGATCCATGCATCACACATTGAATTTTCATATGAAGTTCTCATTATAACGAGGACTACCTTAATTTGCACGAGAATATATCTACAGTAAAACGTGTTTTCTCACTTTTTTCCACGTTGAATGTATAAATAACTTCGTATAACGTACATTCTGATGAGCAACCCTGTTTTACAAAACCCTAAATTTCATTTTGAGAGATTTTTTGTGAGATAATAGATCTTGTTAATACCATTATTTCAAGAGATTTCAATTTTACTAATCCCTTTCACTCTTACTAAAGAATATTTCAACATGAGTGGTCATGTGGGTTGACAGCGCGTGAATTCATGTGCGCAGATTGCTTACTACTCAAAATCGATGGGAGCTATATCTTGCAAGACGTGCAAGATGTCGGCCACGTAACATAGAACATGGGACCTACATCATGGATTGAATCATTCTGTTATATATAACCCACGTGTGTTCCTTATAAGACTTTATATTATTAGTGCTAATTGAGTTTATTGGACTGGAAGGTGATATTGAATCTTTCCGCTACGTTTTCCACTTTAAATCATGTGTTCTTGCCATTGCATGTTTATTTCCGCATTTATATATTGCATAACCCACATGTAAATTGGAATAATTATTTTTATTTGATAAATTAAATGTGGTTCAGCTTAAACAAAATTTGTTTCAAAGTAGTTGTAAGTAATTAAGATTTAATTAATGTGACTTAGCCTACATAAGACATGTTTTTCCAACTAGTATAAGAGTGGCATTGTTTTCCCTAATCCCAAAGGGACATGGATATAGGAGGAGCATATGGCTATGAATTAGAACTACAGGGGTTATCATGACTTGTTATCCAAAGTTACAACAGATGAATTATATCAGATTTTGTGGCTCACTACATCCATAGAGGCGTCGAATATACTTTAAGTCATCTATGAGGGTACCGATACCGTACGGGTTTCAAAGCTCGAACATCTTTCCACCCATTTTGGAATGTTGAAGATAATAGATAAGGAGACCTTGACGAGTTTTATAAAAAAAATCTTCAATGTTGTCAACTCTCAATTTAATGGGTGAGAAAACTCTAGACTCGAGGGTGGTTAGAAAGATTTTAAATTCGCTCTCACCTTGGTTCCTCCCCCATGTTACCACCTTAAAAATTTTTATGAGGAATAGCCAATATGAAGGTTGAAGAGTTCATATGGTACATACAGATCTTTGAGTTCTAGAATTTACCACCGCCCACGAAAGAGAAGGGCATCACATTTAACGTAGAAACGATTGCCCCCTTTATCTCGGATTATGATTTTAATAAAGATAAGGTTGAGATTTCCCTCTTAAAAAATAATTTAATGAGTTTCTCAAATTTTATCCTCAGCAGTTTAGATTTAGTAAGAAGAGGTTTGAGAAAATCAACCCAATAGGGTAAAATAATCTTGGGATTATTTTATGTGAGCCAAATTTTGAAGTATGTTTCTTATTTAAGTCCTATTGAGTGTCAACCATTAACTAAGTCCTATTTTTTAATCTATACATTTTTTTCTTACTAATATACCACTCTCCCTATATATTCTTCATAATTAAAATGGTAGTAATTGTTTCCCTTTCAAACTTTAAAAAACTATAACTTTCGAAATGCAAGTCCAAAATCGATGAAATTGATATTTTAATAGACACTAACCGAACCCTATAAAATAGGATCCATATTTAATATAAATTATTAAAAGTATATAAATAGCACATTTACTTCATTTTTGTGCAATTAGTATATAATTACACTTTGTGTTATATTAGCACAATAAATATTTACTATTTTTGAAAAAATTCAGGATATAAAACAGTTTCATTTTCTAGTGAAAACAATAAATATGTACTATGTTAGTGTTTTTTCTTTAAATTTTTATAGTTATCATTGATCTTGTTGGATAGACCTCGTTGAGCGTGTTTCAAATATATCAATTTTGTGAAAAACAGATTTCTCAATCAAAAGTTATAACATTTTAAAGTTTAAAAAATGAAAAAACAAAATGTTGTAACCATCTGGAAGTTTTTTGTCTCACCAATTACAATTGAGTTTGTTATAAATGAAAATTATGTCAAATAAAACCTCCCAAAATAAGGAAGATGACTTATTTAAACTTTGAAAAGTCAATGGGACTTATATAATGAAAAATGGTTCATATGGGACTTATATGCAAAATCCTTAAAAATCTTCTTCTAGGCGTGGTCGTAAGCCCTAAGACGATGAGAAGTCAAAAGAAACCTCTAAAAGTGATATGAATATCTAGGTTTTCGGCATGTATCACATGAGTGTCCCAGTAAGCTATGGAGTATAGGTAATGGAAAAAGGAAATGAATGCCACCCTTAGCAGTAGTGACTCGAACTCAGGTAGGGAGTCTTTTGTTGAGCACAAATTTACCGCGTTCACCACCATTAAGGATGTATCTTGTCCTCCCACCTCCTAATTAAAGATAAGGTCAGGGATGATGGTGTTAAGTCTGAATATAATAGATAGTTAATGGAAGTAAAGGAGGTTTTTGTTGATTAGCGAAAGGACAAAGTCCAAGAAAAGTGTAATAAACTTTATGACTTGTTTCTCAAAATGGAGAAAGTGATTTCTAATCTTAATACAAAGATTGAAAAGTATCACATTGAGATAAGTGACATGAAGGAGAATGAGTCACTCATGGAAAAGTTGAAGGATCAAGAATCTACTCTCATAGAAAAGTTGAGAGAGGGGGATAAAAAGATTAAGCTCTTGCATGAAAAGGTATCTTCCTAAAAGACAACAGTACTTGAGCCATCACATGCACCTGAAGTGCTTGAGGCACTAAATGACATGCTCAAGAAAGAATTATGAAATTCTAGAAGATGAAGTTTAATCTAGAAGTTCATTTTGAGAAGATGATTCTAGCACTGTCCAAAGCCTTGAAGTACATAACGGGTCTTAGCTATGACGGGACACAAGAGTCTAAGCCAGAGAAAAAGATCACATTTATCAAAGGGTCAATTAAGGCACCTCCTCACTCCTTCATAGATTTCTCCCAATTAGAAGAAGGTGGATCCTCCGCAACCTTATAATTGAACCTATTTAAAGAGGAAGGGTCATCTTGGGTTGAGAAAAATAATTATGTTCCTCCGCGTTTGAAGGGAGATTTTTTCGAACTTTAAAACGTGTTGACTATGTTTTTCAAACATCTCAAATACTTATGTGAGAATTTAATAGGATGACCATTTATCATCCAAGAGTGTAAGAAAGTAATAATAACAAGAGAAGGAGACATTAGAAGAAGATAATTTGTGATAAAAATGAGGGTTCCAACACTCGTCCTTATCACCATTTTGAATGAGTTATGCCAATAACCTCTACGTTAGGATTCGTGCTTCATGATTCATCTTGCGTATTTCTTATTATAACGTACCATAGTATTTAATTTATTTTTGTTATACATATTTTTGCAAAAGCACACACAAAAAAAATATTTTCTTTTATATAACATAAAAAACACTAAAAGAATTTTGATTTTAGGATTTTTGTAGTTTCTGTTGTGCTCGATGATATTGAATATGGGAAGAACATCCCGTGAACTAATTTCCTTTCTATGTTTCAGAAGTTCAGAGGATAATGTGAGCTTATAGATTACATACATTTTTCATTATCATTGGATTTATCCTAGGTACAACCTCTATCAACCATTTCGTATTCTTTTTCATGTCACACACAAATATTAACGAGTTATAATAAGATATATCATTGATTTTTATCCGACAAGATCTTCATGCTACGCATTTTCACTCCATTGGGTCATGTTCTCTTAACTAGTTTTTGAGGTGTGTTATAAGAACCATTACTTAATAATAATTATATAAATTGATGAATAAGTTAATGGCAATAGCTTCCTAAAAAGGGTGATATAAATCGTTGGAAAAAGTAAATTTATTTGTGCTAAGGAGAAATAAAATACAAAAATATATTCATTGGCATAATCTTACGGTAAAAATATAAAAAGTTAAAAATAGCTCAACTTGAGGTAAATATAAGTCTAGAATCAATGAGTTTGTATACTTTCATCTAGTACGTGTTTTGATTGGAAAAGACATTTTAATTGTACAAGGAATTATAGGACTAACCTCTCATTCGAACGAGAGGGTCTGTTGTACAAAGTTGACTTTGTATGAGGGACCATTTATTGAAATAGTAAACCCCGCGAGAATTTTTCCTTCTCATGAGGAGATCTTGTGCAAAGAATAACTGCCCCGAAAGCCATGTCATATTTCCACAAGACCTAGTAGTATCCAATCTTCGTCTGAGGACTTCTCATAAAAAGTTCTCATCCGAACGGGGGAAACTTTCGTTGAAATGAGGTCTTATTTTTTATAAAAACATGTCTCCTCAGGTTTCTTCATGTAACAACGGATAAATAACTTTGTAAAATGTATTTCCTGATGCGTAGCCGAATTGTACAAAACCCTAACTTTAGTTTTGAGAGAGCTTTGTATGAGAGAATAGATCCTTCTAATCTTATATTTTCAGAATAACTTTTGATTTTAGAAATCCCTTATACTCTTCCTTTTGAATATTTATCACGAGCGATCATGTGAGTTGATAACATGTGGATTTGTGTGGGAAATTTGGGTATCTATCTGGATCGGTGGATACCAATATTGCTAGTACATGGAAAGGTATTAGAGTAGAGCACAAGGGAGAGACACCGTGGCGTGAATTATTGTCTTCTATTTAAGTTGTGTCTACTCATCGTAAAACCTAAAAATATTATTACTATAGTGAACTTGATTAGAATTAGGCGGGATTATGGTTTCCCCTACAAGGGTTTCCAATTTAGATCTCGTGTTCTTGTGTTTCATGTTTATTTTGCATTAATCTATTGCATCACTGGTATGTATATTGGACAAATTAATTTTATTCGGTAAAATTAAAAAATGGTTCAATTTAAACAATATGTGTTTCAAAGGACATGCAATTAATTAGATTTAATTAATTTGTTTTAGACCATCTAAGATGTTATTTTTGGGGAAAAAAAGTTTGTCGAGCATGCTAGGACATTATTAGTAGACCCTTCTCTTGTGAGAACTTTCTCATGATATTATAAGTGAGAAGATAATGACGTGACAAGAAATTCCCATCCTATGTACTTTAGATATGATGGAACTAGAATTAGATAAATTCTTGGTCAAGGTAATTAAATACATAATTAAAAAAGAATGGGAATTTGGTACATATGATAGGTTTAAAGTGTAAGAATAAAATTTCAATAATTCCTGTGAAAACCTTACATTCAACTTAATAGTCTAATGTAACTTTTAAAGGTGATTAAAGACTAACAAATTAGATTAGAAAGGCTATGGCTAATAGGGTGATTAGATTATGACAGGAAGGAATCTTATCTTTTTAGGTTGTGCTACATATCATTATAGTCTTAATATGTAATATAACTTAGCTAGTTGGATTAGTACACGAGAGTGAGCATTAACTTATGTGTTCACCTTGTAAGTCCTGCGTTAGTAACTTGTAGCTTTCGAGCATGACAGTACATGAGAGTGAGTAATAACTTATGTGTGCACCTTGTAAGCCGATCATTAGGAGCTTCTATCTTCTGAGAATGGAGGGAAACGGTGACGTTATTATGTATGCATCACCTTATGAATTTTTAGTACAAGGTATCCTGTAGCTTACTAGTGTAAACTGAGGTGGTTAAGGTTTTATGTGCGAGTCACTATTTGCATCTGTACTATATGATAGTCTGTAGGTTTCTTGTGTGAACTAAATGGTAGGATGATATTGTATTGGTGTAACATTAATATATAGTGATCCCATGTGTGAGTGGATATCATGCGGTGATGGACATTATATGGGTGTCACATTACCATGTGCTAGTCCCATGTGTGAGTGGACTGGATGCAGTGACGATATTTATATACACGTCACTAGTCGGGCTATAAATCATGCAACTTGATAATATTATATGCTAGTAGTATGGGTTATACATTTATGATCATGATAGGATTAGACAATTCTGAGAGTTTAATTATAGTTGCATTACTATTTGGGTGTAACCTATCTTAGTTGATTATCATTTCAGGTTCTAGTGGTGCACATGAGAAGGGAAAAACAACTTTTTTAGGGGAATATTTTAATTTATTACAATGAATGTGTGAATTATAAAATTTTATTGAACTGGTTCGATATTTTAGCTAACACGTGACAAGTTAGAGTAGGGTGAATCGTTTATATTGGTAAGGACCATTCAAGATAACAAGAGATAACCTCAACAAAGATTATAACTTGGATATAATGGAGGGCACCGCCATTTGAGATTGGAATGCATCTAATGTGAAGAAATCTTATTTTTAGTTTTTCCTGTTCATTTAAATCCAATTTGTTTTTATTCCATAGCTTAGGATGATTTTTTAAATTAAATTTCAATTAGTCCATTGCCCCAAGTGGTAAATAATTTTCTTCCCCCTGGTACATATTAAATTAAATTTATACACTGTTGAGTGAGTGGGAAATTGAAAAGAAATTGTTCCCCATCACGTTAGATAATGCTTCAAGTAACACTGCTTTTATCAATATTTTAAGAAGTCAATTGAATTTAAAGGGTGCCCTTGTAATGAATGGTGAGTTCTTTCACATACGTTATTGTGCACACATTTTTAACCTTATAGTCCAAGACGGACTCAAAGAAATTGACGAGGCTGCGATTAAAGTTAGGGAGAGTGTGAAATACATTAAAGGTTCACCCCAAAGAAAATATAAATTCTATGATTGTGTTTCTCAAGTGTCATTACAGTGTAGTAGGGGGTTTAGACAAGATGTTTCGACCAGATAGAACTCAACCTATCTAATGCTTGAAAGTGCGATTTTTGATCGTCGTGCCTTCATCCATTTACAGTTGAGTGATTCCAACTATAAACATTGTCCTTCTCCAGAAGAATGGGATAGAATCGAAAAAATTTCAAACTTTTTGAGTTTGTTTTATGAAGTAACATGCTTATTCTCTGGAACTAAATATCCAACTGCAAACTTATTCTTCCCTCAAGTTTTCATCATTCAACTTAAGCTTAAAGAAGCAAAGGAAGGGACAAATAGTTTTTTTTATGTAGAATGGGAGTGCAAATGAACATAAAATTTGAGAAATATTGGGCTGAATATAATGTTATTCTTGTTATTGCTGTCACGTTGGACCCGCGGTTCAAAATTCAATTTGTGGAGTTTGCATATATGAGATTACATGGTACCGATTCTCATGAGTTTAGCCGTGTACGCGACACTTTATTTGATCTTTTTGATGTCAATAGTCTAAATTACTCCCATCTTGTAAGTTCAAGTAACTCTGATTTTGATACTCGTCATCCTTCCCATAATGCCTCTGGGGATTCTATATTCCAGGTACATATTTCCATTTAATGCATTTTTATACTTCGTATGTTGTTTTTTGTGCTACATAGGATGTTTTTTATACTTCATCTTCATTGGCTATTTATGTTAATCAAACTCATAAAATAAATAATATAGGACTTTGACAATTGCTATAAAGAGGGTACTTCTGATAAAAAAAATGAGTTGCATAAATATTTTGACGAGGAAAAGTTGGGAAGGAAGCAAGATCTATATATTCTTACTTGGTGGAAGGGGGAACAATTTCGCTACCCCATTCTTTCTTGTATGGCTCGGGATATATTATCGATTCCAATCTCAACCGTTGCTTCTGAGTCTGTATTTAGTATTGGAGGCACTACACCAAATCCTGCGAATGGTCACGCCCAGTGGGTCACGGCCCAAGTCCGCGACCAGCTAGTCGCGGACTTGGGCTGTGGCCCACTCAATATTTGGCGTGACCATATTTATTATCACACTAAATTATCGATGCTCTAGAAGTGGTCACGACCCAAGTCCGTGACCACGGTGGTCCCGGACTTGGGCCGTGACTAGGTCGTGACCATCTTAGCGCCAAACTCGTGCCAAAATTTCCTCCAAGCTTGGTCGCGGATTGGTCACGGCCCAAGTCCGTGACCCATGGCATGACGGTACACACATTGAGGGTCGCGGCTTAGGGTCGTGACCATTTCTGGGTGTGGGTCACGGCTATGGCCCGTGACCATCCCTCATTCAAGCACTGGGGTTGATGAGAAGGGTCGCGCATCACATATTGAGGGTCATGGCTATGGGTCGTGACCATTTATTGGTATGGGTCACGGCAATGGGCCGTGACCATACCTCAATCAAGCATGAAAAAGGGTCTCGCATGGTGGGTCACGGCTCTAGGCCATGTCCAGGTCTGGAGAACCCAATTAGTTTTAAAGGTCGCGCGTATGGAGTCACGGCTCTTGGCCGTGACCAGTTCTAGGTCTTAAAAAAAAAGTCACGTCGCTGCTTTCATTTATTTCATTTGGAGGTTGAGTTGGCCGCTGCTTTCCTTTATTTCATTTGGCAATTTTGACGATTTTGGCGATTTCATTTGGAGGTTGAGGTATGTATTGATTTCATTTGGATTTCGTGATTTCTATCTAAAGCCCTAATGTATGTGTAGATTTACGTTTGTATGTGTTTATGTGTGTGTATGTATAGATTTATGTTTATATATGTGTGTGTGTGTGTGTGTATAGATTTATATGTATATGTATGTTTATGTTTATGTCAATAAACCCTATATTGTATGTGTGTGTATGTATAGATTGTATGTGTGTAAACCCTAAATAGTATTTGTGTGTATGTATAGATTGTATGTGTGTAAACCCTAAATAGTATGTGTGTGTATGTATATATTATATCAATAAACCCTAGATTGCATGTGTGTGTTTGTATAGATTATGCCAATAAACCTAGATTGTATGTGTGTGTATTTTTTTTGACAAATTATAATTAAATGGATTTTTAATGAGTAAAAAAATTTACATCCACATTGTCATGATTTTATTGGGGGTTATATGCGTGCCATCATATTATATTAGGAGTTATATGCATGTCGTGATTTTTTGCACTACAATATGTGTGTAAGTACTAAAATATGTGTTATAAACAATTACGACGGGTTGTTGTTAGGATTTCACATATACTTTTAAACTCTCATAACTTTCAGACCCAAACCTTAATAGCAAGACTCGTATTCATGCCCTCGTATACTTTTCTCAGGAAAAATGAGGCACGATGATAATTACTGTCAACAGGAGTGGGAGAGGTTGCAATTAGACCACACACATAACTCTTTTATTAGCGTGCATCATATAGAGGGTACTCCTATTTATAGGTACGAAAATAAAAAGATCGAACAATTTAACTATCTTGTAAATCGTGGATTTGATATCCAGCAAGATTACTTATTCGATCGTATTCTATTTTCTCCAGCAGAAAAATGGGATGACGTCATACAAAATATGTTTCGCACACATAATCCCGACATATCCCTGACCTTGGTTACGTTGTTGGAGAAGGAGGAAAAAAAATCCACCCGTTACGGATACAACTACGTACAGAGATCATTGACATAGACTGTGATGTCTCGCGCCACATGCATGTAAAATTGAATCTTGCCAACAAGTTGAGAAATAGGGGATTCCGAGTTCATGTCACTTACATCTACACATCAATCATAAATACTCTTCCTCCTAGTTGGCCACGTGCAAAAATTCATAGGTTCTTAAAACCTCATACCGAATGGATGGAGATCAGACATATTGAACTTATTCTAAAGTCTTAGTTTGAAAAGGTATCTATCTATATATATATATAACTAATTAAGCTTGATTAATTAGTTATAATTTCATATTACTATAATTATTTAATCACTTATATTTTTTAATTTTTGTAGATAATGTCGAGAGGAAACAACCCAAGGGTACCAAGTGTCAAGGTGACACCACAACGAGGTTCGCCATCTCGTGAAGAACCCGAATTCTCAACACCAATGGCTGAGCAATTCACAACTCCACCAATGGCTCACTCCTCACCAAGTCCAACTCCAAGTGCTCCTATGCCCCAATTCAGCACTCCCGTTGCTTTAACACTCCCATCCAGCACTCCTGATGCCTCCCCCTAAAATGAAAAGAAGCCTATTAGCTTCTCCCTTCTCGGGAATAACCCGACGGGTGATAGGAATGATGTGCTGAACTTTAAAGCCCGGTGCTTGTCGCTGAGAAAAAGGAACTTGGGAGTCGCTAGACCAGACAATTGGAACCTTGTTGATCAAGCTGTCAAAGATGACATACATGACCAACTTTGCAAGCATTTCTCATTTCTTGATCGTTCCAAGAATAAGGTTCTATCTCGGGTTGCTGGAGGATTGAGGACATACAGGAGAAACCTTCGGAAGAAACATTTCCCGAAAGAGGCAGCGAGCTCAGATATTTTGGCTTTGAAAGAGAGAGTGTCTCCCAATGTTGAAATGTCGTTGGATCAGTGGAATAAGTTTTTAGAGAATGAGGCGAAGGAAAAAAAGTTGGTCCAGAGGGATCAAAACAAAAAAAAGGGCACAAAAAACTAATATCCATAGGATGGGATCCAAATCATATGAGGATTTGAAGAATGAATGGGAGAGTAGGACAAAATATGGTCCAGATGCCGGTAAAAACCAAAATCGGTCCAACTTATTCCTTCATGCTCGATGGGACAAAGATAATAAATTCTCGTCGCACTTGACGAAGACAATGGAATCAATAGAGGCCATCAACAGTCAATCTGATTCGAGCCCTACTGATAACTTTGACCTTGAAAATGATTCCCTGACACAGACCTTTGGAAAGGACAAAAGGGGGAGGACGAGAGGTGTTGGCTCACATATGCCAAAAATAAAACTTCAACACATTACACCTCTTGTGGAAGAGCTTTCTTCAGTCAAGAATTGTATCTCATCCCAAAAGGAGCACCAGTTGAAGACCAATGGGGATGTCCATGAAATTAAAAATACCCTGGGATTATTGACAAATCAAATTGGGAAACTTTAAACTTTTTTTAAAGTTATAGGCCCCCAATGCCTCCTCAAGGTTACCCTTACCCTACTCCTACTCAAGGTTTCACACATCCTTCCCCTCCAACATTCCCCTCTCAAATGCCTCATCCTCCAACATTCCCCTCCCCTGCACTCCGCCAATCACGGGGCTCGGATCATCGTCAATAACTCACAGTGACTATGGAGAAGAGTATTATACCAAGGACATGAGAAATTCGAGGTTTGTTGGCGTGTGCATACTCATCTCCACGATTCCTGGAACTCTAGTACATCGCCGAACTTTGGAGAAGGGTGAGGCTAAAATAATGGTCGATGAAATATACAACGGATGCGAAGATGTACATGTGTACGTTAACAGCGAGGATGGGATGGAATTGAGGAATTATGCAAAATCTTTTCTACTTGGCCAGTTTATCTGTTGGCTAAGATTTAATAATATTTTCTTTCGTTTCAGTTGTAATAATTTTTTTTTTGTTTTAGTTGTAAGAATATTGGTTTTGCTTCAGTTGGAATGATATTGTTTTTGTTTCAGTTGTAAGAATATTGATTTTGTTTCGTTTGTAATGATATTTTTTTTGTTTCAGTCGTAAGAATGTTCTTTTTGTTTCAGTTGTAATAATATTTTTTAACCTATTACCACAAGACTGAAACTTGAAGATTATTACATGGATTTCCCACAATACAAAGAGTGGATGGGAGAGACTAACCGGATATCAAATAATTATGTAAAGGGCGTTTATGAATTTGTTAAATACGCTTCCAAAAATCTTAAAAGTGAGAAGATTTCGTGTCCGTGCACTCATTGTATTAACGAAAAATATAAGTCATTGGAAGTTGTTGAGTTGCATTTACTAAAGTGGGGAATCTGTCATGACTATATAATATGGACATACCACGGTAAAAAAGTTGTACCTTATGTTCCAGAAGAATTGCCGGCACCCAACCGTGTAACGGAACCCCAAGGAGTAGAAGTGGTACATGATTCACCAACACATCGTCCATTGACCGACTTAATTGATGATGCTTACAGACTCCACAACCAACAAAACCACCAACCTTTGGATACAAATAATGCGCATTATGACCAAGTAAATGAAGAAATTGATGCTGAACTACTAGGAGATCGAGAATACATATGGTTGAAAGACGATGTGGCTAGACCGTTGTATAAAGATTGCGATGTAGATCACTCGGTATTATATGCAATGATTGGTTTGCATAATTTGAAGAGTCAATTTGGTTTGTCTGGAAATAACGTAACCGAAATTCTTAAGTGGGTTAAAGAAATTCTCCCAAAAGAGAACATGTTACCAGACAATTATCCTACCATGAAGAAGAGTTTGAAGGGTTTAGATTTAAAATACAAATATATTCATGCTTGTAAATATGATTGCATATTGTACCGGAACGAGAACGAAGAGAAGGATGAATGCCCTGTATGCAGTGAGCCTAGATATATGGTTTGTGATAATGGAAATGAAAAATATGCAAAAAATCGCAAGTGCTCGCATGTCCCATAAAAGGTTTTGAAGTATTTTCCACTTGGGCCACGGTTAAAACTTTTTTTTACCGTACAGTGGATAGCGGAGGCCATGACATGGCATGCTCGATGCGAGGTGGGTGGGAATTTGATGCGTCATCCGGTTGATTCACTCATTTGGCAAATTTCAAATGCACAACACCATGAATTTCCAAAGGAACCGCGCATCGTTCGTCTTGCAATCTCAACCGATGGATTTAACCCTTTCGATAATTTAAGTACTAGTCATAGTTATTGTCCAGTTCTTATGGCACCTTTAAGTCTTCCTTCGATATTATGCATGAGAAAGGAGTTCACATTGTTATCTTTGTTGATAGCCGGGCCGAAGGATCCCAGTGATGATATTGATATATTCTTAGCACCATTAATCGAATAACATAAAGAGTTGTGGGATAAAGGCGTGATGGCGTTCGATTCTCATAAGGGTGAAGAGTTCACACTTAAAGCAATGGTAATGTGGGCGATCCACGATCTTCCTGCTTATGGGACCTTGTTCGGTTGTAATGTTCATGGTTATTATGGATGCCCCAAATGTGGGGAGTAAACTGAAGCTTATTGGTTAAAACATAGTGGTAAGATGAGTTACACGGGTCATCTTAGATTTCTGCCGATCAGTCACCCTTTTAGGAACGACAAGTCTAACTTTTTGCCCGTCAGTCACGAGCGCAGAATGTCACCTTTTTGACTTTCTGGTCAGCAAATTGAGGAGAATGCGGTGGCTGCGACTGCGGGGAATAGGTACGTAGGCAAACACCCCCAGTTTGTAAAGCTGAAGCGTAAAGCTAGGGATGATCCGAATGACCCTAGTAAAGCGAAGCCATGGTCCAGGCAATCAATTTTTTTTTATTTTGCCATATTAGAAAGATCATCGTGTAAGGCATATAATTGATGTGATCCACACAGAGAAGAATGTTGCAGAATATTTGATAGGAACATGTCTGGGTGGATCTCATTCCAAAGATGAAGAGCATGCCCGCCGAGATCTACAGGATATGATAATAAAGAAGAGACTGTGGTTAAAAAATGATCCAACGACAGGAAGAATTTCTATCCCCCCGACTGCTTTCACTTTGACTACTAGTGAGAAGAAGATCCTCTTAGACACGTTGTTCAACTTGAAGACTCCAACCGGTTATTCTGGTAATTTACGTAGGGTAGTAAGCTATCAAGCAAATGACTTGAAACAGTGCAAGTCTCACGACTGGCACGTAATCATCCAATTAATCCCGTTATTACTTCGGCATTGCTTCTCTGAACACAAAGATCTCCGTCGGGCAATTATGCAAATCAATTTGTGTTTTACCCTACTTTGTGCAAAAGTGGTAAACATAAGGCACGTTAAAGCTGCGAAATCAACTTTAGTCGAGGCGGTTTGTGTATTAGAGAAATATTTTCCTCCGTCATTCTTCGATATCAGTATCCATTTGCTTGTGCATTTATGCGATGAAGCTTTATTATATGTTCCCGTGAAGTATCGTTGGATGTATCCGTTTGAGAGCTTGATGAAAACCTTCAAAGATTATGAAAAGAATACACGGTATATTGGAGGGTCAATTGCTGAAGAATACGTAACGGTGGAATCATCGCTATATGCTAGGGAACATATGCCATAACAAGAGGTGAGGAGGTTTAATCCTCGTGGAGAACGAGTGATAAAGGAACCTGACGAGTTTGAGGATGAATTATCGTTTGGGAACCCTAAAGAGGTGAAACTCCCAAACCTACAATACGAGCAAGCAACTCGTCATGTCTTCGAGTCGCAAGATGAATTCCAAGACTGGAGAGAGTGAGTATCTACTGAATTCTTCTTCTTTGATTATATGTATTTTTTATTTTATGATCTAAACCCTATAATTTTCTGTAGGAAGTACGAGAACGAAATTGTCCAAAATCAAAGGAGAAATTGAACGACAACTGACTTTACGGCATGGGTGTCAAAAGAGGTACTTTTCACATCTTATGTGTGCGATCATTTATTCATGTGTGGTAAAAACATGCCCTAATACAAATTCATTAATAAATGCAGCTTCTAAAAAGAGGTGATGTCACTTCTAGACTTGCACGCCTTGCAAAAGGTCCTAGTTTTCATGCGAAAGAGTTTAAGAAATTTCGCACCAACGGTTTTGATTTCATTTCATATCCATATGAGGAAAAGCTTTTGACGCAAAACAGTGGAATATCAATTTCTGCCTTGACCACCTGTATCACTAGAAAAAGTGATAAAAATCCAAAGAATACGGTGCTAACCTATTATGAGATAATTCAACAAATCCTAGAACTTGATTACTTGGATTTCACAGAAATCGTATTCTAGTGTGATTGGGTAAAGGTGGAGGATACAACGAATGCTTACAAAGTTGATCCCGACTCCAAACTTATTATGGTAGATTTATCACAGCTGAAGACTAAAGACCGCATAGTCGACGAGCCTTTTATTTGTGCCTTTCAGAACGTAAAGAATGTATTCTAGTCGAAGTGCATAAACGATGGCAATTGGTCTATTATTGTGCATGCACCAAAGGGTATGACTACTGAAGTAGACGCATTAAAGGCTCCAAAAGAGTTCTATTCACCTCTTGATGACAACCCTAATTTGAAGGATCTTTTAGTTGATTTAGAGGAAGTTTGAGTATCAAAATATTATTTTATCCTCATCAATCTTATTTGTATCCTATTATGATATTGACATTGTATTAGCACTTTACTTTAATTTATGAATTTCATCTACTTTTAAGTGTAATGTCCTGCTATTTGTGCAAATGGTAGGTGATTTATCGGTTCTTTTGTTTAGAATAGATATGCTTTCATTTATTTATTTCTATCATTTGGCTTTAGAGGGTGAAAACCCGAAATATCCCCCGAACAGCCCCTTGAGTGGCACCAACACCTCGTACGGGACCAATGTAACTCGTAGGAACTGACCGCACGATAACGGGACCCTCGATTTGAAAATACGACGATAATTTGCATATTTCTAGACTTAGGCTTAAAAACATGGCGTTAGTGGGTGAAAAGCCGAAACAACCCCCGAACGGCCCCGTGAGTGGCACCAACACCTCGCACGGGACCAATGTAACTCGTAGGAACTGATCGCTCGATCACGGGACCCCCAGTTTGAAAATACGACGATAACTTACATATTTCTAGAATTAGGCTTAAAAACATGACGTTAGTGGGTGAAAACCCGAAACGACCCCTGAACGGCCCCGTGAGTGGCACCAACAGCTCGTTCGGGACCAATGTAACTCGTAGGAACTGACCGCACGATCACGGGACCCCCGATTTGAGAATACGTTGATAATTTGAAAATATCTTGACTTAAGCTTAAGAAAATGGCGTTAAAGGACGAAAAACCCAAAATAGCCCCCGAAAGGCCCCGTGAGTGGCACCAACACCTCACACGGGACCAATGTAACTTGTAGGAACTGACTGCACGATCATGGGACTGCCGGTTTGAGAATATGATGATAATTTGCGTATTTCTAGACTTGAGCTTTAAAACATGGCATTAGAAGGTAAAAACTCGACACAATGTCCGTTAGGATCGTCTTCGTTTACTACACCGATAATAAGATCGTTTCTTCGAGTATGAAATGAATAGTAGAAACCAACGGTGTGAAAGCGTCCGTTAACTAATAGGTATATTTCCAATGTTTCGCACCTATCCGGGAACGACATCGTCTGCCAGCATCTCGGGTCAGACAACTCTCACTATAGATATAAATTTGCCTTTTATTTTATTAAATTAGACAACGTGGATCGATATTCATTTGTTCACATTTTATAAAAACACATTATATGTATGGTTTTAAAAACCCGACTGCATATATGCATTTGCATATATGCAGCATATGCGCATATATGCATTTGTATATATGCATTTGCATATATACAGTATATATGCAGCTGCATATATGCATCATATATGCGCATATATGCAGCATATATGCAGAATATATATGCATATATGCAGGCGCATATAAGCACATACGCATCTGCATATATGCTTTCATATATGCATTCTCTATGGATTGGTTTACATATTGAAAGAAAGCGGATCGAGGTTTACATATTGCCTACTTGGATTGGTTTTCATTTATTTTTCAATTTTACATTGTGTATTCATGGAATGATGTTATCAAATTGTTGTTGATGACTCATTTCACACTATTCAGGTAATTCCTATTGAGTTAATTCCCATTAAGGTCTCTGTATTCTTTGGTAATGTAGGTATAAAGCTTGGGGTTCTCTTTTAGGATAGTAGTTGGCAGAAAGAGACATTATAGTGGCATGCATTGATTACAAGTGAACGTCATTTCACATTCTAAACATACTTTCTTAGACAAAATAAATACAGTTTCTTTGATACTCATAGAAATTCCTGACCACTAACTTCCTTATTGACCATGGCCAAAAATTTAAATGATATATTATGTTAAATGATATATTTTGGGTACAAGTTAAATGAAATATTTTGTTAGATTGAGATTCTACCCTCCTATGATATATTTTTATTCAAATAGTGAAATATCCTAATGAGGTAACACTCCTATTATAAAGGTGGGATTGATTATACGCTATCATGCCTTTAATGAAAAAAATATAATGTAGAATTCATAATCCACTTAAGATAATCTATTTCAAACAAGACCAGTATTTCCAACGAGTTTAGTGGTGCAGCCGCAGGACTCTCGGTTTGAGAATACGACGGTAATTTGCATATTTCTAGACTTTGGCTTAAAAACATGGCGTTAAAGGGTGAAAACCCAAAACAGCCCCCGAACGTCCCCGTGGGTGGCACCAACACCTCCCACGGGACCAATGTAACTCGTAGTAACTGACCGCGCAGCCGCGAGACTCCCGTTTTGAGAATACGACGGTAATTTGTATATTTCTATACTTAAGCAAAACATGGCGTTAGAGGGTGAAAACTCGAAACAGCCCTCGAACCTCCCCGTGGGTGGCACCAACACCTCCCACGGGACCAATGTAACTCGTAAGAATTGACCACGCAGCCGCGGGACTCCTGGTTTGAGAATACGACGGTAATTTGCATATTTCTAGACTTAAGAAAAATATGGCGTTAGAGGGTGAAAATTCGAAACAACCCCCGAACGGCCCTGTGGATGGCACCAGCATCTTCCACGGGACCAATTTAACTCGTAGGAACGGACATGTAGCTGCGGGTCTCCCGGTTTGAGAAGACGATGATCATTTACATATTTCTAGACTTAGGCTTAAAAACATGGCGTTAGAGGGTGAAAACTCGAAATAACCCTTGAACGGACCCGAGGCTGGCACCAACACCTCCCACGAGACCAACGTAATTCGTAGGAACTGATCTCGCATCCGCAGGTCTCCCGGTTTAAGAATACGATGATAATTAATATATATCTAGACTTTGGCTTAAAAACATGGCGTCAGAGGGTGAAAACTCGAAATAGCCCCCGAACGACCCCATGGGTGGCACCAACACCTCCCACGGGACCAATGTAACTCGTAGGAACTGACCCCGCAGCCGCGGGTCTCCCGATTTGAGAATACGACTATAATTTGAATATTTCTAGATTTAGGCTTAAAAATAGGGCGTTAGATGTGAAAACTCGAAACAGCCGCCGAACGTCCCCGTCGGTGGCACCAATAACTCCCACGGGACCAATGTAACTCGTAGGAACTGACCACACAACCGTGGGACTCCCGATTTGAGAATACGATGGTAATTTGCATATTTCTAGACTTAGGCTTAAAAATAGGGCGTTAGAGGTGAAAACTCGAAACAGCGCCCGAATGTCCCCGTGGGTGGCACCAACACCTCCAACGGGACCAATGTAACTCGTAGGAACTGGCCACGCAACCGCGGGACTCTCGGTTTGAGAATATGACGGTAATTTGCATATTTCTAGATTTAGGCTTAAAAACATGGCGTTAGAGGTGAAAACTCGAAACATCCCCGAACGTCCCCGTGGGTGGCACCAAAACCTCTCACGGGACCAATATAACTCATAGGAACTGACCACGCAGCCACGGGATTCTCGGTTTGAGAATACGATGATAATTTGCATATTTTTAGACTTAAGCAAAACATGGCGTTAGAGGGTGAAAACTCGAAACAACCCCTGAACGGCCCCGTGGGTGGCACCAACACCTCCCACGGGATCAATGTAACTCCTAGCAACTGACCCCGCAGCCGCAGTTCTCCCGGTTTGAGAATACGATGATAATTTACATATTTCTAGACTTAGGCTTAAAAACATGGCATTAGAGGGTGAAAACCCAAAACAGCCCCCGAACGGCCCCGTGGGTGGTACCAACACCTCCCACGGGACCAATGTAACCCGTAGGAACTGACCGCCTTATCGCGAGACTCCCAGTTTGAGAATACGACGGTAGTTTGCATATTTCGAGACTTAACCAAAATACCAACACCTCCCACGGGACCAATGTAACTCATACGAACTGATCCTGCGGGCGTGGGTCTCCCGGTTTGAGAATTCGACACTAATTTGCATATTTATAGACTTAGGCTTAAAAACATGGCGTTAGAGGGTGAAAACTCGAAAAATCCCCCAAACATCCCCGTCGGTGGCACCAATAACTCCCACGGGATCAATGTAACTCGTAGGAACTAACCACTCAACCGCGGGACTCCCGGTTTGATAATACGATGGTAATCTGCATATATCTAGATATAAGCAAAACATCGTGTATTTATGGACTTAGGCTTAAAAACATGGCGTTAGAGGGTGAAAACTCGAAACAGCCCCCGAACGTCCCCGAGGGAGGTGTTGGTGCCTCCCACAGGACTAATGTAACTCATAGGAACTGAGCACACAGCCGCGGGACTCCTATTTTGAGAATACGATGGTAATTTGCATATTTCTAGACTTAAGCAAAACATAGCGTTAGAGGGTGAAAACTCGAAACAACCCTTGAACGGCCCCGTGGGTGGCACCAACACCTCCCACGGGACCAATGTAACTCGTAGGAACTGGACCCGCAGCCGCGGGTCTCCCGGTTTGAGAACACAACGATAATTTACATATTCCTAGACTTAGGCTTAAAAACATGGCGTTAAAGGGTGAAAACTCGAAAAAACTCCCGAACAGCCTCATGTGTGGCTCCAAAACCTCCCACGGGAGTAATGTAACTCGTACGAACTGACCCCGCAGCCGCGGGTCCCCCAGTTTCAGAAAACGATGGTAATTTGTATATTTCTATACTTAGGCTTAAAAACATGGCGTTAGAGGGTGAAAACTCGAAACAACCCCCGAACGTCCCCGTGGGTGGCACCAACACCTCCCACAGGCCAATATAACTCGTAGGAACTGACCACGTAGCCGCAGGAATACCGGTTTGATAATACGACGGTAATTTGCATATTTCTAGACTTAAGCTTAGAAACATGGCGTTAGAGGGTGAAAACTCGAAACAGTCCCCGAATCTCCCCGTGGGTGGCACCAACACCTCCCACGGGACCAATGTAACTCGTAGGACCTGACCACGCAACCGCAGGACTCCCGGTTTGAGAACACAATGGTAATTTGCATATTTCTAGACTTAGGCTTAAAAACATGGCGTTAGAGGTGAAAACTCGAAACAGCCCCCGAACGACCCCGTTGGTGGCACAAACACCTCCCATGGGACCATTGTAACTCGTAGGAACTCACCCCGCTGTCGCAGGTCTGCCAGTTTGAGAATACGACGATAATTTTCATATTTTTCTAGATTTATGCCTAAAAACATGGCGTTAGAGGGTGAAAACTCGAAACAGCTCCCGAACGTCCCCGTGGGTGGCACCAACACCTCCCACGGGACCAATGTAACTCGTAAGAAGTGACCACGCACCCGCGGGACTCCTGGTTTGAGAATACGACAGCAATTTGCACATTTCTAGACTTAAGCAAAACATGGCGTTAGAGGGTGAAAACTCGAAACAACCCCCGAACGGCGCCGTGGATGGCACCAGCACCTTCCACGGGACTAGTTTAACTCGTAGGAACGGACCCGCTGCTGCGGGTCTCCCGGTTTGAGAAGACGATGATAATTTACATATTTCTAGACTTAGGCTTAAAAACATGGCGTAAGAGGGTGAAAACTCGAAACAACCCCCGAACGGCCCCGGGGGTGGCACCAACACCTCCCACGAGACCAATGTAACTCGTAGGAACTGATCCCGCAGCCGCAGGTCTCCCGGTTTAAGAATACGATGACAATTTATATATATCTGGACTTTGGCTTAAAAACATGGCGTTAGAAGGTGAAAACTCGAAACAGCCCCCGAACGGCCCCGTGGGTGGCACCAACACCTCCCACGGGACCAATGTAACTCGTATTAACTGACCCCGCTGCCACGGGTCTCCCGGTTTGAGAATATGACTATAATTTGAATATTTTAGACTTAGGCTTAATAACATGGTGTTAGAGGGTGAAAACTCGAAACAGCCCCCGAACGTCCCCGTCGGTGGCACCAGTAACTCCCACGGGACTAATATAACTCGTAGGAACTAACCACGCAACCGCGGGACTCCCAGTTTGAGAATACGATGGTAATTTTCATATTTCTAGACTTAGGCTTAAAATAGGGAGTAAGAGGTGAAAACTCGAAACAGCCCCCGAATGTCCCCGTTGGTGGCACCAACACGTCCCACGGGACCAATGTAACTTGTAGGAACTGACCACGTAGTAGCGGGACTCCCGGTTTGAGAATACGACGATAATTTTCATATTTCTAAACTTAAGAAAAATATGGCGTTAGAGGGTGAAAACTCGAAACAACCCCCGAACGGTCCCATGGGTGGCATCAACACCTCCCACGGGACCAATGTAACTCGTAGCAACTGACCCCGCAACTGCAGGTCCCCGGTTTGAGAATACGATGATAATTTATATATTTCTAGATTTAGGCTTAAAAACATGGCGTTAGAGGGTGAAAGCCCAAAACAATCCCCGAACGGCCCCGTGGGTGGTACCAACACCTTCCACGAGACCAATGTAACTCGTAGGAACTGACCGTGCAGCCGTGAGACTCCTAGTTTGAGAATACGACGGTAATTTGCATATTTCTAGACTTAACCAAAATATGGCGTTAGAGGGTGAAAACTTGAAACAGCCCCCGAGTGTCCCCGTGGGTGGTACCAACACCTCCCACGGGACCAATGTAACTCGTAGGAACTGATCACGCAGCCGCGGAACGCCCGGTTTGAGAATACGACAGTAATTTATATATTTCTAGACTAAGGCTTAAAAACACCGCATTAGAGGGTGAAAACTCGAAACAGCCCCTGAACCTCCTCGTGGGTGGAACCAACACCTCCCACGGGATTAATGTAACTCGTAGGAACTCACCACGCAGCCGAGGGACTCTCAGTTTTTTAATACGATGGTAATTTGTATATTTCTAGACTTAGGCTTAAAAACATGGTGTTAGAGGGTGAAAACTCGAAACAGCCCCCGAACCTCCCCGTGGGTGGCACCAACACCTCCCACGGGACCAATGTAACTCGTAGGAACTGACCACGCAGCCGCGGGACTCTCGGTTTGAGAATATGATGGTAATTTGCATATTTCTAGACTTAGGCTTAAAAACATGGCGTTAGAGGTGAAAACTCGAAACAGCCCCGAACGTTCCCATGGGTGGCACCAAAACCTCCCACGGGACCAATGTAACTCATAGGAACTGACCACGCAGCCACGGGACTCCCGGTTTGAGAATACGATGATAATTTTCATATTTTTAGACTTAAGCAAAACATGGCGTTAGAGGGTTAAAACTCAAAACAACCCCCGAACGGCCTCGTGGGTGGCACCAACACCTCCCACGGGACCAATGTAACTCTTGGAACTTATCCCGAAGCCGCGAGTCTCCCGGTTTGAGAATACAATGATAATTTACATATTTCTAGACTTAGGCTTAAAAATATGGCGTCAAAGGGTGAAAACTCGAAACAACTCCCGAACGGCCCCGTGGGTGGCACCAACACCTTCCACGGGACCAATGTAACTCGTAGGAACTAACCCCGCAGCCGTGGTTCTCCTGGTTTGAGAATTCGACACTAATTTGCATATTCATAGACTTAGGCTTAAAAACATGGCGTTAGAGGGTGAAAACTTGAAACAGCCCCCGAACTTCCCCGTCGGTGGCACCAATAACTCCCACGAGACCAATGTAACTCGTAGGAACTGACCACGCAACCGCGAAACTCCCGGTTTGAGAATACGACAGTAATTTGCATATATCTAAACTTAAGCAAAACATGGCGTATTTCTAGACTTAGGCTTAAAAACATGGTGTTAGAGGGTGAAAACTCGAAACAGCCCCCGAACGTCCCCGTGGGTTTCACCAACACCTCCCACGGAACCAATCTAACTCATAGGAACTGACCACACAGCCGCGGGAATCCCATTTTGAGAATACGATGGTAATTTGCATATTTCTATACTTAAGCAAAACATAGCGTTAGAGGGTGAAAACTCGAAACAACCCTCGAACGGCCCCGTGGGTAGCACCAACACCTCCCACGGGACCAATGTAACTCGTAGGAACTGACCCCACAGCCATAGGTCTCCCGGTTTGAGAATACGATTATAATTTACATACTTCTAGATTTAGGCTTAAAAACATGGCGTTTGAGGGTGCAAACTCGAAACAACCCCCGAACGGCCCCGTGGGTGGCACTGACACCTCAACCAGGACTAACGTTACTCGTAGGAACTGTCCACGAAGTCTTGGGACTCCCGATTTGAGAATACGATGGTAATTTGCATATCTCTAGACTTAGGTTTAAAAACATGGCGTTAGAGGGCAAAAACTCGAAATATCCCCCAAATGTCCCCGTGGGTGGCACCAACACCTTCCACGGGACCAATGTAACTCGTAGGAACTGACCACGCAGCAACGGAACTCCCGGTTTGAGAATACGATGGAAATTTCCATATTTCTAGACTTAAGCAAAACATGGCGTTAGAGGGTGAAAACTTGAAACAACCCCCAAATGGCCTCGTGGGTGGCACCAACACCTCCCACGGGACCAATATAACTCGTAGGAACTGACCCCGCAACCGCGAGTCTCCCGGTTTGAGAATACAACGATAATTTACATATTTCTAGACTTAGGCTTAAAAACATGGCATCAGAGGGTGAAAACTCGAAACAACTCCCGAACAGCCCCGTGGGTGGCACCAACGCCTGCCACGGGACCAATGTAACTCGAAGGAACTGACCCCGCAGCAGTGGGTCTCCCGGTTTGACAATTCGACACTAATTTGCATATTTATAGACTTAGGCTTAAAAACATGGCGTTAGAGGGTGAAAACTCGAAACAGCCCCCGAACGTCCCCGTCGGTGGCACCAATAACTCCCACGGGACCAATGTAACTCGTAGGAACTGACCACGCAACCGCGGGACTCCCGGTTTGAGAATACGATGGTAATTTGCATATTTCTAGACTTACGCTTAAAAACATGGCGTTAGAGGTGAAAACTCGAAACAGCCCCCGAACGTCCCCGTGGGTGGCACCAACACCTCCCACGGGACCAATGTAAGTCATAGGAAGTGACCACGCAGCCACGGGAGTTCACGGTTTGAGAATACGATGATAATTCGCATATTTCTAGACTTAAGCAAAACATGGCATTAGAGGGTGAAAACTCGAAACAACCTC
Source organism: Sambucus nigra (assembly GCA_949130495.1). Taxonomy (NCBI): domain Eukaryota; kingdom Viridiplantae; phylum Streptophyta; class Magnoliopsida; order Dipsacales; family Adoxaceae; genus Sambucus; species Sambucus nigra. The sequence continues at coordinate 211,314,020 of OX422210.1, forward strand.
CGAACGGCCCCGTGGGTGGCACCAACACCTCTCACGGGACCAATGTAAATCGTAGGAACTAACCCCGCAGCCACGGGTCTCCCGGATTGAGAATAAAAAGAAAATTTACATATTCCAAGACTTAGGCTTAAAAACATGGCGTTAGAGGGTGAAAACTCGAAACAACTCCCGAACGGCCCCGTGGGTGGCACCAAAACCTCCCACAGGAATAATGTACCTCTTAGGAACTGACCCCGCTGCCGCGGGTCCCCCGGTTTTAGAATACGACGGTAATTGTCATATTTCTAGACTTAGGCTTAAAAACATGACGTTAGATGGAGAAAACTCGAAACAACCCCCGAACGGCCCGTGGGTGGCACCAACACTCCCACGGGATCAATGTAACTCGTAGGAACTGACCCTGTAGTCGCGGGACTCCCGGTTTGAGAATACGACGGTAATTTGCATATTTTTAGACTTAGGCTTAAAAACATGGCGTTAGAGGGTGAAAACTCGAAACATCCCCTGAACGTCCTCGTGGGTGGCACCAACACCTACCACGGGAACAATATAACTAGTAGGAACTGACCATTCAGCCGCGGGACTCCCGGTTTGAGAATACGACGATAATTTGCATATTTCTAGACTTAGGCTTAAAAACAAAGCGTTAGAGGGTGAAAACTCGATAAAGCCTCCGAACCTCCCCGTGGGTGGCACCAACACCTCCCACGGGACCAATGTAACTCGTAGGAACTGACCACGCAGCCGCGGGACTCTCGGTTTGAGAATACGATGGTAATTTGCATATTTCTAGACTTAAGCAAAACATCGCGTTAGAGGGTGAAAACTCGAAACAACTCTCGAACGGCAAAATGGGTGGCACGAACACCTCCCACGGGACCAATGTCACTCGTAGGAACTAATCACGCAGCCGCGAGTCTCTCAGTTTGAGAATATGATGGTAATTTTCTTATTTCTTGACTTAAGCAAAATATGGCGTTAGAGGGTGAAAACTCTAAATAACCCCCGAAGGTCCCCGTGGGTGGCTCCAACACTCCCACGTGACCAATGTAACTTGTAGGAACTGACCCTACAGCCGCGGGACTCCCGGTTTGAGAATACGATGGTAATTTGCATATTTCTAGACTTAGGCTTAAAAACAAGGCGTTAGAGGGTGAAAACTCGAAACAGCCCCTGAACGTCCTCGTGGGTGGCACCAACACCTCCCATAGGACCAATGTAACTCGTAGGAACTAACACCACAGCCACGGGTCTCTCGATTTAAGAATACGATGATAGTTTACATATTTCTAGACTTAGGCTTAGAAACATAGCGTTAAAGGGTGAAAACTCGAAATAATCCTCGAACGGACCTGTGGGTGGCACCAACACCTCCCACGAGACCAATGTAACTCGTAGGAACTGACCATGTAGTCACGGGTCTCCCGGTTTGAGAATACGACAGTAATTTGCCTATTTCTAGACTTAGGCTTAAAAACATGGCGTTAGAAGGTGAAAACTCGAAACAGCCCCCGAACATCCCCGTCGGTGGCACCAATAACTCCCACGAGACCAATGTAACTCGTAGGAACTGACCACGCAACCGCAGGACTCTCGATTTTAGAATACGATGGTAATTTGCATATTTCTAGACTTAGGCTTAAAAACATGACGTTAGAGGTGGAAACTCGAAACAGCCCCCGAAGGTCACCGTGGGTTGCACCAACACCTCCCACGGGAACAATGTAACTCGTAGGAACTGACCACGCATCCACGGGACTCCCGATTTTAGAATACGACGATAATTTGCATATTTCCAGACTTAAGCAAAACATGGCGTTAGAGGGTGAAAACTCGAAATAACCCCCGAACGGCCCCGTGGGTGGCACCAACACCTCCCACGGGACCAATGTAACTCGTAGGAACTGACCCTGTAGCCGGGGGTCTCCCGGTTTGAGAATACAACAATAATTTTCATATTTCAAGACTTAAGCTTAAAAACAAGGCGTTAGAGGGTGAAAACTCGAAATAACTCCCGAACGGCCCCATGGGTGGCACCAAAACCTCCCACGGGAGTAATGTAACTCATACGAACTGACCCCGCATCCGCGGGTCCCCCGATTTGAGAGTACGACGGTAATTTTCATATTTCTATACTTAGGCTTATAAATATGGCGTTAGAGGGTGAAAACTCGAAACAACCCCTGAACGTCCCCGTGGGTGACACCAACACCTCCCACGGGACCAATGTAACTCGTAGAAACTGACCACGCACCCGCAGGACTCCCGGTTTGATAATACGACGGTAATTTGCATATTTCTAGACTTAGGCTTAAAAACATGGCGTTAGAGGGTGAAAATTCGAAATAGCCCCCGAACCTCCCCGTGGGTGGCACCAACACCTCCCACGAGACCAATGTAACTCGTAGGACCTGACCACGAAACCGCAAGACACCTGGTTTGAGAACACGATGGTAATTTGCATATTTCTTGACTTAGTCTTAAAAACATGGCATTAGAGGTGAAAACTCGAAACAGCCCCCGAACGTCCTCGTGGGTGGCACCAACACCTCCCACGGGAATAATGTAACTCGTAGGAACTGACCACGCAGCCACGAGACTCCCGGTTTGAGAATACGATGATAATTTGCATATTTCTAGACCTAAGGAAAACATAGCGTTAGAGGGTGAAAACTCGAAACAACACCCGAACGGCCCGTGGGTGGCACCAACACCTCCCACGGGACCAATTTAACTCGTAGCAACTGACCCCGCAGTCGCAGATCTCCCGGTTTGAGATTACGATGATAATTTACATATTTCTAGACTTAGGCTTAAAAACGTGGCGTTAGAGGGTGACAACTCGAAACAACTCCCGAACGGCCCCATGGGTGGCACCAAAACCTCCCACGTGACCAATGTAACTTGTAGGAACTGACCCTACAGCCGCGGGACTCCCGGTTTGAGAATACGATGGTAATTTGCATATTTCTAGACTTAGGCTTAAAAACAAGGCGTTAGAGGGTGAAAACTCGAAACAGCCCCTGAACGTCCTCGTGGGTGGCACCAACACCTCCCACAGGACCAATGTAACTCGTAGGAACTAACACCGCAGCCACGGGTCTCCCGATTTAAGAATACGATGATAGTTTACATATTTCTAGACTTAGGCTTAAAAACATAGCGTTAAAGGGTGAAAACTTGAAATAATCCCCGAACGGACCTGTGGGTGGCACCAACACCTCCCACGAGACCAATGTAACTCGTAGGAACTGACCAGTAGTCGCGGGTCTCCCGGTTTGAGAATACGACAGTAATTTGCCTATTTCTAGACTTAGGCTTAAAAACATGGCGTTAGAAGGTGAAAACTCGAAACAACCCCCGAACATCCCCGTCGGTGGCACCAATAACTCCCACGAGACCAATGTGACTCGTAGGAACTGACCACGCAACCGCAGGACTCTCGATTTTAGAATACGATGGTAATTTGCATATTTCTAGACTTAAGCTTAAAAACATGACGTTAGAGGTGGAAACTCGAAACAGCCCCCGAAGGTCACCGTGGGTTGCACCAACACCTCCCACGGGAACAATGTAACTCGTAGGAACTGACCACGCATCCACGGGACTCCCGATTTTAGAATACGACGATAATTTGCATATTTCCAGACTTAAGCAAAACACGGCGTTAGAGGGTGAAAACTCGAAACAACCCCCGAACGGCCCCGTGGGTGGCACCAACACCTCCCACGGGACCAATGTAACTCGTAGGAACTGACCCTGTAGCCGCGGGTCTCCCGGTTTGAGAATACAACAATAATTTTCATATTTCTAGACTTAAGCTTAAAAACAAGGCGTTAGAGGGTGAAAACTCGAAATAACTCCCGAACGGCCCCATGGGTGGCACCAAAACCTCCCACGGGAGTAATGTAACTCATACGAACTGACCCCGCATCCGCGGGTCCCCCGATTTGAGAGTACGACGGTAATTTTCATATTTCAATACTTAGGCTTATAAATATGGCGTTAGAGGGTGAAAACTCGAAACAACCCCTGAACGTCCCCGTGGGTGACACCAACACCTCCCACGGGACCAATGTAACTCGTAGAAACTGACCACGCACCCGCAGGACTCCCGGTTTGATAATACGACGGTAATTTGCATATTTCTAGACTTAGGCTTAAAAACATGGCGTTAGAGGGTGAAAATTCGAAATAGCCCCCGAACCTCCCCGTGGGTGGCACCAACACCTCCCACGAGACCAATGTAACTCGTAGGACCTGACCACGAAATCGCAAGACTCCCGGTTTGAGAACACGATGGTAATTTGCATATTTCTTGACTTAGTCTTAAAAACATGGCGTTAGAGGTGAAAACTCGAAACAGCCCCCGAACGTCCTCGTGGGTGGCACCAACACCTCCCACGGGAATAATGTAACTCGTAGGAACTGACCACGCAGCCACGAGACTCCCGGTTTGAGAATACGATGATAATTTGCATATTTCTAGACCTAAGCAAAACATAGCGTTAGAGGGTGAAAACTCGAAACAACACCCGAACGGCCCGTGGGTGGCACCAACACCTCCCACGGGACCAATTTAACTCGTAGCAACTGACCCCTCAGTCGCAGATCTCCCGGTTTGAGATTACGATGATAATTTACATATTTCTAGACTTAGGCTTAAAAACATGGCGTTAGAGGGTGACAACTCGAAACAACTCCCGAACGGCCCCATGGGTGGCACCAAAACCTCCCACGGGAGTAATGTAACTCATAGGAACTGACCCCGCAGCCGCGGGTCCCCCGGTTTGAGAATACGACGATAATTTGCATATTTCTAGACTTAGGCTTAAAAACATGGCGTTAGAGGGTAAAAACTCGAAACAGCCCCCGAACGTCCCCGTGGGTGGCACCAACACCTCCCATGGGACCAATGTAACTCGTAGGAATTAACCACGCAGCCGCAAGACTCTCGGTTTGAGAATACGATGGTAATTTGCATATTTCTAGACTTAGGGTTAAAAATATGGCGTTAGAGGGGGAAAACTCAAAACAGCCCCCAAACCTCCCCCTGGGTGGCACCAACACCTCCCACGGGACCAATGTAACTCGTAGGAACTAACCATGTAGTCGCGGGTCTCCCGATTTGAGAATAAGACAGTAATTTGCCTATTTCTAGACTTAGGCTTAAAAACATGGCGTTAGAAGGTGAAAACTCGAAACAGCCCCCGAACCTCCCCGTAAGTGGCACCAATAACTCCCACGAGACCAATGTAACTCGTAGGAACTGACCACGCAACCGCAGGACTCTCGATTTTAGAATACGATGGTAATTTGCATATTTCTAGACTTAGGCTTAAAAACATGACGTTAGAGGTGGAAACTCGAAACAGCCCCCGAAGGTCACTGTGGGTTGCACCAACACCTCCCACGGGAACAATGTAACTCGTAGGAACTGACCACGCATCCACGGGACTCCCGATTTTAGAATACGACGATAATTTGCATATTTCCAGACTTAAGCAAAACATGGCGTTAGAGGGTGAAAACTCGAAACAACCCCCGAACGGCCCCGTGGGTGGCAGCAACACCCCCCACGGGACCAATGTAACTCGTAGGAACTGACCCTGTAGCCGCGGGTCTCCCAGTTTGAGAATACAACAATAATTTTCATATTTCTATACTTAAGCTTAAAAACAAGGCGTTAGAGGGTGAAAACTCGAAATAACTCCCGAACGGCCCCATGGGTGGCACCAAAACCTCCCACGGGAGTAATGTAACTCATACGAACTGACCCCGCATCCGCGGGTCCCCCGATTTGAGAGTACGACGGTAATTTTCATATTTCTATACTTAGGCTTATAAATATGGCGTTAGAGGGTGAAAACTCGAAACAACCCCTGAACGTCCCCGTGGGTGACACCAACACCTCCCACGGGACCAATGTAACTCGTAGAAACTGACCACGCACCCGCAGGACTCCCGGTTTGATAATACGACGGTAATTTGCATATTTCTCGACTTAGGCTTAAAAACATGGCGTTAGAGGGTGAAAATTCGAAATAGCCCCCGAACCTCCCCGTGGGTGGCACCAACACCTCCCACGAGACCAATGTAACTCGTAGGACCTGACCACGAAACCGCAAGACTCCCGGTTTGAGAACACGATGGTAATTTGCATATTTCTTGACTTAGTCTTAAAAACATGGCGTTAGAGGTGAAAACTCGAAACAGCCCCCGAACGTCCTCGTGGGTGGCACCAACACCTCCCACGGGAATAATGTAACTCGTAGGAACTGACCACGCAGCCACGAGACTCCCGGTTTGAGAATACGATGATAATTTGCATATTTCTAGACCTAAGGAAAACATAGCGTTAGAGGGTGAAAACTCGAAACAACACCCGAACGGCCCGTGGGTGGCACCAACACCTCCCACGGGACCAATTTAACTCGTAGCAACTGACCCCGCAGTCGCAGATCTCCCGGTTTGAGATTACGATGATAATTTACATATTTCTAGACTTAGGCTTAAAAACGTGGCGTTAGAGGGTGACAACTCGAAACAACTCCCGAACGGCCCCATGGGTGGCACCAAAACCTCCCACGTGACCAATGTAACTTGTAGGAACTGACCCTACAGCCGCGGGACTCCCGGTTTGAGAATACGATGGTAATTTGCATATTTCTAGACTTAGGCTTAAAAACAAGGCGTTAGAGGGTGAAAACTCGAAACAGCCCCTGAACGTCCTCGTGGGTGGCACCAACACCTCCCACAGGACCAATGTAACTCGTAGGAACTAACACCGCAGCCACGGGTCTCCCGATTTAAGAATACGATGATAGTTTACATATTTCTAGACTTAGGCTTAAAAACATAGCGTTAAAGGGTGAAAACTTGAAATAATCCCCGAACGGACCTGTGGGTGGCACTAACACCTCCCACGAGACCAATGTAACTCGTAGGAACTGACCAGTAGTCGCGGGTCTCCCGGTTTGAGAATACGACAGTAATTTGCCTATTTCTAGACTTAGGCTTAAAAACATGGCGTTAGAAGGTGAAAACTCGAAACAACCCCCGAACATCCCCGTCGGTGGCACCAATAACTCCCACGAGACCAATGTGACTCGTAGGAACTGACCACGCAACCGCAGGACTCTCGATTTTAGAATACGATGGTAATTTGCATATTTCTAGACTTAAGCTTAAAAACATGACGTTAGAGGTGGAAACTCGAAACAGCCCCCGAAGGTCACCGTGGGTTGCACCAACACCTCCCACGGGAACAATGTAACTCGTAGGAACTGACCACGCATCCACGGGACTCCCGATTTTAGAATACGACGATAATTTGCATATTTCCAGACTTAAGCAAAACACGGCGTTAGAGGGTGAAAACTCGAAACAACCCCCGAACGGCCCCGTGGGTGGCACCAACACCTCCCACGGGACCAATGTAACTCGTAGGAACTGACCCTGTAGCCGCGGGTCTCCCGGTTTGAGAATACAACAATAATTTTCATATTTCTAGACTTAAGCTTAAAAACAAGGCGTTAGAGGGTGAAAACTCGAAATAACTCCCGAACGGCCCCATGGGTGGCACCAAAACCTCCCACGGGAGTAATGTAACTCATACGAACTGACCCCGCATCCGCGGGTCCCCCGATTTGAGAGTACGACGGTAATTTTCATATTTCTATACTTAGGCTTATAAATATGGCGTTAGAGGGTGAAAACTCGAAACAACCCCTGAACGTCCCCGTGGGTGACACCAACACCTCCCACGGGACCAATGTAACTCGTAGAAACTGACCACGCACCCGCAGGACTCCCGGTTTGATAATACAACGGTAATTTGCATATTTCTAGACTTAGGCTTAAAAACATGGCGTTAGAGGGTGAAAATTCGAAATAGCCCCCGAACCTCCGCGTGGGTGGCACCAACACCTCCCACGAGACCAATGTAACTCGTAGGACCTGACCACGAAACCGCAAGACTCCCGGTTTGAGAACACGATGGTAATTTGCATATTTCTTGACTTAGTCTTAAAAACATGGCGTTAGAGATGAAAACTCGAAACAGCCCCCGAACGTCCTCGTGGGTGGCACCAATACCTCCCACGGGAATAATGTAACTCGTAGGAACTGACCACGCAGCCACGAGACTCCCGGTTTGAGAATACGATGATAATTTGCATATTTCTAGACCTAAGCAAAACATAGCGTTAGAGGGTGAAAACTCGAAACAAAACCTGAACGGCCCGTGGGTGGCACCAACACCTCCCACGAGACCAATTTAACTCGTAGCAACTGACCCCGCAGTCGCAGATCTCCCGGTTTGAGATTACGATGATAATTTACATATTTCTAGACTTAGGCTTAAAAACATGGCGTTAGAGGGTGACAACTCGAAACAACTCCCGAACGGCCCCATGGGTGGCACCAAAACCTCCCACGGGAGTAATGGAACTCATAGGAACTGACCCCGCAGCCGCGGGTCCCCCGGTTTGAGAATACGACGATAATTTGCATATTTCTAGACTTAGGCTTAAAATCATGGCGTTAGAGGGTAAAAACTCGAAACAGCCCCCGAACGTCCCCGTGGGTGGCACCAACACCTCCCATGGGACCAATGTAACTCGTAGGAATTGACCACGCAGCCGCAAGACTCTCGGTTTGAGAATACGATGGTAATTTGCATATTTCTAGACTTAGGGTTAAAAATATGGCGTTAGAGGGGGAAAACTCAAAACAGCCCCCAAACCTCCCCCTGGGTGGCACCAACACCTCCCACGGGACCAATGTAACTCGTAGGAACTGACCATGTAGTCGCGGGTCTCCCGGTTTGAGAATAAGACGGTAATTTTCCTATTTCTAGACTTAGGCTTAAAAACATGGCGTTAGAAGGTGAAAACTCGAAACAGCCCCCGAACATCCCCGTCGGTGGCACCAATAACTCCCACGAGACCAATGTAACTCGTAGGAACTGACCACGCAACCGCAGGACTCTCGATTTTAGAATACGATGGTAATTTGCATATTTCTAGACTTAGGCTTAAAAACATGACGTTAGAGGTGGAAACTCGAAACAGCCCCCGAAGGTCACCGTGGGTTGCACCAACACCTCCCACGGGAACAATGTAACTCGTAGGAACTGACCACGCATCCACGGGACTCCCGATTTTAGAATACGACGATAATTTGCATATTTCCAGACTTAAGCAAAACATGGCGTTAGAGGGTGAAAACTCGAAACAACCCCCGAACGGCCCCGTGGGTGGCACCAACACCTCCCACGGGACCAATGTAACTCGTAGGAACTGACCCTGTAGCCGCGGGTCTCCCGGTTTGAGAATACAATAATAATTTTCATATTTCTAGACTTAAGCTTAAAAACAAGGCGTTAGAGGGTGAAAACTCGAAATAACTCCCGAACGGCCCCATGGGTGGCACCAAAACCTCCCACGGGAGTAATGTAACTCATACGAACTGACCCCGCATCCGCGGGTCCCCCGATTTGAGAGTACGACGGTAATTTTCATATTTCTATACTTAGGCTTATAAATATGGCGTTAGAGGGTGAAAACTCGAAACAACCCCTGAACGTCCCCGTGGGTGACACCAATACCTCCCACGGGACCAATGTAACTCGTAGAAACTGACCACGCACCCGCAGGACTCCCGGTTTGATAATACGACGGTAATTTGCATATTTCTAGACTTAGGCTTAAAATCATGGCGTTGAGGGTGAAAATTCGAAATAGCCCCCGAACCTCCCCGTGGGTGGCACCAACACCTCCCACGAGACCAATGTAACTCGTAGGACCTGACCACGAAACCGCAAGACTCCCGGTTTGAGAACACGATGGTAATTTGCATATTTCTTGACTGAGTCTTAAAAACATGGCGTTAGAGGTGAAAACTCGAAACAGCCCCCGAACGTCCTGGTGGGTGGCACCAACACCTCCCACGGGAATAATGTAACTCGTAGGAACTGACCACGCAGCCACGAGACTCCCGGTTTGAGAATACGATGATAATTTGCATATTTCTAGACCTAAGCAAAACATAGCGTTAGAGGGTGAAAACTCGAAACAACACCCGAACGGCCCGTGGGTGGCACCAACACCTCCCACGGGACCATTTTAACTCGTAGCAACTGACCCCGCAGTCGCAGATCTCCCGGTTTGAGATTACGATGATAATTTACATATTTCTAGACTTAGGCTTAAAAACATGGCGTTAGAGGGTGACAACTCGAAACAACTCCCGAACGGCACCATGGGTGGCACCAAAACCTCCCACGGGAGTAATGTAACTCATAGGAACTGACCCCGCAGTCGCGGGTCCCCCGGTTTGAGAATATGACGATAATTTGCATATTTCTAGACTTAGGCTTAAAAACATGGCGTTAGAGGGTAAAAACTCGAAACAGCCCCCGAACGTCCCCGTGGGTGGCACCAACACCTCCCATGGGACCAATGTAACTCGTAGGAATTGACCACGCAGCCGCAAGACTCTCGGTTTGAGAATACGATGGTAATTTGCATATTTCTAGACTTAGGGTTAAAAATATGGCGTTAGAGGGGGAAAACTCAAAACAGCCCCCAAACCTCCCCCTGGGTGGCACCAACACCTCCCACGGGACCTATGTAACTCGTAGGAACTGACTACGCAACCGCGGGACTCTCAGTTTGAGAATACGACGGTAATTTGCATATTTCTAGACTAAAGCAAAACCTGGCGTTTGAGGGTGAAAACTCGAAACAACACCCGAACGGCACCGTGGGTGGCATGAACACCTCCCACGGGACCAATGTCAGTCGTTGGAACTAACCCGCAGCCGCAGGTCTCCCGATTTGAGAATACGATGATAATTTATAAATATCTTGACTTTGGCTTAAAAATATGGTGTTAGAGGGTGAAAACTCGAAAAAGCCCCCGAACGGCCCCGTGGGTGGCACCAACACCTGCCACGGGACCAATGTAACTCGTAGGAACAGAGCTCGTTGCCGCGGGTCTCCCGGTTTGAGAATACGACGCTAATTTGCATATTTCTAGACTTAGGCTTAAAAACAGGGCATTAGATGGAGAAAACCCAAAACAGCCCCCGAAAGGCCCCGTGGATTGAACCAACACCTCTCACGGGACCAATGTAACTCCTAGGAACTGAATGCGCAGCCGCAAGACTCCCAGTTTGATAATATGACGGTAATTTGCATATTTTTAGACTTAACCAAAATATGGCGTTAGAGGGTGAAAACTTGAAACTGCCCCCGAGTGTCCCCGTGGGTGGTACCAACACCTCCCACGGGACCAATGTAACTCGTAGGAACTGATCACGTAGCCGCGGAACTCCCGATTTGAGAATACGATAGTAATTTGTATATTTCTAGACTAAGGCTTAAAAACACGGCGTTAGAGGGTGAAAACTCGAAACATCCCCTGAACCTACTCGTGGGTGGCACCAACACCTACCACGGGAATAATATAACTAGTAGGAACTGACCATGCAACCGCGGGACTCCCGGTTTGAGAATACGATATTCATTTGCGTATTTATAGAGTTAGGCATAAAAATATGGCGTTAGAGGGTGAAAACTCAAAACAGCCCCCGAACTTCCCCGTCGGTGGCACCAATAACTCCCACGGGACCAATCTAACTCGTAGGAACTGACCACGCAACCGCGGAACTCCCGGTTTGAGAATACGACGGTAATTTGCATATATCTAAACTTAAGCAAAAGATGGTGTATTTCTAGTGTTAGGCTTAAAAACATGGCGTTAGAGGGTGAAAACTCGAAACAGCCCCCGAACGTCCCCGTGGGTGGCACCAACACCTCCCACGGGACAAATGTAACTCATAGGAGCTGACCACACAGCAGCGGGACTCCTGTTTTGAGAATACGATGGTAATTTGCATATTTCTAGACTTAAGCAAAACATAGCGTTAGAGGGTGAAAACTTGAAACAACACTCGAACGGCCCCGTGAGTGGCACCAACACCTCCCACGGGACCAATGTAACTCGTAGGAACTGACCCCACAGCCATAGGTCTCCCGATTTGAGAATACGATGATAATTTACATATTTCTAGACTTAGGCTTAAAAACATGGCGTTAGAGGGTGGAAACTCGAAACAACCCCCGAACGGCCCTGTGGGTGGCACCGACACCTCCCACGGGACCAATGTAACTCGTAGGAACTGACCACGCAGCAACGGAACTCCCGGTTTGAGAATACGATGGTAATTTCAATATTTCTAGACTTAAGAAAAACATGGCGTTAGAGGGTGAAAACTTGAAACAACCCCCAAACGGTCCCGTGGGTGGCACCAGCACCTCCCACGGGACTAATATAACTCGTAGGAACTGACCCCGCAACCACGGGTCTCCCGGTTTGAGAATACAACGATAATTTACATATTTCTAGACTTAGGCTTAAAAACATGGCGTCAGAGGGTGAAAACTCGAAACAACTCCCGAACAGCTCCGTGGGTGGCACCAACGCCTCCCACGGGACCAATGTAACTCGTAGGAACTGACCCCGCAGCCGTGGGTCTCCCGGTTTGAGAATTTGACTCTAATTTGCATATTTATAGACTTAGGCTTAAAAACATGGCGTTAGAGGGTGAAAACTCGAAACAGCCTCCGAACGTCCCCGTCGGTGGCACCAATAACTCCCACAGGACCAATGTAACTCGTAGGAACTGACCACACAACCGCGGGACTCCCGATTTGAGAATACGATGGTAATTTGCATATTTCTAGACTTACGCTTAAAAACATGGCGTTAGAGGTGAAAACTCGAAACAGCCCCCGAACGTCCCCGTAGGTGGCACCAACACCTCCCACGGGTCCAATGTAAGTCATAGGAAGTGACCACGCAGCCACAGGACTTCACGGTTTGAGAATACGACGATAATTTGTATATTTCTAGGCTTAAGCAAAACATGGCGTTAGAGGGTGAAAACACGAAACAACCTCCGAACGGCCCCGTGGGTGGCACCAACGCCTCCCACGGGACCAATGTAACTCGTAGGAGCTAACCCCGCAGTCGCGGGTCTCCCGGATTGAGAATAAAAAGATAATTTACATATTCCTAGACTTAGGCTTAAAAGCATGGCGTTAGAGGGTGAAAACTCGAAACAACTCCCGAACGGCCCCGTGGGTGGCACCAAAACCTCCCACGGGACTAATGTAACTCGTAGGAACTGACCCCTCTGCCGCGGGTCCCCCGGTTTGAGAATACGATGGTAATTTGAATATTTCTAGACATAGGCTTAAAAATAGGCGTTTGACGGAGAAAACTCGAAACAACCCCCGAACGGCCCCGTGGGTGGCACCAACACTCCCACGGGACCAATGTAACTCGTAGGAACTGACCATGTAGCCACGGGTCTCCCGGTTAGAGAATACGATGATAATTTACATATTTCTAGACTTAGGCTTAAAAACATGGCGTTAGAGGGTGAAACTCGAAACAACCCCCGAATGGCACCGTAGGTGGCACCAACACCTCCCACGGGACCGATGTAACTCTTACGAACAGACCATGCAGTCGCGGGTCTCACGGTTTGAGAATACGACAGTAATTTGTCTATTTCTAGACTTAGGCTTAAAAACATGGCGTTAGAGGGTGAAAACTCGAAACAGCCCTCGAAAATCCCCGTCGGTGGCACCAATAACTCCCACGGGACCAATGTAACTCGTAGGAACTGACCACGCAACCGCAGGACTCCCGATTTTAGAATACGATGGTAATTTGCATATTTCTAGACCTAGGCTTAAAAACATGTCGTTAGAGGTGGAAACTCGAAACAGCCCCCGAACGTCACCGTGGGTTGCTCCAACACCTCCCACGGGAATAATATTACTCGTAGGAACTGACCACGCATCCACGGGACTCCCGGTTTGAGAATACGATGATAATTTGCATATTTCAAGACTTAATCAAAACATTGCGTTAGAGGGTGAAAACTCGAAACAACCCCCGAACGTCCCCGTGGGTGGCACCAAAACCTCCCACGGGACTAATGTAACTCGTAGTAAGTGACCCTGCTGCCGCGGGTCCCCCGGTTTGAGAATACGACGGTAATTTTCATATTTTTAGACTTAGGCTTAAAAACAGGGCGTTAGATGGAGAAAACTCGAAACAACCCCCAAACGGCCCGTGGGTAGCACCAACACTCCCACGGGACCAATGTAACTCGTAGGAACTGACCCTGCAGTCGCGGGACTCCCGGTTTGAGAATACGACTGTAATTTGCATATTTCTAGACTTAGGCTTAAAAACATGGCGTTAGAGGGTGAAAAATCGAAACAGCCCCTGAACGTCCTCGTGGGTGGCACCAACACCTACCACGAGAACAATATAACTAGTAGGAACTGACCACGCAGCCGCGGGACTCCCGGTTTGAGAATACGACGGTAATTTGCATATTTCTAGACTTAGGCTTAAAAACAAAGCGTTAGACGGTGAAAACTCGATAAAGGCTCCGAACCTCCCCGTGGGTGGTACCAACACCTCCCATGGGACCAATGTAACTCGTAGGAACTGACCACGCAGCCGCGGGACTCTCGATTTGAGAATACGATGGTAATTTGCATATTTCTTGACTTAAGCAAAACATGGCGTTAGAGGGTGAAAACTCGAAACAACTCTCGAACGGCACCATGGGTGGCACGAACACCTATCATGGGACCAATGTCACTCGTAGGAACTAATCGCGCAGCCGCGAGACTCTCAGTTTGAGAATATGGCGGTAGTTTTCTTATTTCTTGACTTAAGCAAAATATGGCGTTAGAGGGTGAAAACTCTAAATAACCCCCGAAGGTCCCCGTGGGTAGCACCAACACTCCCACGTGACCAATGTAACTCGTAGGAACTGACCCTACAGCCGCGGGACTCCCGGTTTGAGAATACGACGGTAATTTGCATATTTCTAGACTTAGGCTTAAAAACAAGGCGTTAGAGGGTGAAAACTCGAAACAACCCCTAAACGTCCTCGTGGGTGGCACCAACACCTCCCACAGGACCAATGTAACTCGTAGGAACTGACACCGCAGCCACAGGTCTCCCGATTTAAGAATACGATGATAGTTTACATATTTCTAGACTTAGGCTTAAAAATATAGCGTTAGAGGGTGAAAACTTGAAATAATCCATGAACGGACCCGTGGGTGCCCCCAACACCTCCCACGAGACCAATGTAACTCGGAGGAACTGACCATGTAGCCGCGGGTCTCCCGGTTAGAGAATACGATGATAATTTACATATTTCTCGACTTAGGCTTAAAAACATGGCGTTAGAGGGTGAAACTCGAAACAACCCTCGAACGGCCCTGTAGGTGGCACCAACACCTCCCACGAGACCAATGTAACTAGTACGAACAGACCATGTAGTCGCGGGTCTCCCGGTTTGAGAATACGACAGTAATTTGCCTATTTCTAGACTTAGGCTAAAAAACATGGCGTTAGAGGGTGAAAACTCGAAACAGGCCCCAAACATCCCCGTCGGTGGCACCAATAACTCCCACGGGACCAATGTAACTCGTAGGAACTGACCACGCAACCGCAGGACTCCCGATTTTAGAATACGATGGTAATTTACATATTTCTAGATTAGGCTTAAAAACATGACGTTAGAGGTGGAAACTCGAAACAGACCCCGAACGTCACCGTGGGTTGCACCAACACCTCCCACGGGAATAATGTAACTCGTAGGAACTGACCACGCATCCACGGGACTCCCGGTTTGAGAATATGACGATAATTTGCATATTTCTAGACTTAAGCAAAACATGGCGTTAGAGGGTAAAAACTCGAAACAACCCCCGAACGGCCCCGTGGGTGGCAACAACACCTCCCACGGGAGTAATGTAACTCGTACGAACTGACCCCACAGCCGCGAGTCACCCGATTTGATTGTACGACGGTTACTTTCATATTTCTATATTTAGGTTTAAAAACATGGCGTTAGAGGGTGAAAACTCGAAATAACCCCTGAACGTCCCCGTGGGTGACACCAACACCTCCCACGGGACCAATGTAACTCATAGAAACTGACCACGCAGCCGCGGAACTCCCGGTTTGATAATACGACGGTAATTTGCATATTTCTAAACTTAGGCTTAAAAACATGGCGTTAGTGGGTGAAAACTCGAAACAGCCCCCGAACATCCCCATCGGTGGCACCAATAACTCCCACGAGACCAATGTAACTCGTAGGAACTGACCACGCAACCGCAGGACTCCCGATTTTAGAACACGATGGTAATTTGCATATTTCTAGACCTAGGCTTAAAAACATGGCGTTAGAGGTGAAAACTCGAAACAGCCCCCGAACGTCCTCGTGGGTGGTACCAACACCTCCCACAGGAATAATGTAACTCGTAGGATATGACCACGCAGCCACAGGACTCCCGGTCTGAGAATACGACAATAATTTGCATATTTCTAGACTTAAGCAAAACATGGCGTTAGAGGGTGAAAACTCGAAACAACCCCCGAACGGCCCCGTGGGTGGCACCAACACCTCCCACGGGACCAATGTAACTCGAAGGAACTGACCCTGCAGCCGCGGGTCTCCCAGTTTTAGAATACAATAATAATTTTCATATTTATAGGCTTAAGCTTAAAAACATGGCGTTAGAGGGTGAAAACTCGAAACAACTCCCGAACGGCCCCATGGGTGGCACCAAAACCTCCCACAGGAGTAATGTAACTCGTACGAACTGACCCCGCAGCCGCGAGTCCCCCGGTTTGAGAGTACGACAGTATTTTTCATATTTCTATACTTAGATTTAAAAACATGGCGTTAGAGGGTGAAAACTCGAAACAGCCCCTGAACGTCCCCGTGGGTGACACCAACACCTCCCACGGGACCAATGTAACTCATAGAAACTGACCATGCAGCCGCGGGACTCCCGGTTTGATAATACGATGGTAATTTGCATGTTTCTAGACTTAGGCTTAAAAACATGGGGTTAGAGGGTGAAAATTTGAAACAGCCCCCGAACCTCCCCGTGGGTCCACCAACACCTCCCACGAGACCAATGTAACTTGCAGGACCTGACCACGAAACCGCAAGACTCCCGATTTGAGAACACGATGGTAATTTGCATATTTCTAGACTTAGGATTAAAAACATGGTGTTAGAGGTTAAAACTCAAAACAGCCCTCGAATGTCCCCGTGGGAGGCACCAACACCTCCCACGGGAATAATGTAACTCGTAGAAACTGACCACACAGCCACGGGACTCCCGGTTTGAGAATACGACGATAATTTGCATATTTCTAGACTTAAGCAAAACATGGCGTTAGCGGGTGAATACTCGAAACAACACTCGAACGGCCCGTGGGTGGCACCAACACCTCCCACGGGACCAATGTAACCCCGCAGTCGCAGGTCTCCCGGTTTGAGAATACGATGATAATTTGCATATTTCTAGACCTAGGTTTAAAAACATGGCGTTGGAGGGTAACAACTCGAAATAACTCCCGAACGGCCCCATGGGTGGCACTGAAACCTCCCACGGGAGTAATGTAACTCGTAGGAACTGGCCCCGCAGCCGCGGGTCCCCCGGTTTGAGAATACGACGGTAAATTGCATATTTCTAGACTTAGGCTTAAAAACATGGCGTTAGAGGGTAAAAACTCGAAACAGCCCCCGAACGTCACCGTGGGTTGCACCAGCACCTCCCACGGGAATAATGTAACTCGTAGGAACTGACCACGCATCCACAGGACTCCCGGTTTGAGAATACGATGATAATTTGCATATTTCTAGACTTAAGCAAAATATGGCGTTAGAGGGTGAAAACTCGAAACAACCCCCGAACGGCCCGTGGGTAGCACCAACACTCCCACGGGACCAATGTAACTCGTAGGAACTGACCCTGCAGTCGCGGGACTCCCAGTTTGAGAATACGACGGTAATTTGCATATTTCTAGACTTAGGCTTAAAAACATGGCGTTAGAGGGTGCAAACTCGAAACAGCCCCTGAACGTCCTCGTGGGTGGCACCAACACCTACCACGGGAACAATATAACTAGTAGGAACTGACCACGCAGCCGTGGGACACCTGGTTTGAGAATACGACGGTAATTTGCATATTTCTAGACTTAGGCTTAAAAACAAAGCGTTAGAGGGTGAAAACTTGATAAAGCCTCAGAACCTCCCCGTGGGTGGCACCAACACCTCCCACAGGACCAATGTAACTCGTAGGAACTGACCACGCAACCGCGGGACTCTCGGTTTGAGAATACGATGGTAATTTGCATATTTCTCGACTTAAGCAAAACATGGCTTTAGAGGGTGAAAACTCGAAACAACTCTCGAACGGCACCATGGGTGGCACGAACACCTCCCACAAGACCAATGTCACTCGTAGGAACTAATCGCGCAGCCGCGAGACTCTCAGTTTGAGAATATGACGGTAATTTTCTTATTTCTTGACTTCAGCAAAATATGGCGTTAGAGGGTGAAAACTCTAAATAACCCCCGAAGGTCCCCGTGGGTGGCACCAACACTCCCACGTGACCAATGTAACTCGTAGGAACTGACCCTACTACCGCGGGACTCCCGGTTTGAGAATACGACGGTAATTTGCATATTTCTAGACGTAGGCTTAAAAACAAGGCGTTAGAGGGTGAAAACTCGAAACAGCCCCTGAACGTCCTCGTGGGTGGCACCAACACCTCCCACAGGACCAATGTAACTCGTAGGAACTGACACCGCAGCCATGGGTCTCCCGATTTAAGAATACGATGATAATTTACATATTTCTCGACTTAGGCTTAAAAACATGGCGTTAGAGGGTGAAACTCGAAGAACCCCCGAACGGCCCTATAGGTGGCACCAACACCTCCCACGGGACCAATGTAACTGGTACGAATAGAACTTGTAGTCGCGGGTCTCCCGGTTTGAGAATACGACAGTAATTTGCCTATTTCTAGACTTAGGCTAAAAAACATGGCGTTAGAGGGTGAAAACTCGAAACAGCCCCCGAACATCCCCGTCGGTGGCACCAATAACTCCCACGGGACCAATGTAACTCGTAGGAACTGACCACGCAACCGCAGGACTCCTGATTTTAGAATATGATGGTAATTTGCATATTTCTAGACTTAGGCTTAAAAACATGACGTTAGAGGTGGAAACTCAAAATAGACCCCGAACGTCACCGTGGGTTGCACCAACACCTCCCACGGGAATAATGTAACTCGTTGGAACTGACCACGCATCCACGGGACTCCCGGTTTGAGAATACGACGATAATTTGCATATTTCTAGACTTAAGCAAAACATGGCGTTAGAGGGTGAAAACTCGAAACAACCCCCGAACGGCCCCGTGGGTGGCACCAACACCTCCCACGGGACCAATGTAACTCGTAGGAACTGACCCTGCAGCCACGGGTCTCCCGGTTTGAGAATACAACGATAATTTTCATATTTATAGGCTTAAGCTTAAAAACATGGCGTTAGAGGGTGAAAACTCGAAACAACTCCCGAACGGCCCCATGGGTGGCACCAAAACCTCCCACAGGAGTAATGTAACTCGTACGAACTGACCCCGCAGCCGCGAGTCCCCCGGTTTGAGAGTACGACGGTTATTTTCATATTTCTATACTTATGTTTAAAAACATGGCGTTAGAGGGTGAAAACTCGAAATAACCCCTGAACGTCCCCGTGGGTGACACCAAGACCTCCCACGGGACCAATGTAACTCGTAGAAACTGACCACGCAGCCGCGGAACTCCCGGTTTGATAATACGACGGTAATTTGCATATTTCTAAACTTAGGCTTAAAAACATGGCGTTAGAGGGTGAAAACTCGAAACAGCCCCCGAACATCCCCGTCGGTGGCACCAATAACTCCCACGAGACCAATGTAACTCGTAGGAACTGACCACGCAACCGCAGGACTCCCGATTTTAGAACACGATGGTAATTTGCATATTTCTAGACCTAGGCTTAAAAACATGGCGTTAGAGGTGAAAACTCGAAACAGCCCCCGAACGTCCTCGTGGGTGGCACCAACACCTCCCACGGGAATAATGTAACTCGTAGGATATGACCACGCAGCCGCAGGACTACCGGTTTGAGAATACGACGACAATTTTCATATTTCTAGACTTAAGCAAAACATGGCGTTAGAGGGTGAAAACTCGAAACAACCCCCGAACGGCCCCGTGGGTGGCACCAACACCTCCCACGGGACCAATGTAACTCGAAGGAACTGACCCTGTAGCCGCGGGTCTCCCAGTTTGAGAATACAACAATAATTTTCATATTTCTAGGCATAAGCTTAAAAACATGGCGTTAGAGGGTGAAAACTCGAAACAACTCCAGAACGGACCCATGGGTGGCACCAAAACCTCCCACAGGAGTAATGTAACTCGTACGAACTGACCCCGCAGCCGCGAGTCCCCCGGTTTGAGAGTACGACAGTAATTTTCATATTTCTATACTTAGATTAAAAACATGGCGTTAGAGGGTGAAAACTTGAAACAGCCCCTGAACGTCCCCGTGGGTGACACCAACACCTCCCACGGGACCAATGTAACTCATAGAAACTGACCACGCAGCCGCGGGACTCCCGGTTTGATAATACGATGGTAATTTACATATTTCTAGACTTAGGCTAAAAACATGGGGTGAGAGGGTGAAAATTCGAAACAGCCCCCGAACCTCCCCGTGGGTGGCACCAACACCTCCCACGGGAATAATGTAACTCGTAGGAACTGATCACGCAGCCACGGGACTCCCGGTTTGAGAATACGACGATAATTTGCATATTTCTCGACTTAAGCAAAACATGGTGTTAGAGGGTGAATACTCGAAACAACACCCGAACTGCCCGTGGTTGGCACCAGCACCTCCCACGGGACCAATGTAACTCGTAGAAACTGACCCCGCAGTCGCAGGTCTCCCGGTTTGAGAATACGATGATAATTTGCATATTTCTAGACTTAGGCTTAAAAACATGGCGTTGGAGGGTGACAACTCGAAACAACTCCCGAACGTCCCGTGGGTGGCACCAACACCTCCCACGGGACCAATGTAACTCGTAGGAATTGACCACACAGCCGCGGGACTCTCGGTTTGAGAATATGACGGTAATTTCCATATTTCTAGACTTAAGCAATACATGGCATTAGAGGGTGAAAACTCGAAACAACCCCCGAACGGCCCCGTGGGTGGCACCAACACCTCTCACGGGACCAATGTAAATCGTAGGAACTAACCCCGCAGCCGCGGTTCTCCCGGTTTGAGAATACAAAGATAATTTACATATTCCTAGACTTAGTCTTAAAAATATGGCGTGAGAGGGTGAAAACTCGAAACGACTCCCGAACGGCCCCGTGGGTGGCACCAAAACCTCCCACGAGACTAATGTAACTCGTAGGAACTGACCCCGCTGCCGCGGGTCCCCCGATTTGAGAATACGACGGTAATTTTCATATTTCTAGACTTAGGCTTAAATACACAGCGTTAGATGGAGAAAACTCGAAACAACCCCCGAACGGCCCATGGGTGGCACCAACACTCCAACGGGACCAATGTAACTCGTAGGAACTGACCCTGCAGTCGCGGGACTCTCGGTTTGAGAATACGACGGTAATTTGCATATTTCTAGACTTAGGCTTAAAAACATGGCGTTAGAGGGTGAAAACTCGAAACAGCCCCAGAACGTCCTTGTGGGTGGCACCAACACCTACCACGGGAACAATATAACTAGTAGGAACTGACCACGCAGCCGCGGGACTCCCGGTTTGAGTATACGACGGTAATTTGCATATTTCTAGACTTAGGCTTAAAAACAAAGCGTTAGAGGGTGAAAACTCGATAAAGCCTCTGAACCTCCCCGTGGGTGGCACCAACACCTCCCACGGGACAAATGTAACTCGTAGGAACTGCCCACGCAGCCGCGGGACTCTCGGTTTGAGAATACGATGGTAATTTGCATATTTCTAGACTTAAGCAAAACATGGCGTTAGAGGGTGAAAACTCGAAACAACTCTCGAACGGCACCATGGGTGGCGCGAACACCTCCCACGGGATCAATGTCACTCGTAGGAACTAATCGCGCAGCCGCGAGACTCTCAGTTTGAGAATATGATGGTAATTTGCTTATTTCTTGACTTAAGAAAAATATGGCGATAGAGGGTGAAAACTCTAAATAACCCCCGAAGGTCCCCGTGGGTGGCACCAACACTCCCACGTGACCAATGAAACTCGTAGGAACTGACCCTACAGCCGAGGGACTCCCGATTTGAGAATACGACGGTAATTTGCATATTTCTAGGCTTTGGCTTAAAAACAAGGCGTTAGAGGGTGAAAACTCGAAACAGCCCCTGAACGTCCTCATGGGTGGCACCAACACCTCCCACAGGACCAATGTAACTCGTAGGAACTGACCCCGCAGCCACGGGTCTCCCGATTTAAGAATACGATGATAGTTTACATATTTCTAGACTTAGGCTTAAAAACATAGCGTTAGAGGGTGAAAACTCGAAATAATCACCGAACGGACCCGTGGGTGGCACCAACACCTCCCAAGAGACCAATGTAACTCGTAGGAACTGACCATGTAGCCGCGGGTCTCCCGGTTAGAGAATACGATGATAATTTACATATTTCTCGACTTAGGCTTAAAAACATGGCGTTAGAGGGTGAAACTCGAAACAACCCCCGAACGGCCCCTTAGGTGGCACCAACACCTCCCACGGAACCAATGTAACTGGTACTAACAGACCATGTAGTCGCGGGTCACCCGGTTTGAGAATACGACAGTAATTTGCCTATTTCTAGACTTAGGTTAAAAAACATGGCGTTAGAGGGTGAAAACTCGAAACAGCCCCCGAACATCCCCGTCGATGGCACCAATAACTCCCACGGGACCAATGTAACTCGTAGGAACTGACCACGCAACCGCAGGACTCCCGATTTTAGAATACGATGGTAATTTACATTTTTCTAGACTTAGGCTTAAAAACATGACGTTAGAGGTGGAAACTCGAAACAACCCCCGAACGTCACCGTGGGTAGCACCAACACCTCCCACGGGAATAATGTAACTCGCAGGAACTGGCCACGCATCCACGGGACTCCCGGTTTGAAAATACGACGATAATTTGTACATTACTAGACTTAAGAAAAACATGGCGTTAGAGGGTGAAAACTCGAAACAACCCCCGAACGGCCCCGTGGGTGGCACTAACACCTCCCACGGGACCAATGTAACTTGTAGGAACTGACCCTGCAGCCGCGGGTCTCCCGGTTTGAGAATACAACAATAATTTTCATATTTCTAGGCTTAGGCTTAAAAACATGGCGTTAGAGGGTGAAAACTTGAAACAACTCCCGAACTGCCCCATAG
The DNA here is from genome assembly GCA_949130495.1 of Sambucus nigra. Classification (NCBI taxonomy): domain Eukaryota; kingdom Viridiplantae; phylum Streptophyta; class Magnoliopsida; order Dipsacales; family Adoxaceae; genus Sambucus; species Sambucus nigra. Next base: position 211,337,389 of record OX422210.1, read on the forward strand.
GTGGCATCAAAACCTCCCACGGGAGGAATGTAACTCGTACGAACTGACCCCGCAACCGCGAGTCCCCCGGTTTGAGAGTACGACGATAATTTTCATATTTTTATACTTAGGTTTAAAAACATGGCGTTAGAGGGTGAAACTCGAAACAACCCCTGAACGTCCCAGTGGGTGACACCAACACCTCCCACGGGACCAATGTAACTCATAGAAACTGACCACGCAGCCGCGGGACTCCCGTTTTGATAATACGATGGTAATTTGCATATTTCTAGACTTACGCTTAAAAACATGGGGTTAGAGGGTGAAAATTCGAAACAGCCCCCGAACCTCCCCGTGGGTGGCACCAACACCTCCCACGAGACCAATGTAACTTGTAGGACCTGACCACGAAACCGCAAGACTCCCGGTTTGAGAACACGATGGTAATTTGCATATTTCTAGACTTAGGCTTAAAGACATGGCGTTATAGGTGAAAACTCGAAACAGCCCCCGAATATCCCCGTGGGTGGCACCAACACCTCCCACGGGAATAATGTAACTCGTAAGAACTGGCCACGTAGCCACGGGACTCCCAATTTGAGAATACGACGATAATTTGCATATTTCTAGACTTAAGCAAAACATGGCGTTAGAGGGTGAATACTCGAAACAACACCCGAACGGCCCGTGGGTGGCACCAACACCTCCCACGGGACCAATGTAACTCGTAGAAACTGACCCCGCTGTCGCAGGTCTCCCGGTTTGAGAATACGATGATAATTTTCATATTTCTAGACTTAGGCTTAAAAACATGGCGTTGGAGGGTGACAACTCGAAACAACTCCCGAACGGCCCCATGGGTGGCACTGAAACCTCCCACGGGAGTAATGTCACTCGTAGGAACTGACCCCGCAGCCGCGGGTCCCCCGATTTGAGAATACGACGGTAATTTGCATATTTCTAGACTTAGGCTTAAAAACATGGCGTTAGAGGGTAAAAACTCGAAACAACCCCCGAACGTCCCCGTGGGTGGCACTAACACCTCCCACGGGACCAATGTAACTCGTAGGAATTGGCCACACAGCCGCGGGACTCTCGGTTTGAGAATATGACGGTAATTTAAATATTTCTAGACTTAAGTAATACATGGCGTTAGATGGTGAAAACTCGAAACAACCTCCGAACGGCCCCGTGGGTGGCACCAACACCTCTCACGGGACCAATGTAAATCGTAGGAACTAACCCCGCAGCCGCGGGTCTCCCTGTTTGAGAATACAAAGATAATTTACATATTCCTAGACTTAGGCTTAAAAATATGGCGTGAGAGGGTGAAAACTCGAAACGACTCCCGAACGGCCCCGTGGGTGGCACCAAAACCTCCCACGAGACTAATGTAACTCGTAGGAACTGACCCCGCTGCCGCGGGTCCCCCGATTTGAGAATACGACGGTAATTTTCATATTTCTAGACTTAGGCTTAAATACACAGCGTTAGATGGAGAAAACTCGAAACAACCCCCGAACGGCCCGTGGGTGGTACCAACACTCCCACGGGACCAATGTAACTCGTAGGAACAGACCCTGCAGTCACGGGACTCTCGATTTGAGAATACGACGGTAATTTACATATTTCTAGACTTAGGCTTAAAAACATGGCGTTAGAGGGTGAAAACTCGAAACAGCCCCAGAACGTCCTTGTGGGTGGCACCAACACCTACCACGGGAACAATATAACTAGTAGGAACTGACCACGCAGCCGCGGGACTCCCGGTTTGAGAATACGACGGTAATTTGCATATTTCTAGACTTAGGCTTAAAAACAAAGCGTTAGAGGGTGAAAACTCGATAAAGCCTCCGAACCTCCCCGTGGGTGGCACCAACACCTCCCACGGGACCAATGTAACTCGTAGGAACTGCCCACGCAGCCGCGGGACTCTCGGTTTGAGAATACGATGGTAATTTGGATATTTCTAGACATAAGCAAAACATGGCGTTAGAGGGTGAAAACTCGAAACAACTCTCGAACGGCACCATGGGTGGCGCGAACACCTCCCACGAGACCAATGTCACTCTTAAGAACTAATCGCGCAGCCGCGAGACTCTCAGTTTGAGAATATGACGGTAATTTGCTTATTTCTTGACTTAAGAAAAATATGGCGTTAGAGGGTGAAAACTCTAAATAACCCCCGAAGGTCCCCGTGGGTGGCACCAAAACTCCCACGTGACCAATGAAACTCGTAGGAATTGACCCTACAGCCGAGGGACTCCCGATTTGAGAATACGACGGTAATTTGCATATTTCTAGGCTTTGGCTTAAAAACAAGGCGTTAGAGGGTGAAAACTCGAAACAGCCCCTGAACGTCCTCATGGGTGGCACCAACACCTCCCACAGGACCAATGTAACTCGTAGGAACTGACCCCGCAGCCACGGGTCTCCCGATTTAAGAATACGATGATAGTTTACATATTTCTAGACTTAGGCTTAAAAACATAGCGTTAGAGGGTGAAAACTCGAAATAATAACCGAACGGACCCGTGGGTGGCACCAACACCTCCCAAGAGACCAATGTAACTCGTAGGAACTGACCATGTAGCCGCGGGTCTCCCGGTTAGAGAATACGATGATAATTTACATATTTCTCGACTTAGGCTTAAAAACATGGCGTTAGAGGGTGAAACTCGAAACAACCCCCGAACGGCCCCTTAGGTGGCACCAACACCTCCCACGGGACCAATGTAACTGGTACTAACAGACCATGTAGTCGCGGGTCACCCGGTTTGACAATACGACAGTAATTTGCCTATTTCTAGACTTAGGTTAAAAAACATGGCGTTAGAGGGTGAAAACTCGAAACATCCCCCGAACATCCCCGTCGGTGGCATCAATAACTCCCACGGGACCAATGTAACTCGTAGGAACTGACCACGCAACCGCAGGACTCCCGTTTTTAGAATACGATGGTAATTTACATTTTTCTAGACTTAGGCTTAAAAACATGACGTTAGAGGTGGAAACTCGAAACAACCCCCGAACGTCACCGTGGGTAGCACCAACACCTCCCACGGGAATAATGTAACTCGTAGGAACTAGCCACGCATCCACGGGACTCCCGGTTTGAAAATACGACGATAATTTGTACATTACTAGACTTAAGCAAAACATGGCGTTAGAGGGTGAAAACTCGAAACAACCCCCGAACGGCCCCGTGGGTGGCACTAACACCTCCCACGGGACCAATGTAACTTGTAGGAACTGACCCTGCAGCCGCGGGTCTCCCGGTTTGAGAATACAACAATAATTTTCATATTTCTAGGCTTAGGCTTAAAAACATGGCGTTAGAGGGTGAAAACTTGAAACAACTCCCGAACGGCCCCATGGGTGGCATCAAAACCTCCCACGGGAGGAATGTAACTCCTACGAACTGACCCCGCAACCGCGAGTCCCCCGGTTTGAGAGTACGACGATAATTTTCATATTTTTATACTTAGGTTTAAAAACATGGCGTTAGAGGGTGAAACTCGAAACAGCCCCTGAACGTCCCTGTGGGTGACACCAACACCTCCCACGGGACCAATGTAACTCATAGAAACTGACCACGCAGCCGCGGGACTCCCGGTTTGATAATACGATGGTAATTTGCATATTTCTAGACTTAGTCTTAAAAACATGGGGTTAGAGGGTGAAAATTCGAAACAGCCCCCGAACCTCCCCGTGGGTGGCACCAACACCTCCCACGAGACCAATGTAACTTGTAGGACCTGACCACGAAACCGCAAGACTCCCGGTTTGAGAACACGATGGTAATTTGCATATTTCTAGACTTAGGCTTAAAAACATGGCGTTATAGGTGAAAACTCGAAACAGCCCCCGAATATCCCCGTGGGTGGCACCAACACCTCCCACGGGAATAATGTAACTCGTAAGAACTGGCCACGCAGCCACGGGACTCCCGGTTTGAGAATACGACGATAATTTGCATATTTCTAGACTTAAGCAAAACATGGCGTTAGAGGGTGAATACTCGAAACAACACCCGAACGGCCCGTGGGTGGCACCAACACCTCCCACGGGACCAATGTAACTCATAGAAACTGACCCCGTAGTCGCAGGTCTCCCGGTTTGAGAATACGATGATAATTTGCATATTTCTAGACTTAGGCTTAAAAACATGGCGTTGGAGGGTGACAACTCGAAACAACTCCCGAACGGCCCCATGGGTGGAACTGAAACCTCCCACGGGAGTAATGTCACTCGTAGGAACTGACCCCGCAGCCGCGGGTCCCCCGGTTTGAGAATACGAAGATAATTTGCATATTTCTCGACTTAGGCTTAAAAACATGGCGTTAGAGGGTAAAAACTCGAAACAGCCCCCGAACGTCCCCGTGGGTGGCACTAACACCTCCCACGGGACCAATGTAACTCGTAGGAATTGGCCACATAGCCGCGGGACTCTCGATTTGAGAATATGATGGTAATTTCCATATTTCTAGACTTAAGTAATACATGGCGTTAGAGGGTGAAAACTCGAAACAACCTCCGAACGGCCCCGTGGGTGGCACCAACACCTCTCACGGGACCAATGTAAATCGTAGGAACTAACCCCGCAGCCGCGGGTCTCCCGGTTTGAGAATACAAAGATAATTTACATATTCCTAGACTTAGGCTTAAAAATATGGCGTGAGAGGGTGAAAACTCGAAACGACTCCCGAACGGCCCCGTGGGTGGCACTAAAACCTCCCACGAGACTAATGCAACTCGTAGGAACTGACCCCGCTGCCGCGGGTCCCCCGATTTGAGAATACGACGGTAATTTTCATATTTCTAGACTTAGGCTTAAATACACAGCGTTAGATGGAGAAAACTCGAAACAACCCCCGAACGGCCCGTGGGTGGAACCAACACTCCCACGGGACCAATGTAACTCGTAGGAACTGACCCTGCAGTCACGGGACTCTCGGTTTGAGAATACGACGGTAATTTACATATTTCTAGACTTAGACTTAAAAACATGGCGTTAGAGGGTGAAAACTTGAAACAGCCCCAGAAGGTCCTTGTGGGTGGCACCAACACCTACCACGGGAACAATATAACTAGTAGGAACTGACCACGCAGCCGCGGGACTCCCGGTTTGAGAATACGACGGTAATTTTCATATTTCTAGACTTAGGCTTAAAAACAAAGCGTTAGAGGGTGAAAACTCGATAAAGCCTCCGAACCTCCCCGTGGGTGGCACCAACACCTCCCACGGGACCAATGTAACTCGTAGGAACTGCCCACGCAGCCGCGGGACTCTCGGTTTGAGAATACGATGGTAATTTGCATATTTCTAGACTTAAGCAAAACATGGCGTTAGTGGGTGAAAACTCGAAAGAACTCTCGAACGGCACCATGGGTGGCGCGAACACCTCCCACGAGACCAATGTCACTCGTAGGAACTAATCGCTCAGCCGCGAGACTCTCAGTTTGAGAATATGACGGTAATTTGCTTATTTCTTGACTTAAGAAAAATATGGCGTTAGAGGGTGAAAACTCTAAATAACCCTCGAAGGTCCCCGTGGGTGGCACCAACACTCCCACGTGACCAATGTAACTCGTAGGAACTGACCCTACAGCTGAGGGACTCCCGATTTGAGAATACGATGGTAATTTGCATATTTCTAGGCTTTGGCTTAAAAACAAGGCGTTAGAGGGTGAAAACTCGAAACAGCCCCTGAACGTCCTCATGGGTGGCACCAACACCTCCCACAGGACCAATGTAACTCCTAAAAACTGACCCCGTAGCCACGGGTCTCCCGATTTAAGAATACGATGATAGTTTACATATTTCTAGACTTAGGCTTAAAAACATAGCGTTAGAGGGTGAAAACTCGAAATAATCACCGAACGGACCCGTGGGTGGCACCAACACCTCCCAGGAGACCAATGTAACTCGTAGGAACTGACCATGTAGCCGCGGGTCTCCCGATTAGAGAATACGATGATAATTTACATATTTCTCGAATAAGGCTTAAAAACATAGCGTTAGAGAGTGAAACTCGAAACAACCCCCGAACGGCCCCTTAGGTGGCACCAACACCTCCCACGGGACCAATGTAACTGGTACGAACAGACCATGTAGTCGCGGGTCTCTCGGTTTGAGAATACGACAGTAATTTGCCTATTTCTAGACTTAGGTTAAAAAACATGGCGTTAGAGGGTGAAAACTCAAAACAGCCCCCGAACATCCCCGTCGGTGGCACCAATAACTCCCACGGGACCAATGTAACTCGTAGGAACTGACCACGCAACCGCAGGACTCCCGATTTTAGAATACGATGGTAATTTACATATTTCTAGACTTAGGCTTAAAAACATGACGTTAGAGGTGGAAACTCGAAACAACCCCCGAACGTCACCGTGGGTTGCACCAACACCTCCCACGGGAATAATGTAACTCGTAGGAACTGACCACGCATCCACGGGACTCTCGGTTTGAAAATACGACGATAATTTGTACATTTCTAGACTTAAGCAAAACATGGCGTTAGAGGGTGAAAACTCGAAACAACCCCCGAACGGCCCCGTGGGTGGCACTAACACCTCCCACGGGACCAATGTAACTCATAGGAACTGACCCTGCAGCTGCGGGTCTCCCGGTTTGAGAATACAACAATAATTTTCATATTTCTAGGCTTAGGCCTAAAAACATGGCGTTAGAGGGTGAAAACTTGAAACAACTCCCGAACGGCCCCATGGGTGGCACCAAAACCTCCCACGGGAGGAATGTAACTCGTACGAACTGACCCCGCAGCCGCGAGTCCCCCGATTTGATAGTACGACGATAATTTTCATATTTTTATACTTAGGTTTAAAAACATGGCGTTAGAGGGTGAAACTCGAAACAGCCCCTGAACGTCCCTGTGGGTGACACCAACACCTCCTACAGGACCAATGTAACTCGTAGAAACTGACCACGCAGTCGCGGGACTCCCGGTTTGATAATACGACGGTAATTTACATATTTCTAGACTTAGTCTTAAAAACATGGCGTTAGAGGGAGAAAACTCGAAACAGCCCCCGAACGTCCCCGTCGGTGGCACCAATAACTCCCACGAGACCAATGTAACTCGTAGGAACTGACCACGCAACCGCAAGACTCCCGATTTTAGAACACGATGGTAATTTGCATATTTCTAGACCTTGGCTTAAAAACATGGCGTTAGAGGTGAAAACTCGAAACAGCCCTCGAACGTCCTCGTGGGTGGCACCAACACCTCCCACGGGAATAATGTAACTCGTAGGAACTGACCACGCAGCCACGGGACTCCCGGTTTGAGAATACGACGATAATTTGCATATTTCTAGAATTAAGCAAAACATGGCGTTAGAGGGTGAAAACTCGAAACAACACCCGAACGGCCCGTGGGTGGCACCAACACCTCCCACGGGACCAATGTAACTCATAGCAACTGACCCCGCAGCCGCATGTCTCCCGGTTTGAGATTACGATGATAATTTACATATTTCTAGACTTAGGCTTAAAAATATGGCGTTAGAGGGTGACAACTCGAAACAACTCCCGAACGGCCCCATGGGTGGCACCAAAACCTCCCACGGGAGTAATGTAACTCGTAGGAACTGACCCCATAGCCGCGGGTCCCCCGGTTTGAGAATACGACGGTAATTTGCATATTTCTAGACTTAGGCTTAAAAACATGGCGTTAGAGGGTAAAAACTCGAAACAGCCCCCGAACGTCCCCGTGGGTGGCACCAACACCTCCCACGGGACCAATATAACTCGTAGGAATTGACCACGCAGCTGCGGGACTCTCGGTTTTAGAATACGACGGTAATTTTCATATTTCTAGACTTAGGCTTAAAAACATGGTGTTAGAGGGGGAATACTCAAAACAGCCCCCGAACCTCCCATTTGGTGGCACCAACACCTCCCACGGGACCTATGTAACTCGTAGGAACTGACTACGCAGTCGCGGGACTCTCAGTTTGAGAGTACGATAGTAATTTGCATATTTCTAGACTTAAGCAAAACATGGCATTTGAGGGTGAAAACTCGAAACAACACCCGAATGGCACCGTGGGTGGAACGAACACCACCCACGGGACCAATCTCACTCGTTGGTACTGACCCGCAGCCGCAGGTCTCCCGATTAAGAATACGACGATAATTTATATATATCTTGACTTTGGCTTAAAATTATGGCGTTAGAGGGTGAAAACTCGAAACAGCCCCCGAACGGCCCCGTGGGTGGCACCAACACCTGCCACGGGACCAATGTAACTCGTAGGAACTGAGCTCGCAGCCGCGGGTCTCCCGGTTTGAGAATAGGACGCTAATTTGCATATTTTAGACTTAAACAAAACATGGCATTAGAGGGTGAAAACTCGAAACAACCCCTGAACAGTCCCGTGGATGGAACCAACACCTCCCACGGGACCAATGTAACTCGTAGGAACTGACCCCACAACCGTGGGTCTCCCGATTTGAGAATACGACGATAATTACATATTTCTAGACTTAGGCTTAAAAACGTGGCGTTAGAGGGTGAAAACCCAAAACAGCCCCCGAAAGGCCCCGTGGGTTGTACATACACCTCTGACGGGACCAATGTAACTCGTAGGAACTGAATGCGCAGCCGCGAGACTCCCAGTTTGAGAATACGACGGTAATTTTCATATTTCTAGACTTAACCAAAATATGGCGTTAGAGGGTGAAAACTTGAAACAGCCCCCGAGTGTCCCCGTGGGTGGTACCAGCACATCCCACGGGACCAATGTAACTCGTAGGAACTGATCACGCAGCCGCGGAACTCCCGGTTTGAGAATACGACAATAATTTGTATATTTCTAGACTAAAGCTTAAAAACACGGCGTTAGAGGGTGAAAACTCGAAACAACCCCTCAACCTCCCTGTGGGTGGCACCAACACCTCCCACGGGATTAATGTAACTCGTAGGAACTCACCACGCAGCCGCGGGACTCTCGGTTTGTGAATACGACGGTAATTTGTATATTTCTAGACTTAGGCTTAAAAACATGGTGTTAGAGGGTGAAAACTCGAGACAGCCCCCGAACCTCCCCGTGGGTGGCACCAATACCTCCCACGGGACCAATTTAACTCGTAGGAACTGACCACGCAGCCGCGGGACTCTCGGTTTTAGAATATGACGGTAATTTTCATATTTCCAGACTTAGGCTTAAAAATATGGCGTTAGAGGTGAAAACTCGGAACAGCCCCGAACGTCCCCGTGGGTGGCACCAAAACCTCCCACAGGACCAATGTAACTCATAGGAACTGACCACACAGCCACGGGACTCCCGGTTTGAGAGTACGACGATAATTTTCATATTTTTAGACTTAAGCAAAATATGGCGTTAGAGGGTGAAAACTCGAAACAACCCACGAACGGCCTCGTGCGTGGCACCAACACCTCCCACGGGACCAATGTAACTCGTAGGAACTGACCCCGAAGCTGCGGGTCTCCCGGTTTGAGAATACAACGATAATTTACATCTTTCTAGACTTAGGCTTAAAAATATGGCGTCAGAGGGTGAAAACTCGAAACAACTCCCGAACGGCCCTGTGGGTGGCACCAATACCTTCCACGGGACCAATGTAACTCGTAGGAACTGACCCCGTAGCCGTGGTTCTCCCGGTTTGAGAATTCGACACTAATTTTCATATTTATAGACTTAGGCTTAAAAACATGGCGTTAGGGGGTGAAAACTCGAAACAGCCCCCGAACTTCCCCGTCGGTGGCACCAATAACTCCCACGGGACCAATGTAACTCGTAGGAACTGACCACACAACCGCGGAACTCCCGGTTTGAGAAGACGACCGTAATTTGCATATATCTAAACTTAAGCAAAAGGTTGCGTATTTCTAGACTTAGGCTTAAAAACATGGCGTTAGAGGGTGAAAACTCGAAACAGCCCCCGAACGTCCCCGTGGGTGGCACCAACACCTCCCACGGGACCAATGGAACTCATAGGAACTGACCACACAGCCGCGGGACTCCTGTTTTGAGAATACGATGGAAGTTTGCATATTTCTAGACTTAAGCAAAACATAGCGTTAGAGGGTGGAAACTCGAAACCACCCCCGAACGGCCCCGTGGGTGGCACCGACACCTCAACCAGGACAAACGTTACTTGTAGGAACTGTCCACCAAGTCGCGGGACTCCCAATTTGAGAATATGATGGTAATTTGCATATCTCTAGACTTAGGCTTAAAAACATGGCGTTAGAGGGAAAAAACTCGAAATATCCCCCGAATGTCCCCGTGGGTGGCACCAACACCTCCCACGGGACCAATGTAACTCGTAGGAACTGACCACGCAGCAACGGAACTCCCGGTTTGAGAATACGATGGTAATTTCCATATTTCTAGACTTAAGCAAAACATGGCGTTAGAGGGTGAAAACTTGAAACAACCACCAAACGGTCCCGTGGGTGGCACCAACACCTCCCACGGGACCAATATAACTCGTAAGAACTGACCCCGCAACCGCGGGTCTCGCGGTTTGAGAATACAACGATAATTTACATATTTCTAGACTTAGGCTTAAAAACATGACGTCAGAGGGTGAAAACTCGAAACAACTCCCGAACAGCCCCGTGGGTGGCACCAGCGCCTCCCACGGGACCAATGTAACTCGTAGGAACTGACCCCGCAGCCGTGGGTCTCCCGGTTTGAGAATTCGACTCTAATTTGCATATTTATAGACTTAGGCTTAAAAACATGGCGTTAGAGGGTAAAAACTCGAAACAGCCCCCGAACGTCCCCGTCGGTGGCACCAATAACTCCCACGGGACCAATGTAACTCGTAGGAACTGACCACGCAACCGCGGGACTCCCGGTTTGAGAATACGATGGTAATTTGCATATTTCTAGACTTATGCTTAAAAACATGACATTAGAGGTGAAAACTCGAAACAGCCCCCGAACGTCCCCGTGGGTGGAACCCACACCTCCCACGGGATCAATGTAAGTCATAGGAAGTGACCACGCAGCCACGGGACTTCACGGTTTGAGAATACGACGATAATTTGAATATTTCTAGACTTAAGCAAAACATGGCGTTAGAGGGTGAAAACACGAAACAACCTCCGAACGGCCCCGTGGGTGGCACCAACGCCTCCCACGGGACCAATGTAACTCGTAGGAGCTAACCCCGCAGCCGCGGGTCTCCCGCATTGAGAATACAAAGATAACTTACATATTCCTAGACTTAGGCTTAAAAACATGGCGTTAGAGGGTGAAAACTCGAAACATCTCCCGAACGGCCCCGTGGGTGGCACCAAAACCTCCCACAAGACTAATGTAACTCGTAGGGACTGACCCCGCTGCCGCGGGTCCCCCGGTTTGAGAATACGACGGTAATTTGCATATTTCTAGACTTAGGCTTAAAAACATGGCGTTTGAAGGAGAAAACTCGAAACAACCCCCGAACGGCCCCGTGGGTGGCACCAACACTCCCACGGGACCAATGTAACTCGTAGGAACTGACCCTGCAGCCGCGGGACTCCCGGTTTGAGAATACGACGGTAATTTACATATTTCTAGACTTAGTCTTAAAAACATGGCGTTAGAGGGTGAAAACTCGAAACAGCCCCTGAACGTCCTCGTGGGTGGCACCAACTCCTACCACGGTAACAATATAACTTGTAGGAACTGACCACGCAGTAGGGGGACTCCCGATTTTAGAATACGATGGTAATTTGCATATTTCTAGAATTAGGCTTAAAAACAAAGTGTTAGAGGGTGAAAACTCGATAAAGCCTCCGAACCTCCTCGTGGGTGGCACCAACACCTCCCACGGGACCAATGTAACTCGTTGGAACTGACCACGCAGCCGCGGGACTCTCGGTTTGAGAATACGATGGTAGTTTGCATATTTCTAGACTTAAGAAAAACATGGCGTTAGAGGGTGAAAACTCTAAACAACTCTCGAACGGCACCGTGGGTGGCACGAACACCTACCACGTGACCAATGTCACTCGTAGGAACTAATCGCGCAGCCGCGAGACTCTCAGTTTGCGAATATGACGGTAATTTTCTTACTTCTTGACTTAAGCAAAATATGGCGTTAGAGGGTGAAAACTCGAAACAACCCCGGAACGGCCCCGTGGGTGGCACCAACACCTCCCACAAGACTAATGTAACTCATAGGAACTAACCCCGCAGTCGCGGATCTCCCAGTTTAAGAATACAACGATAGTTTACATTTTCTAGACTTAGGCTTAAAAACATGGCGTTAGCAGGTGAAAACTCGAAATAACCCCCGAACGGACCCGTGGGTGGCACCAACACCTCCCACGAGACTAATGTAACTCGTAGGGACTGACCATGTATCCGCGGGTCTCCCGGTTAGATAATGTGATGATAATTTACATATTTCTCGACTTAGGCTTAAAAACATGGCGTTAGAGAGTGAAACTCGAAACAACACCCGAACGGCCCCGTAGGTGGCACCAACACCTCCCACGGGACCAATACAACTCATATGAACAGACCACGCAGCCGCGGGTCTCCCGATTTGAGAATACGAAAGTAATTTTCCCATTTCTAGACTTAGGCTTAAAAACATGGCGTTAGAGGGTGAAACTCGAAACAACCCCCGAACGACCCTGTAGGTGGAACCAACACCTCCCACGGGACCAATGTAACTGGTACGAACAGACCATGCAATCGCGGGTCTCCCGGTTGGAGAATACGACAGTAATTTGCCTATTTCTAGACTTAGGCTAAAAAACATGGCGTTAGAGGGTGAAAACTCGAAACAGCCCCCGAACATCCCCGTCGGTGGCACTAATAACTCCCATGGGACTAATGTAACTCATAGGAACAGACCACGCATCCACGGGACTCCCGGTTTGAGAATACGATGATAATTTGCATATTTCTAGACTTAGGCTTAAAAACATGACATTAGAGGTGAAAACTCGAAACATCCCCCGAACGTCACCGTGGGTGGCACCAACACCTCTTACGGGAACAATGTGACTCGTAAGAACTGACCACTCATCCACGGGACTCCCGGTTTGAGAATACGATGAAAATTTGCATATTTCTAGACTTAAGCAAAACATGGCGTTAGAGGGTGAAAACTCAAAACAACCCCCGAACGGCCCCGTGGGTGGCACCAACACCTCCCACGGGACCAATGTAACTCGTAGGAACTGACCCTGCAGCCGCGGGTCTCCCGGTTTGAGAATACAACAATAATTTTCATATTTCTAGACTTTGGCTTAAAAACATGGCGTTAGAGGGTGAATACTCGAAATAACTCCCGAACGGCCCCATGGGTGGCACCAAAACTTCCCACGGGAGTAATGTAACCCGTACGAACTGACCCCGCAGCCGCGGGTCACCCGATTTGAGAGTACGGCGATAATTTGCATATTTCTATACTTAGGCTTAAAACATGGCATTAGAGGGTAAAACCTCGAAACAGCCCCCGAACGTCGCCCCGTAGGTGGCACCAACACCTCCCACAGGATCAATATAACTCGTAGAAACTGACCACACAGCCGCGGGACTCCCGGTTTGATAATACGAATGTAATTTGCATATTTATAGACTTAGGCTTAAAAACATGACGTTAGTGGGTGAAAATTCGAAACAGCCCCCGAACCTCCCCGTGGGTGGCACCAACACCTCCCACGGGAACAATGTAACTCGTAGGATCTGACCACGCAACCGCAAGACTCCCGGTTTGAGAACACGATGGTAATTTGCATATTTCTAGACTTAGGCTTAAAAACATGGCATTAAAGGTCAAAACTCGAAACGACCCCTGAACGTCCCCGTGGGTCGCACCAACACCTCCCACGGGAACAATGTAACTCATAGGAATTGACCACGCAGCCACGGGACTCCCAGTTTGAGAATACGATGATAATTTGCATATTTCTAGACTTAGGCTTAAAAACATGGCGTTAGAGGGGGAAAACTCAAAACAGCCCCCGAACGGCCCGTGGGTGGCACCAACACCTCCCACGAGACCAATGTAACTCGTAGCAACTGACCCCGTAGCTACAAGTCTCCCGGTTTGAGGATACGATGATAATTTACATATTTCTAGACTTAGGCTTAAAAACATTGCGTTAGAGGGTGACAACTCGAAACAACCTCCGAACGACCCCATGGGTGGCACCAAAACCTCCCACGGGAGTAATGTAACTCGTAGAACTGACCCCGTAGCCGCGGGTCCCCCAGTTTGAGAATACGACGGTAATTTGCATATTTCTAGACTTAGGCTTAAAAACATGGTTTTAGAGGGTGAAAACTCGAAACAGCCCCCGAACGTCCCCATGGGTGGCACCAACACCTGCCAGGGGACCAATGTAAATCGTAGGAATTGACCACGCATCCGCGGGACTCCCGGTTTGAGAATACGACGGTAATTTGCATATTTTTAGACTTAGGCTAAAAAACATGGCGTTAGAGGGTGAAAACTCAAAACAGCCCCCGACCTTCCCCCTGGCTGGCACCAACACCTCCCACGGGACCTATGTAACTCGTAATAACTGACCACGCAGCCGCGGGACTCTCGATTTGAGAATACGACTGTAATTTGCATATTTCTTGACAAAAGCAAAACATGGCGTTAGAGGATGAAAAGTCGAAACAACACCCGAACGGTACCGTGGGTGGCACGAACACCTCCCATGGGACCAATGTCACTCGTTGGAACTGACCCGCAGCCGCAGGTCTACCGATTTGAGAATACGACGATAATTTGTATATATCTTGACTTTGGCTTAAAAACATGGCGTTAGAGGGTGAAAACTCGAAACAGCCCCCGAACGGCCCCGTGGGTGGCACTTACACCTCCGACGGGACCATTGTAACTCGTAGGAACTGACCCCGCGGCCGCGGGTCTCCCGGTTTGAGAATACGACTATAATTGGCATATTTCTAGACTTAGGCTTAAAAACATGGAGTTAGAGGGTGAAAACTTAAAACAGCCCCCCGAACGTCCCCGTGGGTGGCACCAACACCTCCCACGGGAACAATGTAACTCGTGGGAACTGACCACACAGCCGCGGGACTCCAGATTTGAGAATACGACGGTAATTTGCATATTTCTACACTTAAGCAAAATCATGGCGTTAGTGGTGGAAAACTCGAAACAAACCCCGAACGGCCCCGTGGGTGGCACCAGCACCTTCCACGGGACCAATGTAACTCGTAGGAACTGACCCGCAGTCGCGGGTATCTTGGTTTGAGAATACAATGATAATTTACATATTCCTAGACTTAAGCTTAAAAACATGGCGTTAGAGGGTGAAAACTCGAAACAACTCCCGAACGGCCCCGTGGGTGGCACCAAAACCTCCCACGGGACTAATGTAACTCGTAGGAACTGACCCCGCTGCCGCGGGTCCCCCGGTTTGACAATTCGACGGTAATTTGCATATTTTAAGACTAGGCTTAAAAACATGGCGTTAGAAGAAGAAAACTCGAAACAACCCCCGAACGGCCCCGTGGGTGGCACCAACACTCCCATGGGACCAATGTAACTCGTAGGAACTGACCCTGCAGCCGCGGGACTCCCGATTTGAGAATACGACGGTAATTTGCATATTTCTAGACTTAGGCTTTAAAACATGGCGTTAGAGGGTGAAAACTCGAAATAGCCCCTGAACGTCCTCGTGGGTGGCACCAACACCTCCCACGGAAACAATGTAACTAGTAGGAACTGACCACGCAGCCGCGGGACTCCCGGTTTGAGAATACGACGGTAATTTGCATATTTCTAGATTTAGGCTTAAAAACAAAGCGTTAGAGGGTGAAAACTCGAAAAAGCCCCCGAACCTCCCCGTGGGTGGCACCAACACCTCCCACGGGACCAATGTAACTCGTAGGAACTGACCATGCTATCGCGGGACTCTCGGTTTGAGAATACGATGGTAATTTGCATATTTCTAGACTTAAGCAAAACATGGCGTTAGAGGGTGAAAACTCGAAACTACTTTCGAACGGCACCGTGGGTGGCACGAACACCTCCCACGGGACCAATGTCACTCGTAGGAACTAATCGCATAGCCGCGAGACTCTCGGTTTGAGAATATGACGGTAATTTGCTTATTTCTTGACTTAAGTAAAATATGGCGTTAGAGGGTGAAAACTCTAAAAAGCCCCCGAACGTCCCCGTGGGTGGCAACAACACCTCCCACGGGACCAATGTAACTCGTAGAAAATGACCCCGCAACCGTGGGACTTCCAGTTTGAGAATACGATGATAATTTGCATATTTCTAAACTTAGGTAAAACATGGCGTTAGAGGGTGAAAACTCGAAACAAACCCCTAACGGCCCCGTGGGTGGCAGCAACACCTCCCACGGGACCAATGTAACTCGTAGGAACTGACCCCACTGCTGCGGGTCTCCCGGTTTGAGAATACGACTATAATTTGCGTATTTCTAGACTTCGGCTTAGAAACATGATGTTAAAGGGAGAAAACTCGAAACAACCCCCGAACGGCCCCGTGGGTGCCACCAACACCTCCCACGGGACCAATGTAACTCGTAGGAACTAACCCTGCGACCGCGGGTCTCCAGATTTGAGAATACGACACTAATTTGCTTATTTCTAGACTTTGGCTTAAAAACATGGCGTTAGAGGATGAAAACTCGAAACAGCCCCCGAACGGCCCCGTGGGTGGCACCAACACCTCCCACGGGACCATTGTAACTCATAGGAACTAACCCCGCGGCTGCGGGTCTCCCAGTTTGAGAATACGACTATAATATGCATATTTCTAGACTTAGGCTTAAAAACATGACGTTAGAGGGTGAAAACTCGAACCAGCCCCCGAACGTCCCCGTGGGTGGCACCAACACCTCCCACGGGAACAATGTAACTCGTAGGAACTGACCACATAGCCGTGGGACTCCAGATTTGAGAATACGACGGTACTTTGCATATTTCTACACTTAAGTAAAACATGGCGTTAGTGGGTGAAAACTCGAAACAAACGCCGAACGGCCCTGTGGGTGGCACCAGCACCTTCCACGGGACCAGTGTAACTCGTAGGAACTGACCCGCAGTCGCGGGTCTCCCGATTTGAGAAGACGGTGATAGTTTACATATTTATAGACTTAGTCTTAAAAACATGGCGTTGGAGGGTGAAAACTCGAAACAACCCCCGAACGGCCCCGTGGGTGGCAGCAACAGCTCCCACGGGACCAATGTAACTCGTAGGAACTGACCCCGCTACCGCGGGTCTCCCGGTTTGAGAATACGACTATAATTTTCATATTTCTAGACTTAGGCTTAAAAACATGACGTTAAAGGGAGAAAACTCGAAACAACCCCCGAACGGCCCCGTGGGTGGCACCAACACCTCCCAAGGGACCAATGTAACTCGTAGGAACTGACCCTGCAACCGCGGGTCTCCCGATTTTAGAATACGACACTAATTTGCATATTTCTAGACTTAGGCTTAAAAACATGGCGTTAGAGGGTGAAAACTCGAAAAAGCCCCCGAACGTCCCCGTCGGTGGCACCAATAACTCCCACGGGACCAATGTAACTCGTAGGAATTGACCTCGCAACCGCGGAACTCCCGGTTTGAGATCACCATGGTAATTCGCATATTTCTTGACTTAGGCTTAAAAACGTGGCATTAGAGGGTGAAAACTCGAAACAGCCCCCGAACGTCCCCGTGGGTGGCACCATCACCTCCCATGGGACTAATGTAACTCGTAGGAACTGATGATGCAGCCGAGGGACTCCCGATTTGAGAATACGATGGTAATTTACATATTTCTAGACTTAAGCAAAACATGGCGTTAGAGGGTGAAAACTTGAAACAACCCCCGAACGGCCCCGTCTGTGGCACCAACACCTCCCTTGGGACCAATATAACTCATAAGAACTGACCCCGCAGCCGCGGGTCTCCCGGTTTGAGAATATGACCATAATTTACATATTTCTAGACTTAGGCTTAAAAACATGGCGTTAGATGGTGAAAATCCAAGACAGCTCCCCGAATGGCCCCGTGGATGAGACCAACACCTCCCACGGGACCAATGTAACTCTTAGGAACTGACCGCGCAGCTGTGAGACTCCCGGTTTGAGAATACGATGGTAATTTTCATATTTCTTGACTTAAGCAAAACATGGCGTTATTGGGTGAAAACTCGAAACAGCCCCCGAACGTCCCTGTAGGTGGCACCAACACCTCCCACGAGACCAATGTAACTCGTAGGAACTGAACACGTAGTCGTGGGACTCCTGATTTAAGAATACGATGATAATCTTCATATTTCTAGACTTAGGCTTAAAAACATGGTGTTAGAGGTTGAAGTCTCGAAACAGCCCCCGAACGTCCCCGTGGGTGGCACTAACACCTCCCACGGGACCAATGTAACTCGTAGGAACTGACCACGCAGCCGCGGGACTCCCGGTTTAAGAATACGACGATAATTTGCATATTTCTAGACTTAAGCAAAACATGGCGTTAGAGGGTGAAAACTCGAAACAACACCCGAACGGCCAGTGGGTGGCACCAACACCTCCCACGGGACCAATGTAACTCGTAGCAACTAACCCCGCAGCCGCAGGTCTCCCAGTTTGAGAATACGATGATAATTTACATATTTCTAGACTTAGGCTTAAAAACATCGCGTTAGAGGGTGACAACTCGAAACAACTCCCGAACGGCCCCATGGGTGGCACCAAAACCTCCCACGGGAGTAATGTAACTCGTAGGAACTGAACCCGTAGCCGCGGGTCCCCCAGTTTGAGAATACGACGGCAATTTGCATATTTCTAGACTTAGGTTTAAAAACATGGCGTTAGAGGGTGAAAACTCGAAACAGCCCCCGAACGTCCCTGTGGGTGGCACCAACACCTCCCACGGGACCAATGTAAATCGTAGGAATTGACCTTGCAGCCGCAGGACTCCCGATTTGAGAATACGATGGTAATTTTCAAATTTCTAGACTTAGGCTAAAAAAACATGGCGTTAGAGGGTGAAAACTCAAAACAGCTCCCGAACCTCCCCCTAGGTGGCACCAACACCTCCCACGGGAGCTATGTAACTCGTAGGAACTGACCACGCACCCGCGGGACTCTCGATTTGAGAATACGACGGTAATTTGCATATTTCGAGACTTAAGAAAAACATGGCGTTAGAGGGTGAAAACTCGAAACAACACCCGAACGGCACCGTGGGTGGCACGAACACCTCCCACGGGACCAATGTCACTCGTTGGAGCTGACCCGCAGCCGCAGGTCTCCCGATTTGAGAATACGACAATAATTTAAATATATTTTGACTTTGGCTTAAAAACATGGCGTTAGAGGATGAAAACTCGAAACAGCCCCCGAACGGCCCCGTGGGTGGCACCAACACCTCCCACGGGACCATTGTAACTCATAGGAACTGACCCCGCAGCCGCGGGTCTCCCATTTTGAGAATACGACTATAATTTTCATATTTCTAGACTTAGGCTTAAAAACATGACGTTAGAGGGTGAAAACTCGAACCAGCCCCCGAACGTCCCCATGGGTGGCACCAACACCTCCCACGGGAACAATGTAACTCATAGGAACTGACCACACAGCCGTGGGACTCCAGATTTGAGAATACGACGGTAATTTGCATATTTCTACACTTAAGTAAAACATGGCGTTAGTGGGTGAAAACTCGAAACAAATGCCGAACGGCCCCGTGGGTGGCACCAGCACCTTCCACGGGACCAATGTAACTCGTAGGAACTGACCCGCAGTCGCGGGTCTCCCGATTTGAGAAGACGGTGATAATTTACATATTTCTAGACTTAGGCTTAAAAACATGGCGTTAGAGGGTGAAAACTCGAAACAACCCCCGAACGGCCCCGTGGGTGGCAGCAACACCTCCCACGGGACCAATGTAACTCGTAGGAACTGACCCCGCTGCCGCGGGTCTCCCGGTTTGAGAAGACGACTATAATTTGTATATTTCTAGACTTAGGCTTAAAAACATGACGTAAAGGGAGAAAACTCGAAACAACCCCCGAATGGCCCCGTGGGTGGCACCAACACCTCCCACGGGACCAATGTAACTCGTAGGAACTGACCCTGCAACCGCGGGTCTCCAGATTTGAGAATACGACACTAATTTGCATATTTCTAGACTTAGGCTTAAAAACATGGTGTTAGAGGGTGAAAACTCGAAACAGCCCCCGAACGTCCCCGTCGGTGCACCAATAACTCCCACGGGACCAATGTAACTCGTAGGAATCGACCACGCAACCGCGAAACTCCCGGTTTGAGATCACAATGGTAATTCGCATATTTCTTGACTTAGGTTTAAAAACGTGGCATTAGAGGGTGAAAACGCGAAACAGCCCCCGAACGTCCCCGTGGGTGGCACCCTCACCTCCTATGGGACTAATGTAACTCGTAGGAACTGATGAAGCAGCCGCGGGACTCCCGATTTGAGAATACGATGGTAATTTACATATTTCTAGACTTTAGCAAAACATGGCGTTAGAGGGTGAAAACTTGAAACAACCCCTGAACGGCCCCGTGTGTGGCACCAACACCTCCCATGGGACCAATATAACTCATAGGAACTGACCCCGTATCCGCGGGTCTCCCGGTTAGAGAATACGACCATAATTTACATATTTCTAGACTTAGGCTTAAAAACATGGCGTTAGATGGTGAAAATCCAAGACAGTTCCCCGAATGGCCCCGTGGGTGGCACCAACACCTCCCACGGGACCAATGTAAGTCTTAGGAACTGACTGCGCAGCCGTGAAACTCCAGGTTTTAGAATACGATGGTAATTTTCATATTTCTTGACTTAAGCAAAACATGGCATTAGAGGGTGAAAACTCTAAACAACTCTCGAACGGCACCGTGGGTGGCACGAACACCTCCCACGGGACCAATGTCACTCGTAGGAACTGACCACGCATCCGCGGGACTCTCGATTTGAGAATACGATGGTAATTTGCATATTTCTAGACTTAAGCAAAACATGGCGTTAGAGGGTGAAAACTCGAAACAACACCCGAACGGCACCGTGGGTGGCACGAACACCTCCCACGGGACCAATGTCACTCGTTGGAGCTGACCTGCGGCCGCAGGTCTCCCGATTTGAGAATACGACGATAATTTATATATATCTTGACTTTGGCTTAAAAACATGGCGTTAGAGGGTGAAAACTCGAAACAGCCCCCGAACGGCCCCGTGGGTGGCACCAACACCTCCCACGGGACCATTGTAACTCGTATGAACTGACCCCGCGGCCGCGGGTCTCCTAGTTTGAGAATACAACTATAATTTTCATATTTCTAGACTTTGGCTTAAAAACATGGCGTTAGAGGGTGAAAACTCGAAATAACTCCCGAACGGCCCCATGGGTGGCACAAAAACCTCCCACGGGAGTAATGTAACCCGTACGAACTGACCCCGTAGCCGCGGGTCCCCCAGTTTGAGAATACGACGTCAATTTGCATATTTATAGACTTAGGTTTAAAAACATGGCGTTAGAGGGTGAAAACTCGAAACAGCCCCCGAACGTCCCTGTGGGTGGCACCAACACCTCCCACGGGACCAATGTAAATCGTAGGAATTGACCTTGCAGCCGCAGGACTCCCGATTTGAGAATACAACAATAATTTTCATATTTCTAGACTTTGGCTTAAAAACATGGCGTTAGAGGGTGAAAACTCGAAATAACTCCCGAACGGCCCCATGGGTGGCACCAAAACCTCCCACGGGAGTAATGTAACCCGTACGAACGGACCCCGCAGCCGCGGGTCACCCGATTTGAGAGTACGACGATAATTTGCATATTACTATACTTAGACTTAAAAACATGGCATTAGAGGGTAAAAACTCGAAACAGCCCCCGAACGGCCCCGTGGGTGGCACCAACACCTCCCACGGGACCATTGTAACTCATAGGAACTGACCCCGCGGCCGCGGGTCTCCCATTTTGAGAATACGACTATAATTTTCATATTTCTAGACTTAGGCTTAAAAACATGACGTTAGAGGGTGAAAACTCGAACCAGCCCCCGAACGTCCCCATGGGTGGCACCAACACCTCCCACGGGAACAATGTAACTCGTAGGAACTGACCACACAGCCGTGGGACTCCAGATTTGAGAATACGACGGTAATTTGCATATTTCTACACTTAAGTAAAACATGGCGTTAGTGGGTGAAAACTCGAAACAAATGCCGAACGGCCCCGTGGGTGGCACCAGCACCTTCCACGGGACCAATGTAACTCGTAGGAACTGACCCGCAGTCGCGGGTCTCCCGATTTGAGAAGACGGTGATAATTTACATATTTCTAGACTTAGGCTTAAAAACATGGCGTTAGAGGGTGAAAACTCGAAACAACCCCCGAACGGCCCCGTGGGTGGCAGCAACACCTCCCACGGGACCAATGTAACTCGTAGGAACTGACCCCGCTGCCGCGGGTCTCCCGGTTTGAGAAGACGACTATAATTTGTATATTTCTAGACTTAGGCTTAAAAACATGACGTAAAGGGAGAAAACTCGAAACAACCCCCGAATGGCCCCGTGGGTGGCACCAACACCTCCCACGGGACCAATGTAACTCGTAGGAACTGACCCTGCAGCCGCGGGTCTCCCGGTTTGAGAACACAACAATAATTTTCATATTTCTAGACTTTGGCTTAAAAACATGGCGTTAGAGGGTGAAAACTCGAAATAACTCCCGAACGGCCCCATGGGTGGCACCAAAACCTCCCACGGGAGTAATGTAACCCGTACGAACTGACCCCGTAGCCGCGGGTCCCCCAGGTTGAGAATACGACGTCAATTTGCATATTTCTAGACTTAGGTTTAAAAACATAGCGTTAGAGGGTGAAAACTCGAAACAGCCCCCGAACGTCCCTGTGGGTGGCACCAACACCTCCCACGGGACCAATGTAAATCGTAGGAATTGACCTTGCAGCCGCAGGACTCCCGATTTGAGAATACAACAATAATTTTCATATTTCTAGACTTTGGCTTAAAAACATGGCGTTAGAGGGTGAAAACTCGAAATAACTCCCGAACGGCCCCATGGGTGACACCAAAACCTCCCACGGGAGTAATGTAACCCGTACGAACTGACCCCGCAGCCGCGGGTCACCCGATTTGAGAGTACGACGATAATTTGCATATTTCTATACTTAGGCTTAAAAACATGGCATTAGAGGGTAAAACTCGAAACAGCCCCCGAACGGCCCCGTGGGTGGCACCAACACCTCCCACGGGACCATTGTAACTCATAGGACTGACCCCGCGGCCGCGGGTCTCCCATTTTGAGAATACGACTATAATTTTCATATTTCTAGACTTAGGCTTAAAAACATGACGTTAGAGGGTGAAAACTCGAACCAGCCCCCGAACGTCCCCATGGGTGGCACCAACACCTCCCACGGGAACAATGTAACTCGTAGGAACTGACCACACAGCCGTGGGACTCCAGATTTGAGAATACGGCGGTAATTTGCATATTTCTACACTTAAGTAAAACATGGCGTTAGTGGGTGAAAACTCGAAACAAATGCCGAACGGCCCCGTGGGTGGCACCAGCACCTTCCACGGGACCAATGTAACTCGTAGGAACTGACCCGCAGTCGCGGGTCTCCCGATTTGAGAAGACGGTGATAATTTACATATTTCTAGACTTAGGCTTAAAAACATGGCGTTAGAGGGTGAAAACTCGAAACAACCCCCGAACGGCCCCGTGGGTGGCAGCAACACCTCCCACGGGACCAATGTAACTCGTAGGAACTGACCCCGCTGCCGCGGGTCTCCCGGTTTGAGAAGACGACTATAATTTGTATATTTCTAGACTTAGGCTTAAAAACATGACGTAAAGGGAGAAAACTCGAAACAACCCCCGAATGGCCCCGTGGGTGGCACCAACACCTCCCACGGGACCAATGTAACTCGTAGGAACTGACCCTGCAACCGCGGGTCTCCAGATTTGAGAATACGACACTAATTTGCATATTTCTAGACTTAGGCTTAAAAACATGGTGTTAGAGGGTGAAAACTCGAAACAGCCCCCCGAACGTCCCCGTCGGTGCACCAATAACTCCCACGGGACCAATGTAACTCGTAGGAATCGACCACGCAACCGCGAAACTCCCGGTTTGAGATCACAATGGTAATTCGCATATTTCTTGACTTAGGTTTAAAAACGTGGCATTAGAGGGTGAAAACGCGAAACAGCCCCCGAACGTCCCCGTGGGTGGCACCCTCACCTCCCATGGGACTAATGTAACTCGTAGGAACTGATGAAGCAGCCGCGGGACTCCCGATTTGAGAATACGATGGTAATTTACATATTTCTAGACTTTAGCAAAACATGGCGTTAGAGGGTGAAAACTTGAAACAACCCCTGAACGGCCCCGTGTGTGGCACCAACACCTCCCATGGGACCAATATAACTCATAGGAACTGACCCCGTATCCGCGGGTCTCCCGGTTAGAGAATACGACCATAATTTACGTATTTCTAGACTTAGGCTTAAAAACATGGCGTTAGATGGTGAAAATCCAAGACAGTTCCCCGAATGGCCCCGTGGGTGGCACCAACACCTCCCACGGGACCAATGTAAGTCTTAGGAACTGACTGCGCAGCCGTGAAACTCCAGGTTTTAGAATACGATGGTAATTTTCATATTTCTTGACTTAAGCAAAACATGGCATTAGAGGGTGAAAACTCTAAACAACTCTCGAACGGCACCGTGGGTGGCACGAACACCTCCCACGGGACCAATGTCACTCGTAGGAACTGACCACGCAGCCGCGGGACTCTCGATTTGAGAATACGATGGTAATTTGCATATTTCTAGACTTAAGCAAAACATGGCGTTAGAGGGTGAAAACTCGAAACAACACCCGAACGGCACCGTGGGTGGCACGAACACCTCCCACGGGACCAATGTCACTCGTTGGAGCTGACCTGCGGCCGCAGGTCTCCCGATTTGAGAATACGACGATAATTTATATATATCTTGACTTTGGCTTAAAAACATGGCGTTAGAGGGTGAAAACTCGAAACAGCCCCCGAACGGCCCCGTGGGTGGCACCAACACCTCCCACGGGACCATTGTAACTCGCATGAACTGACCCCGCGGCCGCGGGTCTCCTAGTTTGAGAATACAACTATAATTTTCATATTTCTAGACTTTGGCTTAAAAACATGGCGTTAGAGGGTGAAAACTCGAAATAACTCCCGAACGGCCCCATGGGTGGCACCAAAACCTCCCACGGGAGTAATGTAACCCGTACGAACTGACCCCGTAGCCGCGGGTCCCCCAGTTTGAGAATACGACGTGAATTTGCATATTTCTAGACTTAGGTTTAAAAACATGGCGTTAGAGGGTGAAAACTCGAAACAACCCCCGAACGTCCCTGTGGGTGGCACCAACACCTCCCACGGGACCAATGTAAATCGTAGGAATTGACCTTGCAGCCGCAGGACTCCCGATTTGAGAATACAACAATAATTTTCATATTTCTAGACTTTGGCTTAAAAACATGGCGTTAGAGGGTGAAAACTCGAAATAACTCCCGAACGGCCCCATGGGTGGCACCAAAACCTCCCACGGGAGTAATGTAACCCGTACGAACGGACCCCGCAGCCGCGGGTCACCCGATTTGAGAGTACGACGATAATTTCCATATTACTATACTTAGGCTTAAAAACATGGCATTAGAGGGTAAAAACTCGAAACAACCCCCGAACGGCCCCGTGGGTGGCACCAACACCTCCCACGGGACCATTGTAACTCATAGGAACTGACCCCGCGGCCGCGGGTCTCCCATTTTGAGAATACGACTATAATTTTCATATTTCTATACTTAGGCTTAAAAACATGACGTTAGAGGGTGAAAACTCGAACCAGCCCCCGAACGTCCCCATGGGTGGCACCAACACCTCCCACGGGAACAATGTAACTCGTAGGAACTGACCACACAGCCGTGGGACTCCAGATTTGAGAATACGATGGTAATTTGCATATTTCTACACTTAAGTAAAACATGGCGTTAGTGGGTGAAAACTCGAAACAAATGCCGAACGGCCCCGTGGGTGGCACCAGCACCTTCCACGGGACCAATGTAACTCGTAGGAACTGACCCGCAGTCGCGGGTCTCCCGATTTGAGAAGACGGTGATAATTTACATATTTCTAGACTTAGGCTTAAAAACATGGCGTTAGAGGGTGAAAACTCGAAACAACCCCCGAACGGCCCCGTGGGTGGCAGCAACACCTCCCACGGGACCAATGTAACTCGTAGGAACTGACCCCGCTGCCGCGGGTCTCCCGGTTTGAGAAGACGACTATAATTTGTATATTTCTAGACTTAGGCTTAAAAACATGACGTAAAGGGAGAAAACTCGAAACAACCCACGAATGGCCCCGTGGGTGGCACCAACACCTCCCACGGGACCAATGTAACTCGTAGGAACTGACCCTGCAGCCGCGGGTCTCCCGGTTTGAGAATACAACAATAATTTTCATATTTCTAGACTTTGGCTTAAAAACATGGCGTTAGAGGGTGAAAACTCGAAATAACTCCCGAACGGCCCCATGGGTGGCACCAAAACCTCCCACGGGAGTAATGTAACCCGTACGAACTGACCCCGTAGCCGCGGGTCCCCCAGGTTGAGAATACGACGTCAATTTGCATATTTCTAGACTTAGGTTTAAAAACATGGCGTTAGAGGGTGAAAACTCGAAACAGCCCCCGAACGTCCCTGTGGGTGGCACCAACACCTCCCACGGGACCAATGTAAATCGTAGGAATTGACCTTGCAGCCGCAGGACTCCCGATTTGAGAATACAACAATAATTTTCATATTTCTAGACTTTGGCTTAAAAACATGGCGTTAGAGGGTGAAAACTCGAAATAACTCCCGAACGGCCCCATGGGTGGCACCAAAACCTCCCACGGGAGTAATGTAACCCGTACGAACTGACCCCGCAGCCGCGGGTCACCCGATTTGAGAGTACGACGATAATTTGCATATTTCTATACTTAGGCTTAAAAACATGGCATTAGAGGGTAAAACTCGAAACAGCCCCCGAACGGCTCCGTGGGTGGCACCAACACCTCCCACGGGACCATTGTAACTCATAGGAACTGACCCCGCGGCCGCGGGTCTCCCATTTTGAGAATACGACTATAATTTTCATATTTCTAGACTTAGGCTTAAAAACATGACGTTAGAGGGTGAAAACTCGAACCAGCCCCCGAACGTCCCCATGGGTGGCACCAACACCTCCCACGGGAACAATGTAACTCGTAGGAACTGACCACACAGCCGTGGGACTCCAGATTTGAGAATACGACGGTAATTTGCATATTTCTACACTTAAGTAAAACATGGCGTTAGTGGGTGAAAACTCGAAACAAATGCCGAACGGCCCCGTGGGTGGCACCAGCACCTTCCACGGGACCAATGTAACTCGTAGGAACTGACCCGCAGTCGCGGGTCTCCCGATTTGAGAAGACGGTGATAATTTACATATTTCTAGACTTAGGCTTAAAAACATGGCGTTAGAGGGTGAAAACTCGAAACAACCCCCGAACGGCCCCGTGGGTGGCAGCAACACCTCCCACGGGACCAATGTAACTCGTAGGAACTGACCCCGATGCCGCGGGTCTCCCGGTTTGAGAAGACGACTATAATTTGTATATTTCTAGACTTAGGCTTAAAAACATGACGTAAAGGGAGAAAACTCGAAACAACCTCCGAATGGCCCCGTGGGTGGCACCAACACCTCCCACGGGACCAATGTAACTCGTAGGAACTGACCCTGCAACCGCGGGTCTCCAGATTTGAGAATACGACACTAATTTGCATATTTCTAGACTTAGGCTTAAAAACATGGTGTTAGAGGGTGAAAACTCGAAACAGCCCCCGAACGTCCCCGTCGGTGCACCAATAACTCCCACGGGACCAATGTAACTCGTAGGAATCGACCACGCAACCGCGAAACTCCCGGTTTGAGATCACCATGGTAATTCGCATATTTCTTGACTTAGGTTTAAAAACGTGGCATTAGAGGGTGAAAACTCGAAACAGCCCCCGAACGTCCCCGTGGGTGGCACCCTCACCTCCCATGGGACTAATGTAACTCGTAGGAACTGATGAAGCAGCCGCGGGACTCCCGATTTGAGAATACGATGGTAATTTACATATTTCTAGACTTAAGCAAAACATGGCGTTAGAGGGTGAAAACTTGAAACAACCCCTGAACGGCCCCGTGTGTGGCACCAACACCTCCCATGGGACCAATATAACTCATAGGAACTGACCCCGTATCCGCGGGCCTCCCGGTTAGAGAATACGACCATAATTTACATATTTCTAGACTTAGGCTTAAAAACATGGCGTTAGATGGTGAAAATCCAAGACAGTTCCCCGAATGGCCCCGTGGGTGGCACCAACACCTCCCACGGGACCAATGTAAGTCTTAGGAACTGACTGCGCAGCCGTGAAACTCCAGGTTTTAGAATACGATGGTAATTTTCATATTTCTTGACTTAAGCAAAACATGGCATTAGAGGGTGAAAACTCTAAACAACTCTCGAACGGCACCGTGGGTGGCACGAACACCTCCCACGGGACCAATGTCACTCGTAGGAACTGACCACGCAGCCGCGGGACTCTCGATTTGAGAATACGATGGTAATTTGCATATTTCTAGACTTAAGCAAAACATGGCGTTAGAGGGTGAAAACTCGAAACAACACCCGAACGGCACCGTGGGTGGCACGAACACCTCCCACGGGACCAATGTCACTCGTTGGAGCTGACCTGCGGCCGCAGGTCTCCCGATTTGAGAATACGACGATAATTTATATATATCTTGACTTTGGCTTAAAAACATGGCGTTAGAGGGTGAAAACTCGAAACAGCCCCCGAACGGCCCCGTGGGTGGCACCAACACCTCCCACGGGACCATTGTAACTCGCATGAACTGACCCCGCGGCCGCGGGTCTCCTAGTTTGAGAATACAACTATAATTTTCATATTTCTAGACTTTGGCTTAAAAACATGGCGTTAGAGGGTGAAAACTCGAAATAACTCCCGAACGGCCCCATGGGTGGCACCAAAACCTCCCACGGGAGTAATGTAACCCGTACGAACTGACCCCGTAGCCGCGGGTCCCCCAGTTTGAGAATACGACGTGAATTTGCATATTTCTAGACTTAGGTTTAAAAACATGGCGTTAGAGGGTGAAAACTCGAAACAACCCCCGAACGTCCCTGTGGGTGGCACCAACACCTCCCACGGGACCAATGTAAATCGTAGGAATTGACCTTGCAGCCGCAGGACTCCCGATTTGAGAATACAACAATAATTTTCATATTTCTAGACTTTGGCTTAAAAACATGGCGTTAGAGGGTGAAAACTCGAAATAACTCCCGAACGGCCCCATGGGTGGCACCAAAACCTCCCACGGGAGTAATGTAACCCGTACGAACGGACCCCGCAGCCGCGGGTCACCCGATTTGAGAGTACGACGATAATTTCCATATTACTATACTTAGGCTTAAAAACATGGCATTAGAGGGTAAAAACTCGAAACAACCCCCGAACGGCCCCGTGGGTGGCACCAACACCTCCCACGGGACCATTGTAACTCATAGGAACTGACCCCGCGGCCGCGGGTCTCCCATTTTGAGAATACGACTATAATTTTCATATTTCTATACTTAGGCTTAAAAACATGACGTTAGAGGGTGAAAACTCGAACCAGCCCCCGAACGTCCCCATGGGTGGCACCAACACCTCCCACGGGAACAATGTAACTCGTAGGAACTGACCACACAGCCGTGGGACTCCAGATTTGAGAATACGATGGTAATTTGCATATTTCTACACTTAAGTAAAACATGGCGTTAGTGGGTGAAAACTCGAAACAAATGCCGAACGGCCCCGTGGGTGGCACCAGCACCTTCCACGGGACCAATGTAACTCGTAGGAACTGACCGGCAGTCGCGGGTCTCCCGATTTGAGAAGACGGTGATAATTTACATATTTCTAGACTTAGGCTTAAAAACATGGCGTTAGAGGGTGAAAACTCGAAACAACCCCCGAACGGCCCCGTGGGTGGCAGCAACACCTCCCACGGGACCAATGTAACTCGTAGGAACTGACCCCGCTGCCACGGGTCTCCCGGTTTGAGAAGACGACTATAATTTGTATATTTCTAGACTTAGGCTTAAAAACATGACGTAAAGGGAGAAAACTCGAAACAACCCACGAATGGCCCCGTGGGTGGCACCAACACCTCCCACGGGACCAATGTAACTCGTAGGAACTGACCCTGCAGCCGCGGGTCTCCCGGTTTGAGAATACAACAATAATTTTCATATTTCTAGACTTTGGCTTAAAAACATGGCGTTAGAGGGTGAAAACTCGAAATAACTCCCGAACGGCCCCATGGGTGGCACCAAAACCTCCCACGGGAGTAATGTAACCCGTACGAACTGACCCCGTAGCCGCGGGTCCCCCAGGTTGAGAATACGACGTCAATTTGCATATTTCTAGACTTAGGTTTAAAAACATGGCGTTAGAGGGTGAAAACTCGAAACAGCCCCCGAACGTCCCTGTGGGTGGCACCAACACCTCCCACGGGACCAATGTAAATCGTAGGAATTGACCTTGCAGCCGCAGGACTCCCGATTTGAGAATACAACAATAATTTTCATATTTCTAGACTTTGGCTTAAAAACATGGCGTTAGAGGGTGAAAACTCGAAATAACTCCCGAACGGCCCCATGGGTGGCACCAAAACCTCCCACGGGAGTAATGTAACCCGTACGAACTGACCCCGCAGCCGCGGGTCACCCGATTTGAGAGTACGACGATAATTTGCATATTTCTATACTTAGGCTTAAAAACATGGCATTAGAGGGTAAAACTCGAAACAGCCCCCGAACGGCCCCGTGGGTGGCACCAACACCTCCCACGGGACCATTGTAACTCATAGGAACTGACCCCGCGGCCGCGGGTCTCCCATTTTGAGAATACGACTATAATTTTCATATTTCTAGACTTAGGCTTAAAAACATGACGTTAGAGGGTGAAAACTCGAACCAGCCCCCGAACGTCCCCATGGGTGGCACCAACACCTCCCACGGGAACAATGTAACTCGTAGGAACTGACCACACAGCCGTGGGACTCCAGATTTGAGAATACGACGGTAATTTGCATATTTCTACACTTAAGTAAAACATGGCGTTAGTGGGTGAAAACTCGAAACAAATGCCGAACGGCCCCGTGGGTGGCACCAGCACCTTCCACGGGACCAATGTAACTCGTAGGAACTGACCCGCAGTCGCGGGTCTCCCGATTTGAGAAGACGGTGATAATTTACATATTTCTAGACTTAGGCTTAAAAACATGGCGTTAGAGGGTGAAAACTCGAAACAACCCCCGAACGGCCCCGTGGGTGGCAGCAACACCTCCCACGGGACCAATGTAACTCGTAGGAACTGACCCCGATGCCGCGGGTCTCCCGGTTTGAGAAGACGACTATAATTTGTATATTTCTAGACTTAGGCTTAAAAACATGACGTAAAGGGAGAAAACTCGAAACAACCTCCGAATGGCCCCGTGGGTGGCACCAACACCTCCCACGGGACCAATGTAACTCGTAGGAACTGACCCTGCAACCGCGGGTCTCCAGATTTGAGAATACGACACTAATTTGCATATTTCTAGACTTAGGCTTAAAAACATGGTGTTAGAGGGTGAAAACTCGAAACAGCCCTCGAACGTCCCCGTCGGTGCACCAATAACTCCCACGGGACCAATGTAACTCGTAGGAATCGACCACGCAACCGCGAAACTCCCGGTTTGAGATCACCATGGTAATTCGCATATTTCTTGACTTAGGTTTAAAAACGTGGCATTAGAGGGTGAAAACTCGAAACAGCCCCCGAACGTTCCCGTGGGTGGCACCCTCACCTCCCATGGGACTAATGTAACTCGTAGGAACTGATGAAGCAGCCGCGGGACTCCCGATTTGAGAATACGATGGTAATTTACATATTTCTAGACTTAAGCAAAACATGGCGTTAGAGGGTGAAAACTTGAAACAACCCCTGAACGGCCCCGTGTGTGGCACCAACACCTCCCATGGGACCAATATAACTCATAGGAACTGACCCCGTATCCGCGGGCCTCCCGGTTAGAGAATACGACCATAATTTACATATTTCTAGACTTAGGCTTAAAAACATGGCGTTAGATGGTGAAAATCCAAGACAGTTCCCCGAATGGCCCCGTGGGTGGCACCAACACCTCCCACGGGACCAATGTAAGTCTTAGGAACTGACTGCGCAGCCGTGAAACTCCAGGTTTTAGAATACGATGGTAATTTTCATATTTCTTGACTTAAGCAAAACATGGCATTAGAGGGTGAAAACTCTAAACAACTCTCGAACGACACCGTGGGTGGCACGAACACCTCCCACGGGACCAATGTCACTCGTAGGAACTGACCACGCAGCCGCAGGACTCTCGATTTGAGAATACGATGGTAATTTGCATATTTCTAGACTTAAGCAAAACATGGCGTTAGAGGGTGAAAACTCGAAACAACACCCGAACGGCACCGTGGGTGGCACGAACACCTCCCACGGGACCAATGTCACTCGTTGGAGCTGACCTGCGGCCGCAGGTCTCCCGATTTGAGAATACGACGATAATTTATTTATATCTTGACTTTGGCTTAAAAACATGGCGTTAGAGGGTGAAAACTCGAAACAGCACCCGAACGGCCCCGTGGGTGGCACCAACACCTCCCACGGGACCATTGTAACTCGTATGAACTGACCCCGCGGCCGCGGGTCTCCTAGTTTGAGAATACAACTATAATTTGCATATTTCTAGATTTAGGCTTAAAAACATGACGTTAGAGGGTGAAAACTCGAAACAGCCCACGAACGTCCCCGTGGGTGGCACCAACACCTCCCACGGGAACAATGTAACTCGTAGGAACTGACCACACAGCCGTGGGACTCCAGATTTGAGAATACGACGGTACTTTGCATATTTCTACACTTAAGTAAAACATGGCGTTAGTGGGTGAAAACTCGAAACAAACACCGAACGGCCCCGTGGGTGGCACCAGCACCTTCTACGGGACCAGTGTAACTCGTAGGAACTGACCCGCAGTCGCGGGTCTCCCGATTTGAGAAGACGGTGATAATTTACATATTTATAGACTTACGCTTAAAAACATGGCGTTAGAGGGTGAAAACTCGAAACAACCCCCGAACGGCCCCGTGGGTGGCAGCAACACCTCCCACGGGACCAATGTAACTCGTAGGAACTGACCCCGCTACCGCGGGTCTCTCGATTTGAGAATACGACTATAATTTGCATATTTCTAGACTTAGGCTTAAAAACATGGCGTTAAAGGGAGAAAACTCGAAACAACCCCCGAACGGCCCCGTTGGTGGCACCAACACCTCCCAAGGGACCAATGTAACTCGTAGGAACTGACCCTGCAACCGCGGGTATCCCGATTTGAGAATACGACACTAATTTCCATATTTCTAGACTTAGGCTTAAAAACATGGCGTTAGAGGGTGAAAACTCGAAAAAGCCCCCGAACGTCCCCGTCGGTGGCACCAATAACTCCCATGGGACCAATGTAACTCGTAGGAATCGACCACGCAACCGCGGAACTCCCGGTTTGAGAGCACCATGGTAAGTCGCATATTTCTAGACTTAGGCTTAAAAACATGACGTTAGAGGGTGAAAACTCGAACCAGCCCCCGAACGTCCCCGTGGGTGGCACCAACACCTCCCACGGGAACAATGTAACTCGTAGGAACTGATGATGCATCCGCGGGACTCCCGATTTGAGAATACGATGGTAATTTACATATTTCTAGACTTAAGCAAAACATGGCGTTAGAGGGTGAAAACTTGAAACAACCCCTGAACAGCCCCGTGTGTGTCACCAACACCTCCCTTGGGACCAATATAACTCATAAGAACTGACCCCGCAGCCGCGGGTCTCCCGGTTTGAGAATACGACCTTAATTTACATATTTCTAGACTTAGGCTTAAAAACATGGCGTTAGATGGTGAAAATCCAAGACAGCTCCCCGAATGGCCCCGTGGATGGCACCAACACCTCCCACGGGACCAATGTAACTCTTAGGAACTGACCGCGCAGCCCTGAGACTCCCGGTTTGAGAATACGATGGTAATTTTTATATTTCTTGACTTAAGCAAAACATGGCGTTATTGGGTGAAAACTCGAAACAGAACCCGAACGTCCCTGTAGGTGGCACCAACACCTCCCACGGGACCAATGTAACTCGTAGGAACTGACCACGCAGTCGTGGGACTCCTGATTTAAGAATACGACGATAATCTGCATATTTCTAGACTTAGTCTCAAAAACATGGTGTTAGAGGTTGAAGTCTCGAAACAGCCCCCGAACGTCCTCGTGGGTGGCACCAACACCTCCCACGGGACCAATGTAACTCGTAAGAACTGACCACGCAGCCGCGGGACTCCCGGTTTAAGAATACGATTGTAATTTGCATATTTTTAGGCTTAACCAAAACATGGCGTTAAAGGGTGAAAACTCGAAACAACCCCTGAACGGCCCCGTGGATGGCACCAACACCTCCCACATGACCAGTTTAACTCGTAGGAACTGACCCCGTAGCCGCGGGTTATCCGGTTTGAGCATACAATGATAATTTATATATTTCTAGACTTAGGCTTAAAAACATGGCGTTTGATGGTGAAAACTCGAAACAGCCCCCGAATGTCCCCGTGGGTGGCACCAACACCTCCCACGGGAACAATGTAACTCATAGGAACTGACCACGCAGCAACGGGACTCCCGGTTTGAGAATACGAGGATAATTTGCATATTTTTAGACTTAAGCAAAACATGGCGCTAGAGGGTGAAAACTCGAAACAACCCCCGAACGGCCCGTGGGTGGCACCAACACCTCCCACGGGACTAATGTAACTCGTAGCAACTGACCCCGCAGCCGCAGGTCTTCCGGTTTGAGAATACGATGATAATTTACATATTTCTAGACTTAGGCTTAAAAACATAGCGTTAGAGGGTGACAACTTGAAACAACTCCCGAACGGCCCCATGGGTGGCACCAAAACCTCCCACGGGAGTAATGTAACTTGTAGGAACTGAACCCGTAGTCGCGGGTCCCCCAGTTTGAGAATACGACGGCAATTTGCATATTTCTAGACTTAGGTTTGAAAACATGGCGTTAGAGGGTGAAAACTCAAAACAGCCCCCGAACGTCCCTGTGGGTGGCACCAACAATTCCCACAGGACCAATGTAAATCGTAGGAATTGACCATGCAGCCGCAGGACTCCCGATTTGAGAATACGATGGTAATTTTCAAATTTCTAGACTTAGGCTAAAAACTTGGCGTTAGAGGGTGAAAACTGAAAACAGCTCCCGAACCTCCCCCTAGGTGGCACCAACACCTCCCACGGGAGCTATGTAACTCGTAGGAACTGACCACGCAGCCACGAGACTCTCGATTTGAGAATACAACGGTAATTTGCATATTTCGAGACGTAAGCAAAGCATGGCGTTAGAGGGTGAAAACTCGAAAAAACACCCGAACAGCACCGTGGGTGGCACGAACACCTCCCACGGGACCAATGTCACTCGTTGGAGCTGACCCGCAGCCTCAGGTCTCCCGATTTGAGAATACGACAATAATTTATATATATCTTGACTTTGGCTTAAAAACATGGCGTTAGAGGATGAAAACTCGAAACAGCCCCCGAACGGCCCCGTGGGTGGCACCAACACCTCCCACGGGACCATTGTAACTCATAGGAACTGACCACGCGTCCGCGGGTCTCCCAGTTTGAGAATACGACTATAATTTGCATATTTCTAGACTTAGGCTTAAAAACATGACGTTATAGGGTGAAAACTCGAACCAGCCCCCGAACGTCCCCGTGGGTGGCACCAACACCTCCCACGGGAACAATGTAAATCGTAGGAACTGACCACACAGCCGTGGGACTCCATATTTGAGAATACGACGGTAATTTGCATATTTCTACACTTTAGTAAAACATGGCGTTAGTGGGTGAAAACTCGAAACAAACGCCGAACGGCCCCGTGGGTGGCACCAGCACCTTCCACGGGACCAATGTAACTCGTAGGAACTGACCCGCAGTCGCGGGTCTCCCGATTTGAGAAGACGGTGATAATTTACATATTTCTAGACTTAGGCTTAAAAACATGGCGTTAGAGGGTGAAAACTCGAAACAACCCCCGAACGGCCCCGTGGGTGGCAGCAACACCTCCCACGGGACCAATGTAACTCGTAGGAACTGACCCCGCTGCCGCGGGTCTCCCGGTTTGAGAATACGACTATAATTTGCATATTTCTAGACTTAGGCTTAAAAACATGACGTTAAAGGGAGAAAACTCGAAACAACCCCCGAACGGCCCCGTGGGTGGCACCAACACCTCCCACGGGACCAATGTAACTCGTAGGAACTAACCCTGCAACCGCGGGTCTCCAGATTTGAGAATACGACACAAATTTGCATATTTCTAGACTTTGGCTTAAAAACATGGCGTTAGAGGATGAAAACTCGAAACAGCCCCCGAACGGCCCCGTGGGTGGTACCAACACCCCCCACGGGACCATTGTAACTAATAGGAACTGACCCCGCGGCCGCGGGTCTCCCATTTTGAGAATACGACTATAATTTGCATATTTCTAGACTTAGGCTTAAAAACATGACGTTAGAGGGTGAAAACTCGAACCAGCCCCCGAACGTCCCCGTGGGTGGCACCAACACCTCCCACAGGAACAATGCAACTCGTAGGAACTGACCACACAGCCGTGGGACTCCAGATTTGAGAATACGACGGTACTTTGCATATTTCTACACTTAAGTAAAACATGGCGTTAGTGGGTGAAAACTCGAAACAAACGCCGAACGGCCCCGTGGGTGGCACCAGCACCTTCCACGGGACCAGTGTAACTCGTAGGAACTGACCCGCAGTCGCGGGTCTCCCGATTTGAGAAGACGGTGATAATTTACATATTTATAGACTTAGGCTTAAAAACATGGCGTTAGAGGGTGAAAACTCGAAACCACTCCCGAACGGCCCCGTGGGTGGCAGCAACACCTCCCACGGGACCAACGTAACTCGTAGGAACTGACCCCGCTACCGCGGGTCTCTCGGTTTGAGAATACGACTATAATTTGCATATTTCTAGACTTAGGCTTAAAAACATGGCGTTAAAGGGAGAAAACTCGAAACAACCCCCGAACGGCCCCGTGGGTGGCACCAACACCTCCCAAGGGACCAATGTAACTCGTAGGAACTGACCCTGCAACCGCGGGTATCCCGATTTGAGAATACGACACTAATTTGCATATTTCTAGACTTAGGCTTAAAAACATGGCGTTAGAGGGTGAAAACTCGAAAAAGCCCCCGAACGTCCCCGTCGGTGGCACCAATAACTCCCACAGGACCAATGTAACTCGTAGGAATCGACCACGCAACCGCGGAACTCCCGGTTTAAGATCACCATGGTAATTCACATATTTCTAGACTTAGGCTTAAAAACATGACATTAGAGGGTGAAAACTCGAACCAGCCCCCGAACGTCCCCTTGGGTGGCACCAACACCTCCCACGGGAACAATGTAACTCGTAGGAACTGACCACACAGCCGTGGGACTCCATATTTGAGAATACGACGGTAATTTGCATATTTCTACACTTAAGTAAAACATGGCGTTAGTGGGTGAAAACTCGAAACAAACGCCGAACGGCCCCGTGGGTGGCACCAGCACCTTCCACGGGACCAATGTAACTCGTAGGAACTGACCCGCAGTCGCGGGTCTCCCGATTTGAGAAGACGGTGATAGTTTACATATCTCTAGACTTAGGCTTAAAAACATGGCGTTAGAGGGTGAAAACTCGAAACAACCCCCGAACGGCCCCGTGGGTGGCACCAACACCTCCTACGGGACCAATGTAACTCGTAGGAACTAACCCTGCGATCGCGGGTCTCCAGATTTGAGAATACGACACTAATTTGCATATTTCTAGACTTAGGCTTAAAAACATGACGTTAGAGGGTGAAAACTCGAACCAGCCCCCTAACGTCCCCGTGGGTGGCACCAACACCTCCCACGGGAACAATGTAACTCTTAGGAACTGACCACACAGCCGTGGGACTCCAGATTTGAGAATACGACGGTACTTTGCATATTTCTACACTTAAGTAAAACATGGCGTTAGTGGGTGAAAACTCGAAACAAACACCGAACGGCCCCGTGGGTGGCACCAGCACCTTCCACGGGACCAGTGTAACTCGTAGGAACTGACCCGCAGTCGCGGGTCTCCCGATTTGAGAAGACGGTGATAATTTACATATTTATAGACTTAGGCTTAAAAACATGGCGTTAGAGGGTGAAAACTCGAAATAACCCCCGAACGGCCCCGTGGGTGGCAGCAACACCTCCCACGGGACCAATGTAACTCGTAGGAACTAACCCCGCTACCGCAGGTCTCTCGGTTTGAGAATACGACTATAATTTGCATATTTCTATACTTAGGCTTAAAAACATGGCGTTAAAGGGAGAAAACTCGAAACAAAGCCCGAACGGCCCCGTGGGTGGCACCAACACCTCCCAAGGGACCAATGTAACTCGTAGGAACTGACCCTGCAACCGCGGGTCTCCCGATTTGAGAATACGACACTAATTTGCATATTTCTAGACTTAGGCTTAAAAACATGGAGTTAGAGGGTGAAAACTCGAAAAAGCCCCCCAACGTCCCCGTCAGTGGCACCAATAACTCCCACGGGACCAATGTAACTCGTAGGAATCGACCACGCAACCGCGGAACTCCCGGTTTGAGATCACCATGGTAATTCGCATATTTCTTGACTTAGACTTAAAAATGTGGTATTAGAGGGTGAAAACTCGAAACAGCCCCCGAACGTCCCCGTGGGTGGCACCATCACCTCCCATGGGACTAATGTAACTCGTAGGAACTGATGATGCAACTGCGGGACTCTCGATTTGAGAATACGATGGTAATTTACATATTTCTAAACTTAAGCAAAACATGGCGTTAGAGGGTGAAAACTTGAAACAACCCCTGAACGGCCCCGTGTGTGGCACCAACACCTCCCTTAGGACCAATATAACTCATAAGAACTGACCCCGCAGCCGCGGGTCTCCCGGTTTGAGAATACGACCATAATTTACATATTTCTAGACTTAGGCTTAAAAACATGGCGTTAGATGGTGAAAATCCAAGACAGTTCCCCGAATGGCCCCGTGGATGGCACCAACATCTCCCACGGGACCAATGTAACTCTTAGGAACTGACCGCGCAGCCGTGAGACTCCCGGTTTGAGAATACGATGGTAATTTTTATATTTCTTGACTTAAGCAAAACATGGCGTTATTGGGTGAAAACTCGAAACAGCCCCCGAACGTCCCTGTATGTGGCACCAACACCTCCCACGGGACCAATGTAACTCGTAGGAACTGACCACGCAGTCGTGGGACTCCTGATTTAAGAATACGACGATAATCTGCATATTTCTAGACTTAGTCTTAAAAACATGGTGTTAGAGGTTGAAGTCTCGAAACAGCCCCCGAACGTCCCCGTGGGTGGCACCAACACCTCCCACGGGACCAATGTAACTCGTAGGAACTGACCACGCAGCCGCGGGACTCCCGGTTTAAGAATACGACGGTAATTTGCATATTTCTAGGCTTAAGCAAAACATGGCGTTAAAGGGTGAAAACTCGAAACAACCCCCGAACGGCCCCGTGGATGGCACCAACACCTCCCACAGGACCAATGTAACTCGTAGGAACTGACCCTGCAGCCGCGGGTTATCCGGTTTGAGCATACAATGATAATTTATATATTTCTAGACTTAGGCTTAAAAACATGGCGTTTGATGGTGAAAACTCGAAACAACTCCCGAACGGTCCCGTGGGTGGCACCAAAACCTCCCACGGGACTAATGTAACTCATAAGAACTGACCCCGCAACCGCGGGTCCCCCGATTTGAGAATATTACGGTAATTTGTATATTTCTAGACTTTGGCATAAAAACATGACGTTAGAGGGTGAAAACTCGAAATAGCCCCCGAACGTCCCCATGGGTGGTACCAACACCTCCCACGGGACCAATGTAACTCGTAGGAACTGACCATGCAGCCGCGGGACTCCCGGTTTGAGAATACGACGGTAATTTGCATATTACTAAACTTAGGCTTAAAAACTTGGCGTTAGATGGTGAAAACTCGAAACAGCCCCCGAACCTCCTCGTGGGTGGCACCAACACCTCCCACGAGATCGATGTAACTCGTAGGAACTGACCATGCAGCCGCGGGACTCCCGGTTTGAGAATACGACGGTAATTTGCATATTTCTAGACTTAAGCAAAACATGGCGTTAGAGGGTCAAAACTCGAAACAACTCCCGAACGGCCCCGTGGGTGGCACGAACACCTACTACGGGACCAATGTCAGTCGTAGGAACTGACCGCGCAACCGCAAGACTCCCGGTTTGAGAATACGACGGTAATTTTGCTTATTTCTTGACTTAAGCCAAATTTGGCGTTAGAGGGTGAAAACTCTAAACAACCCCCCGAACGTCCCCGTGGGTGGTACCAACACTTCCCATAGGACCAATGTAACTCGTAGGAACTGACCCCGCAACCGCAGGTCTTCTGGTTTGAGAATACAACGGTAATTTACATATTTCTAAACTTAGGCTTAAAAACATGGCGTTAGAGGGTGAAAACCCAAAACAACCCCCGAACGTCCCCGTGGGTGGCAGGAATACCTCCCACGGGACCAATGTAACTTGTAGGAACTGACCACGCAGTCGCGGAACTCCCGGTTTGAGAAAACGACTGTAATTTGCATATTTCTAGACTTATGCTTAAAAATATATATATGTTGATAATTTTAATTCATATATACAATTTTTCAGCTCGATTAATTTTTTTGTAAAACTACTTGGTTATTGATATTTTTTTTATGTATCCTATCATTTGTAGTATTTTGGCACGCGGAACAAATGAAGGAGGCAGTGGTTTACAACATGAAGATTGTTTATATGTTGTGGACATTCAGGATTTTGCTTTTTGTGCTACAGCCGTGCGGACTTTTATTGTTTAGTTTTATGGCCGTGCGGCCTTTTATAATTTGATTGCTGAATTTTATGGCCGTGCGGGCTTTATAATAAGTAGGTTTTACATTTACAGGTTTTGGAATGTCAAGAAAATAGAGAAAACTCTGCCCAATTTTTTTTTTGTTTGTGAATTATTAAGACGTGTAATATTTTTAAGTTTTTATATATATTTGTTTATTAAAAACGTTCTCGATTCGCAATTTGTGATTTTTTTTATTGTTTTGCCAATAATAAATATTTGTAACACCTCGTACGCGTCAAACGTTACAAGTAGCAACCGACGGTGCACTCACAGGACCCCCAATTTTAGGATTGGACCAAAAAAATATATTTTTTTTAAATTATAGTTAAATATGGTCATGGACTTTGTCCATGACCATTTTTATTTTTTTCGTCACGGTTGTGGGTCACGGACTTGCGCCGCGACCATTTTTTTTTTTTGGTCACGGTTGTGGGTCACGGACTTGGTCCGCGAACTTTTTTTTATTTTTTTGTGGTAGTTGTGGGTCACGGACTTGGGCCGCGACCAATTTTTATTTATTTATTTGTCACGGTCGTGGGTCGCGGACTTTGGCCGCGACCAATTTTATTTATTTCATGGTCGTGGGTCGCAGACTTTGGTCACGACCAATTTGTCACGGTTGTGGGTCACGGATGAGGGCCGCGACCCGTCACGGCATGGGTCACGGCCCAAGTCCGCGACCATTTTTCGTGACTCCTCTCGACCGTGACCATTTTTTCGTCACGGACTTGGGCCGCGACCCACGAAAATGGTCACGCCCTAAATGTCACGGCCCAAGTCCGCGACCCACAACTTTGGTCAGGGATTTTGGCCGTGACCAATCGCCAGTTTTGATGTAGTGAGGTAGAGTTCTTGACCAATATCGTAGTTCTCTTCTACCTGAAACTGTCCAAGCATTGCTTTGCACTAGGGATTGGCTTTTTGGTAAAATTGGTAAAATTTTCATATTCAACTATTGATTTTCATTTTTCTGCCTCACCTTCTATAATATATTACATCTTTTATTTCATCAGCTATAGGTAAAGAAGAAGTTGCTGATGTGAATGAGTTAACGGAGGATATCTTTAATTTGCACATAAGTAAAAAATCTAGTTCAGCCTAATGTTCTAACACTATTTCTATCGATGAGTAACAAGGTTTATATTTAATTTTGACATAAATTTTCTTTTTCTTCTTTGAATTTCTGGTGTATATTAATTTTCTAATTTTCTACTTTTTTAGGTTTCATCCAAGATATTCAGTTATGGCATTTTTGAATTGCAACCGTTCTTCCAAGTAATCGACTTTTTTGGTGAGTAAGCTCCATATATTTTATCATTTCATTTTATCACCTAGTGTATTATATATATTTGAATTAAATGATCCATTGTTGTCCACTTTTGAACAGTTTTACAGGGCTGAAAAATGTTGTCGTTACTATAAGGAGATATGCTCATTTTGGTCATTGCATGATATCTGTTGTCTTCTATATTTTGATTATTGGTGAGAAAATTTTCATTAATATTTATTTATTAATTTCATATAGTATTAAATATGTTAGATCACTAACTGAATTTTTCTATTTGTAAGAGGAATATGTTGAAAAAGGAAGGAGCTGCAAATATTGTTTACACAAGGATGCATGCACCTTAATTTTGATGATCTTGTACTATTTAATATCCAGATTCTACTGTATTTGTAATATATTGGGTTGTGAATATTATGTAAGAAACTTTAAGTTGTTGCTACTCTTATGTTATTTTGAAGTTCAAAAGTGACTGTAATTTGAAGTAGCTGCTGCAACTAGTTTTTTTTTATGTTGTTGCTGCTGCTACTTCCAATTAAATTTGAAGTTTCCGCTACTACTAGTTTAAAGTTTGAACTTTAATGTGGAATGAATGGTCATACTTTATTTGTTGTTACTTCTGCAATTGCTATGTGCTACTAATTTGAAGTTTTTTGCTACTATTATTTATAAGTGCAAAAGTTGAACTTTAGTTTTCAAAGATAAAAGAAGTTTCTTGCTACTGCTATTAATTTGAACTTAAGTTTTCAAAAGTTGAACTTTACTTGTAGAAGTTGTTGTT
Organism: Sambucus nigra; assembly: GCA_949130495.1. Taxonomy (NCBI): domain Eukaryota; kingdom Viridiplantae; phylum Streptophyta; class Magnoliopsida; order Dipsacales; family Adoxaceae; genus Sambucus; species Sambucus nigra. The sequence goes on from OX422210.1 coordinate 211,380,681, forward strand.
GCTACTATTATTTTGTTTTGAACTTGAGTTTTCAAAAGTTGTATCCTGCTGCTACTATTAAAATTGGTATCAAATTTAAAATTTGATTTAAAAAACTAATATAAATTAATTTTTTAAATTATTGAGAAACAATTTTCTTAACGGGTAACGGGTTAACTAATGGGTTAATTAAGACACGACCCAAATTCACCCGTTAACTAACGGGTGTTAACGGTTTGGGTCGTGTCACCCGTTAAAATTATTGGATCGTTTTCGGTTGTAAATTTATGTACCCGTTAAGCTAACGGGTCGTGTTCAAATTTGAATGATTTTATACAAAAATATTAAAACACGACATGAACACGACCCATTGCCAGATCTAACAATCAATAAAACGAAATATATTCTTTCATTTACTCATGTGTTCAGAATGGGCTGATAACCTTACAACTATAAATTAACTAGAAAATACAAAAGGAGAGAAAAGATAAAAGTCCTAGGTCTTGACTCAATCCTTAAAAAATTCATCATCAACAACTTGTTATACTTTCAAGTCAAACACCGGAGGAGGGCCAGACTAGTGCTCAGTAAAAAGTTCAGAAGAAGGGGGAAAATCATCCTTCTTAAGGGCAACATCCAACCCTTACTTGAACACGACTTCTTAACATAACCTATTTGATGACCGACGTGCATGAAGGAAACACCATATCCTTTATTATGGATCATCACATTATCCTCTAAGTAGTCCTTCAAGTTCTCAGTGGAGGTTACCTGGTCAACTCCACCTTCAATTTTTTCACTTATTTAGAAGATTTATTCAAGTTCTCCCTGAACTCCTTCTCCTCTTAACCACCAGGAACTTGACCTTGTCCATAGAATTTTTTAAGGCCCCCATGGCCTCTTTAAATATGGAGGCCTCCTTGGCCTGATCGATATGTCTTTACATAATGAAGCAAAGTCGACCAAGAACTATGGGTACAACACCTCTATCACTCTTAAGTATAAATTAACTTACAATAAGAAAACTAAGACATAAAACACTTAAGAGAGAGAGAGAGAGAGAGAGAGAGAGAGAGAGAGTGGGCAACATGTAGGAACATCTTATCCTGCTTCAGGGCTGCTGACTGAACCCGCTCTTACGATAATATTGCACGAGATCAACTCCATAGTTATATTAGCTAAGTTACCTACATATTCCTTGATAACCTCCTTGCCCTTACTTATTCAGATAAGGGATTGGTCAGGTGCATTGGTATGTTTACTCCTCTTGGATGCATCTCCCTTTGATCCTTGATCTAGGAGTCATCCATGTTCACCGCGGTGAATGAACTCCCCGCCTTTTTCCTTTTCTGCCTAGGGGAAGTTTTGGGATATCCCAAAGCTTTCCTTATGAGGTTGAGAATATGGCACTAAGGTGCCATTTAGTCAATAGAAGAAGGGTTATCAATTATGGGTATCTTCTCAACATTGAGTGGCTCAAAAGATATCGATGTATGGAGTATATCATCGAGCATATGGATAGTTGTAGGGGTGTGGTTGTCGTAGCCTTTGGGTATCTCTAAAAATCTATCAACTAGGTGGACAATTAATGAGGTTACATTGGACAAATAACCAAGCAGAACAGTCGTTGATCGTGGATGATCTGGTTTCCCGATCTCATGATAAGATCACACGAGATCAGATCCATGTCAAAATTAGTTGAGGTGTATACTTATTCCTTAATAACCTCATTCTCCTTCCTTTTTCGAAAAAGTGATTGGTAATGAGCATCCGTATGTTCGCTCCTTTTGGAGGCACGTTCTCCCTGATCCTTAATCGAGTAGTCATCCACGTTCATTGGGGTGAATAAACTCCCCATATTTTTTCCTTGTTCGCCTTAGGGAAGTTGTGGGATTCTACAAAGCTTTCCTTATGAGGTCGAGAATCTTGCGCTTGAGTTACATTTCATCGATTTAAAAAGGGTTATAAATTGAGGGTATCCTATCAACATTGAGTGGCTCAAAATAGATGGATGTCTGATCTAAAAATGAATTGGATGAACCTACTGTATCATTAGGAAGAGGCATAGTTATAGGGGTGTGGTTGTTGTAGTGTTTGGTATCTCTAGAGACCGATAAAATTGAGTGGTCCATAAAGTAGTTGACGTTGGACAAATAATAAAGTAGAACAACCACTCATAGGGGATGATCTGGTTGCTCAAGACTTTGCTTGATTGACCAAATTTTCTAAATTAAATTAATGCAAGCTTGGCTCTTTCTTCTTGCGATCAGTTCTGAAAAAGAATAAAGTAGATTATAAAACACATCCAAGATAAAAATAAAAAGTAGTAGATGCATAAATGATATTCATCGGGGAAATCTTGGGGCATCTAGGGCCACTATAAGGGGTTGACCCTTTGGGATTGGTAGATGTTCCCGATTCTTGGCAAAAAAATCCATGGTTTCAATAATCCCAATTGGAATCGGGGAGATTCAAGACCAAGGCACGTTCAGCCTTTCTGGCCTTTAAATACTAAATTGTTCATGTCGATATAACTCAATTATAGCAATACTTAATTTCATGTATCCCAAGGACAGTAGCATAAAGTTCGTTAAGGCGATTATTTCCATTTACTATCTTCTAGAAATTAGGGTTACATTGAGTCGACAACAACTTGAAGAAATCACAGAACCTTAAAAAAGATTGATTTGGGGGAAAGTGATGTCAACCTCAACGAACTTGATTGGGTATGTCCAGTGACCCCTTAAAATGTCGTAATGATCTATCACTCTCTTACGGATATCTATATTGACCCATTCATATTGATACTTCCTCTTGAAATCAACAATGGTGGACTTATTGATAATGTGAATTACGTTTGTAGAAGAAATGAATTAAATAACTCAACAAAAATGAACAAGGAGATAAAGATCTTTACTTACATGGATGAGAGAGATGAAAGTTATTGAAATTACTTTGAGGTGCTTAAATATGCTTCACAACTAAGCATGAGTTGTCACCAAGTGATTCGGATCATTTTGGAGGCTGCTATCCTAGGCATAATTTTGTGAGTGACAGCTCTGCGATTTTTCATGGAAATGTCTCCTCAATTGCAAGGTGAAAAACCTATTTTACCCACCGATCAAAGCAAGACACACTACAACAAATCCTGCGAATGGTCAAACCCATGGGGTCACGGCCCAAAGTCCTGACCATATCAAAATTGGCGTGACCATATCCATGACCTAGTGTGGCCATGGATGCTCTTGGAATTGGTCACGGACCAAATCCCTGACTAGTGTGGGTCCCAACTTTAAGCCATGACTAGGGTGTGACCACCTTGGCGCCAAATTCGTGCAAATATTCTCACCAAGTTTGGTCACGGTAGGGTCACAGCCTTGGTCTGTGACCAATGCCAGAATACACACCCAGTGGGTCATGGCTTTGGGTCGTGACCATCTCAATGCATGGGTCACGGCTGAAGATCGTGACCATCAATGCTTACACCAAATTTTAATTGGTCATGGTGGTGGGTCACCCCTAGGTCGTGACCATGTTTCGTATAATAAAATCATCAGCTCATATTCTTTTATTCCCTCTTCAAACCCTCTCTCTCTCTCTCTCTCTCTCTCTCTCTCTCTCTCTCTCTCTCTCAATCTCAATAGTCTCTTTCTCAATCTCGGCTATTTTGGCGACTTATTTCTCAATTTCAAAGGTAACCATAATTTTGTGTATATATATGTTTATTTGTGTGTTTAACCCTAATATTTTGTATATAGGTGTGTATTTTTGTGTATATGTGACTGTATGTATATGTATGTGTGTGTATTTCTGTGTTATGTGTGTATGTGTATGTGTGTGTGTGTGTGTGTGTGTGTGTGTGTGTGTGTGTGTGTGTGTGTGTGTGTGTGTGTGTGTGTGTGTGTGTGTGTGTGTATATGTGTATATAGTTATTTTTTAAGAAAAAGATATGTATAAATTAATAAACCCTAAAAATTAAATTTTTTTGACAAAAAATAATTAAATGGGTGTTTAACAAGTAAAAAAAATTACGTCTACCGTGTTGTGGGTTATATGCATGTCATCATATAATCTTAGGGGTTATATACTCGGAGTGTAGGGGTATGGTGGGTGTTATTTTTTTATATAATATTGTTAAAAATCCTTGACATTATATTGTACAAAACCCTAGACACCCCCCCAAACTGTCTCGTGAGAGGCACGAACACTTCGCATAGGATCAGTGTAACTCGTAGGAACTAACCATGTGGTCATGGGACCCTCGTTTTGAGAATATGACGATAATCTGAAAATATCTGCACTTAAGCTTAAAAATATGCCGTTAGAGGGAGTAATCTCAAAACACCCCCAAAATGGTCCTGTGAAAGTCGCGAACACCTCGCACGCGACCAATATAACTCACAGGAACTGACCGTGTGGTCACGGTACTCCCGATTTTAGAATATGATGATAATTTGAAAATATTTAGACTTAGGCTTAAAAGCATGCCGATAGAGAGAAAAAATCCAAAACACACTCCAAACGGCCCCGTGAGAGGCGCAAACACCTCGTACGGGACCAATGTAACTCGCAAGAACTGATCGCGTGATCATGGGACTCCTGGTTTGATAATATGATGATAATTTTAAAGTATATAGACTTAGGCTTATAAACATGCCGTTAGAGGGTGAAAACTCAAAACACCGCCCAAATGGCCCCGTGAGAAGCACAAACACCTCGCAGGGGACCAATGTAACTCGCAGGAACTAACCGCGTGGTAACGGGATCCCCAATTTGAGAATATGATGATAATCTGAAAATATATACATGTAGGTTTAAAAACATGTAATTAGAGGGCGAAAATTCAAAGAACCCCACAAACGGCCCCGTGAGAGGCAATAACACCTCGCACGGAACCAATGTAACTCGCAAGAACAGACCGAGTGATCACAGGACTCCCGTTTTTAGAATATGATGATAATTTAAAAATATCTAGACTTGGGCTTAAAAGCAGGGCGTTAGAGAGAGAAAATTCAAAACACCCTCATACGGTCCTGTGAGATGTACGAAGACCTCTCATGGGACCAATGTAACTTGGAACAACAAACTGCATGATCACGGGACTCCCGGTTTGAGAATATGACGATAATTTGAAAGTATATAGACTTAGGCTTAGAAACATATCGTTAGAGGACGAAAACTCAAAACACCCCCCAAATGGCCCCGTGAGAGGCACGAACACCTCGCACGGGACCAATGTAACTCGTAGGAACTGACCGCATGGTCATGGGACCCTCGGTTTGAGAATATGATGATAATTTAAAAATATCTACAGTTAGTCTTAAAAACTTGCCGTTAGCGGGAGAGAACCAAAAACACCTCACAAACGATCCCGTGAAAGGAATAGACACCTCACACGGAACAAATGTAACTCGTAGGAACTGACCGCGTGATCACGGGACTCCCGGTTTTAGAATATAAGGATAATTCAAAAATATCTTGACTTAAGCTTAAAAGCATGCCGTTAGAGAGCGAAAACCAAAAACACCCCCCAAATGGCCCCTTGAGATGCACGAAGACCTCGCACCGGACCAATATAACTTACAGGAGCTGATCTCGTGGTCACGAGACTCCCGATTTGAGAATATGATGATAATTTGAAAGTATATAGAATTAGGCTTAAAAACATGTCGTTAGAGGGCGAAAACTCAAAACACCCCTTGAACGGCCCCGTGAGAGGCAAATACACATCGCACGGGACAAATGTAACTCTCAGGATCTAACCGCGTGGTCATGGGACCACCGGTTTGAGAATGTGACGATAACTATAAGTCATATATGCAATTTTTCAGCTTGAATATGATTTTTTTAAAACTACTTGGTTACTGATATCATCTCCTTTTTTATCCTATTTTTTATAGGATAACATTGTATCGTTTACTTTTATCCACGTGGAACACACGAAAAAAGCAATGGTTTACAAAAAAGATTGTTTATATAATGTTGTTGACATTCAAGATTCTTTTTTTGTGTGTTATAGCTGTGTGGGATTTTATAATTTTATTATTAAATTTTATGGTCGTGCGGGCTTTGTTATTTTATTATTTAGTTTTATGGTCGTGCAGGCTTTTTGTAATTTTATTATTGAATTTTATAGTTATGAAGTCTTTACATTACACAGGTTTTATATTAAAGTTTTAGAATGTCCAGAAAACATAGGAAATGGTCATGGGCAAAGTCCATGGCCATTGTTATTTTTTTTTCACCCATAAGTAGGGTCACGACCTAAAGTCGTGACCATTGTTTTCACCGCATAACAAGGATCACGGCATAAATTTGTGACCTTTTTTTATCACGTATAACTAGGGTCATGGTTATGACCTGCAGTGTGTATGGGTCAGAGACAAAGTCCGTGACCATCGATCGTGACTCTCAGATTCGTGACAGTCCGATTGGTCAGGGATTTGGACCTTGATCCACAAAAATTATCATGCCCCGTATGGTCATGGACCTTGAACGTGACCCACTGTCTTGGTCAGAGACAAAATCCGTGACCAGTCATCAGATTTGGTGTAGTGGCATTACACTATAAGAGCTGGAAGGTCTTGAGGATAATTATAGAATCCTTTATTTGTAGATCTATGATAAGTGTGGGACCTAATTGACTAGGGGGACATACATATAAAAGGGGGAAAAGTTGAAAAAATGATTTATGTGATAAACCCCAAGCTGGCACAAGGATAACTCACGAAAATATAAATATATTCAAATGATAAGTGATAGGGGAAGAGCCCCATCTACTAATACTTTTATTTATAATTATAAATAAATGTAAGTTTTCTAATAGTGGGACATGGTTTCATGACCTCAAAGCTCTGTCAAATTTCACCTTGACAAGAATTAGTAAAGTGTTCTCCTCCCCTGAACATAGGCATTATTTGTCAAACAATGTACATGCTTGCATTCTTTCTTTGCTATATTTGATTTGATAATTACTTTTGCTACCTTGTGTTTGACCAACGTGATCAAGTTAATCATCCCATTAAGTTTTGCATACTTACAACATGTTAGTGTAATATCCACTTAATTCACATGTATAACTAGAGGAGTTTAATTGTCAAATTTTTAACTAGAGAATGTTTACCTTATATAAAGATTTTATTTTAATTTAAACTAAGGTGGGCGATATGTCATATTTTCAAAATTTTCCTTAGTTTTATATAAAAAAAATACATTTCCTACTACTTATCTTGAAATGGTCAATACTGAGGGTGGACAATTGTCCACCATCCCATGCACATGGAGCCACCCATGTTTTAGCGCCCAAAGTGATTTACATACAACATAAAATAGGGACTAAAGGAAAAATGACTCATTTTATAATTGATTATTGTGTCTTCGAGTCAAAAGAGACATGACTTTTAGACCTCGATTGGACTTCTCTAAATATTAACTATTCAAATTATGTTTAAAGTCAAATTTATTTTTAAATACACATATGATTTAATAAATTTACCATATAGATTAGTTTGGTCGCCAAATAAATAGAACAAGTCATATTTATCAATAGTTTTAATAAAGTGGTCTCACGAATAGCATTGTACATTTACTAATAAAACCATTATATAAAATTTTCAAATGAGGATGGTACATGTATGGATGGGCACAAACAATGTTATTTTATTCAGTCCCTTCTCCTTGATAAAAATGATGCTAAATTTAATTAAATAAAATCTTAGACTGATGGGATATGTTCTGACTAGAACCATAGATTTGTCAATTATACTAAAAGTCTATCTCTAAATGTTTTCCTAGTTTTCGAGTTTAATTGTATGCTTTTTTTTAATATTTTTCTCTCATCGGCTTAATGTGAACCTATTTGTATTAGACTCTTATTTCTTCTTGTTATAGATGGTTACTTAAATAAATCGTTCTTTGAATGTTTAGAAAAAAGAAAACTTTTTCATAAAATCTGAGCTAGGGGCCCAAGGTCTAACGAGCGTTGCAAGACTGACAAATGACAATGTAAATGATCTTTTTTTTTCAAACAAGTTGAGAGTAAAAGTGACCATAATGCATTAAAACGGGGTTTAACTCGAAATAATTCTTAAATCTTACTTTTAATACACTCGGAAAGGGAAAGACTGCAATGCAATCAATACGGGAGTCAGAAGAACTGTACTTATCCATGAAGCCAACTAAGAGCATCCATAATGGTGGATGCTCTAGAAAGGCAATTTTAGAGAACCAAGTCCATTCATACCTAGTGAATGCCACAGTGGTGAAAGTTAAGAAATTTGCAACTCTAATTCCTACGGACTATTATTGTTCGTAGGAACTAAAAGTACATTTTTTATGAATAATATTTGTTCGTAGGAAATGTTAATAACAAATGTTGTTCGTAGGAACCCACATATATAATAAAACTAATTATTTATATTTTCTACGAACTTCTGTTCTTCGTTGAATTCCAACGAACTTCAGAAGTTCGTAAGAAGTGTTTACAAATTCTGCATCCATTTTGTAACTTTAGAGAACACCTACAGAACGAGTTAAAGAATTTGTTCTAAACTACCCACCATTGCAAATCGGAGATTCTGTAAATTTACATATTTCTTTGGCATTATGCATCCCCATTGTGTATGCTCTAGGCACTCAAAGGATAACACGTCATGTACATGAAGTGCAATTTTTTTCAGGCATTGGACCCATTGTACTTTCCTCCATTGTAAAAACGGTCAAGCTACGTACTGAGAATGTAATGCAAGTAGGCAAGTTTTTGGATAAAAATCCTCAACAAAAAATTCTAACTTGTAAATGTTTAAATAATGCATATATTTTGTGTATAAATGAAAAATCTTTAATTCCGTACATTGTTAAAGCAATAGTGTCAAGTCAATGAATGCAGTATGCGTCTTAAGATCATATTGCCTACATCCGACCATGGAGCTTAACTTGAACCAATTTAACTCAGGAATTTCTACAATAAGATATAGACCTAGAGTCCTCATAAGAACTTCTATATTTGTGTAAAGTTTGGACTACTGACAAACTCGCTCTTCTTCAGCCCATCATGGAACAAGAAATTCTACAGACTCTTAAGCGCATGGGTTGAAATAAATCGCCAGGGCATGACGGTGTGACAGTTGAATTCTACCTCAACCACTGGTCGGATATCAGAATCACCATATGCTCCTTAATATTTGATTTCTTTGCCTCAGGTATCATGCTTTATCAGCTTAATCATAAGCTCCTCATCTTTATTCCCTAAACACCCACACCCGACGCAGGTTTCGCACTTTCGACCCATTAGTCTCTGCAACTTCATCTATAAAATCATATCTTCCCTCATCGTGGTGCAGCTTCGGCCACTTACTCCCTTTCTTATTTCTCCCTATAAGGCATCCTTCGTAACCCAGAGGCATATCCAGGACAATGTCCTCATTGCTCACGAAATGCTTCACTCTATGTGCAAATCCAAAGGAGGCAAAGGCAGTTGCGCCATAAAGATTGACCTAACCAAAGCCTTTGACTAAATGGAATGGTATTTTCTTTGTTGGATTCTCCAACGACTTCCCTCCCGTCTGGATTGCATACATTCCTGCTTGTATCTCAACACCCTCCTTCCAAACCTTAATCAACGGACACTTGGGACCAAGATTCCTTCCTTCCTGTGGGATTCATCAGAGGGATACTTTATCCCCTTTTCTCTTCATCCTTGGTCTAGATGTACTTCTTCAGACCCTTGACTTCGAGTGTAGCAATAAGAATATGACTGCCCTCCATCCTTTAAAATTTGGGCTTACAATCTTAGGGCTGGCTTTTGCTGACGACTGTATTTTCTTCCTTCAACCAACCCATGCAACCTTTACCCATTTTAGAGCCATTCTCAAACACTTTTCTCTTATATCAGATCAAGAAATCAATCGAGATAAATCCATGATCACCTTTGGTAAAGACACACCACCTCAGGTTATGCGTTTGATGCGTCGGCTGCTCGAGTTTCGTTGCCACTCTGGCCAAGATAGGTATCTTGGACTCCCTCTTATAACGGGTCGTGTCACACGGGACTTATTTCAAAATATCATCACAGACTTGGATGCTCATCTCCAGACCTCGTATACACATTTACTATCTTACGCAGGTAGATCCACCCTTATCAATGCAGTCTATACTTCTCTTCCATCCTACAGCATGTCTTCTTCTCGCTCCCCAAAGGAATTCTTGCATCCCTCACAAAAAAATCAAGTTTTTTTTCTGGAATGCTTCCGTGTCCTCTCACAAGATGCGAACCCTTCCATAGTCCATTATTACTCTCCCTAAAAACTTGGGCGGACTGGGAATTAAAAATTTACATGACCTTAACAAAGCCTTTATGCTCAAGCTTCTTTGGAAACTCTTCACTGACCCCGATTCTCTTTGGTCTCGTGTTCTTAACCATAAATATTATCCGCACTCTACCGTTCTGAAAGCACAATAATTTACCAACACTTCCTTGTTCTGGCAGCGCCTTGTAAAACTCATCCCTACATTCCGTCGTGGCATTAAATGGAGTATTGTGCCAGGCTCTCTCTCTTTAAGGCATCATATTTGGGTTCTTCGAGAACCGCTCACCACACGATTCCAACATCTCTCCCCCGACGTCAAAAACTTACCATTATCTCACTTTATGATCAACCATCATTGGGATTTGTGTTCTCTTGCTCGATATCTTCCCCCTGACTTTCTGCTTTACACAAAATTTATTCCCATCTCCCCCGCTGCAGCCAAGGATTTTCCCTATTGGTGGCCTAGCAATTCCCGCCACCTCACGATTAAAGCAACGTGCCTTTGGCTGAACCACACTTCTTTATGTCAACACATGCTTGCTTGGCCCTGGAATTGGCTTTGGCACAACCAGCTCCCGTCGAAATTGAATTTTATTTTTATGGTTCTTCATCCACCAAAGCCTGCCCACCACTGATCGCTTGAACTACTTCCACAGGATCCCTTCACCGAATTGTCCTTTATGTGGGATTTCAGATTCAAATTCTTATATCTTCACGAACTGTCCAGCCTTCTATTAACTTTTCCTTTCAATCGTTATCACGAATCCTTCTCCGTTATCCATCATTCGTGCTCTGGCCTCTTACAATCAATCGTCCTCTTTATCATTCCAGAACGCTCGGGCTTTTTTCCTGCTCCGAACCATATGGATTGCTCGAAACGAGGCACTTTTTAAACACAAAACCATTCTTCCCACACATATCTGATATGCGGTTTCTTACCAGACTATTCAATATTCCTAAGATGCTTCATCTCTTTGACCTCCCAATCCATCCCATCTTAACCATCTCCTTATTACCTGGACGCCTCCTACCCACCCATTTTATAAATGTAACACGGATGGTGCCCGATCCCTGGTCTCAGGACTGCCATCTATTGGCGGGCTTTTCAAGAATTCTCAAGGCCAATTCTTGCTTGGTTTTTCTTTGAATATTTGCTATGTGTCATCCCTCTCTGCTGAGCTTTGAACAATTTATACAGTGCTAAATTTATCTTTTCATACAGGCCTAAAATGTATTGAACTAGAAACAGATTACAAAATTGCATTCCACATGATTACCAGGATTATAGCCCGACCTCCAGCTCTCGAGGACTTGACCAGGATCATCACTGAAGGCTTTCATCGATTTCATCGCATCACTCTCAGCCTTATTTTCAGAGAATTTAACTACCGTGATGATCTTTTAGCTGCTATGACTGTAAATATTCTGTTTGGTTTTCAACTTTTTTAATGTGTCCCTCAGTTTTTAATTTCCAGATTGCAGTTTGATCTGAGTCTTGTTGGTGTTCTTCACTATTCTTCCCAAAACATCTCTTGTAAAATATTGTTATTTTAATGCTAGTTTCTGTTTGTGAAAAAAATAAGTTGTCCTCGTATAAAAGTAAGTTGAGAATTTTATAATTATATAACGGTAAAAAAAAAATTATTTAAAGACCACACACTCATAAAAATGCCATTTTCTTTTAAGTCGGGATAACTCAGGCTGGTTTGAAAATTTTTTGGACACTCCTAAACGAGAAAATATGTTTTCCTATTCGACCTAAGTTTAGAGATGATAGAGCGAATCGAACAATGATTGTTGGTGAAATAAGGTCTAAGATTACTCTTAGACTCCTCTATCCTATAATATGCATGGCTAGCCAAAATAATATATACATTGGGATTGCATATTAACTTATTGTTCGAATATGGGTTGTTAAAATTTTATTTTGATAAACTTTATGGTTAATTTAACATGATATCCATATGTCTTTCGTGATGGTTCGAAGTTGTAACGCGTTTTGATCTGCGAGAAGTATATGGTGGTATACTCACATGAATTGTTGTTCAAATTATTCACTTGAAACATGAAACTTAGTTGAAGTGTTGGGTATTAGCCATAGTCTACATAGATAAAATATGATAAATGAGTGTAGTATATTATAACCAATTTTAGCTTTAGCGCTTGGTGCTCTTGGGGTATCTCAACTCTTTAATGGAAATGGTTCTACATGCGCTTGAATTGACTTTCAAGTCCGCATACGCGCGTTGCCACCGGCCTGTACGACACGATATGACACGGTTGTGAGCTTGGCTTAAGTATTAACTTTTTGGACATTTTATTATTTTCTGAGTCAAATTTTTAGTGTCTTTATTATTTTTTGGCCTAATGTTAATTCCATTTGTCTTAGTTATTTTTGTCCAACTTTATGATAGTTAAGAACAACTTTAAATGTTCTAATTGTTAATTGTATTAGTATAAATTGGTGATTTGGGTTCATTTTTTCTATTGCTTTTTCTAGAAATCATTTCCTTATGTTGGTTAGTCCAGTTTCGTGTTCATAAAAAAAGAGTCCTTATGTTGATCTCGTGTATTGAGCTCACTGCGTGAAGATCATCTTCCTCCACCGTATGTTGGGCTATATCGAATATGTTAGTCTCTAAGGTCATGTTCCCAAAAGTGAGTTGCATCTGCCCATTCCAAGTGTTGATAATAGAGTTAGCCGTAGCTAAGAATGGGCGCCCAAGAATGATGGAAACATGATTGCTCGAAGTGAAGGAGGGCTCCGTGTCCCAAATGAAAAAGTCTACCGGAAAGTAGAAAGTGTCAACTTGGACGATCACGTCCTCAAATACACCTCTTGGGATCTTCATGGTTCGATCCGCTAATTGGAGAGTGATCCTTGTGGGCTTCAGGTCGCCAAGATCAAGTTGCCTATAGATGGAGTAAGGGAGGATATTGACACTTGCCCCCAAATCAAGTAAGGCTTTTTCGATTTTATTTTCTCCAATGATGTAGGAAATGGTGGGTGCACCGAGATCTTTGAATTTTGGTGAAAGATCGTTAAGTATAATGGAACTCACATTCTGTGCTAGAAAGACATTTTTCTTTACCTTCATCCTTCTCTTTACCGTCAACAAGTCTTTGATGACTTTTGCATAAGATGGAATTTGCTTAATAGTATCGAGGAAAGGTAAATTTAGCTTCACTTGCTTTAGTACGTCTAGCACTTCATCACGAGGGTTTCCTTTGTGGGAAGGAATCAACCTTTGAGGAAACAATGCCGCGGTGGATGGTTTCACTACTACCTCGGGCTCACTAGTGTCCTCTTTATCACTCTCATTCAAGGGGACATCTTCGGCCTCTTTCGTGCCGGGCGAAATCTCCTTGTCTTTGGTTGCGTCGTGTGGGGAAGGTGATAAATCAACGACTCTCCCACTACGAAGAGTGGTCACAACTTGACATTGCTGTTGATATTCAGTCGAGGTGGATCTAACATTAGTTTGACCTTGGGGAGGTCTTTGGCCCTGGGCAGGAAACTTGCCTTTCTCTTGGATACTCAACGATGATTGCAACTTTGAAATGTTAGCATTCATGTCGTTGATCATGCGCTCATGTCTAGCATTAGTTGCAGTCTGGGTATTGATAAAGTGGTTGATCGTATCCTCGAGATTTCTCCGCGGTGAAGTGATATATGATCCTTGAGGTGGTGGTCACTACAACAAATCTGCCTAATTGTCACAGTCAATGACCGTGACAATTCGGGGAGAGATAACTTTTTTGTCACAGACGTGTCACGGTCATTGACCCTGACAAGTTCGTTAGAATTGTCACGGTCGTGTCACGGGCCATAATCGTGGCAAGTTTAGTCACGGTTAATAATCGTGACAAAGCATTGACCCTTTTTAAAAAAATTGTCACGGTCATTGGCCAAAGTTTCACATAAATAAAATAGGAGAAATGGGTGTAGTATATTATAAATCATTTTTACTTTTGGGTTTGTTGCCCTTAGAGTATATAAACTCTTTGATGGAGGGAGGACCTACATAGGTTTGGGTTGACATCTAAGTCCACACGCACTCGCCGCTGCCACCTGCCTGACTCGACCCGGCATGACACGAGCGTGGGGCATGGGCTTTAGACTTTGACTTGGCCTAAGTATTAACTTTTTGGACTAAATTTTTATTAGGCCTTTTATTATTTAAAGATTCCAAATTTTTAGTGTCTTTTATTATTTTCTGGCTCAATATTAATTCCATTTTTGTTGGTTATTTTTGTCTGGATTTTATGACAGTTACAAGCATGTTTAACTGTTCTAACCGCTAATTTTATTAGTAAAAATTATTGGGTTTTGTTCGTTTTTTCTATTATTTTTTCCAGACATTATTTCTCTGTCTTGGTCAGTCCAGTTTCGTGTTCATAAAAATAAATTTCTTAATTGTTGGTTCGCTTGTAACTTGTGATTTGGAGTGCTAGTATTGCAAGTTATTGATTGTTGTATCCTGAAAAATAATTTTCGTTGAGTCCCTGAAGTACCATTACAGGGCAAATCCCATCTTAAGGACAAAGTGTTGAACACTTGACTCAATCAGATTTATCTTCATCTTGTCATTGTAAGTATGTATTTATTCATATTAATTATATTTTTATATTTTTGTTTATATTATGTAATTAATGAAAAATCATTTGGAATAACATTTATTATTTTGAATTTGTTACGTACACATGCTCAATTATGAATGATAATAAGATAAAGTCATTTTGCATATTTTAAGATGCCTTTAAAAACACTTATTATAGATTGGATATAATGATATATTGAGATATTATTTGCAATCAGATAGTAGTAGCCTTTTGGGGGGCGAGAGGAAATAACATAGGTGAACTACTCCAATTAGTTTGGTCATTATGATACATTTTTCGAAACGTAAGACGTACTAAAATCTCGTTTTGCACTAGTTAAATTTATAAAACATTGTCGAAAACATTAATATACTCATAATAATGGTTTGTTACTTATATGAAAAGTAAATAATTGGTACATCAATGTTGAATAACTTCTATGGTTATATTTATTTTTACCTCTTAAGGCTGAATCTGAATCACACTTAAGAGGTACTAAATAGTGATTGTATTTTTTTTTAAAAATTAATAGGTTAATGATTATATTTGCTTGCGAATAATTAAGAGGTAAAATTACCTTTAAACATCGAATATAAACACTGAATTGGGCGAAATACATACATTCAAAAATTTATTCAGATGTAAAAACTAACATATTGTTTAGATTTTAAATTTCAGACTTCAAATTCAAATAAAAAAACAAAAGAAATCTAAATATAACACTAAAATGATTAAATGAATGATATTCTAATCTAGTTAGTTTCAAGTCATTTTGTTAGATAAGATAAAATAGTAGACATTATAAGGTCATTTCATCGTAAGATGGTAAAATAAACTCACTTATAGCATCTGTGGTGGTAGATGGCATGAACAAGTAAAGTTAGAGAACCAAAGGCCCAAATTGTCTTTCATCAGTACCAAAGTTCATAATGGTGGAATTGAAGCAATTTGTAAAACACTTTCTACGAACTAATGATGTTCGTAGGAAATATAAAAACTATTTCTTACGGACAATATTTGTTCGTAAGAATTGTTACGGACAAATAAAGTTCGAACGAATTCAAATATATAATAAAAAATAATTATATATATTCCTACGAACTACTGAAGTTCGTAGGAATTCTTACGAACAAATAAAGTTTGTAGGAAGCATTTGCAAATTCTGCCAACGTTTTGTATCTTTACAGAATCTCTACAAATTGATGGACATAATTTGTTAAATTATTTTCACCAGTGCTGATATTCCAATTTGTAAAGATACAATTTTTTTTTTGACATTTTGTATTCCTATGTAGATGCTTTTAGAATGTAGAATGTTGTTATTCTAAAACACATGAAACTAAGTTTGGCTAGAAATATTTTAATGATCATTAAATTTAAGACTAAACATGAGATATTGTAACATTATCTTATCCAACCTCTAGTAGTGGTAAAACTATGGGTTAGGTTTAATGTGAGCGGATCAAATATGGATTGCACTAAATATGGATAGCGCTTAATATGCGCATGCTAAATATGAATTGGGTCAATCAGTTTTTTCACTCTCAAATAAGTATTATAATTTCAAATATATGTAAAAAAAATATAATTTATTTTTAACTTTTAAAAATAAATTTTGTATTTGACTCGTACATTTTAAAAAAAACTTCATATAAATTTTATATTTAATTCATAACTTTTAAATGAAAACAAGATATTTGATCCTAACTTTTAAGGGTCAATTATTAAATAGTCCCTACTATAAATATATATTTTTTAAAAAGGACACATATTTTTAGTTTAACTCATTTACTCCCTCAAGCACTCAATATCCTCTTATTTTTAGAGGTCCGCACCAGCGGCACTCCCTCTCCAAAATATGTGGCAAAGGACTTTTTGAGGCAAAATAAAAAAGTTTGAACTAAATGAGTATTAAAAAATGTTCGAGGGACTATTTGATATATGTCCCAACTTTTAAATATGAACCTCTCACCTCGAATCAACTGAAACCATGTGTATATATTTAGAATGATATTTTCGGTGTGGTTTTGTGGTAGCTGTCTATTTGCCGAATATAAGTTTTAATAATTGGAACAATTTCCTATTCTTTCAAACCAATTTATTCGTTCATTTATCAACTTGGGAAAGAGAGAGTAAACAAGCACGTGGGTATCAATTTTGTGATGATAAGGTTCATTCAAACAGTGGTACAACGGTGCATGATATCAAATATTGATTGATACAATCTTGTGAGACAAGGTATATGAATTGCAAGCATCAGCTAGAATTACACAAAATATTAATATTGCAATAAAAATTTGTGTAATAAATTACTGGCATTGTCTGCAACGCTTTATTATAATATATTTTATTTTATACAATAGACCACTTCATTACAATATGTTTCACAATACACATTTGAAATCTCTCGATTACTGTTTATAATCTGCAATAAACATAAGACTAAAACGGCATATTTTTTTTTTCCTTTGCATGTTTCAATGAGAAGTTTAAAACCGAAAGATTGAAATTAAACTTAAGTTAAAGATTCCCGCACTAGCCACTTCTTCTACTGATCCTAACTTTAAACCCACCAGCCATATGAGCCGTCAAGAGAGGAACAAAAAGCGGCAGGTCGGAACTAACCGGTCTGAACTCAAACCGACTCAAAACTGAAGCCACCACGTACTTCATCTGAATAAAAGCCATCTCTTTCCCAAGGCACACTCTGGGACCGGCTTGAAACACCGGGAACTTGTAAGGACTGACCATTTTTATGATCCGGTCCGGTCCATCAAACCAGCGGTTTGGCCTAAACTCAAACCTGTCCTTCCCCCACAACTCCTCCATTCTTCCCATCCCGTATGGGAAATAAGTGACTCGATCGCCCTTGTAAACCGGCGTCCCATCCGGCAACACGTCATCATCGGCAGCGTGTTTGGAGTCCCAGACCACCGGCGGGTAAAGCCTCATTGACTCACACAAGCACGCCTTTGTATAATTCATCTCCTTCAAATCCTCAAAGTCTAAGTTTTTGGTTTGAGTTTCATGATTGTTAAACGAAGTAACTTCTTTTACGACTTCATTTTCGATATCGGGGTGGTTTGAGAGGAGCCAAAAGAGCCAAGTCATGGCCGCCGACGTGGTGTCCCGCCCAGCCATCAAGAAACTTATGACCATATCTCTCACCACTTCATCATCGTTTCCAGCTAATAACAGCTTAGACAAAAGATCACCACCCCCACTTGGGACCAATTTATTTTTCTTGTCTTGAATTATGTCCGCAACTGAGTTGTGAACCAGCTCAACAGATTCTTTAAGCGTTTTTTCACTCCCAGTTCCAAAAGCTCTTTTAGCTTTCCAAACAGCGTAAACCGGCGACATCCCACGCCTAGCACATATTTCCGAGGCGGTATCAAAGGCCTTGACAAGAGGTGGGACCGGGCGAGAGAGCTCTAAACAACACGGGTCCACACCTAGGGAAACCTGGCAAATTGTGTCAAACGCAAACCGCCTGAAAATCTCTTGCATGTCCAAAACGGTGTTATTTTGAACTGCTTTTTCTAGTAGCGGAAGCAACCTGGTTTGAACTTCCTCTTCTAATGTTTTCACCACGAATTCTCTCAGAGATTTGGCACTGAACTCGTGGCTGGCTAATTTACGCTGGGCTGTCCATAAATCCCCGTCGACATTGAATATGCCGAGGCCCAGAAGATCTCCGAGGATGTCGGTGAAGGGCTTACCCTTCGGGTAGTTGATAAAGTGGGTTTTGAGGACATACTCCACGTTGTCTGGGTTAGCGGTCACAATGGTTCGGCAGGCACCCAACCGGTGGACCACGATGGTTTGATTTGGGGACTCAGACAAAAGCTCGGTGTACCAGTCAATCAACCGCCGCCGGTTTTTGTAGAACGAGATAAGGCAACCGATAATTGGGTACGACAGAGGCCCGTGAACTGAAACGGTTTTTTTACGAGTTTTGGAATTCAAAGAAGACAGCACCAAAAACGCAAACAGAAGAAAAAGAAGTACAAAAGAGATAAACATGGTTTGTGTGGCTGTACTGTTACACTTAGAGATTAGAGGATGTTTGGAATTCAGTGGTTGCAGTATGGAAGGTTTTATACTGGAGTGGGGAGAGAGAGAGTTCAGAAAGAGACAATACAGGCATTCTGTTCCTTTTTATTTTAGTCACATGATTTTCGAGCCAAAAAGAAAAGCGGGCGGAGAGTACCAGAATTTCCGACTGCTGTTGTCGTGCCGTCATATCCGTATGCGCCTGACTAAAGATATTTGTTCGATAAGTGTTTTTTTTCTTTGTATACAAACAACAGGAATATATAACAAGCTTTGGAAAATCACGTTCCACCAGTTCAAGAAGCTTTTCTAGGCACGCGCACGCCTATACTTCATATAAGGATTAGGGAAGGTAATTTAAGAATAGTAGGAGTCCCGTCCGCCCCGTCTTTAATGGAGCGGGTTTTAAAATTCGATTAATGAATTAGGAGCGGGTATGAGTTTAAGAAAAAAACTCGTTTATTAAATGGAACGGATTAGGAGTTAGCTGAAATAAAATCATCCCGCCCCGTTCCGTTTAACTTATGCTTATATAAATATCCTTTATATGTATGTTAATTATAATTAAATTATATATATATATATACACACACACACTCACACACTAAAAAAAAATCTTTATATGTATGTTAATTTTGTAAAAGATTTAAGTGAAAATATGAATTGACAATTGGGGGATTGTCTCAATTATTGGAATACGAGCCATTGTATACCTCTAAGACTATAATGTAATATTTTTAATTTTACTATTTTTAAAATTAACGCAACCCGTAGGAGCCCCGACCCGCCCCGTTTATTAAATGGGGCGGGTTAGGAGTTAATTTTCAAAAATCCTAACCCGCCCTGCCCCGCCCCGTTTATTAAATGGGGTGGGTTAGGATTTTTGAAAACCGCCCTAAACCCGTCCCGTTGCCATCCCTAATAAGGATCAAGTGAGCCTCAATTTCACCGTGTATGTTTGAGTGTTGCTTTCACCAAAAATGTGGATCATCTTTGCTTTCGTGCATTTGATAAACTTGTTATAATTCTCAATGATGTTAGCTAAGTAATGATTCTTGTTCATGTAAAAAATTAGATCACTCTAATAATTCAATCATAGATAAATAAATGAGACAAAAGATTTTAAAGTGGTTCAGCATTATAAGAATGGCATACATCCACTGTTGTTTTATTGCTGAGTGTTTGAGAATTCTCAATTACAAGAAATTCCGTTCTAGATCCGGTCCCCTTACAATGAGGGTTGTACAATGTATTTATAGCCCTGGGGCTGTAATGTGAAAGGGCAATAAATTAAATGATATACATATGAAAGGGTAATACATTTAATGCCATCTTTGCGTGTGCGTCTGAATGATAAGCATTTAATGAATCAGTTGAACTGTTGGTTATCCAGCTATTAATGCTTTGTTCGAGATGCAGCTCGGATCGTCTGAATTGCTCGGACCGCCTAAGCTTCTTGGTATTCAAGAGTTCCTCGGAGAGGTTTGTTCCTCGGAGTGTATGAGTTCCTCGGATCATGTGAGTTCCTCGGATAAGCAGTGTTCCTCGGGGAACTAATCTTCCTTGTTGTAGTCTTGTTCCTCGAAGCGTGTGGATTCCTCGGAAGTGTTTGTAGTTGCCATGTAGATAGCCACGTGTATTCATAGGATTGGTCCACGTTAGTATATTAAATTAGGTATCAACAATTCTTATTTTCATCCGCTCCATAAGTTGAACAACTTGAAGAAAATCCATTTTTAAACACATATTCTTCCACTTCTTTTCAAGCTATATGTTCAAATCGTGAAAAATTTAAACGGATATGGATCATTGTTAAAATTCGATTACTCGATTATTCATTTATAAAATGAAGCGAATTTAGATTCATATACTTCGATCCGATTAATATTTTTAATATATATATTAAAAATATTACATATAATATATTTTTTAATAATATATATTATATTTAATAATATTTTAAATATATATTATAATAGTTATAATATTATATATAAAACATATCCCTCGTATAAAAGGAAAAAGAGACACATACACACGAGTCCTATGACTTGAAAATTAAAATGTTGCAAATCAAGTGGTCAAAAGTATATGTTTTGACATATCATTATTTATTTTTTAAATGAAAATTCTTATAAAAATAAATAAAAAATAATATATCGGATAATCGGATGGGATCCAAATCCATTTAATATAAACGGATATGAATTTGGAACCCTAATAGATAATCCGACGGATAATTGGATCGGATCCGAATTCGTTTAACATAAACGGATATGGATTTGGATTTGCCTGATATGGTCCGAATCCGATTCATTTACAGGCTTAGTCGCCCGGTAAAGCCAACAATCCATTTCCTATCTTCATTTTGCACAATTCCTCCAAATGCTCCCATCCCACTATAAATGTCGAAGCTCCCACCCGTATGAATGATATACTTACCTGGGACACACTCGCAAGTATTTGAGAAGTAAGTTTATTACAAAGATTGTTAACCGTAAAGGGGTGTATAATTTTATTATCAAATACAAGAGAGTTACGTGCTTTCCAAATCCACCATATGCAAGAGGTGAAAATAACATACCATTTTCTTTCCACATTGTTCTACACATTTTCAATCACCCAAGTCTTAAAATCGAAATGAGTACCTTGGCTAAGCTTGATGTGCGGGTTGATGTTTTTCCACACTTGAGTACTAGAACACCACTCTCTAATAGTGTGATTAAGGTCTTCATCGCTTGAGCATCTAGGGCATGTGTTATCAGTGGTAAGGCCCCTTTTTTTTCTTATAGACATTAGTGAGTAACTTCTCATGGAGGAGGGTCTACATAAAATGTTTTAACTTAGGCGGTAACCCTAATTTCCATTTTTCTTCCAAACATTCCAAGAAGGATTTGTGTTATTTTGTCACACCCTGATTTTTGGTATGAATGAACAAGAAGTACACATAAATAAATGAATCAAAACTAAGGCGTAATAACATAACTTTTTTCATTATTAATAGGTTCACATAGGGTTGAACCACAACAGTGGTGAGTTACACGTTTTTAGTACACACGATAATATAGAAAATTAAAAATCGTCACTCCTTACTCCCATCAGGCTTAATCTCTGCCCACATGGTCACATACACAAACAGGTGATCGATTTCTATCTCTAGAGGGAAGAGATACTATCCTATTTCTCGTGGCGCATCTAGAAAATGAAGGAATTAACACAAATATGCTAAGCAGGTTTTACCAGCTTTATAATAATGATATAGATATAAATGAGAGTTGGAGTGTGAATAGAATCAGTGCTTAAAACGTTGATAATAATAAGCTGATAATTTCATACATATCAGGCTATAAGAACATTAAAATGTTGGAACTCACAATTCCATATTGACTAGTCTGTTTGAGAAATACGGTTCATTACCAGTTTATTTAAGATCGTGTAAAGAAAGTTAAGGAGTTTTGAACTAATAATCACATTCTTACTAGTTTACTAAATGATATAGAAATAGTTAAGCCAACGGTTAACTCATAAAAAAATCAATCAACCCAAAACTTTGGGAGAACAATAACCTGTTATGCATACAATTAAAGTTACACGCATACGTATGTAGCAATAATCAAGGATTTCAATCATTTGAGACCAGTAGGCCAAGTAAAAAGTTTCGTAGGATAACACGTCATTCTACTTCCTAGTTAATACGGGTACATATAGTAAAAATGGCACAAAAGTGCTAAGGTCAATTGAATCAACAAGGTATATGATATCATATATGATCAATTCAAATACCGATGATGGTTAATAAAATATGTAGTATGGCAATATAATAACATGGACACACTTAGAGTAAGTGGCGCTATCACATAGTGATATCAATAGCAGTATTTCAAATACACAAAGTATAATATTGAAAAGATAGGAAAAACCTAATTGCTTAGTATTCGGTTGGCTTGGTATCACATTGGAATATTTGAAAGAATTGGGACTTAATCTTCAGTTATACAATGTGTGGTATATAAGTATTTGGTGTTTAATGAGTCAATTTTGTATGAAAACTGTATTTTAAAGTCCCCGGGGGCTTATTTGTAATTATTTGGGACTTTAAAATACTAAAATTAAGCTCATTATTGAACTTTGTTGTAAGAGTGTTTTTATCTTAAAATAGTTTGATGTATTTACAGACAAAGTTTGGGGATCAAATTCATAAGTTGCAAAAGTTGGTAAGAATTATTTTGTAAATTTTGGAAAAGTTTTCTTTAGTAAAACCTTGTTTTTGCATAACTTGAGCTAATAATACCCAAACATGGCCTTACCTTATAACATTTTGATCAGAAAAATTTAATAAAAATTTTGAGAAAAAAATTAATAAATTTCGATTGGCCACGCGCCCTCACGCCCGTGGTCAAGATTTCTGAAAAACGTCTTCATCTTCAACCTCTCGATTTTCACTTTTTAGGGTTTCAGTTTTTTACCGAGGTTTTCTCCTTCGTTGTTATACAATTTTAGATGATTCCTTAACACACTTAACCTAATTTTTCATGAGGAATCCAATATATAAGTTTTATGGATTGACATTCAGTATAACTCAAGTTCGAAAACTGTGTTTTTCTTTGAAAATTTGACCTGAACTTCGTGGATTTCTAGAGTATGGAAAGGTCTCTTATGTATAGGGATTGCTTTCTGCTATATGTGTGAGTAGTTTGATTTTGGTTTCAATAATTAAGATGGATTGTACATGGAGAATTTTGAATTTTCAGTTTTTGAGTTCAAAATACACTTTTAATCGATATGAGTTCTACATGAACATTCATGGATTTTAACCATTACACTCGAGATCCTTAAGTTATAATGAAGTTATATATGACTTCAAATCAAAGTTTAAGGCAACATATCGAGTTTCACCATTAAAGCTCAAGCTTTAATGGTGCTTGTACTACTTTTTGCTATCATAGGCCATTCTACAAGTAAAAGCTTGTATAGTATGATTTCTCTAACTATATTAATTATGTGGAAAACTATTGGATTTGAAAAAATTGAAAATGAAGAATAAAATGATAAGATACCTGATTTGGGAGAAATTTCATGATTTAGACTGCGGGGTGAGTTTTTACTGCTAGGATTGTGGGGTATTTATACTACATCATGAGAGGATTTGATTGGAGCTCTGGGGAGGTGGGTTTGAATTAGCTTAGGAGAAGTTTTAATTATGGGTAAATAGGGTGCACATGGATTCATGGTGGTTTCATGTGGTTTTTAACTTCTTATGTTGATGTGTGGTAGTATGTGGACAGGGGTTGAAGTATAAATCAAGAAGGATTTAAGTTTAGTCCTTAATTGTTTGCATATTTACATTTGTAGTACTAAAAGTAAACTTTTTATAAACTATAGGGGTATTTTAGTAAATTCAAAAACTTTTCAAGGGTGAACTATAATTTTATGTTATTAGAGGTCTAAAGGATTAATTTGGTGTAAAGTTGGGATTTAGGGGTTAAATATAACTCAAGTTATCTTTCTTTAAAACTTTCAGGGGGTATTTTTTAAATTACTAAAATTCAGGGGGTCTAAGTTAATAATAAAAATGTAGGCCTTTAAACATAACTTCTTTCTTCTTTAGAAGAATTTTGATTTTACACACCTTACGAGGGTTTAAACCATGGTTGAGGGTAAATTAGGGCTAAGAAATTCCCGGTTCTTATAGTCTACCTACCTAAGAAAAAAATCGTCCTCGAATTTTACCTTGAAATAAGTCGGGGTATTGATTCTTCATTGCTTGTTATGGTTCCCATATAACTTCTTGCTGATTCTGATGTTCCCAAAGTACTTTAACTGAGGGTATTTCCTTATTTTTGAGATACTTCACTTGGCGATCGTGAATTTGAATAGGACATACATCAAACTCATGGTTGGGTTCAACTGAAACATTTTTCCATGTGATGTTATGGGATGGATCTGAAATATATCAGCGTAACTGTGATACATGAAACACATTATGTATATTGGATAATTCTACAGGCAATTCTAATTGATAGGTTGCAGAGGAAATTCTTTTAGAAACCGTGAAAGGTCCAATATATCTGGGGCTAATTTTTCTCTCTTTCAGAAGCGTAAAATTCCTTTTCGGGGGGACACTTTAAAAGATACTTGCTCATTTTCTTGAAATTCTAAAGGTTTTCGGTGTTAGTGTGCATAACTTTTCTGTCGATATTGGGTCGTCTTTAACTTCTCTCGAATTTATTGTATTATCTCAGTGGTTTCTTGGATTATTTCTGGACCAAAGCGTTTACTATCTCCTGACTCTATCCAACATACATGAGATCTACAAGGTTGTCTATATAACGCTTCAAATGGGGCATCTTTAATACTGACTTGGTAGCTATTGTTACGTGAAAATTCGACAAGAGGTAAATATACATTCCAGTGGTTAGACATATCCAACGTACAAGTAAGTAACATTTCTTCTAGGGTTTGAATTATACGTTCAGAGTATCCATCCGTTTGGGGGTGGAATGTCGTAGTTAAATGAAGGTTAATACCCATTGTAGTTTGTAATGCTTGTTAAAATTTTCCTATGAAATGAGAATCTCTATCGGATATAATGGATAAAGGAATTCCATGTAATCGAATAATTCTTGAATATATAACATCCTATGTTTTTTTAATGAATCAGTGGTCCTTAAAGGCAGAAAATGGGCAGATTTGGTAAGTCGATCTACTATTACCCAAATTAAATTATGTCCTTAGCACGTACGAGGTAGTTAACTGACAAAATCCATGGTAATATGATCCCATTTCCATTCGGGAGTAGGTAAGGGTTGAAGAAGTCCACTAGGGTGTTGATGTATAATTTTACTTATTGACAAGTAAGACATCTGCTAAAAAAATTCTCGATATCATTTCTCATGTTTGGCCACTAATATTGCTTCTTCAAAGCATGGTACATTTTCGGGCTTCCGGGGTGTATCATAAATTTCGAACGATGAGCTTCTTGCAACACTTCTTCTTGTAGAGATGCATCGTAGGGTACATATAATCTATTTCTAAATTGTGGTCTTATTTCTTTATCGTAGGAAAATTTTGGATTTTTGCTCAAAAAATTCTTTATAAATGAATTTTGGGGTTGATGAATTAATATTTTCTTTCTTAATTCGGGCTAAACGATAATGTTAAAAAGTTTTGTACAAGGGGTAAGTAATTGTAGATCTTATTGCTCTATGGTAGCAATAATATTGTAGGAATTTAGAGTATGAAGTCTTTCTACTGGATTTCGACTCAAAGCGTCAGCTACTATATTACCTTTTTCTGGATGGTAATTGAGTTTAAATCGATAATCTTCCAAAAATTCTATCCAATGTCGTTATCTTAATTTCAAGTCAGTTTGGGTAAATGTAATACCCCGTAATTCTGCTTAATTAGGAAAATACGTTTTATTTAAATTATGTGAGTAGAGTAATTTAATGTGATAAAATACGCTTTATTTAAATTACGTGAGAAGAGTAATTTATTGTTATAAAATACGTTTTATTTAAATTACGTGAGTAGAGTAATTTAATGAAATACGTGTTATTTAAATTACGTGAGAAGAGTAATTTAATGTGACATAATGTTAATAAAGATTATTATGACGATTAAATATTTACTAAATGTGAGTAGTAAATTTTAAATGTTGATATGTACAGTCTAGGGATTATATGGACGTACCTGAGTTATCTCAACCGAGTGTCACTCATAGACAAAAATTTAAGATGAGATTAGAAAAATATTTTAAGAGACTCAAACAATATTTTAGAGTCTTCAGATGATTCTGAAAGAGCCGAATTAGTCAAAATAGTGTACCCGGGGGTACTATTTGAGTGTCGGGTCATTTTCGGGATAAACCGGGACCATTCGAGGGTATTTTGGTCTCATTGCATTTATGGGTAAGTAGACCTACAAATTTTGAAACCCTACATCAGATTATAAGAGTTGAGGCTAGGGTTAGAAAGAAAGAAAATACACCATAGCCATTAGAGAAGAGAGAGAGAGAGACAATTTCCTAAGGCAAAAGAAGGAAGGAGGAGAAATTCTAAGGAGATTTCACCACAAAGTTATTGGGAAGGAGGATTGAAGGATCAAAATCATCAACCATCATCAACAACCACGAAATCAGACCTTGCAGATCATAAGGCAAGTGGTTATTTGCAAAATAAATTTAGTTATAATACCCATATTTAAGCTTGATGAAGAACATGGTTTTTATGATTTTTTGGGAGAAAAACAATTGATTATGATCCATGATTGGTAGGGTTTGCATGTAGGACGTTTTTGGATCTCCAAATATTCTGATATTATAGAAAACTAGATGATTAAATCGAACTAAAAATCTGGAATTATGATGAAAGATGTAAAGAATGTATTTTTAGGGTTCTTAAATATTAGAAAGATTTTTAGTTAATTTGGCCAAGATTTATAATGATTTTGTTGTTTTAAATCGTTAGTAATCATCCCAGAACATGTAAGAATGATTAGAAATTATTGGTTGCAAATATGGTGGATTATCATGAAAGATAGATAGATAAAAATGGTGAAACCCGTATGAAGAAGATGAACTGGGTCTGTCACTGCTTGATTGATCGATCGACCCTTGAATGTCGATCGATCGAGCAGTCGATCGATCGACTATGTCCCATCGATCGATCAACCCTGGCTGAACTTTAGAGAATTTTGTGAATAAATTTCCTTTCAATTACCATCGCTTAATGGGAACCTTAGTGATGATATTTTACCTATGAGGAGACTTCATAAATACCAGAAGGTGTACCGTTAGATTTCTTTATAAATATTTGAGTGAGAATTTTGGAGAAATGGACCGACGGGAGAACGATCGATTGAGCCGTATGTTGGGATTGTGAGAATTTACCTACGGAAAGAGCGAGAGTAAATTCCGGGAAAATACCAGTAGGTTAAAGTTAACTTGACTACTGAATTAAGGAAGGGGTAACTAGGGCCCTTAAAATTTCATGAACACTCGAATAAATACAATAGTGAAATAAATTATAAATTAATGAGTACAGTGAATATAAGTAAAATATGTTGCGTACTGACATGATTTGATAGGTCGGGTGTGTACCTACTAAATTATATAAAAGTTTGGGTTAAGAGAATTTTACCTAAATTAATTATGTTAGGGTCGATGTGACATTCCGAACTAACATAAAGTTATTATATGTTTGGGGTCGATGAAAAATGTCGAACCAAACTTTAAACTGGTGTCGCGATGAAAGAGTCTCAAACCAGAATATGTGTATATATGTATATTTTTAAATATTTGGGGTCGATGGATAATTCCGAACCAACTCTTACTTAGGGTCGATGAATCATTCCGAACCAAGAGTCCTTTATGTGTGGTAAAAGGATATGATAGTGATAACTGATATTAAATACATTATTGTGTGATAAAATGTATTTTATATTCATAATCTACAAATTGAGAATAGTAGATAATGAAATGAATTGTAAATATCTTAGTAATAATTTATAGCGTGATGTAATTATTACAAGAATAAGGACAACGAGCAGTAAATGAGTTACCTACGCTTATGGGTAGTATAACTAGGTGAACTAAGTGTCCTCGTTAGACATACACTATAGAAGAGAGGTGAGGAAGTTCAAGGGAGTTGTGTGAAACTTTAAAATGTGTAATCAATAACTCAATTGTGATAACTGCTTACAAAATATTTTTAAATGTTTTGAGTACTAACTCTTGCTATGTAAAATTTTTAAAAACCTTTTAGGTGCCCAGCCACAGGGACACCCAGCATGATTTCATTCCAAAGATGTGGGAGCTACAGCATGTGTGGATGTTGCAGGGATTGTTTAGACGCTTCCTCTTTTTCAGTTCTAGTGCAGGATCTCAATTTTAGTATTCTTAGTTGGGACATGTTTTACTATATTTACTTTTACGGTTACTCTGTTTCAGCATTTTGAGATGTCTTTTATTGGCCATGGTTTTCGGCAAGACTTTACCTGCATTTTGTTATTTATGAAACTATTTTATTATTACCAGAATTGTAATTTGTTGGTACGGCTTATTTATTCGGCTTAAGGAAGATAAAATTTGGCACTCGTTTAATTTCACTTAGGTGGTTAGTAAATTAAAAAGTTTTCGGCAGTGATGCTAAGAATGAACCATTTAAGAAACCTGTTTAAATTAAATTAAGGCTTGATCACCCAAGGTTTAATTAGGCGGGGTGTCACAGATGGTATCAGAGCATCAGGTTCTAGTGTCCATAGGATCTGTACGGCTTACTGCGTTTCAGCGTAACGTTTGGTTGTATTAGAGCCCAACTATTAGGACTGTTGATTCAATATCCGCTTTTGCGTTATCGTACATCTGCTCTTAAATTTTGTATAAACTGTGTACTTATACAATTTAAATCTTATTTCAGATGCCACCAAGGAGACAATGAGCGGAGAGGGCGGAAGCCAAAGATGAGGTGAGAGAGGCTCATCAGGAGCCACAGGTGCCGATACCACCACCAGTTAATTTCCACTACTCAGGTTGCAGTGATAGTAGCTCAGGCAGTCGAGACAGCTATGAGGGCCATGGTAGCCCATTTTCCTCAGCCCCAAGTACCTCCTCCCACGGCACCTGTAGTTCAGGCTCCAGCAGGACCATCTACTTGGCAGCGAGTCAGAGAGACTTTTCAGAAAGGACACCCACCCAAGTTTTATGGTAGTACTGATGTAGTGGAGGTGTGCAACTGGAAGAAAAATATCCAGCACCACTTGTGCATGCTAGAGTGCACAGAGGTACAAAAACAAATGCTAGCCACTTTTCGTCAGTCGGGAGCAGCCTTACAGTGGTGGGAGTCAGTTACCACCACCGAGGAAAGGGACACTATGGGAATTTCTGAGTTTAGGGTGCGGTTTGACCGCAAGTATTTTACTCCAGCAGTAGAGTCAGAGATGAGGAATAAATTCAGCAAAGTGGTTCAGGGTGATCGCTCAGTTGCTGATTATGAGGAGTTTACCCGCTTGGCCAATTTTGTGCTAAACGAGGTGAGCGATGAGGAGAGGAAGAAATCAAAATTTATGGATGGCCTAACCTGGAGAATCATACAGCATTTGATCGGTAATCCGGCGTTGGTAACCTACACAGATGTCGTCAATGCCGCTCTACTACACTGTCAGGATCACCGTTTTCATGCGAAGGGAAACAAGAGAGGTGAGCGTAGCCAACCGGGCAAGGTGGATGGAGGTAATGGCAGCAGTGCACCACAGCAGCAAACAGTGGGCCATTTAGGGCAGGATTACCGACAGGGGAACCCTACCAAGAAGTTTAAGCACGGGAGGCATCGTTTTGACAGACAGGGACAGCAGGGTCCCCAATAACCAGTCCCTCAGGGCCGACAGGGTAAAGGGAATCAAAATGGAGGACAGTAAGGCCAAGGTCGGCAGGGCCAACGACAGGGCCAACAGGGCCAAGGGCAGAGATAGTTTCAGGGTCAGTGTTTCACTTGTGGCCAGCAGGGTCACAAGAGTAGAAATTGTCCACAGCCAGACATGGCACAACAACAGGGGCAGCAGGCTCCGTTATCTCCAGCAGCAGTACAGGCCCCCACAACCAGGGCAGATGCAGTACGGAAGTGTGTTCTATTAGAGTTTGAAAGTATACGAGAATATCGTCAATAAAAATGATAACGAACTGGTTAAGAAAGTGTCTAAAAATTCTATGCATCAGATCCATAAAATCTGTTAGGGCATTGATTAAACCAAATGACATTACAGTAAATTCAAAATGTCCGTAATGAGTTCGAAAATAAGTTTTCGAAATGTCTTCCTCTCTAACGTGTAATTGATGATAATCGGATCGTAAATCTATTTTAGAAAATACCCTTGCTCCTCTAAGTTGATCAAACATATCTCCTATTCGGGGTAAAGGATACTTATTCTTGATAGTTACTAAATTCAGTTTATGATAATCTATGCATAGTCTAAAACTTCCATCATGTTTCATAACAAATAATACTGAATCTCCCTAAGTTGATGAACTTAGTTGAATGAAACCTTTTGCTAAAAGATCATCTAATTGGGTACGAAGTTTTAAAGGAGCCATTCAATATGGAGGTATCGAAATATAAAGTGTATTGGGATAAAGATTGATACTAAACTGAATTTCTCTAGGATGGGGTAATCCTGGTAAATCCTCGGGAAAAATGTCTTCAAATCGTTCCAACAAATTTAGAATTAAAGAAGAAATCTGAATTTGGAACTTTTAAGGTTCTGATGGACCTAATCATTAAAATATGAAAGAACAATTATTTTCATTTCGAAAATGAATTTTCTTAGCTTGACAATTGATATAAGCGTGATATTTGGATAACACGTCCATTCCGATAATAATATCAAAATCACGAATATCTAGGATTATCAAGTTAACAAAGAGAGTTCCTTGATCAAGTTAAATTTTACAATTTCTATAACGTTGCATTGGTGTATTGATTTCACATGTTAGTAATTCAATATCCAATGGAATAGTTAAAGATGTTGGAGATAATTGTAATAATTTAGCTAGTCTAAGACTAATAAAGGAATGCGTAGATCATGTATCAAATAAAATATGGGTAGGAACATGTTGAAAAATGATCATACTTTTTATCACGTCATGTGCATTTCGCATAGGCAGTATAACATAATTCCTCCAATGACTCAAAATTGGCTTAACTCTATAGGTTGGTTTGGAGTGATTTGGAATAGAATGATTTTTTAGATTTTATGAGGGTTTATTTAACTGGCGACGAATTGGAGCTGACTTTATCTTAGGACATTGGAGCCGAATATGTCCTACTCCATGACATTCGTGACAACAAATTCCTGAATGGGTTGTGTTGTGACAGATCTGGGAATAAGCTTATCCACTCGAGTTTGTATATGGATGAGGTCTAGAATGATATGGAATTATAATGACATGGTTATTTATGATGGTTGGGGTGAAGATCGGATCATGGTAGAAGAATTTCATTCCCCATGGTCGTAACGTCAATTAACTGATAATACTCACGAATTTATAACGGAGAGATTGAATTCTTAACTCTCAGATGTAATCCTCTTTCAAACTTCTTGCATTTATTTATCTAAATATCCATATATTCAAGGGAATAGTGAGATAATTCGGTAAACCTAGCCTCGTATTGGGCTACTAAAAGGTTATCTTATTAAAATTGTAAGAAATCAACGGTTCGTTGGTCTCGCTCAGTCTCGGGAAAGTGATTTTTGTAAAAAGTCTCCACAAATTGTTCCCACGTAAAATTAACAACATTTTGATTGTGTGACACTAAAAATCGTCTTCACTTTCAAACATATAAGGGATTAAAGTTATTTGGGGATTAATATCTATACCTACTCCATTCAAAATTTTCACAATCTGGCGACTAAAGTTATTCGGGGATTAATATCTTCACCTTCAAACAACATGGCTTTTCAAGAAATGACGGGGGTTGTTGTCTTAGAAATTACTTAAGAGCATTCATTCTATGAATTTCTTTGAAAACATCCTTAGGAGTAGGACGAGTTGTCTATTTCTATGGGGATAACATAGTAAGTTCTTGGAGACATCACATGATTCCTTCAGTTTGAATCTGTTCAGGTTGAGTTCCAGCAGAGGGGATTCGAGTACTAACCATACTAAAATAGTTATAAACAAAATGAAGTAACAAGCCTACAATATTTGACATAAAGTTATATAATACAATACTACTATGCATCATAACCCGTATCAGTGTAGTTAAAGTTATATTCTACAACATTTAAATAACTTTTAACATTAGATTATTTTTAAGTAGGAACGAATGCTTCGTCACTGGATATATATTCTGGGCTAACTTAGATAATCTCCCTAGTCTACGTCGTCAGTCGAGTCACCTATGGTGCTGGAAGAATAACCCTCATGAATTTCACCATTATATATCACTTTAGGGTACATTAGTGGAGCTGGCAGTTTGCCTGCAAGTGCCGGCTTTATAGTTTCTTGAAGTATGACAAGATCATTGGCAAAATCATCTACTTTTTGCATTACTTGCATCTCTCCCAACATTTTATTGGTCAACACCAGCCTTTTAATGTCATTACTTGACCATACCCAATCTTCTTCGACTCCATGAATCATTTCCCTTAATCTGTCTGAGCCTCTTCTCTAACATCCGCTTCCCATGTGTTATCTGGCTCGAGATCTATGTTTAAATAAGAATGTATCCCATGCGTCCATACTTCAAAATGGGTTTAGCATAAAATAATAGTAATAAAAGAAGTTATGAAAAGATCAAATAACTAATATCTTATTTATTTCCCTAATATAATGCTAACCCGACGATATGTTTAGATTTAAAACATGTCTGATACCAACTTGTCACACCCTCCTTTTTGGTATGAATGAACAAGATGTGCGCATAAAGCACTGAATCAAAGATAAGGTGGAATAACATAACTTAATTCATTATTAATAGGTTTACTTAGGGTTGAACCACCACAGGGGTGAGTTACACGTTTTTAGTACACACGATAATATTCAAAATTGAAAAATGCCGCTCCTTGCTCCCTTCTGATTTAATCTCTGCCCACACAATCACGTACACAAACAGGTGACCAATTTCTGTGTCTAGTAGGGAAAAGATACTATCCTATTTCTCATGGCGCATTTGGATAAGGAACGAATTAGTACAAATATACTAAGCAGGTTCTACCAGTTGTATAACAATGATATATATAAATGAGAGTTAGAGTGTGTATAGAATTCGTGTTTAAAACGTTGACAATAATAAGCTAATAAGTCCATACTTATTAGTCTATAAGTACATTGAAATGTTGGAACTCATAATTCCATATTGACTAGTCCGTTAAAGAAATACAGTTCATTACCAGTTTATTTAGGATCATTTAAGGAAAGTCAAGGAGTTTTGAACTAAGAATCCCATTCTTACTAGTTCACTAAAGGGTATAGAAATAGTTAAGCCATCAGTTTACTCATAAAAAAATCAATCAACCTAAAACTTTTGAGGAAAAAGTAGGGATGGCAATTCGGGTTAGTCGTGTCATTTTCGGGTCGCGTTTATTTTTATTTTAGTATAAGTTTTAGGTACTTTGAAATCTATACAAGCTAAACGGGTCATATTCGGGTTATTACCATAAATGGGTTATTGGGTAAAAAATTGCCAGCTCTACGAAAAAGTAACCTTCTATGCATACAATTAAAGTGGCACTCATACATATATAGCAATAATCAAGGATCTCAATCATCTGAGACCAGTAGGCCAAGTTGAAAGTTTCGTGGGATAACACTTCAGTCTACTTTTTAGTTAATACTAATGTTTATAGTAAATATAGCACATAAGTGCTAGGGTGAAGTGAATCAATAAGGTATATGACATCAGTTATTAGATGAGAAGGGTTAAAATTGATCCTTAAGTTTAAATATGGGTGATCAATTCAAATACCGATGATGGTTAACAAAATATGTAGCATGGCAGTATAATAACATGGACACACCAACAGAAAGTGGAGCTATCACATGGGGATATCAATAGCAGTATTTCAAATACGCAATGTATAATATAGAAAAGGTGGAAAAAACCTACTTGTTTGGTATTCGGTTGGCTTTCTATTACACTGGGATATTTGGAAGAAGTGGGGCTTGATATTCTCTTATACAATGTTTGGTACATAAGTATTTGGGGTTTAATCAGTTAGTTTTGTATTAAAACTCTCTTTCTTAAAGTTTCGGCGGCTTACTTGTAATTATCTTGGGACTTTAAAATACTAAACTTCAGCTCATTATTGAACTTTGGTATAAGAGAGTTTTAATCTTAAAATAGTTTGATGTATGTATGGGAAAAGTTTGGGGATCAAATTCATAAGTTGGAAAAGTTGATAGGGGTTAATTTATAATTTTGGAAAAGTTTTCTTAAGTAAAAACCTTGTTTTTGCATAACTTGAGCTAGGAATATCCAAACATGGCCTTACCTCATTTTGATCAGAAAAATTTTGAAAAAAAAAATAGAAAAACCTGATTGGCCATGCACCCTCACGCGAGTGGTCAAGGTTTCTGAAACAAGTCTTTATCGCCAATCTCTCGATTTTGACTTTTTAGGGTTTCAGTTTTTGAACGATGTTTTCTCCTCCATTTCTATACCATTTGAGATGATTCCATAATAAATTTAACCTAATTTTTCACAAGGAATCAAAATATATAAGTTTTATGCATTGACATTCAGTATAACTCAAGTTCCAAAACTATGTTTTTTTTAAATTTGATCTGATCTTTGAGGATTTCTATAATATGGAAAGGTCTCTTATGAATTGGGTTTGGTTTCTCCTATATGTGTGAGTAGTTCAGTTTTGGTTTTAAGAATTAAAATGGATTGCACATGGAAATTTTTTAATTACTAGTTTTGAGTTCAAAACACACTTTTAATCGATTTAAGCTCTACATGAACATTTATGGCTTTTAACCATTACACTCGAGATCCTTAGGTTATAATGAAGTTATATATGGCTTCAAATCAAACTTTAAGGCAATATATCGAGTTTCACCATTAAATCTTAAGCTTTAATGGTGTTTATACTGATTTTTGCTATCCTAGGCCATTGTACACATAAAATCTTGCATATTATGATTGTTCTAAGTATATTAACTATGCAGAAAACTACTAGAATTGAAAGAATTAAAAATGAAGAATAAAATGGTAAGATACCTAATTTGGGAGAAATTTCTAGATTTAGAACTGAATTGTGGGATGAATTTTTACTGCTAGGATCATGGGGTATGTATACTACTTAATGAGAGGATTTGACTAGAGATCAAGGGAGGTGTAATTGAATCAGTTTAGGTGAAGTTTTGATTATGGGTACATAGGGTAAACATGGGTTCATGGTGGTTTCATTTGTTTTTTAACTTCTTATGCTAATGTGTGGCAACATGTGGACAGGAGTTGAAGTATAATTCAAGAAGTTTTTAAGTTTA
Source organism: Sambucus nigra (assembly GCA_949130495.1). Taxonomy (NCBI): domain Eukaryota; kingdom Viridiplantae; phylum Streptophyta; class Magnoliopsida; order Dipsacales; family Adoxaceae; genus Sambucus; species Sambucus nigra. The sequence goes on from OX422210.1 coordinate 211,416,612, forward strand.
GTCCTTAGTTTTTTGCATATTTACTTTTATAGTCCTAAAAGTAAACTTTTTGTAAAGTATAGGGGTATTTATTTAGAAATTTTCTAGGTTTAAAACTATAATTTTTTATTGATTTAGGTCTAAAGGATTAATTTTCTATAAAGTTAGGGTTTAGGAATTAATATACCTCAAGTTATCTTTCTTTGAAACTTTTAGGGACATTTTTATAATTTATTAAAATTTTAAGGGGTTTAAGTTAATATAACAAAAATGTAGGTTTTTATACATAACTTCTTTCTTCTCAGAAGACTTTTGATTTTACACACCTTATAAGGGTTTAAATCATGGTCATAGGTAAATTAGGGTTAGGAAATTCCCGATTCTTAGACATACCCCATCGTAATTTTATTGTAGCAAGAGTGAATAGTGAACTTACCTTTACTATTGGGTTGCCAAGATGGTTTATACTCCTTTTCCCCTAGTGAGTAGATACATTTTGATGATTTCCCCCACAATTGGGTCCTTGAATCGTTGGTGAATTTTGGTTAAGTCCCAAGCTCCATTGGTGTTTATAACGGTATTCATCTTATCATCATTTTCAGAGCTTTGGGTTATGCATGATTCCATAGGTGCTTCACTACACCACCAATCTTTCATAATGGAAATTTCATTCCCTTTACCCACATTCCATTTTGTGTTATTGATAAGGATGTCTTTATAATTATGAATACTACGCTAAATGTGGGAGGGGTTGGTTCTCTTTTTCCACAGTCTAGGATTAGGTTCAACTTTATATTTTTTATCTATGACATTTGCCCAAAGTGAACCATTATTATTCATAATATTCCATCTTAATTTCTCAATCGTTGCTTTATTATTATCATCGGTATTTCTTATACCAAGACCACCCTTCTTTTTTGGTCGACAAACGTTAACCCAACTAACTTGGTGATTTTTTTTGTTATTATCATTTTCTCCCCAAAGAAAGTTTCGATTAAGAGTATCGAGGTTATCATAAGTTTTCTTAGGGAAAAGAACGGTTAGCATATTACAAGTAGGGATTGTCGAAGTATCAGATTGAACAAGTGTGGCTCTTCCCGCAAAAGAAAGAAGCTTAGTTTTCCACCCAACTAGCTTCTTCTAGACTTTTTGAATGACATTTTTAAGGTGTGTACTTTTGAATCTTCCATGGATAAGGTAGGTACCCAGGTAAGTTCCCAGGTTCTCAATAAGGCCAATACCAAATTTGTTACTTAACTCTCTTGCTTTATGCTTAGGGATATAGAGAGATACGAATATTTTGAATTTAGCATTGTTGACTCTTTCACCCGATAGGTGACATAATTATTCAAGGGTATCTACAACAGCCTCAGAGGAGATATTTGACGTATTTGAAAAAAAGTATGAGGTCATCCGCAAAAAATAGATGAGAAATGCATGGGACTTTGGGGGAGGCTTTAGTTCCTTTCCAATTACATTTACCCACTTTATCATATATACAAACTGAAAGATACTCCATGATCATCACAAACAAGTAGAGGGATAGGGGGTCGCCTTGTGTAAGACCTCTAGTGGGAGTGAAACTAGGTAGAGGATTTTCGTTCCAAAGGATCGAGATGGAGGTATTTTTAACACAACTCATAATGACTTTACTGAAGTCGCTCTCCACATTAAACCACTTTAACACTTCCGTTGTATGTAAAAATTATCTCACCATGTGGATCAATGAAATAAGAACACCTTTCATCTTAGGTGGCGATGTATTTACCTTGATCGGCATCCTAAGATACTAGTACGCTAGAAGGTTGACTAACTCCAGAATTTGAACCATCAGAAATAACAAAAGTTTCTCTGCTGGAAGAGCTATCAATACTGAAAACCAAGAGTCACATTTATTGTATACATATGTAAATACCTGAAAATATAAAGGTATTCAATCTCTAGGGTTCCAGACCCTTATTAATTGACAGTCTCCCTTAGTTCAAGGAGGATAATCCAATCATTATTAAGAACACTATATTGACTTATTGTAATAAACATAAATAAAAATAATACTGGACATAGGTTTTCTTCATAGTCAAACCACTTTAAAAATCTCTGCCCCTTGTGTGTTTGCTTAATATTACTCTTATTATTTATCTGTGATTATAAAATTGGGTCACTCCATTTTTAGACATCAACAGATGGTCGTCGTCTGCGGGAGCGACTACTTCTCATCATTCTTTACTTCATGTATTTCTTTGTTCATTCTTTATTTTGAAGAATGACTATTGTTCCTAGAAGCAGCTTGACAATTGTCTGTTCCCTTTGGTGAGACAGACCTCCAGAGGATCCTATTCAATCTGGCTAAAGGACAGGAGGCCATGCAAGAGTCAGTTAAACAATTGTCTCGCACAATGAAAGATAAATCCTACAATTCCAGAAGAAACATGCCACCACCACTAGCTAAGAACGAAAGGACATACCAATCCTGGTCTTCTCATTATTGGTCATGCCGTCCAGGCATAACCTTTTCATTCTGATCAATAGACTACTATGATGGTAGCTCTTTTTCCAAAAAAAAGTCAAGTGTATTAAAGAGTCTAAGTAGGGAATTTAGTTTTGATCGCCTAGGTCCTTGGATAACCAGAGGTCATCACAGTGAGTAAGAACATCATCGTCAACACATAGAAGCATATGTGATATCAAGAGCTAGTATGAGGGGCTCTGTACGTGCCAAGAAAACTTCTCAAGAGGAGAGTTAAGCACATAGGCACAACAAAGCCAACAAATCTGCTTCTGTCATATCCAAACCAGAGGAACATTCTTGGAAGGGATCCATGCAACGACAGGAAGATCGGTTGGGGGAAATGGATAAAACAAAAATCCCTTGAAAAGAAGCGTTGGTAAAGTCTCACCTTTCGTCTAGGCTATTGTAGACTACTCCACACCTTCCAAGTTCAAGCCACCGGTTGTCACTCCAAAATATGATGGACAAACTTATCCAATTTTTCATATTGAGCACTATCAAGCTACTGCTGACATTTATTATTTCCCCAATGAGATGAGATGTAGGGATTTCTCAAGTTTCATCATAGGTTTAGCCCTGATGTGCTACAATAATTTGCCTAGAGGTAAAATTTCTAGTTTTCACCAATTGGCTGAATTATTCATTGATAACTTTTTCTTTGGGGCCAATCAGATCAAGAGTGTTACTCATCTCTTGATCGTGCGCCAAAAACCTGGAGAGAGAACTCGGGATAAAATTACTCGGTTTAATAATGAGAAGTTAAAAGCGGTGGATTATGAAGAAAAAATAGACATTGCATACTTAATGAGGGTTACTGACAAAAGATCTTTACTATGCCCTGGTGAAAAGCCCACCCAAGACTGTGACAGAATTGATGGCTAAAGCTGAAAAAATCATGAACGTCAAGAAATCCATTGAATAAAAAGAAGTACCAGAAAGCAAAGCTGAGGGACAGAAGAAAAATTTGTTCAAGAAGGATAAAAAAGATAAGAAGTCAGACAGGATCAAGAAGTTCGATGAGTATATTCCACTCACTAAGGGTGTTCACCACGTTGGAGAAGAAATTAAGGTTAACAAAGATATGAACTAGCCTAGGAAATTGAGGATGTCCCCCAGCAAAAGAGACAAGTCCAAGTATTTTGATTTTCATCACGGTCATGAACACACCACTAATAGTTGCATTGCCCTAAAAAATGAGGTTGGAACTCTTATTCGAGAGGGAAAGATGGAAAAATTTGTTAATCGAAGTAGTAGCTGAGATACCAGGATGAGATCTGAACCACCTGGTCGAGGAAAGGAGGACACCAAAAAGGTCATGTACAACGTCTATGAGGATAACCCCGACTTACCAAAGAAGCCTGACGAGCCTGAAATAGATGTAGGTATGATTTCTTTTGGTTATCATTTTATCGTAGGAAGAGACATAAGTGTATGAGATGGACTTTCTTAAATAAAGGCATACTTAAATTAAGCCAAAGCTTGTCCCACTATTTGGTAGATTGATATGTCTGAAAGCAGTGATGATCGGCGTAGGAAGGTCAATAAAGACAAATTAGTGATCGACTTCTCCAAAAACGATATGAATGGGGTACTTTATCCTCATGACGATCCATTGGTAATTACTTGCAGAGTTTACCATGGCCGAGTGGCCAGAGTTTTGGTTGATAATGGGAGTTCAGTTGATGTAATGTTCTACAACTGCTTCCAAAGCTTAGGGCTACGAGATAGTAAGCTGGAATCGTATCATAGGCATATTATAGGGTTTTCTGGAGAAAAGGTATTTCCCTGAGAACTATCAAGTTAAACGTACTGGTTGACACTTGGCCAACAAGCAAGATGGAACGAATTCACTTCTTCGTATTGGATAAAAATATACCTTTAACCTATAATATAATCCTTGGTCAGGTAGGGTTGAAGAAATTAAAAGTTGTTCCATCTACTGTGAATCAATGCAATAAGTTCCCTACCAACTATGGAGTCAGTGTGGAAAATGGTAACCAGAAGGATGAACGAAAATGTTATTATACTTCAGCCGACCAACAAGAAATAAAAAGGGGCACAAATACTTTCCACATCGATACTTTGGATCCTCGAGAGTAATAGGACTTGGTGAAAGGACATGTCATGGAAGAAATGGAAACTATTGTTCTAGACAATGAGAAACCAGAAAGGACCACCCAGATTGGCTCAATACTAACACCTTATATCAAATAAGAATTAATTACATTCCTTAAAGATATGAAGAATGAGGTCGCCTGGAGTCATGAGGATATGATAGGGATTAATCCCAACTTTATCTTCTATGAACTCAATATTTACAGAGATGCTAGATTGATCTAGCATAAGCGCGAAGTTTTTCATCCTGGAGAAGAATATGGTGATCCAAGAAGAGGTGGAAATTTTTTAGAAAGCATAGTTAATTAAATATGTTAAATATTCGACTTGGTTGGCCAATATAGTGATGGTCAAGAAGAAGAAAAATAAATGGCGAATGTGTGTGAATTTTATTGATCTTAACAAAGCATGCTCCAAAGATCATTTTTCTATACCAAGGATTGATTGGTAGATGCCATAGTAGGTCATGAATTTCTTATCTTCATGGATGCTTATTATGGTTATAACCAGATTAAGATGAAACTGGGGGATAAGGAGAGAACATCCTTCATCACCAGTCGAGGAACTTACTACTATAATATGATGCCTTTTGGGCAAATAAATGTTGGGTCAACGTATCAGAGGTTGGTAAAAAAGTATTTGAAGATTAAATGGGCAAGAACATGGAGGTGTATATAGATGATATGCTCACCAAAATCAAGTTCACCATCGACCACATTGCTGATCTGGCCCAAATATTTGACCAGTTAGAAAAACATCAAATGAAGCTTAATCCGACCAAGTGAATATTCAGAGTCAATAAACGTATGTTCTTACGATACATTGTGAATCAAAGGTGAATTGAACCAAATTCTAATAAAATAAAGGCTTTACTGGAAATGAAATCCCCGACCAGTAAGAAGGATGTACAAAAGTTGATAGGAAGAGTAGCAGCCTTACATCATTTCATATCTTGGGCCACAGACAAATGTCATCCATTCTTCAAGGTGCTTAGCCAGACCTTTGAATGGAATGACGAATGTTATAAAGCTTTTTTGGACTTGAAGAAGTATTTGGGTTCTCCCCAACTACTATCCCAACCAATTTTGGGTGAGAATTTGTACTTATATTTGTCCATTTCGGAGTTCGCTATGAGTTTAGCCTTGATTCGATTAGAGGAGAGTGTTAAAAAAACCAGTGTATTACATTAGTAAGGCATTCTAAGGAGCCCATGATAGATATCCACGCTCGGAGAAATTGGCATTAGCCCTCATTGAAGTCTCTAGAAGAATTAAACCCTACTTTCAGGCCCATACTATTGTAGTGTACACCGACCTACCTTTGCGAAAAGCTTTGCATAAGCCTAAAAAGTCTGGAAGGCTAATATCTTGGGCAGTTGAGCAGGGAGAGTATGAAATTATTTACGAACCAAGAACTTCATTAAAAGGGCAAGAAGTTGTAAACTTCATAGAATAATTCACTTATGCAGAGGTATCCAACACACTAAGTTTGCCTACGAACTAGACTTCTTTGGAAGAGAGCTTAGCTTAGAGGCCAATCGAGATGGTTTTTTACCAACCAGAATCATCGGTTGTTCAAGAAAGAGCTCTCCGAATAACTGAGCAAAGCCATAAGGTTTTTAAATATGAAGTATGGATGAACGAAGACTTTAACAGTGATGTTTCAATTTAGAAATTGTTCGTAGATGGCTCTTCATACACCACTGGAAGTGGTGTTGGACTCATCTTTAATACTCCAAAGGATTTGGACATGGACTATGCATTGAGATTTCAATTTCAGGCCTCCAACAATGAAGACAAATATGAAGCATTGATTACTAGTTTTGAGCTAGCCTCTGTAACAACCCGTAACTTTGAATCGCTAATAATTTAATTTAATTAAAAATTTGTAAAAATAAAATTTTTGGATTTAATTATTTTTAGCAATTGAATATGCTAGATTTTATTAATGGAAAATAGGATTTTAATTAGAATAGAAATAGGATTTTTATTTAATATAAACTTATTTTTGGGCGAACTGGCTACCTGACCAGGACCGAATCGATTAGGCCTGAAGGGCAAATCGATTCGCCCTAGGCAGTGTAAGCAGGTTTGTTGCTTTATGAGAGTTTGAGTTAATTAAAACTCATTAATATTTTCCATATAAAAACTACTCAGGGTTAGACTTTTCTAAACACGTTTCTATCAAATTTTAAACCATACATCTCCCACATCTTTACCACCTCTCATTTACAAACCCTAGCCCCAAATTAAATCAAGATTCAACCCAATTTTTTAAGGATGGAGCTGTGTTTTCTCAAGATTATTCAAGAAAGAGTTTTTATTAATTTTTCAAGAGGAACGCAACCATCTAACAAGAATTTTCAACCGACTTTTCACCATGCATGAATACTTTTATTCTTTCTCGTTAGTATTTTCAATATTAAATATTGTCTAAACACAAAATTACATATTTTTCTTAAAATAAATTAGAAACCATGATTAGGGAAAGTGAAATAGGTATTGGTACTATTTTTAAGGAAAAATTTAATACGAATTAAGACTCACAACCCTTGTGTGCTTAGGATAGAGGTTGGATTCTTGTTAATATGGGCGTAGGTTTGCATGTAGAAAACTATAATGACGTATTTAAATTAAAAAGGACTTGTGAATTTACATAAAATTATGAAAGTGTGATAAAAAGAAAATTTTGTTGTATGCCCCATAAACTTGCATAATGATGAAATAATATTAGTTGCATAAAATAAGTTGTTTAATTATGAAAATTGATATAATGAATTGAATTAGATTTATTTGTGATCACATGAGTAATTTGTAGAATCATTAATATTATGTCATATGAGAATTATTGGTTTGATTATATTTATCAGCGTGGGGATGACGAAATTTTGGGTATTTATGCTCTCACCTTAATTTTAGTAGTACTCTATAGGTATGAGACTAATAAGTATGTCTTAGGCATGGTTAAAACTTTCTAGGTATGGGACTAGTTAGTGTAGGTTTTTACGGGTGAGATATTCTGGGGTGGTACTGATTTTTGTGTCGTTCCATTGATTTGCTAGTCTAGGCGCAAGACTAGGAGGAAAGTAATAGGTGAGATTCATCCTATGTGATAGGGTAGGATGTACTTGTTAGTTTTGGAGACCTCTAGGTATGGGACTAGGGGTAGGTTTGAGGATATATGCTCTATAAGAGGGAGGGGTAAAATAAAATAATAAGAAATTGAGAAATTGAGAATTAATACCTAAGATAAGAAACGGTTATTATAAATAGATTTTTGGCGCGAGTATGTGCAGGGTTGGCAGAATACGGGGCGACTGGCTATAGCGGCCTGGGTGTGTGTTGGCGTTATGAGCAGAGCTGATAGAATACGGGCCGACTGACTATAGTGACGTGTCATGCGTGGAATCTCACGAGTATGTGTAGAGCTGACAGAATACTGGTTTACTGGCTATAGTGGGGGGAATTGGTGTGAGGTGTATAAGTTAAACGTGCCAAGAGTGTGTGCCGGACCAATAAGGGGTCGACCGGCCATAACGGTGTCGCATGAATAAAAATAATTGAATAATTAAATTAAGTTAGGAGAAGAGCTAAATTTTAAATTATAATGTTAATGAAAGAACTGGACTTAAACTTGTGGGGTGGCGTAAATTACGTGATTTGATAGTAGTAAATTATTTTACTCACCTGTTAATTTATATCTCGTTTAAATTAAAATACTCTATTGTGATGTTTATCATGTATAATGCTACTGTATGGGTTCACGAACCCTAATTGGGGAGAGTATCTAGTATTGATGCGGTGGGCTCTGACCCATTGCATTGACGAACATTTCAGGTATAGTGCTAGAGTAGTTGCATAGGAACGATTGGAGATACATCTAGAGATTTATTTTATATGCTAATTTCCTTTTATTTCCGTCGCTTTATTATGAGACTTTTATTAATGGATTTGGTGGGACAATCGGTCCCATGGTTGTTTATAGTTCAGTCAGATATTTACAGTTGGATTATTTCACTGAGATTTGTATTTATTTGTGATTGGATTTATTTTGGAGACTAGCATGGTGATGGATTTATTATTGCATGAATAGTGATAATTATTGGATCAATTTGATTATTTATCGTGTGGAATTTTTTTTATATGTCTCATATATCTGTCATATGCTAAGAATGATATTTAATTTAGTGATGCTCGACGTAGTCTTGGTGGCGACCGACACCAGAATGCGTGGGGTGTTACAGATGGTATCAGAGCATGGTCTTAGGTCTCGTAGGATGTGAGTCTATTTAGCTTTCATGTTGATTATATTTAATTATTTATTATTATTTGTACTCTTAGTTATTCCGACTCTGATGTTGTTTTGTTCCTATCTTTTGTTTTGTTTCTATCTTTTCAGATGGCGAACATTAAGAGAGATGAATATAGGAGAGATGGTTCAGTTTCTAGTTTCTCAGTTTAGGATATGCCGAGACAGATTGTTTTGGATGGCGAGGAGTTAGCGGCTATTGTGTGTGAGTCCACAAAGGCTAGTATTGAGGTAGGGAGATAGATATGGGTGATTTTAGAGGCGCAACAGTAGGGTACACTTGCTTCGCCTTGGGACGGGTGAGGGCCAGTTTCCATAAGGGCAATCATCCCACTTTCGCATGGGGGATCTGACCTAGTGGTTGATCACTAGTGGAGGAGAGACATGGAGAGGCACTTGAGGATGGTGGACTACACATATGTACAGAAGCAGATTTTAGCTACATTCAAACTGACCAAAAATGTATTACAGTGGTGGGAGAGTGTCACCACATTGGAGATACATCTAGAGATTTATTTTATATGCTAATTTCCTTTTATTTTCGTCGCTTTATTATGAGACTTTTATTAATGGATTTGGTGGGACAATCGGTCCCATGGTTGTTTATAGTTCAGTCAGATATTTACAGTTGGATTATTTCACTGAGATTTGTATTTATTTGTGATTGGATTTATTTTGGAGACTAGCATGGTGATGGATTTATTATTGCATGAATAGTGATAATTATTGGATCAATTTGATTATTTATCGTGTGGAATTTTTTTTATATGTATCATATATCTGTCATATGCTAAGAATGATATTTAATTTAGTGATGCTCGACGTAGTCTTGGTGGCGACCGACACCAGAATGCGTGGGGTGTTACAGATGGTATCAGAGCATGGTCTTAGGTCTCGTAGGTTGTGAGTCTATTTAGCTTTCATGTTGATTATATTTAATTATTTATTATTATTTGTACTCTTAGTTATTCCGACTCTGATGTTGTTTTGTTCCTATCTTTTGTTTTGTTTCTATCTTTTCAGATGGCGAACATTAAGAGAGATGAATATAGGAGAGAGGGTTCAGTTTCTAGTTTCTCAGTTTAGGATATGCCGAGACAGATTGTTTTGGATGGCGAGGAGTTAGCGGCTATTGTGTGTGAGTCCACAAAGGCTAGTATTGAGGTAGGGAGATAGATATGGGTGATTTTAGAGGCGCAACAGTAGGGTACACTTGCTTCGCCTTGGGACGGGTGAGGGCCAGTTTCCATAAGGGCAATCATCCCACTTTCGCATGGGGGATCTGACCTAGTGGTTGATCACTAGTGGAGGAGAGACATGGAGAGGCACTTGAGGATGGTGGACTACACATATGTACAGAAGCAGATTTTAGCTACATTCAAACTGACCAAAAATGTATTACAGTGGTGGGAGAGTGTCACCACATTGGAGATACATCTAGAGATTTATTTTATATGCTAATTTCCTTTTATTTTCGTCGCTTTATTATGAGACTTTTATTAATGGATTTGGTGGGACAATCGGTCCCATGGTTGTTTATAGTTCAGTCAGATATTTACAGTTGGATTATTTCACTGAGATTTGTATTTATTTGTGATTGGATTTATTTTGGAGACTAGCATGGTGATGGATTTATTATTGCATGAATAGTGATAATTATTGGATCAATTTGATTATTTATCGTGTGGAATTTTTTTTATATGTATCATATATCTGTCATATGCTAAGAATGATATTTAATTTAGTGATGCTCGACGTAGTCTTGGTGGCGACCGACACCAGAATGCGTGGGGTGTTACAGATGGTATCAGAGCATGGTCTTAGGTCTCGTAGGTTGTGAGTCTATTTAGCTTTCATGTTGATTATATTTAATTATTTATTATTATTTGTACTCTTAGTTATTCCGACTCTGATGTTGTTTTGTTCCTATCTTTTGTTTTGTTTCTATCTTTTCAGATGGCGAACATTAAGAGAGATGAATATAGGAGAGAGGGTTCAGTTTCTAGTTTCTCAGTTTAGGATATGCCGAGACAGATTGTTTTGGATGGCGAGGAGTTAGCGGCTATTGTGTGTGAGTCCACAAAGGCTAGTATTGAGGTAGGGAGATAGATATGGGTGATTTTAGAGGCGCAACAGTAGGGTACACTTGCTTCGCCTTGGGACGGGTGAGGGCCAGTTTCCATAAGGGCAATCATCCCACTTTCGCATGGGGGATCTGACCTAGTGGTTGATCACTAGTGGAGGAGAGACATGGAGAGGCACTTGAGGATGGTGGACTACACATATGTACAGAAGCAGATTTTAGCTACATTCAAACTGACCAAAAATGTATTACAGTGGTGGGAGAGTGTCACCACATTGGAGGATAGGGACCGCCTGAACTATGGGGATTTTCTGATAAAGTTGAATGACAAGTATTTCCCGTATGCGATTAAGATCGCGAAGAAGATGGAGTTTCTAGACTTAGATCAAGGTTCTAAATCAATTATTGAGTATGAGCAAGAATTTACAAATGTGTTGATGTTTGTATCGGAGGAGGTGAGTACCAAGGCGAATAAGATGGAGTGATTCATTAAGGGTTTATCATAGCCTATTAAGAAGATAGTGTTGGGGGATATGTCATATAGTACTTACACCCAGGTGGTGGACGTCACACTGTTGTTGTGGCAGGAGAAAGTAATCGACCAAAATAAGTTGGAAAAGAGACAAGAGTGAGGTGGTCAAGGAGGAAAGAACAAGGGTCACAATGACCAGGCATGGAAAATATATAAGATAGGAAGGACCAATAGGGAAATGGTGGCCCTCAGGGAAAAGGGCAAGAACAGTCGGGTGAGTGAGGGCCAAATAGACATTATGGACATTTTAAAGGCGCATGTTTCAGTTATGGGAAATAAGGTCCCGAGCTTCCAGGCTTCCTAAGGAGCATGACCAGTAGGGTCAAGGTGCACAGGGCCAGCAGGGCCAAGGGCCTCTAGGACCAGCATATCCAGTTTCATAGGGAGCGCCAACAGTGATCGCACTGGGTAGGTGTTATATGCTTCCGCCTCGGGAGCCTCAGGCAACGCAGGCATAACAAGAGCCAAGACGTAGCTAGTGGAGTAGCACGGTACGCATTATTTTTTTTATTCATATATAGGTAATATATATTGTATTTTAATCACGGGGAAGGTGTGTATGGGATTAGGTGTATGGGCGCCCGATCATGGAATTCTACGGGTAGGCATATGTGAGCCTTTTTTTATTTTATGCATTTACACTTCGCCGAATAGCGAGGATGACATTCTTGTGCTAGTGGAAAATATGTAAAACTCTGTAACTTTGAACCGATAATAATTTAATTTAATTCGAAATTCTAAAAGTAAAATTTTTGGATTTAATTATTCTTAGCAATTTAATATGTTGGATTTTATTTAGGGAAAATGAGATTTTAATGGAAAGAGAATCGGGGGAGAAATAAATTTTTTATTTAATATATAAATTTTTTTTGGCTAACTGGCGACCTGATCAGGACAAAATTGATTCAGCCTAAAGGGTGAATCGATTCACCCTGGGTAGTGTCGGGAGGTTTGTTGCTTTGTGAGAGTTTGAGTTAATTAAAACTCTTTAATCTTTTCCATATAAAAATAGCTCAGGATTAGACTTTTCTAAACACTTTTTGAACAACTTTTAAACCAGAAGTCTACCACATCTTTACCACCTCTCATTTACAAACCCTAGCCCCAAATTAAATCAAGATTCAACCCAATTTTTGAAGGCTCAAACTGTGTTTTATCAAGGTCATTCAAGAATGAGTCTTTATCATTTTTTCGAGAGAAACACAACCATCTAATCAGAATTTACAACTGAATTTTCACCAGGAATGAATACTTATATTCTTTCTCTTTAGTATTATGCATTTTAAATATCGCCTAAACACTAAATTACATGTTTTTGTTAAATAAATTAGAAGCTTTAATTAAGGACCTTAATTAGGGAAAGTGAAATCTATATTAGGACTATTTCTATGAAAAATATTAATATGAATTAAGATTCATAACCCTTGTTTGCTTAGGATAGAGGCTGGATTCTTGTTAATATGAGCATTCGTGCACAAGTAGAAAACTATATAAGCTTATTTAAATTTGTAAGGACAAAATTTCCAATTGATTCCATTGTAGTCTTTAACATATTCTCAAAACAAAACATTATTTTCCAGTCATAGACATATTTTTTTATTGTCAAGATTGCACAGAGTCTATGACATAAAGTTTATTGAAGACACTGCGATCAAGCTTTAAAGATAAATCATGCCGAGATAAATTTGGTGCACATTTCGCGACTTCATTGCATTTCGAGATCGCTCAGGCATGAATGCATAGTGTTTATGGGATGCGAAAAATGTTTTAGGATGTCACTTAAATTAAAAAAAAATGTTTTTAAAGGAGTTTAAACTTCATTTATTCTGAGATAAAGATTGTTTAGAGTTGTGTATTACATAAACTCTTCAGTTTCATGGTTCAAATGACATTGCAGGTCATTGAAGCAAGATGTACTTGTCATTCGAACGACATGACCATTTCATTCGAGAAACATGCTTATCTCGTTCGAACGATACGCCAACTCAAGTTTATTATTTAAGGTGTGTTTCTCTCAGAATTTTGTAAGTTTCAGAACCAGAAAATCAGTTTCCATACAGTACGTTTTCTGCACAAGTTTTATAAGGTTTTCAAAGTATAAAAACATTCTTAGAGTTTTAAGATCTGAGCTTTCATTCTTATATGCTATAGAGATCTTGGTTTGCACAATTGGTTTGTTATTCCATTATTGAAGAATTGTTTGTTGGTTTTTATGGTGAAGAAATGAAGGGGTTCATGTTCAACATTGTAAACGTTGCCAAGCTACATCGGTGGACACCGAGACATAAATGGACGCATGTGTTATGGACGAGCATCGTAGAAGGACTTCTACATAGGCACTGTGAAGGAGTGGTCAAAGGATCAGAGGAGCGTCAATACTTATGGGGGATCGAGTCGTTGAGTAAGTCTATCGTCGGTACTTTGTAATACCATATCATAGTGATTGTCTGGCTTAGGCCGTCTGAGATTTTTTCCCTGAATGGTTTCCTCGTACATCCGGCGTCGACTTTGTGAACTTATTTATTTTACTTTCTTTAATCACCTAGATGTATGTTTAGGATTAAACAAGATAAATTGGGCTATACTAAAATTAGTTCACATATATGATGTAGTTTGAAATTCAAAAAAATGGTTTTACAAAAAGAAAATTGGTTTTGACATCCTTAAAACACATTCGATGGAAAAGGGTCCTATAAATTGCTAGCAGATCTAGAAACATATTTTTTTATTGTGTTGATCCCTTGTGTTTTTAAGGATGAATTTCAAACAGAACTCTTATTTTTTATGGCACTAAGTATGGTTATTGGAAAATGCGAATGAGAAGTGCTTTGAAATAAATTGATGAACATGTGTGGTTAGCGGTCGAAAAGGGTTAGACTCCATTAGTTACACGAGAGGGTGAGGCTACTACTTTAAAACCCGTTGAGTCTTGGACCAAAGTCGAACACAGACTTGCACTTTACAACTCTAAAGGTCTTCACGTTATTTCCTCACATGTCACATCGAAAGAGTATAATAGAATCATGACGTGTGAAACTTTAAAACAAGTTTGGGATATTATTGCACTTACTCACGAGGGCACTAGCAGAGTTAGGTAATCTAAACTTCAAAACCTCACTACAGAGTTTGAAACCATTAATATGCTAGAGAGTGAACGTTTGATGAGTTTTATATTGGATTGTCAAATATTATCAACTCGTCATTTAACTTAGGAGAGAAAATACCCGACAACTTAGTCATAAAGAAAATCTTAAGGTGGTTGCCGAGTAGATTTGATGCAAAAGTGACTGTTTTGAACACCACGGGTATGCCTGAATTGATGAAACTTGAAGAGATTGTAGGTGACGTACAAACCTATGAACTCGATATGTTTACCTCCAAGAAAGTGCCAAAGAAAGAATTAGGCATTGTTTTGAAATCCCAGAAGGAGGAGACTAAAGTTTTGGATGACAATTCCGATTCCATTTTTAAGGATGTAGCCTTGTTGGCAAAGAATTTCAAAAAGTTTCTTAAGTTCCAAAACCAATCGAAAGATGCAAAAGATTTGAGAAATTCAAGGACAACAAGGTAGATCCCGCCCCTAAGGATAAGAGTGAGAATGTAAAGTAGGTTGAGTTGGATTGGTGTTTTGGGTGTAAAGGTTATGCTCACAAGGTTTTCGAGTGTCCCACTATACTTAAGAAGGAGGTCAAGAAACCGATATCAAATAAAGCCACCTTAAGTGATAATGAACTGGAAGAGGGAGAGAGTTCCCCCATTGAGCGTAACTTTGTAGCGTTCATGGCATGTCATATGAGTGACGACAATAAATTTTCCCATGAAGATTCTCATATGCATGACACTTCCGAGGTCGTTCAGTGTGAATCCTAAGTGACATTTCCCATGAAGATTCTTGTTTGGTTGCACTTGATTCTTCCCATGCTAAATATAAAGGATGTTTGAGTTACCCTATTTGTCATATGCTAGTCTTTACATCGTGACTTATATCTTGCTAGTTTTATGACATGTGTATCTTTTGTGTTAAATCTTTTTCATTTATTGAGTCTTATTTGAAAATTTCAAAAATATTTTATTTTTGGTAATTTTTTTTTAAAACACAAAAAGCTTTTTTTATTTATTTACGTGTCGTGAATGTTTCATGTTTGATGTGGCATATTGGTGTGCTTGGACCCCTATCATTTCATTATCCACGTGGCTAGGACATTTGGTCATGAGTATTGATGCGTTGAATAATCTTAACAATTGTCTTAATGGGGTTGTTTCGAGCTTGATATGCATTTGAATTCGACTTTTTATATATTCCATCTTAGCACACATGAACGAGTTTATATGAATGTTTGACATCTCATGTATATTTGAGTTTGGTGAGACGTTCTTATCATAATTTTGTAATTTATGGATAAGTAGACTTAGGAGGATGTGTGCATATAAGAACCGTTTACCGTAAGGATTGATAATGCTTAAATTGAAAAAATGATGAGTATTCACAGAAAAGGGCTGCAAGTGAATAATAATCACGTCATGAAAGCCACCATTTAAAAGAGCCCAAGAAAAAATTAAGGCAATATAAAGAATCATATGCTAAAATAGGGCCAATAGTATTTCTCTATGTGGAGAAAAATAGAAACCTTAAAAGAGCTCGAAAAAGAATATGAATATATTTGAGGGAGTTTATATGGACAAATTTAAACGGGTTTTCACCATAAATCCTTATGTTGAAAAATTGTATCATGATGCTATTATTTGTTGAATCGTTAAACTTTCGAATTTGTGTGCGTGATGATTGTTTAGTTTATTTAGCTCAATATATTAATTGTCACATATGGCTAAAATAAATTTTGACTGTTTCAATGTGTTGGAGTTGTGATTTATTTGTTGTAGTTCATGCCCATTCACTCCATATCCATGTTTGAGCACATTGATTCTATGTTGGCATGAAACTCACATTATTTTTACTTGTTTTGTTTTTTCTGTGTTGAGTCTGTTTTGCTGCTGTTTGCTCTTTACAGTTAACATTTTCCGAAATTTTTATCACTGGACAAAACTTCATGATTTATAGAATTGGAATTGAGAAAATTTATTGTTGTTCAAATGACAATTGGGTTTTATTCGAGCGATAACTCAAAGTCGTGAGATGTTCTGTTCATGAAAGCTTCAAGGGACAGAAAGAAAAGTGTTAGGTATGGTTCGTGCAATGGTCATTTGAAAGGTTTAATCGCGTGAGAGCACACTATTTTACGTTTTATGAGGTCGCTTGATGACCTTGTTCGAGCGATATGCAAAGTCCTTCTAACGACAGTGCATTGTCGTTCAAACGACCTCTGGGAGAATTTTTTTCATTCTTCTGATTTCGTACCTGCTCTATTTTACTGATGATATTATACTACTTTGGTACTTCTGGATAGTTTTTGTGTAGTTATTCTTGATCATCTATGCTTTTTTGTTGTTACTGCATTAATTGTTTAGTCACATCATTCCTGAGTTTGATTATTCATATTTTGTGACTACTATTTTCTAGCTACGATTTTGTACTTAGTGATTATTTTTAGCTGGCATTACATATTAATCTAGATATGCTTCATTAATTATTCATGCTAGATTTTATGATTTGTTTATGTTTTTCACTAATTGTCTATTCGAGACAAAATGGGGGAGAGATGTATGTGATGTAAGGGGAGAGTGTGTTTGATGAGCACATAGTTTTTGTTGCATTCCAAATTGGTATCATATCCTTTCATGCATATATATTGGTATTAATTAGTTTGCATAGATTCATATCCTGATTTTGATATTTATTTTTCATAATTGGTATCACAATATTTTTCTTACATGTTCAACAAATTATTTGATTTTAATTCTACAAATTGGTATTAATATTTCATATTGGTATCATAATATTTATATCATTTGTTCCTCCATACTTCACTGGTTATTTGTCTATTTCATGTATGTAGGTATGCTTAGAAGATTCAAGATTTCAAGTCAACATCACATTCAGACATCTCATCCTTGCCGGACCATCATTTACTAGTCCTTGTCCTATAATTTTTATTTTGGGTTTTATGGGATGGAATTTAGGCATCATACGGCTTGACGACCCGGCTTAGGAATTTCACTATTTGGGTTTTGTCTCGGAATAATCAAAGTGGGAGATTTGTGAGGAAAAATTTCCAATTGAGTCTATTATAGTATTAGACTTATTAGCGGAACGAAACATTGTTTTTCAGTCATGGATAATTTTTTTTTATCGTCACGATCCCACACAGTCTATGACATAAAGTTTATTAAAGACTTTGAGGCCAAGCTTCAAAGAGAAATCATGCCGAGATTAATTTGTTACATGTTTCACATCTTCATTACATTTCGAGATCGCTCAGGTATGAATGCGTAATGTTTATAGGACTCGAAAAATATTTTAGGATGTTATTTTTATTAAAAAAATGTTTTTAAAAGAGTTTAAACTTCGTTTATTCTCAAATAAATATTGCTTAGAGTTGTATATTACATAAACTCTTGAGTTTCATGGTTCAAATTTCATTGCAGGTCGTTCAAGCGAGATGTACATGTCGTTCGAACGACATGACCATTTCATTCGAGAAACATGCTTATCTCGTTCGAACGATGTGCCGACTCAAGTTTATTATTTAAGGCGTGTTTCTCTCAGAATTTCATAATTTGCAAAACCAAAAAATCAGTTTTTATACAGTACGTTTTCTGCACAAGTTTTCTAAGGTTTTCATAGTCTAAAAACATCCTTAGAGTTTTAAGATCCGAGCTTTAATACTTATATGCTATAGAGATCTTGGCTTGCACCATTGGTTTGTTCTTCCATCATTGAAGAATTTTTCATTGGGTTTTGTCGTGAAGAAGTGAAGGAGTTCGTGTTCAACATCGTATACATTGCCAAGCTACATCGGTGGACACCGAGACATATGTGGACGTGTGTGTTGTGGACGAGCATCATAGAAGGACTTATGCATCGACACTATGGAGGAGTGGTCGAAGGATTAGAGGAGCGTTAGGATTTTTGGGGGACCGAGTCATTGAGTAACTCTATTGTTTGTACTTCGTAATACCATATCATAGTGGTTGTCTGGCTTAGGCCCTTCGAGGTTTTTTCCTTGAGTGGTTTTCTTGTACATCCGGTGTCTCCTTTGTGAACTTATTTATTTTACTTTCTTTAATCACCTAGATGCTTTTTTATGATTAAACAAGATTAAATTGGGCTTAACTAAAATTGATTAACATATTTGGTGCGGTTTGAAATTTGGAAAAAGGTTTTTGCAAAAAGAAAGTTGGTTTTGACATCCTTAAAACACATTCGAAGGAAAAAGGGGCCTTCAAAATTGAAAATGACTTGTGAATTTACATAAAATTATGAAAGTTTGATAAAAAGGAAATTTTGTTGTGTGCACCATAAACTTGCATGATGATAAAATTATATTAGTTGCATAAAATAAGTTGTTTAATTGTGAAAATTGATTTAATGGATTAAATTAGATTTATTTGTCATCGCATGAGGAGTTTGTAGAATCGTTGATAATATGTCATATGTGGTGGGCTATGACCCATTGTGTTGACTAACATTTCATATCTCATTTAAATTAAAATAATCTATTGTGATGTTTATCATGTATAATGCTACTTTCTGGGTTCACGGACCCTAATTGGGGAGAGTATCTAGTATTCATGCGGTGGGCTCTGAACCATTGCTTTGACTAACATTTCAGGTTTAACGCTGGAGTAACTGTATTTGAGCAATTGGAGATATTTTGGGAGATGTAGTTGGAGATTTATTTTAAATGCCTAAGTAGTTAGAATTACGTTCCATTTTCGTCTCTTTTATTATGAGACTTTTATTTATGGATTTGGTGGGTCAATCGGTTCCACGGTTGTTTATGGTTCCCATTAAATATTTATTGTTAGATTATTTCACTGAGATTTATATTTATTTGAGATTGGATTTATTTCTAGACTAGCATGGTGATGGATTTATTGTTGCATGAATGGTGATAATTATTTAATCAAATTGATTATTTATCGTGTGGATTTTTTATATCTCTCATATATCTGTCACATGCTAAGAATGGAATTTAATTTAGTGATGCCCGATGTAGTCTTAGTGGCGGCCGACACCAGAATGTGCGGGGTGTTACAACCTCATCACTAGGTTTCGAACAAGTGATATCGCACAGTGATTCTCAACTTATTGTCCGCCAGTTACTTAAAATATATGGAGTTAAAGGGGGAAACAATGGTGAGATACTTGATTAAGGCAAAGGAAGTTATTTCCTCATTTCCTATAGTCAAGATGGTTCGTATTCCAAGAGTGGATGATGCTCGAGTAGATGCTCTTGCTCGACTAGCCTCCACAACTCTAATAGAGCTTTGAAGAACCATCCCAATGGAGATTCTCACCAGTAGGATCATTGATGAGGAGGCAGTCAACATCATTTCTATAAAATTGGGGCCTTCCTGGATGGATCCAATCAAGTATTATATTGAGAAGGGAATATTACTAGTCGACCAAAAGGAAGCAAGGAAATTGAGATATAAGGCAACTCACTATGTTCTGGAGAAAGGTATGCCATGCATATGGGGATACATAGTATGTTTACTTCGTTGTTTCTACCCAACTGAGGTAAATGATTTATTAAAGAGGTACATGAAGGCTCATGTATATCTCACATAGTTAGGAGATATCTAAGATAATGGATAGGAATGCAAGGTTATTACTGACCGATAATGAAAGCAAATTGTGTTGCCTTTGCCAAGAAATGTGATATGTGCCAAAAAATTTCCACCATTCATAGAAGAACAGGGGAAACTCTAACGCCCATCACTTCTCCATGGCCTTTTGCTATTTGGGGAATAGGTCTTGTCGGACCACTGCTAACCACTAAGTGGAGGTTCAAATATCTGGTTGTAGCAGTCGATTAGCTCACCAAGTGGGTGGAGGTTGAGCCTGTTATTGATATGCCATATCAGAGGGTTTTCCAGCTTATATGGAAGTAGATTATATGTCGGTATGGCATGCGTTATGCTTTCATCACCGACCATGGTGCTTAGTTTGATAGTGAGTAATTTAAAGAATACTGCATCAGGTCCAGCATCCAGAAACTTCATTCAGCATCTGGACACCCACACTCTAATGTCCAAACATAAATCACCAACAAAACCTTGATGGATGGATTAAAGAGGGAGATTCTAAAGGTAACTTTATTAATGAACTCCATAACATTCTTTAGGCATATAGGACCACTCCTAGAACATCAATAGGGCAAACCCATGCATGCTTACTTTTGGCACTGAGGCAGTAGTACTAGTGAAATAGGTCTGCGACTCATAGAGTGTTGAGTTTTTATTCACCCAAAAGTTATATGGACATGATAGAAGAAGTTAGAGAAGATGATGCTATTCGGATGGCTACTTACTAACAAAGGACTGCTAGGTTCTATAATCGGCACGTTAAATTGACGAACTTGAATCAGGGAGACCTTGTACTGAAGAAAGTGATCCAGAAAAATCACAAGTTGGAAGCCAACAGGCATGGTCCCTATCGTATCTCGACAGGAAATTTGAACATGAACGTATTGCCTGGATACATTAGAGGGAGAGGAATTTAAGAACCCTTGGAATGCCTATCATCTTCGCAAATACTATCAGTAAATTTTATTTTTGATGTAATCAGTTATTCAAGGTAAAGAAATTGCATGTTTTTACTCATTTTACTTCCTTTTTATGTTTTATTTTTTAGAGTATGGTGTACCACTACCTTAAATTGATCACTAAATTTTAATTTTTAAATTCAAACTTTTCTAACTTTCAGAAAAGTTCTTTATCTTTGTCAAAATTTTCCAACTTCAAAAAATTTCTTTGTCAAACTCTTTCAACTTCAGAAAATTTATCATTGACAACTTCATGTATGATTTTGTCTTTGACAAATCACGAACTAGAAGTTGGTGAAATCTCCTGTAAGACTCAAAGTTAATTACAAGAGGTTTTACCCAACTAAGTTAAAATATAGGGATAATTAGACATTCTTAATACACTTGGTCACCAATGATAACTAATGCTACAACTTAATTAAAAAAAAACTATTCACAATTTTATCTAAGCGCAACATTAGTAGAATCTAAGGCATTGTAATCATATTCAATCGCGATCAAACATCTAATATTTAGGCAGGACAACCTACTAGGCAACAAGATTAATAGCAACCAAAATCTTAAATATAAAGGAAAAAAGTATCTCAAAGAACTTCATTTCATTCCAATGAACTTGAATTACAAAACAAAGATCAACCAAATATAAGATACAATTTATTCCATTGGACATTTTCCATCAGCCTTGCTCATCCAAACAGGAGGTTCATCAAGGGTGTTCAGATGATTGATGGAACTAAAAGGTTTTGTCCTAGTATGCCTACTACTGCTCGGCCGATCAAGAAAATGTTGGAGATGAACGTATTCCACTTCTCCTTTAAGGCCAAAGTCCCCAATATATTTTTTAATCAAACTCTAAAGAATGGCATCAGGAGGGATCCAACTAAAGTTGATTAAGAAAGGAGGATTAGGATAGTCTAATATCCCTGGGGATGCCGATGCCATAATTTATCATTTTTGGGTATCTTCAAAAAGGCGAGCAGGTTCAGTTAACCCCATTTATAACCCGAATTCCTATCCTGCTCCATATGTACATCCAAATAAATCAGAGCTTCCACTACACCAAAAATAGCAATTTGGCACACCTTGATATTAAAATTTTGGCACAGGTTAAAACCGTGCCAAATTTTGGCATGGTTTAATAACAATCTGGCACATTTTAAAACCGTGCCAAAATTTGGCACTGTTTAAAAGTGTGACAAAATTGAGCACACTTAACTAAGATATAAATACACTAAAAAATACTATTCCTCTAAATTGTTTAGAGACCAATAACCATTCCCGCTCAAACCCCCTCTCGTGCGTTCCCTCTCTTCTCCCCTCACTATCGTGTATGCCCTATCTCTTCCCATCACTCTCTCTCTCACCGGTCATTTTTTATCACATCTTCTCCATCACGTTGCGCACCTAGGTGCTCTCTCTCTCTCTCTCTCTCTCTCTCTCTCTCTCTCTCTCTCTCTCTCTCTCTGTATATATATATATATATATATATATATATGTTTGTATGTTGATCTGAATATGGGTTTCAGGTGAATTTTTGTTGACGTTTTGTATGAGGTTCATGATTTAAGGTTTAATATATTCATGATTTGAAGGGTGTGTGAATCTAAGGGTTCTACTTTGTTTATGTGATTGCAATATAGAATATTTGAGGGGGTTGCAATGAGGGTTTCGACTTGGGGTCAATTTGGGTTTAAATTAGGCTTTCTATCATGATTATTTATCGTTTCTATTTTGGTTAATTTGGGTTTCAATTAGGGTTTATAGTCAGATTGATTTGAGTTTCGTTTGGGTGCCGGTAGAGTTTAAGATTAAAAAAAGTAATTTCAGTGTGCTATGATTTATTTCTTTACACATATGCCTTATGAATAATTCTACTCGTACCAAAAACTAGAACCAAATCCAAACTAATTACATATGTGTCAAAAGAATTTGCCCCTTGTTTACTACAAATTGTGAATTTGT
This sequence comes from Sambucus nigra, assembly GCA_949130495.1. Taxonomy (NCBI): domain Eukaryota; kingdom Viridiplantae; phylum Streptophyta; class Magnoliopsida; order Dipsacales; family Adoxaceae; genus Sambucus; species Sambucus nigra. Next base: position 211,439,768 of record OX422210.1, read on the forward strand.
GTTGTAAATGGGGTCAGCTTGGATTGACATGTGGGTGTGCCGTTTGAATTTGGTTCAGAGATGTGGCTTGAATAGAAATACTCATGCTTTCTTGTGTCCATTACTACTTGCATGAATGAATTTAGTTTAATCCTATTAGGGCCTTAGTGGAGCATTACTTATTTGATATCACACAACCTATTTATCTAACATTTTGTATTATCTCTTGATCCTATGATTATATAGGAATTTTTTGGGAGCAGTGTATGAAGTCAATCAAGCTTCTGTTATTTTGGGTTCGCTTATGGTAAGAAAATAAAATAATTCACTATGGTAGGACATAGCGTTAGAGACTACTAAAATGTGTTGTGAGATTTCCCTTTAGTTTTGTAGGGCTCAACTCCAGAGAAAAATACACTGATTGGCTTGTACAATCATTGTCAAAGTCACTACTGTGATTGAGAACAAAGGTACGCTACTGTAATTGGCTTCTACAGTTAAGTCTAATTTTTGCATCTATTAAGAGCAAAGGTACATTACTAGCAATATGAAATTTATTATAGTTTGGTGTATAGGGTTTGTTTATTATTCAGTTAATATCACACATACAAGTTGAATTAAACATAAAGTAGGTATATTTGGTTGTCTATTAGTGGACATAAATAGTGAGTCATTACACATTCTTTAAGCACGTGTGTATTTTAGAAAGTTATCATTCCATATTAAAGCCCTCAATTAATAAATTCTTATGTTAAATAATGTTTACTCTACAAAACTTATAGTGCATATCAGTTATGACTTAACCCTCAACTTCTTTAATCCAGGCTTGCTATTTCACATCCTTGTGAAGTTAGGTCTAATATTATCAAACATCATCTTATTTATGACAATCCAAATTATGTACATTCCATAGAGGATTGCCTCCTTCTAAGTATTAGTGAGTTGAGGACCAAACACTTGTTTAATGATAAAATTTTTAAACTCTACAACACTGGGGAAGTTAGGAAATTGATATTGAACAAAGAAACAATACAAATCCATCATCTTTTTGCAAATTCACACTATAAAAATGAATTATTTATAGTTTCCTCAACTTGATTACATAATAAGCAGGTTGAAACAGATGGAATTCCACAAATTTTGAGCTAATCATCAATGGGAAGACTACTACGAATATATTTTACAAGAGAATTGAGATTTTAGGGGGGACTAAGTTTTGCCAAATTCATTTAAAAATATCAGTGATAGGAATATATTTCCTCACATAATTCTAGGATTACGAAAATAATAAATCATTTGTATTGGAGGTTCCCCAAATAATTTGGTCCTCCCTATTGTGAATGGGAAGGTATTCATTGGCAATCCTATGACATAGGAGAGGGAAATCAGAGGTCATATATGGTGCACTTACCATTCTATATAAGATCAGAAATCATAGCTGTTAAATAATTATGCTATTGAGTATCAATGCTCAGGTCTTCAAAAATATGTTTCCCTAGCCAATTATCCCGCCAAGGATACCATCAAACCATCCAGAGATAGACACCTGTTGATCAGAACTGGAATGAACACTGAACTGACCCAGATATGTACACCTGTTGGTCCATAGATCAGAGATGAAATGAACACTAAATTGAGTAAATGAGAATGACTCTCATTGGGCATTGTAATTTAAGCTTTGTAAGATAAGTCCAAATTCCCAATTCCTCCACATTTGATACACTTACGAGGGGGATTTTCATATTTAACGGTGACATAACCCCCCTCCCAAATTGTCGTTCAATAACAATGAACTTTGAGAAATACTTATCATGATCTATTTCCACTAAAACACAAGCATAAAGATCAAAATCACGTCTCCTAGTAGCATTATACAATTACAGGGGAATAGCAACCCCTAGATGATAATTATACATTGGTTCTTGGGAGTAGATCAGACAAATATATACTAAATTATATATATATTACCCATAAATTTTGAGAACATCAAACTCATGTCCCACTGAAAATTTAACATATATATACATAATGAAATATATGTAGAATATTCAATATACATGCCTAAAGTTTAAAGTTGATTTAAAGTAGCTTTCCCAGTGGATTTGTAGTCCTACAAGTAACAATCATCCTCTTGTTGAAGTCTTCAATGGTGGTGACAATTTGAGGCAGATTTAGTAGCCTTAGCAATTATATGCCGATCTCTCTCTATTCTTCAATGCTCCCAAAATAGTGTTTGATAAAACATGCGTTGTGTGTATATATCTAATGCGCTTCTTTATTTTTTTTTTTTTTTTTGGGAACTATTCTATTTTATTCTTCATTTTAATAGACTTTTCTTTACAGATCTTGTATGTCACAAAATGGTCTTAAAGTAACAATTGCCATTGCTAGGATGAGGACAGGAAGAATTCGAAGAACGTGGGACTGAGCTCAATGACTTGGAAACACGAACAAATAGAAAATCCATCTCATTGTCGATGTGTGAGGCTCTCGATTGACTTCGAACCAAAAGAGGTATGATTTATAGCTTTTTATCGTTGATTCACATCTTTTTTTTATGGGGGATAATTATCGGTGAACATATACTGAACTTAATGGTCCTGATAAGGATGAACGAACATGGAAATTACTCTTCATCTGAACGGGTAAAGTTTCTCAACTTCATTTTCGTCATGATTTAGACATTTATTTCTTATTTGTGTAATTGAATTTTTTCATGATATATAATATCTACATAATAATCTAACCATCGTATGTCTCTCAAATTTCTGAAAACATTGATCTTTATGTCTCTTGCAATTCTTACTTTTATTGTTTAAGTTCTATTGTTGACAGTACTATGGCTTTTTTTTGGGCTAATCTGTCAACTGTGGGGGTGGGGGGGGTAAGGATATTTTTTGAGCTTCTAAGGGGTAAATTTAAAATACACAATTATCTCAGGGCAAAAATTAAAGAGCGTCGTCACAGGGAGGGAGACAGGTATAATATATTTGTCGTTATTTCTATTTATTCATTTTATCAAATACCTAAGCTAATTGAGAAATTTAACTTATTCAATTGCATGTATGAAATATGGCATGGAGTAAGAATGTAAATGAAATTATTAGCACCCACGGGTATTCCCAGAATCAAATTATGGTGTGTAAATATCCATCATTGTCAAAGGTAATTCTACCCTATTGATTTAGTTCCATAAATAGTCTAGAGTGTGTATTTGGGAAATTTCGATGCCAAAGCATGGATCAGAGTGTATAATATTTTCTGTACATACATAAATCATATAATTTCCTTCGGGATGATTGATTTGTCGATATGTTGCTACACTCACGGGACATAGTTTGCGAGTACTCTATCTTTCCATGTATCCTGATGGTCAGGTAAGATTTCAAAGTTTAAGCTTATGTTTATAATATGTTTGTTACACAGTTGGAAGATTAATTGTTCAACTGAACTTTGTTTTTGCAGATAGTAGTAACTGGAGCAGGGGATGAGACACTGCGATTCTGGAATGTCTTTCCATCCGTCAAAGCATCGGTAAGTGAAGTCATCAAGTGTCGTTTGGTTCTAGTATAATCGATATCGTAATGGGGGAGTCTAAAATTTTAAGGAAGCCCAAAAACTCACAGAACATCAATAACATGAATGTATCAGTGTATATTTATATTTATGGGTCTCTTTCTAATTTTTTTCCCATCGTTTTTTCTTCCAAGAAACAGTCAGGGATACGGGGCTATGGTCATTGGGAAGAACTCATATCCTATTTCCTAGATGAATTTCTACAAGAAGGTCAATTATCTCTTCTTCTTTAGGGATGTCTTTCTGAGATAGTTTCGCATATTCATTTGCTTCACTTTTTCTCTTTCTTTGTTCCTTTCTTATATATTATTGATTAACGAATTGATGCCTTTTTTGTTTTGGTATCAACCAGGTTGTTTTTTGTTGCAAGGATGGAAAGACATACGGATGATTTATTGGTAATTTGATTTAATTTTAGTAAAATAGTTATATACTTGCCCCCCCCCCCCCCCCCCCCATGCAATATTATTTTTTGAAACCAATAAGACATTTTTATCATGCTTATATTTACTAGAAGATAGCATAAAATTTCAAGACATATTTTCTCTTCATAAATCTCCCAGTGAAGTCTAACTTATTCGTGAGCAAGCTGATTGTTCTACTTTGGACTGTGTTTTGTGTGTGACAGATTAATAAGAAACAAACTTTATTGATAAAAAGAAAAGGAGATACAAAAGGGAGACAAAAAAATCCACCTTGAGCAAAAGAAGTGTAATACCCCGTATTTTTATAGCTTTTAAATTATGGGATTTATTAAATTTAATTGAGATAAATTAATTTAATTTTAATCCGGAATGTTGTTTTAAATATTTACTAGCGTGACGAGAGTTAGTAATCATTGGAAATTTTTTATTTGTTAAATGTTACTGGATGAGTATAGAAATATATGACATTTATTTTTATAGTATTTTCACGTGTGAATAAAATGACAATTATGGAAATTTAAGTCGGGATGCGCCCGTGTCGCATCGGGACTAAATATTGTTAAATAAAAGTGAATATTTTATAAGTTGTTCGTATGGTCGTTTTGAGTGCACCAACGCGTTCAGAAGGGTCGAGATAGTCGGAAAAGTATACCCGGGAGTTTGATTTGGGTATCGGGGCATTTTTAGGCCTAATTAGTACCCCGGGAGGGCATTTTAGTCATTTTGTATTTTTGGGAAATTAAACCCACGAAAATTAAAAGGGTTATATAAGATATCTGGGTTATCATCTAGGGTTAGGAAACTAAAAAATCTATAACGGCCATTGGAGAATAGAGGAGAGAGCTCTCAAGGCAATCCAAGGCTCAAAACCCATCCGTTTGCACCGCCGCCACCGCCAACGCGTAGATCGCGAGACGGGGAACATAACCACACCAAATTCGGAACCAAACCAGAACACCAAAAATCTCAGGCAATTATTTATCTTGCTTATTTTCGTTGATGCATCACTCATGTAGTCTAGGGATGATTAGGGTGAGATTTATGGAAGAAAAACCTAATTTGAGATGGAAAATTTTCATGTAGTGATGATTTATATGATATTCTGGAAACCCTTTGTCTGTAGAGGATTAAACCACGAAATTATGATGTTTTATGAGAAGAAAATTCTGGAAAAGATTTGTTAGAACCATGTTTAAGAGAAATCTAGGGTTCTTGATATTTATATGAATTGTGGGCTGATAATCCATGTTTAGTGACGGAAATCGACATGTTTTACGTAGGAAATGCATAATATTATGTTAGGATGTTAGTAGTATAAATCCTTGGACGTTTGGGAATGCAAAACTTGAACTTGGATGAAGATATGTGTTAGAACCCGTAACTGCAAAACTACAGAAATTGCAATACCTGTTTGATCGATCGATCGAGCCCAGAGCTTCGATCGATCGAAGGTTCGATCGATCAAGCCCCTAACCTCGATCGATCGACCCCTCCTGGAAGACTTAAGTTTCCCCTTTTAAAATTGTTGAATTGATTCGAAATGAAGAAAACTCCTTAGACATCCTTGTTAAAATAATTTGGGAGATAATGATGACCAGTAAGATTCATTAATGAATAAGATACCTTTAATGTAAGGCGAAATCTATATTTTGGGATATTTTGCATAAGGGACAATGTAAGTATAGATTAAAGGGGAGAGACACGGAAGAGAGAGTTACGTTGGAACATAAATGGATACCTACTGAATTTATACTTGGGAGAATAGATTCCATGAGTGTTACGTAGTAAGTTGGAAAAACCCTTCGAATTAAAGTTAGAGACGAACCATTATACTTGATAAATAATAATGTGAAAATAAGGATAAATGTTGTGAATGTGTATTATGGGATAAACCAAAATTGATATAATAAAAGTGGTATATTTATATGATTGTGTATGCATATATTATATACTTGTGAAAATCATGCCCGCGCTACTTGCTATCCCTGAGGTTACCGCGCTGGGACGATCTTATCTCGTGTGCCTTATGGGGGATATTGACTCGTACCCTAGAAGATAGAAATTCTAGGTACAGACTTTCGAATCGGTAGTCACGGTCCTAAGAGACGTGAGGGTATGTACTGACCTCTTGGACTTGGAATCTATGCTTCGCCTCAATATTGTTTGTGTATGTATTTATACAGTTCGAGAGTGATTCCGAACTTGTATTCCCTTTAGTGCGATTGATACGGGGATTGGATAGCAGAGTATGCCCGCACCATAATTTTTATGTGCGGTGCTGCTAGAATATATATATTATACGAGTAATTAATATATATATGAAGTTCTGAAATTTGGAATTGCCTACTGTGATATGGTAAGTAGGACATGGTTGATGACTCAAATTGTAAATACTTGTTTTGATAAAATATAACATGACACTGGAAAACTTTATTAATTAATAAAGTTAAAAAGAAGAGACTTGTCACTAAACGAAATTTATCCTTTAAAAACCATTATGTTGTTCAGTTCTAAAGTCTTACGAGTCACCTAAGATAAGTCAAATCATTAGGAAGATTAGTGCGATATATGACGAGATAAACCATTAAAAAGGTTAGTGCGATAGGAGTGCACATTAGAAGAGAGGTGAGAATTTCTCAAGAGAGTGTCGCACTAATATGTTGTTGCATTGGCCTGTAATCAATTTAAATACTTGCTAAATGAATTTTTAAATCATATACACTATCGGGCTCTGACCCGTTTCTTTTTCTTTCTCTCTTGTATATATATGTATGTATTACAGGTGCCCAGCCACAGAGGCATCTTGCATTGGATCCTTTGGATGGAACGCGCTGTAGCTTTTGTGGGAGTTGCAGGCCATTGTTTAGACGACCTCATTGTTGACCCTACTTCTAGTTTAGCTTTATCCGGTGGGGGCATGTGTCGCCCTTTTTCCATTATTTAGTTGATATTGTCAGAGATTGTAATTCTTTTAATTTCAGTATCTTTATTTCGGAATTGTTACTGTCAGGATGTTTTCCTTAGTATTTTAATGTTGGGATTTATTATTGTTGGGTAAACTCTTAAATGTTCATTTTATTCTTCTACTTATTGTGTGACTCTTTAGATGTTAATGGTTTAAGGTTTTATAACCGGATTTAATAAAATGAGAATAAGGTTTTAAATGGTTTTGACACTTAGCTTAATTATTTAGGGTGTTTAAATTGGAAAAGTATTTTAATGACAGTGATGCTAAGAATGAACCAACTGTTCACCTTGATTTTAATTTAATAAAGGAGTGATCGCTCGGTATTTAGTTAGGCGGGGTGTCACAGGTGGTATCAGAGCATCAGGTTCTAGTGTCCTTAGGATTTGTACGGCTTATTATGCTTTCAGCGTTGCTTTGTTTGTTATAGAGCCCTATGTTTAGGATTGTCGATTCCTTTGACGAGATTTCGTTTTCCTGCTATAATGTGTATACATTAGTGAATTCTAATTTCGTTCGGATGTGTGCGTGTGCCGAGCGATGACGAATGTCAGAAGAGGACCGTTAAGCGTACATCAGGAGGCAGGGCTCAGTTGAGATTATAAAATATATCCGAGGATGATGACCGTAGTTGAGGTCACCTCCATTATTGCACGAGAAGCCAAGACTAGAAAGGCGACTAAGGTGCAGTAGTGATTTCCAAATGCTGTTATAGTCAAATGAGGTGCGAGGGTAAACTTACCCAACGTATTACAAAAACGTGTAGAGACTGTCAGTGGGAAATTCTAGAAATGCGGATATTATGTGTCTTTACCAAAGGAGGTAAAACATCCAAAGGCTTAGATATAGGATGGAGTGTGGCAAACTGAAAGTGAAAATTTAGAGGAAATTTTCTTGTCTTTCCGGACGAAATTATAATGGTTGGAGTCAACTACCCATTTCAGAAGTAGAATGCTATGCCTATAGGAGAACCTTAGGTACAGTGTTGACCGTATGTTCCTTCCTCGACTGTTCAGGATGAGAAACAAACGTGGTTCTGAACTCATCGCAGGAGGGCATGACAGAAGTCCAATTGTGGATATGAATCCTAATCGTTAGCAAATTTTGTATCAAAAGAGGTAGATACGAGTGGAGGAAACGACTCCAAGTGGGAGACCAACTCGTAATAATAGTTGATAATACTCGAGGAGGAAATTCTAATGGACGACCGATTCGGAGGTTGACAATGTCATATTTTGTCAATATAGATGATAACGCTTCTTTGTGGGGGGAAGTTAAAGAAATTGAAGAATTTAGTCGAGAATAAGACTGAATACAACGGTGGTGATATAGCACCACAAAGGGATGTGGATATACATCAGGGGACCCATTTAAATTATTCGGATAATGGAATTCTTACCAAGTGATGGTAAATTCAGTAAGTACTATTATAGATAATAACATGATCTTTATGGCCTAAAAAAAGCTAAGGGAACAACCGGGATGGCTAACAGGAATCGAGTCTACTAAAGTCCGAGAGAAGGACAATCCTAACCTGGTTAGTAGGACAGGTGATAAGTGGATTATGTATTGAGGTATTTTGTGCGGAGTGAGATCGCTCGCAATAATATGTTCCAAAGTGAGTAAAAGGACAAGAATACGGTTCCTAGTAAAAGGCAACGATTAAAGTAATTTTGTTTAGTTTGAGTAGACGTGTTACGTCCGGAAACCATTTGCGCAGTCAAGACGATTGACAAGGTAGAAGTGTAAGTTGTATCCTCAGAGGATGCAGCGTGTTTATGTGACACGAGCGAGTCACCATGTTTTGTTCATTGCTAGATTAGCATGTGAGATGAGTTTAATGCATATCATTATAAATGTTACCATTATGTGAATATTTTTCCCTAGTATAGCGGGATTTTTCTTTGGTGCTATCCACGGAGGATGAATGCGTATATTAACAGTGTTACGTATTTTATTGAGGTTACTCGTCGTAGTCATGTGATATACAAGTATAGTATTATATTTGATAAAATGTTATAGAAATGGTTAGTACGATAGTGGGGATTTATTGCAAGGCTATCGGAGTGGTTGCATTAGCGCAACATGTTTTACGTTTTGTTTTGGCGAGGCTTTACTTGTAAGGAGGTTGGACTCGCACTTATATTATCTATCCTAGAGACTTCGGAGGAGATAGTGGGCTCGAGATATTCGATGCCAATGTATGTATAGACTTTGCCAATATGATTCAGTATGTATCGGGATTTACCGTTGGGCGAAAAGATTTGACTCAGTATTATGTTTAGCACTCCGGACTTAGTGATAGGAAGAGTGCATTGTTATATTTATCCTTTAGAGATGTGGGAGTTAATATTTATACCCCTATTATTAGGGAAAGGAATTTTGAGAATTCCGATTGTATGTATTCGAGGTTTATGGAATGCTATTATCGCCAACCTATACTGAACAATAGTGCAATTAGTGAAACGTTCTTTGTTAAGCATAATTACGGGAGAAATTGTAACTTTTCTGTCAAGGGACGGAATAAAGGGGTATATACTATGGACGGAGGACCTAACGGATTTCGATAACCGACAATGCTAGGTAGTAGTGTATCGGGGGGGTTCCTTGTTTGAATTTCTCTTTGCGAGACATCCCATGCATGAAACTTAGCGTAAGGTTGGAAATAGGGAGACGTTTGGTCACTATTCCATGAGTTCGGTACCCTGGTCGAAATGGGATCAAGTAATTATATATGTAAGTTGGAAGTTGAATTTTATCTTAAAGCTATTGGAAGTCGGATCTTGTGGTAAGAAAGCATTGAAAGTTACCCCACGAGTTGAGGGGTGGAACGATGATAAGGATAATTTAAGAATTTTGATTTCTAGGGTGATTGAGAGTACCCAAATGTCGTAACCGCGTTCAAAACACGAGGCGAATAAAGAGTTAGAATGATTTTTAGCATGGATTTTCTGGAAAAAACTTTATTATACAAAAGACATGACTTGAAGTAATTTTGATGAATAGAGCGTTACTGATTTATTTTGGTTGTTGTACCTATTTGGGAAAATTGTTATACTTATCTGAAGAAGGTTGAGAATTATTATTCCTCTTTTATCGTCATGGAATTTGAATGCCATATTCCTTCTATTTCGTTGAATTTAGTTCGTTCTACGGATGAGTAGCACGCCGTTCGCTCTTCTAGGGCATCGGGGTGTTGCAAGAATGTGGACATCTCGGTTAATTGCAGTTCAAATCATCTGAGTCGAAGGGACGTGGTCATGGACGTGTGTCATATATGTTTGTGGGACTAGTTTAATGAAGTGGAAGTGATAGAGTGGATTAAACGTCACATGAGGGGCGATAATCCATACATAGGTGTACAATTAGAATAGCACACCCAAATTTGAATTGGAAGACTGTGGGAAGCCATTTAAGAAGAGTATTCCTTGAATGGAGCAGAATTAAATGATTATGAAGAACACTCAAAGCGAAATTGTTAGTAATCAAATGTGAGAGCGACTCACACATAGAAAGGGTGATGATGTTAGTACGGTATAAGAGATCCAGATGTGCGCTTCGTGGAGAGAAGAGCACGGGTGGAACTTTCGGCATACTACAAGGAAGGAAGGGGAGTATTATGTGTCACTTAATGTGAGACATTTCAAGGGAAAAATCGATGTTTAGCGAGACGTAGTGAGTAGTATCTACATGCACCGCCCATTGGTAAGGTTGGGTTGAAAGAGGAGAATCAACCAAAGAATTTTGTGTTTAGCTACAATTCCTGAATTTGGAAGAGGTCGGTAAAGTCGGTACAGTTCTTGGATGGGTTTCCATCCTCAAAACAAGATCAAAGGTTCATCCCGAACATGTGAATAAAGTCGCCGAGAAGGAGGTGATTAATACTCTTTAAGCTGACTTACAATATTAACTAGTATGCCCCAGACTTCCTTTGAAAGGAAGGATCGCACCGGTGCATGATCCGGCGCAGTATAAATTTCTAAATCAGGATGAGATTGGTGAATCCCACCTTTGATATGGGATTTCAGAAACCAGCGGAGATAAGGTTTCGTTTCGAGTAGGATGTATCAACCGTAGCCAGGGAATGGGTTCACGATGATTAAAGATTTGTGGAGCCACGTGAAGGAGATTTTGGAATATTGGTACGATGATTTCAGGAATGCTCGGTAGAAGCACTCGTACCCATTTGTTGCGTGCAAGGTGCTTACTAAGGTTTTGTTATGGAAGAACCTCGACTATTCTCCTCCCGTATGTTCAGAGGAGAGTAGATAATCAGAGTTTTTGGATCGGTCGAGAGAACATCCGATAACTGTGGTAGAATTCCACAACTGTTTTAGGCGAGCAAGAGTGATCAAATGTTCGTATAATTTTCTCAGAATGGGAGTTTCGTATATGAATAAATCCGAGTATTTCTCATGTAGTGAGGTGCGGCCTCCTAATGATAGTGAGATAAGGAAATTATAACGTATAGGCGTGACCTATGCGAATGTTGTCGGTTGGGAACACAATGTGAAGTGTCTCCAATGAGAATGTAAAATAATGTTGCTGTAAAGAAAGGACTATAGTGATTGAGCGTCGTAATGTGTAGTTAGTTTATGTGCGGAAAAGGATATCCAGAATTGTGCTACCTGATAGGCCTTATTTTCCGAATTTTAGGACGAAATTCCGTTATTAGGGGGGAAGTATGTAATACCCCGTATTTTTATAGCTTTTAAATTATGGGATTTATTAAATTTAATTGAGATAAATTAATTTAATTTTAATCCGGAATGTTGTTTTAAATATTTACTAGCGTGACGAGAGTTAGTAATTATTGGAAATTTGTTATTTGTTGAATGTTACTGGATGAGTATAGAAATATATGACATTTATTTTTATAGTATTGTCATGTGTGAATGAATAAAATGACAATTATGAAAATTTTAGTAGGGACGCGCCCGTGTCGCGTCGGGACTAAATATTGTTAAATAAAAGTGAATATTTTATAAGTTGTTGGTATGGTCATTTTGAGTGCTCCAACGCGTTCAGAATGGTCGAGATAGTGAGAAAAGTATACCCAGGAGTTTGATTTGGGTCTCGGGGCATTTTTAGGCCTAATTAGTACCCCGGGAGGGCATTTTAATCATTTTGTATTTTTGGGAAATTAAACCCACGAAAATTAAAAGGGTTATATAAGATATATGGGTTATCATCTAGGGTTAGGAAACTCAAAACTCTAGAACGGCCATTAGAGAAGAGAGGAGAGAGCTCTTAAGGAAATCCAAGGCTCGAAACCCATCTGTTTGCACCGCCGCCACCGCCAACGCGTAGATCGCGAGACGGGGAACATAACCACACCAAATTCGACACCAAACCAGAACACCGAAAATCTCAGGCAAGTGTTTATCTTTCTTATTTTCATTGATGCATCACTCATGTTAGTCTAGGGATGATTAGGGTGAGATTTATGGAAGAAAAACCCAATTTGAGATGGAAAATTTTCATGTAGTGATGATTTATATGATATTCTGGAAACCCTTTGTCATGTAGAGGATTAAACCACGAAATTATGATGTTTTATGAGAAGGAAATTCTGGAAAAGATTTGTTAGAACCATGTTTAAGAGAAATCTAGGGTTCTTGATATTTATATGAATTTTGGGCTGATAATCCATGTTTAGTGACGGAAATCGACATGTTTTACGTAGGAAATGCATAGTATTATGTTAGGATGTTAGTAGTATAAATCCTTGGACGTTTGGGAATGCAACACTTGAATTTGGATGAAGATATGTGTTAGAACCCGTAACTGCAAAACTGCAGAAATTGCAATACCTGTTTGATCGATCGATCGAGCCCAGAGCTTCGATCGATCGAGCCCCTAACCTCGATCGATCGACCCCTCCTGGCAGACTTAAGTTCCCCCTTTAAAATTGTTGAATTGATTCAAAATGAAGAAAACTCCTTAGACATCCTTGTTAAAATAATTTGGGAGATAATGATGACCAGTAAGATTCATTATTGAATAAGAGACCTTTAATGTAAGGCGAAATCTATATTTTGGGATATTTTGCATAAGGGACAATATATGTATAGATTAAAGGGGAGAGACACGTAAGAGAGAGTTGCATTGGAACATAAATGGATACCTATTGAATTTATACTTGGGAGAATAGATTCCATGAGTGTTACGTAGTAAGTTGGAAAAACCCTTCGAATTAAAGTTAGAGACGAACCATTATACTTGATAAATAATAATGGGAAAATAAGGATAAATGTTGTGAATGTGTATTATGGGATAAACCGAAATTGATATAATAAAAGTGGTATATTTATATGATTGTGTATGCATATATTATATACTTGTGAAAATCATGCCCGCGCTACTTGCTATCCCTGAGGTTACCGCGCTGGGACGATCTTATCTCGTGTGCCTTATAGGGGATATTGACTCGTACCCTAGAAGACAGAAATCCTAGGTACAGACTATCGAATCGGTAGTCACGGTCCTAAGAGACGTGAGGGTATGTACTGACCTCTTGGACTTGGAATCTATGCTTCGCCTCAATATTGTTTGTGTATATATTTATACAGTTCAAGAGTGATTCCGCACTTGTATTCCCTTTAGTGCTATTGATACAGGGATTGGATAGCAGAGTATGCCCGCACCATAATTTTTATGTGGGGTGCTGCTAGAATATATATATTATACGAGTAATTAATATAGATATGAAGTTCTAAAATTTGGAATTGCCTACTGTGATATGGTAAGTAGGACATGGTTGATGACTCAAATTGTAAATACTTGTTTTGATAAAGTACAAAATGACACTGGAAAACTTTATTAATTAATAAAGTTAAAAAGAAGAGACTTGTCACTAAACGAAATTTATCCTTTAAAAACCATTATGTTGTTCAGTTCTAAAGTCTTACGAGTCACCTAAGATAAGTCAAATCATTGGGAAGATTAGTGCGATATATGACGAGATAAACCATTAAAAAGGTTAGTGCGATAGGAGTGCACATTAGAAGAGAGGTGAGAATTTCTCAAGAGAGTGTCGCACTAATATGTTGTTGCATTGGCCTGTAATCAATTTAAATACTTGCTAAACGAATTTTTAAATCATATACACTATCGGGCTCTGACCCGTTTTTTTTTCTTTCTCTCTTGTATATATATGTATGTATTACAGGTGCCCAACCACAGAGGCGTCTTGCATAGGATCCTTTGGATGGAACGCGCTGTAGCTTTTGTGGGAGTTTCAGGCCATTGTTTAGACGACCTCATTGTTGACCCTACTTCTAGTTTAGCTTTATCCGGTGGGGGCATGTGTCGCCCTTTTTCCATTATTTAGTTGATATTGTCAGAGATTGTAATTCTTTTAATTTCAGTATCTTTATTTCGGAATTGTTACTGTCAGGATGTTTTCCTTAGTATTTTAATGTTGGGATTTATTATTGTTGGGTAAACTCTTAAATGTTCATTTTATTCTTCTACTTATTGTGTGACTCTTTAGATGTTAATGGTTTAAGGTTTTATAACCGGATTTAATAAAATGAGAATAAGGTTTTAAATGGTTTTGACACTTAGCTTAATTATTTAGGGTGTTTAAATTGGAAAAGTATTTTAATGACAGTGATGCTAAGAATGAACCAACTGTTCACCTTGATTTTAATTTAATAAAGGAAAGATCGCCCGGTATTTAATTAGGCGGGGTGTCACAAGAAGCTGAAAAAATAGCCTCTTAATAATCAATTACAGAATAATCTTTTCTAAGAATCAATAATCTTTTCAAAGGTCCCCTAACCAGTGTGTAAATAGGAGATATGCGGGAGGTCCGGTTGTCTATTATCCATCTTTTCAATCAATTATCTTGGCCTCTTTCAAATAAATCAATCTAGTCCTTAATATAATGGTCTCATGCATAAAATCTCCCAGAAATTCATCAAGAAATTCATTTTTGAATTGTAAGTTTGATTGCATTAACAAGTATTGGTTTTGAATGATTTCTGAACCGTCAAAGAGGAATTGTTGAGGACATTGAGAATGGCATAATAAGCATCGATTGGCCTCGAACGAAACTAGAGGACTTTTTCCAAATAGCACTTCTGCTATATATATATATATATATATATATATACAACACTGCTGCTAATGTTTCATTTAGCCCGGTTTTAAATTACAAGATTGATGTGTAGAAGTGAATACCTTTTTGGCATCATTTTTAATCGTCCAATTTTGCCGTAATGTTTTCGGCATCATTTTTAATTGGTTTGAGGTTATGAGAAATTTTAGTGAAACTTGGAAATTTAATGGTAGCCACCTGTTGGCTCTTTATTTGTTACGCACACACACGTGAATCGTGTATTTTACTACAAATTATAAGCTCATTATTGTTGTTTGGTGATGTAATTAGTGCTTTTGATGCAATTCTATGCACTGGAATTGGTTATCATTTTTGTTTAATTTTATTATTTCGCTCAATTGTTGTGACATTAGACCTTAATATAAGCTCATAGTTGTTGGATAATGTTCAGCCTGACACGAGGATCGCATGGGAGGGATCGTTTGGGCCCATTTTACCCGTCATTAGGATCAATTCAATTGAAGAAGGAATCCATCACTGCAATCCTAACAATTTTGGCCTTCAGGTACAAAATTTATCTCCCCCACAGGCTTATCAATGTCCATTTCCATTTGGGGTAAAATTTGAAATAAAATAAATTAAAAAATTGCTAAATTATCACTTCGATTGCAAACACCCCTTCACATCACAAATAGTTCTAAAGTGTTTTGTCATATCAGTATTAAACTTCTTGGTAATGAGGGTAATTTCAAAATATGTAGATTAGGCTTGAAAACAATCCGTTTGAGGGTGAAAACCCAAACCAGCCCCCAAACGATCTCGTAAGAGGCATGAACACCTCGCACGAGACCAATGTAACTTGTACGAACTGACAGCGTAGTCCCGAGCCTCTCGGTTTGAGAATATGATGATAATTTTAAAATATATCGATTAAGCTTAAAAATAAGCCCTTAAAGGGTGAAAACCCAAACCAGCCCCCAAACGATCTCGAAAAAGGCACGAACACCTCACACGGGACTAATGTAACTTGTACGAACTGAAAACGTAGTCCCGGGTCTCTCGGTTTGAGAATATGACGATAATTTCAAAATATATCGATTAAGATTAAAAACAAGCCCTTAAAGGCTGAAAACCCAAACCAATCCCGAAACGGTCCCGTAAGAGGCACAAACACCTCGCATGGGACCAATTTAACTTGTATGAGCTAATCGATTAGTCTCGGGCCTCTCGGTTTGAGAATATGATGATAATTTCAAAATATGCAGATTAGGCTTGAAAACAAGCCGTTTGATGGTGAAAACCCAAACTAGCCCCCAAACGATCCTGTAAGAGGCACGAACACCTCGTACGGTACCAATGTAACTTGTACGAATTGACCGCGTAGTCGCGGGCCTCCCAATTTGAGAATATAATGATAATTTCAAATTATATCGATTAGGCTTGAAAACAAGCCGTTTGAGGGTGAAAACCCAAACCAGCCCCCAAACGGCCCCGTAAGAGGCACAAACACCTCGCACGGGACCAATATAACTTGTATGAATTGATCGCGTAGTTGCGGGTCTCCCCATTTGTGAATATGATGATAATTTCAAAAAATATCGATTAAGCTTAAAAATAAGCCATTTGAGGGTGAAAACCCAAACCAACCCCTAAACGGCCCCGTAAGAGGCACGACACCTCACACGGGACCAATGTAACTTGTACGAACTTACAGCGTAATCACGGGCCTCTTGGTTTGAGAATTTGATGATAATTTCAAAACATATCGATTAAGCTTAAAAACAAGCACTTAAAGAGTGAAAACCCAAACTAGCACCCAAACGGTCCCATAAGAGGCATGAACACCTCGTACGGAACCAATGTAACTTGTAGGAAGTGACAGTATAGTCGCGGGCCTCTCGGTTTGAGAATATGACGATAATTTCAAAATATATCTATTAAGCTTATAAACAAGCCCTTAAAGGGTGAAAATCCAAACCAACCCCCAAACGGTCCCGTAAGAGGCATGAACACCTCACACGGGACCAATGTAACTTGCGTAAGATTTTCAATGTTAGAATATAATAATAATTACAACACCTTTATATAATTTCTTTTTAGCATGAGTAAGCTTTTTTTATAAATTACTTGGTTACTAATATCTTTTTTTTGTATCCTATTTTTTTTGCAGGATAGCATTTTATCGTTAGCATTTATTCACGTGGAACACACGGAGAACTCAATGGCTTACAACAAGGGGTTTATTCATGATTCTATTTTTTGTGTTATGGTCGTGCGGTCTTTTGTAAGTTTATTGTTAACTTTTATGGCCGTGCGGGCTTTTGTAAGTTTATTGTTATATTTTTTGGCCGTGCGGGCTTTATGTTACGCAGGTTTTATATTAGCGGGTTTTAGAATGTACAGAAAATAGAGGAAACTCTGCCCAATTTTTTTTTTTGGTTTGTGAACTACTAAAGACTTGTAATATTTTGAAGTTTTTATGTACATTAGTTTATAAACAGCGTGGAAGATTTGTAATTTGTGAATTTTCTTGTTTTCAAATAATTTTTTTTTCTTTTATCCAAAAATTTATCACAGTTCAAAATCGTGCCAAAAGTGTATCAAATTTTGGCACGGTTTTGAACTTGCCAAATTTTTATGAAAATGTGCTCAATCTGGCACAGTTCAAAACTGTGCCAGATATATGAAATTCTGGTACGGTTTAAAAGTGTGCCAGAAGTGTTCCGATTTGGTCAAATCTGGCACACTTTTAAACCGTGCAAAAAAAATGGCCATTTTGGAACACCTGATTCTGGCACAATTCAAAACCATGCCAGATTTGATCTGGCATAATTTTAAACCCTGCCAGATTCCTATTTTTGGTTATGGAAATGTAAGGTAAGTCGGTCCACATTATGTTGAAGCTTTTTAATGGCCTTATCTTTATCCTTGAGTTGATAAGCCAGATTTTTTTTGTCCTCTCCTCCCTCATCAATGGTTGGCCGAACAACTATACTTTTCCTCGGGACTTAGTTAGTTTTGGTTTTCTTCTTCTGCAAAGTTTTTATCTCCTCCAACAGTCTTACATTACCAGTTTCCAAGAATGAAACCCCTTCATCCAGACCAGTGGAGGTTGATTTTTTCAAACTGTGAAGTTCGTTCCTCAATGCATTATTTTCTCTTTACAGCATGGAGGAAATTTATCGGGCATTCTGTAGCTCTTGGTTCAAAGCCAATTCCTTCTTGTTCAAAGCAGAATTAATGTCTTACTTCTTATCAAAGCGACAACCTTCACTTAATGCCTTATACTTGGCTTCATAGTCAGAATGGAGCAGTGCCTTGGAAAGTTTTTGTGACACCCCGCCTAATTAAATACCGGGTGATCCGTCCTTAATTAAATTAAAATCAAGGTGAACGGTTGGTTCATTCTTAGCATCACTGTCGCAAAATAAATATTTCCAATTTAAACACCCTAAATAATTAAGATAAGTGTCAAAACAATTTAAAGTCCTCATTTATTTAATTCTGTTATAAAAATCTTTTAAACATAAACAAATTTGAATAATGCAAATGATAAAGATACCAATCATCCAACGAACCATGCCAACTAGATTACTAAAATCCAAATGAATAACCACAAACCACAGATAAAGTGAGAGATAAAATAATCCCAAATGAAAACAGAGTACTGAAACGATAGAATTATGAAATCCCTATCAAGTCTAAAACAAGTCTGGAAATGGGCGACACATGCCCTAACTAAAAGAGCTAAACAGAAGTCTAAGGAGCCAAAGAAGGAAACGTCTACTGCAATGACCTGCAACTCCCACACAAGCTGCAGCATGTCCAGTGAAATGATTCTACACCTAACGCCCCTGTGGCTGAGCACCTGTAATATATACATATATATATATATGCCAGAGAGAGAGAAGATGACAAAAAATGGGTCAGAGCCCGAGTATAAAATAGTTTTAAAAAATTTAGTTTAGCAAGTATTTAAAATGCTTACCGGCTAATAAAATCACCATGTTAGTATGCGACACACTCTTGAAAATTCTCACCTCTCATCTATTGTACATGCCTACTGTACTACTAAATGCCTCATAAGTCTATCTAACTTATCTCCCAATGATTTTATTTCGAAAAGTCACAAGGCTTTGATATTTAGTTTAGAGATCAATCTCTTTATGATTACTTACGTTCCTTAATGTATCTCAGTACCATTGTAAAGTTTCCTAATACTTACTATATAATTTGGAGTATTTATTTAATACTTAACTACTTATACGCAGAGTAGAAGATTTCCATCTATATATATATATATATACTATCGACACCCCACATAAAATATATGATGCTGGCATACTCTGCTATCAAGTCCCCGTATCACTCGTACTAAGGGAAATACTAGTTCGGAATCACTCTCGAACTCTATTAACACAATACACACAAAATGGAGGCGAAGCATAGTTCCAAGTCACTAAGAGGTCAGCACATACCCCTCATGTCTCTTAGGACCGCCTGACTATCATTCTTAGATAGCCTGTACCAAGGAATTCTATGTTCTAGGGTACAAGTCAATATCCCCTATAAAGGTCCCATCGAGATAAGACTATCCCGGTGCGGCAACCTCCGTGATAGCAAGTAGCGCGGGTATGATTATACACAAACATAATATAAATATATACATATGCACTCGGTCATATATATATATATATATATATATATATATATATATAAATATTCTCATTTTCTAATTTGGTTCGCCCACGACCCATAATAATATTTTAACTGTACGTAATACAATTTTACTCAATTTTTACGCATAAAGAACTCATCTCATTTTATTCTCAATTTTAATCATTTCACAGTTACGCCTCGTCCCTCAAAGTATCCTCTCTTCTAAAGGACAATACAGTAGGTACACCCTCTCTAACATAATGGTCTAAGTCATTTATAAACCTCTCAATTCCGTAGCTAACGTGCGAACGATTTTCAATATGTGTTAAACCCCCCCATTGACCCACGGTTTCATCCCATATAAAATTTCATTCAAAGGTATTCTACTTAGACCCTATCGGTCCTCTTCATGACCCATTACGCTATTTAAATGATATTCAAGGTTTCCTATGCATTTTATCCGGATTAAATAAAAAGGGGAAAAACATTTTGTTTTCCAGGAGGGGTCGATCGATCGAGGAAAGGGGTTGATCGATCGATCAGTCGATCGATCGACATTCTTGGGTCGATCGATCGATCAAGCAGTTGTTGCCCAGAAACTGTTAATCCAACCTATGGGTTTCATCCAAGAAAATTCTCCAAAACACCATTAATGATTCCCAAACTCCCAAAAAAGTTTACTACTGATTAAATACACCTATACACATGATACCCTACATGAAAAATGTAAAAATTCATCAAAGATGTCAGATTAAAGGGTTAATTCATCATAATTATCAAGAACCCTAGTTTCATTAAAATTTCCAATCTTCTAATTCTTTTTCCAGATTTCTCACTTCTAAGACATTACAATTTCATGGGTAATCCTCTGCATATGTTGAGATTTCTAGAATATACATAATTCCTCTAAAGCATATGATTTAAATTCCTTAAATCATCAAATTCTTCCATGAAACATATATTTATCAATCACATTCTAACATGGGAGAAATATTAACTAGAAAAGTAGCAAGATAGATACTTGCCTCAGATATGAAGGCCTGATTCTCAAGTCTTGAGGGGTATGGTTGCGTCCCTCATGTCCCGATCTACGCGTTGGTGGTGAAAGATGGCAAGGGTGGTGTAGGTAGGGTGGTTCTCCCCTTTAGAGTCTTCTCCCTTTCTTAGCCTCTCTATAACTCTACCAATTCTAATCGTTGAAGACTCTAACTCCCATCAGATATATCTCTTCAATTTTCGTCCATAATTAAGACTTAAAAAAGAAAATTACTAAAATGCCCTCCTGAGTTATCGGTTAGGCCTAAAAACGTCCCGAGACCCAAACTAAATCCCCCTGATACACTTTTTTGACTATCTCAAACTTTCTGGACACGTTAGCGCACTCGAATTGACCATATGGGCGACTTATAATTTATTCACTTTTATAATAATAATTTAGTCCCGACTCGACACATGCGCGTCCTGACTTAATTTTCATGATTGTCATGTTATTCACTCGTGACATTTTAATAAATTCAATCTCTTATATTACTTTACTCATCTAGTAATATTCAACAAATTTCTAATAATTACTAACTCTCACCACGCTAGTAAATATTTAAAATAAAATTACTAACTCTCATCACGCTAGTAAATATTTAAAATAAAATTCTAGATTAATATTAAATTAATAACTCAATTAAATTTCATAAATCCTCAATTTTAAAAGCCATAAAAATACGGGGTATTACATTCTTCCCCCCTAATAACGGAATTTCGTCCCAAAATTCGAAAAGTAAGGCATACCTGTTAAAAATAGATCTGGATATGTTTCGCGCATATATGCCTGGCGCTCCTAAGTGGACTGCTCCACATTATGATGCTCCCACTTGACCCGTACAAGTGGAACTACCTTCGACCTCAATTTTCTCTCGCTATGGTCTAGGATAGACTCATAAGAACTGTCGGGCTGTAAGTCAATCTCCTCTATCGCGATGTGGGTGTGGGCCATATCATCCCGAAGATATCGTTTCAATGACGAGATGTGGAATACATTGTGAATACGATGAAAGTACTCTGGAAACCCCAATATGTATGCCACCAGCCCTATCCTCTCGATAATGGGAAATGGTATCATGTACCTCAGTGCCAATTTCCCTTTCTTCCTGAATCTCATTACTCCTTTCATAGGAGACACACGCAGTAATACTTGCTCCCCCAAGCCAAAATCTCGGAAGGACCGTTTTGCATCGACGTAGCTCTTGTGCCGGTCTTAGGCTACCCGAATGCGACTCCTGATAAGCTCAATTCTAGATGAAGTCTCCTGAATCACCTATGGCCCGAGAAATTTGTTGTCCCCCACCTCTAGCCAATAAGCGGGAGAACGACAAGGCCTGCCATACAACGCCTCAAATGGGGTCATGCCGATCGTGAACTGATAGGAGTTCTTATAAGCGAACTCCACCAGTGGAAGGTGCGGCTCCCAACCTCCTCTAAAATCAAGAACGCACATGCGTAGCATATCTTCCAGCATCTGATTGGTACACTCTGTCTGTCTATCTGTCTATGGGTGATAAGATGAACTCAACCTTAACTCTGTACCCATGTCCTCCTGAAAGCTCTCCCAGAAGCGCACCACAAAATCTTGTCTCTATCAGACACAATATCCAGGGGCACCCTATGTAGCCTAACTATCTCGGCAATAAATAGCTGTGCATACTGGCCCGTGATGTAGTCTGTTCGTACTAGCAGAAAATTAGCTACCTTGGTCAACCGATCCACTATAACCTATACAGAATCGTGACTCCGCTGTGATGTAGGCAACCTAGTAATGAAGTCCATGGAAATACTTTCCCATTTCCAAGTAGGTATCTCCAATGGCTGAAGTAACCCTGGTAGTCTCTGTTGGTCCACCTTTACCATCTGACAGGTATAACATTTGGACATGAACTCTACAAGGTCCTTCTTTGTCCCATGATTAGGCACATATTCTTCACATTTATTCCCTTAATTTCGGTATTTTTATGATCCCATGCAGTGTAAATAGCTTGGATTTGTCTCGTATTTATGATACTAACCTATTTTGTCAAGTATTTCCTGTTTTGTGTATTTCTCATGTGCTTTATAGGTATTTCATGCAAGTTAGTGCGAAGGAAAACACAAAACAGTGAAAGAAACCAAGAAATGGAGAGTTGAAGGGCATTTTCGTAATTTTTCAGCCTTAGCCCGGAGGTGGGGCAAACTAGAGAGTTGAAGATATCTAAATTACAAGAACACTAGAAAAAATGTCACCTCAATCCGAGCTACGGTGAAGAAGTTACGAGGTTTTGAATTTGCGAGATAATGAAGAGAAATGGACCAGAAACCAAACCGATCCGGATGGAACCAAACCGATTCGGTGCGGACCGGACCGATCCGGTTAGAAAAAAAAAGAACCGATCTAGTACCAAATGGATCCGGGTCCGGACCGGTCCGGCTGTACGAATTGCTGGCATTAATTATGCAGATCATGAGGTGCATAGCTGGTCAAATCTTGTGCAACAAGCGATTTTAGCTGTCAAATTCGCGCTACTTGGTGCTATAAAAGGCCAAACCCTAAGGGTAAGAGGAGGGAGTTATTTTTATTAAGTTTTAGGAGGCTAGTAGGTAGGGTTTCTTTGTAGTTAGTTTTTATAGGATTCTTATAACTAAGAACCCTAGTTTTTGAAGTTTGTCTACTATTCAAGATTCAAAGTTCTATTCAAGATTCATCATTCATCCATTGCAAGTAATTTTAATTTATTGTTTTTACTGCTTTCCTATTTAGTTTAATTAATTGTTGATTTATAGTTTTCCATTCCCAACTCAAGTCATGTTCTCAATTTTCTATAGTTAGTTATGAATTCCTGCACTTTAATTTGTAAATTTTAATTTTGATTTCATCATGTTAAGCTAAGTTTGTAAGGGTTGGGATGCATGAACCCGTCCCAATGTAAATTACTTATGTAGAAAATAGAATATAAATTAAAAAATTGGAAGAGTCGTGCGATACAATTTTACAACCATTGTAGATCTTTTAATCTCTCTTGCCCTAGGTACTTGGGATGTTTAAGAATATGATGTGCGTAAAATTATTTATCACCGCTTTATATTTACCTTTGATTTCATATGGTGCGGGCTTGATCCTCATATATGTAATGCTTAGGATCTATAAACACTGGATTCATTCAAATTTATAATTTACAATTCTAGGTTTCTATACGGTAAATTACTAGGGTTAGGGGGATTGTATTCCAACCTACTTTCTCACTCATCTTAATTAATTTAACTTCTTTACTTACTTATTTTTTCCCTTTTCAACCATCATCATCTTTTTCATTTTTTTCTTTAGAAGTAATAAATCAATTAAATTCTATCAACCATTCCCTGTGGATTCGATACCCAGACTCGCCACTATACTCCTTAAGAGTGTAGTTACAAGTTTAGGTTTTTTTGTATTGAGGATGGAAGCCGATAACAACGACTAGCATATTACTCGGACGATCGGTTTTCCACTCGTCGATCAAAATGGCGCCGTTGCCGGGGAGTGTTTGTTATAGATTATAATTGACTTACTACCTCGTAAAAAAAGTAAAAAAAAAATTGTGTGTCATGTTTTTGAATTGCCCATTTTGAAATGTCTTACTTTAACTCATTTGGTGGCTTTAATTGTTATGCTAATAGTGAGGAGGAGAACGAACTCACAATTTATGAACATTGGATCAATATTACTAAATAAGAGTCTCATAAATACAAGCCCAGTGCTAAGGCCATCCAAATTTCTGAAAATGAAAGGCTTGAAGAAGAAAGGCGTGAAAAAGAATATAGGGAAAAAAATTATTTTGGGGAGCAAGAGTTGGATGCATTATTCGAATCCAATGACGATTTTTCTTCCGATACTTTTGAGACTAAAGAATGTTTTCAACCGAATGAGGAATCCAATGAAGAATCGCTTGAGCTTGAATTTATGTCCTCACCATTCTCATTCACTATTATCGAACCATTAAATCCATCACAAGAACTGGATGAATGTCTTGAGGATGTTGATCCGATTCTTGTATGGGAATGTTATTTTGAGATGCTTCATCTTACGGGCCATACACTTAGACGTGCCACTCCACCAGATCCAACTGAAAATTTTAGGGGAGAAGATTTTGAGGACAAAGACTCAATGCTTGAATTGTTTTCCAAGATGGACTCTTTTAGTTTGTGTTCTCCGCTTCCCATAATTCTTGAAAAATCTTTGGGACGTGATTATATTTTTCTTGGATCCCAATGGTACTTGTCCCCCTATGCACTCAAATCCCTCATTATCCCCCTAAAATTTTTAATTGGTGGTGGTTCATTTCTTTCGCTTTGCACATGCCTTCCGTTGTTCAAACGGAATTCTTATTCTTCAGGAGGCATGCTTTCTAGTGGGTGCACACCATTAATCACTCAAAGTCAAATTGTATTTTGGGTGGACCCTCAAATTTTTCGACTTCTAATGTATGATTTATTAGCCGTTCAAATTTTAGGTTGTAAATAGTTAGTTTTTTATTACTATTTTTTTTATTTTATTATAGTCTAGTTTCGATAGTTAAAGTTTTTGTGATTCTTTTTGTTATGCTTGGTTCTAACATGTTTTGTAGATTCAATGGACTCGCACTCATCGGGGATCGCTCCATTTGCGTAATATCTTTACTTTCCTCTCTTTATATTGTGTTCTTGATTCGCATTGAGGACAATGCAACATTTAAGTTAGGAGGTGTGGGATATTCTTTCCGTTTATTGTTTAGGTTCATAGATTCAATCACATGTTCTTTCCAAGTGTGTTTTTTTTCAAAAATTTTTAAAAAAAAAATTGACAAATTTCGAAAAAAAAAGCCAAAAATATTTTTTTTCAAAATAAATAAAAATTGGAATTTAAAATTTTCAAAAATATCACCTTTATTCTGTTTGAAGTCTCAAATTGTTAAATCTCAATTGCACTAAGCCAAAATTAACCGAAGATGGAAATTGAAAGAAAATTGACGACTTAATGAATAAGTGTGGAGATTGATCAAACCAGGTGAGATTTTGAGCCTTTCAATTTTTTATGAGTTTTTAAATCAATCCAAGTTTATGATTAACTCAAAGTTCCTTTCAACGTTTTAATAAGTTGTTGATGATCTCAATCCTTTGTTTTGATCGGTTATGGGAAATGTGTGAAATGTTGTCTCGAAATTCATGCTAAATATATCTCTAAACTTAATTAATCTCGAGATGCATATGGTAATGTGATTAGCAATTTGGACAATGAAGTAGGCCCTCTTTTGTTACCCAAAAATATTAGCCATAAAACGTTGTGAAAAATAAAATCATCCCTTTGCAACCCAAATTGAGCCTAATAAAATATTTTCCTTTCGTTTGATAACCCGAAAAACCCAAATAGCCCAGAATTGTGAAAATTGAGAAAATCCATCAAGTAAGTCCAAATTGTGCAATAAAAAGGGGCAAGAGAAAAACAGAAAAAATGCTCAACAAAAAAAAATAACAAGAAAAAAAAAAGAAAAAAAAATGAAAATAGAAAAAAAAGAGAAAAATGAGCAAATGCCTGAAAAAGCACTAATGGGCGTCATAAGGAAATTTTCCAATTCCGAATATTCCGACCATTCCCATTTTTACCCTTTACACTTTTTAACCCAACAAAAGTCCTAACCGAGTCCGAATGGCAAAATTAATTACTGCGTGGAGTGCTAAGACATGAAAAGATAATATGAGAGATTAAATTGTGTGATTAAGAGATGATGTTTCCCGTTACCTTATAACTGTATTCCGATGATGAGATCTTTTCACTATATATTTCCTTCTTTTTAATTTTGTATGCGTGAATTTGTGTCCATTATATTTACTCTTTATATCATGCATACTGAGAGAAAACAACCACAATCCGAGTGATTTGTTTGTGAGTGCATCCATAAGAATTTGAATCAAAACGAATTTTCGAAAAGTAACAAATGCTCAATCGGTGGAAATTTGAGGTTTAATTTCTGGATTTGCATACACACACTATGGTTTGAGACATTTGAATATGAAGTTATGGTGATTATTTTTCGAAAAGTTTAAATTGGACAATTTTTAAGTATTTTGATATTTATTTGAGTCAATAAAAAATTTTGTGGGTGTATTCACTGCAAACCCTCACGAGACAAAACTCGTCCTACTAGGGTAACCTAGGGGTTTAAAGGCTTGTTGCATACGCTAAATGCAATCTCTTGCCCGCGAAAAAGGTATTATATCCCAATAAAATTATTTTCAAGATTTGAGCCTTGATAGGATTCATTTACATTGCTCGGGACGCGCAAAGTTCTAAGTTAGGGGGTGTGATTAGGCACATATTCTTCACATTTATTCCCTCAATTTCGATATTTTTATGATCCCATGCAGTGTAAATAGCTTGGATTTGTCTCGTATTTATGCTACTAACTTATTTTGGCAAATATTTCGTGTTTCGTGTATTTCTCATGTGCTTTATAGGTATTTCATGCAAGTTAGTGCGAAGGAAAACAGAAAACAGTGAAAGAAATCAAGAAATGGAGAGTTGAAGGGAATTTTCGTAATTTTACAGCCTTAGTCCGGAGGTGGGGCAAACTATAAAGTTTAAGAGATCTAAATTACAAGAACACAGGAAAAAAATACACCTCAATCCGAGCTACGGTGAAGAAGTTACGAGGTTTTGAAGTTGCGAGATAATGAAGAAAAATGGACCAGAAACCAAACCGATCCGGATGGAACCAAACCGATCCGGTGTGGATCGGACCGATACAGTTAGAAAAAAAAAGAACCGATCCGGTACCAAATGGATCCGGGTCTGGACCGGTCCGACTGTCCGTACTGGCATTAATTATGCAGATCATGAGGTGCATAGCTGGTCAAATCTTGTGCAACAAGCGATTCTAGCTGTCAAATTCGTGCTACTTGGTGCTATAAAAGGCCAAACCCTAAGGGGAAGAGGAGGGAGTTATTTTTATCAATTTTTAGGAGGCTAGTAGGTAGGGTTTCTTTGTAGTTAGTTTTTATAGGATTCTTGTAACCAAGAACCCTAGTTTTTGAAGTTTGTCTACTATTCAAGATTCAAAGTTCATCCATTGCAAATAATTTTAATTTATCGTTTTTACTGCTTTCCTATTTAGTTTAATTAATTGTTGATTTCTAGTTTTCCATTCCCAACTCAAGTCATGTTCTCAATTTTCTAGAGTTAGTTATGAATTCCTGCACTTTAATTTGTAAATTTTAATTTTGATTTCATCATGTTAATCTAAGTTTGTAAGGGTTGGGATGCATGAACCCATCCCAATGTAAATTACTTATGTAGAAAATAGAATTTAAATTAAAAAATTAAAAGAGTCGTGCGAGACAATTTTACAACCATTGTAGATCTTTTAATCTATCTTGCCCTAGGTACTTGGGATGTTTAAGAATATGATGTGCGTAAAATTATTTATCACCACTTTATATTTACCTTTGATTTCATATGGTGCGGGCTTGATCCTCATATATGTAATGCTTAGGATCTATAAACACTGGATTCATTCAAATTTATAATTTACAATTCTAGGTTTCTATACGGTAAATTACTAGGGTTAGGGGGATTGTATTCCAACCTACTTTCTCACTCATCTTAATTAATTTAACTTCTTTATTTACTTATTTTTTCCCTTTTCAACCATCATCATCTTTTTCATTTTTTCTTTAGAAGTAATAAATCAATTAAATTCTATCAACCATTCCCTGTGGATTCGATACCCAGACTCGCCACTATACTCCTTAAGAGTGTAGTTACAAGTTTAGGTTTTTTTGTACTGAGGTTGGAAGCCGATAACAACGACTAGCGTATTACTCGGACGATCGATTTTCCACTCGTCGATCAAAATGGCGCCGTTACCGGTGAGTGTTTGTTATAGATTATAATTGACTTACTACCTCGTAAAAAAAAGTAAAAAAAAATTGTGTGTCATGTTTTTGAATTGCCCATTTTGAAATGTCTTACTTTAACTCATTTGGTGGCTTTAATTGTTATGCTAATAGTGAGGAGGAGAATGAACTCACGATTTATGAACATTGGATCAATATTACTAAAGACGAGTCTCATAAATACAAGCCCAGTGCTAAGGCCATCCAAATTTATGAAAATGAAAGGCTTGAAGAAGAAAGGCGTGAAAAAGAATATATGGAAAAAAATCATTTTGGGGAGCAAGAGTTGGATGCATTATTCGAATCCAGTGACGGATTTTCTTCCGATACTTTTGAGACTAAAGAATGTTTTCAACCTAATGAGGAATCCAATGAAGAATCGCTTGAGCTTGAATTTATGTCCTCACCATTCTCATTCACTATTATCGAACCATTAAATCCATCACAAGAACTGGATGAATGTCTTGAGGATGTTGATCCTATTCTTGTATGGGAATGTTATTTTGAGATGCTTCATCTTACGGGCCATACACTTAGACGTGCCACTCCACCAGATCCAACTAAAAATTTTGGGGGAGAAGATTTTGAGGACAAAGACTCAATGCTTGAATTGTTTTCCAAGATGGACTCTTTTAGTTTGTGTTCTCCGCTTCCCATAATTCTTGAAAAATCTTTGGGACGTGATTATATTTTTCTTGGATCCCAATGGTACTTGTCCCCCTATGCACTCAAATCCCTCATTATCCCCCTAAAATTTTTAATTGGTGATTGTTCATTTCTTTCGCTTTGCATTCCAACCTACTTTCTCATCTTAATTAATTTAACTTCTTTATTTACTTATTTTTCCCTTTTCAACCATCATCATCTTTTTCATTTTTTCTTTAGAAGTAATAATCAATTAAATTCTATCAACCATTCCGTGTGGATTCGATACCCAGACTCGCCACTATACTCCTTAAGAGTGTAGTTACAAGTTTAGGTTTTTTTGTATTGAGGTTGGAAGCCGATAACAATGACTAGCGTATTACTCGGACGATCGGTTTTCCACTCGTCGTTCATTCCACTCCACTAGTACTGCCGCCTCATATCCTGGTATATCTTATCCCCTCCGGGATGTACCACGAATCTAGACCCGTGCGACTGTGTCATCACTGCATGACATAAGTCTTCTCCCTCTGGGAACACCAATCTCCCATTAAACCTCAAACCCCCATCAGAGCTCACTGAATAGGACTTAACACCCTGAGCTAAGATTCGTACAATCTGCTAATGGTAAAACGTATTCGCTGCTTGTGCCTATATCACCCTCGTAACAATCTTGGGTGCGACTGACATAACTGATATAAAGGAATGAGATATCGCGTCCTGGTGTCCCAACTCTTTCCACTCCGCTCTTTATACTTTCGCTACATCTCCTACAGGTCTACGACTTAACGTATAAACAACTACATTAGCCTTCCTCGTATGGTATTATATCTCGAACTGGTAGTCCTTAACAAATTCCAGCCACCTGCGTTGACACGTGTTCAACTCCCGCTGAGTGAAGAAGTATTGCAGTGTCTTGTGGTCTGTGAATAAGCAAAACTTCCCCCCCAACAAATAATGTCTCAAAATCCTTAATGCAAACACGGCTGCTGCTAGCACTAGGTCGGGGTGGGGTAATTCCTTTCGTGAGGCTTAAGCTTGCGGGAGGCAAAATCTATAGCCTACTCCTCCTGCAGAAGTACTCCCCCTAGTCCCCATAAAGAGGCGTCAGTGTACACCAGGTACTCTACTCTCGGCCTGGGCAAAGCAAGAACTGGAGCCGAAGTCAACTTATCTTTCATCTCATCAAGAGCCAATTGACAAGCATAATCCCATACATACGGTAATCCCTTGTGAGTCAGATTCATCAACGGACCTGCTATCTTCGAAAAGCCTTTGATGAACCGCCTGTAGTATCTGACAAACCCAAAGAAGCTATGCACCTCTGTCGGTGTCGTGGGTTTTCCCCACTCTCTCACTGTCGACACTTTTCTCGAATCAACTGATATCCCCAATTTTGACACAACATGCCCCCAAAACTATACCTCCTGTAACCAAAATCTGCACTTCTTATACTTAGCATACCATTGATACTCCCGTAGAGTCTGAAGAACCTGCCTCAAGTGCTCGGCATGCTCCTCCGCAGTATGTGAGTAAATCAGGATGTCATCTATGAAGATGATGACAAACTGATCCAAGAACTCTCTAAACACTTAGTTCATCAAATCCATGAATATGATTGGAGCATTTATCAACCCAAACGTCATGACTCCGAACTCATAGGACCTATATCTCGTCAAGAAAGCAGTCTTCGACACATCCTGCTCCCTAATCCGTAGCTGATCGAAAAGAAGGTTGATCATCTCAGCTAGTCGAACAGGTCATCGATTCGAGGTAATGGATATTTATTCCATATCGTAACTTTGTTTAACTCCCAATAATCCACGCACAACCTCAGTGAACCATTTCTCTTCTTTACAAATAACACCGGAGCACCCCAAGGCGAGGTTCTCCTTTGAATGAAGACCTGGCCCAACAACTGCTCTATCCGATCCCATAACTCCCTCATCTCTATTGGAGCCATATGGTACGGTGCACATGATATTGGCTGAGTGCCCGGCATCAAGTCTATTACAAAATCTATCTCTCAATTGGGGGGTAGGCCTAGTATCTCCTGGAATACATCCAAATACTCACGAACAACTGGAATCGAATCTAGGGAATCACAACCTCCTTAGAGATATGCTCTTCTATTTAATACAGATGGGTGGAAGATCCTCCCTCTAGGCGAGGCATCGCCACAAAAAACATCTCCTAACTCGGAATGGCAAAGATAGTACTCCTACCGAAACAATCTATCATGGCTCTATACACAGAGAGACAATCCATGCCAATAATGGCATCGTGCTCATGC
This sequence comes from Sambucus nigra, assembly GCA_949130495.1. Lineage (NCBI taxonomy): Eukaryota > Viridiplantae > Streptophyta > Magnoliopsida > Dipsacales > Adoxaceae > Sambucus > Sambucus nigra. The sequence continues at coordinate 211,471,306 of OX422210.1, forward strand.
ATATCTAAAACTAGCATGTCTGTAGGTAAAATCAAGTTACCAATCTCTATACATACACCTCGGCATATAAAGAAAATCAAGGACCCATTCCCTAGTGGTGAGTCTACGCATGTCACTACACTCTCTGCCGTGTCTAATAACCCTAAGGCTCGTGCAAAGTGAGTATCTATAAAATAGTGCGACACCCCAGTATCAAATAAAACCTGACCCATAGTGCCATGGATAGGAAACGTACCCTCAATCGCGAGTGGCGCCTAAGGTACTACGGCTTGGTGGCATTATAGATACATCCATACTGCAATTGTCCCTGCTAGGCTGGAGCTACTAGGATGGCTAGTAGGGTTGGCATCTGAGCTGGCGCTGGGAGGGTGGCTGGAAAGAGTGGCCTCTGTATCTTGTTACCCCCCTCTGGGCAATCCTGACGCCTATGGACATTCTTGCCACATCCGAAACACCTGCCCCTGAATTTTCCTCCCCTCTGACCCTGCTGACCACGACCCTGTTGACCATGACCACCCTGCTATTGGCCCTGATGGCCCTGCTATTGACCCTGCTGCTGGCGGTGTTGGCCCTACTAGCCATATTGACTGAACTGACCCTGCTGGCCCTGTCTATAGCCCCCAAGTCCCTGCTTAGAATCACCTGATCGAAATTGCTTGGCAGGGACCCCTGATGGGAACTCTGCTCACTATTATGGTTCTGCCCTTGTACTGCTGGTGCCCCACTAGTACTACTGGCCAGCCCTGCTGGTTGGACTCCCCTACTCGTTTGGTCCCCTGCTGGTGGAAGTGGTGATCCTGGAAGTGAAACAGAGCGGCGTTGAGTACGTTAGTATAAGTACTCAACGATAGATTACCTATGAAGTGCTGACGAATCCTCCAGGCCAATCCATCTAAAAATAACAAGATCTTCTTCTCCTCAGTGGGTGCCTCATCTGGAAATATAGTTAGAAGTCTCCTGAACTCCTCCTCATACTCAGTAATGGTCGTATTGTCATACTTAAGATTTAGTAACCTCCACCTCATCTCAGTCTGCACGGCGGTGTAACACCCCGTAATTCTGCTTAATTCTAAATTACGTAAGTAGAGTAATTTAATGGGATTAAATACGCTTTAATTAAATTACGTGAGTAGAGTAATTTAATGTGATTAAATATGTTTGATTTAAATTACGTGAGTAGAGTAATTTAAATAGATATTATATTAATATAGAAGAATATGTGTTGTAGAAAATTTACTAAGGTGAGTAGAAATTTTCAATGCTGATATGTACGGTCTAGTGATTTATGGACGTACCGGATATAACTCGAAAAAATTAAGAATGAGAGTAGAAAAATATTTATGAGACTCAAATGATAATTTAGAGTCTACTGTTGATTCCGAAAGGGTCGAATTAGTCAAAATAGTGTACCCGGGGATACTATTTGAGTGCCGGGTCATTTTCGGGCTAAAACGGGACCATTCGGGGGCATTTTGATCTCTTTACAATTATGGGAAAGAAGTCCTACGAATTTTTGTAACCCTATATCTGATTATAAGAGTGGTGGCTAGGGTTAGACAGTTAGAGTTACACCATAGCCATTAGAGAGAGAGAGAGAGAGAGAGAGAGAGGCAAATTCCTTAGGCAAAAAGGAAGGAGGGATCATTTTAGGAAGATTTCACCACAAAGATTGTTGGGAAGAAGGATTGAGACACCAATATCATCAATCATCATCAACAACCACAAAATCAGACCCTACAAATCTTAAGGCGAATGGTTATTTGCAAAATAATTGAGTTATAATACCCATGTTTAAGCTTGAGGAAGAACATGATTTTTATGATATTCTTGGGGATAAACAGTTGATAATAATCCATGATTGATTAGGATTTGCATATAGGACGTTTTTGAATTACCAAGTAGGTTTATATCATAGAAAATCTGATGAGAAATTCGTATGAAAATCTGGTATTTTGATGAAAAATATAAAGAATGCAGTTTTAGGGTTCTTGAATATTATGGATATTTTCAGTGAATTTAACAAAGATTTATAATGATTTTGTTGTTTTAAATCGTTAGTAATCATCCCAAAACATGTAGGAATGATTAGAAATTGTTGTTTGTTAATTTGATGGCTTATCATGAAAGTTAGAGATGTAAAAATGGTGAAACTCGTAGGAAGAAGATGAATTGGGTCTGTCACTACTTGATCGATCGATCGACCCGTAGTATCGATCGATCGATCGACCATCTTCCTTAGATCGATCGACCCTGTCTGAACTATAGAAAGTTGTGTAGAAATTTCTTTAATTGCCATTACTTAATGGGAACCTTAGAATTGATATTTTTCCTATGAGGGGACTTGGAAATTACCAGTAGGTGTACCATTAGGTTCCTCCACTAATGATTGAGTAGGAATGTTGGAGAAATGGAATGACGGTAGAAAGATTGACTTAGCCGTGAGTTGAAATGGTTAATTAAATTACGGAAAGAGTGAGACTTAATTCCGGAAAGAAAATACCAGTAGGTTAAAGTTAACTTAACTACTGAATTAAGGGAGGGGTAACTAGGACCCTTAGAGTTACACGAATAATCGAATAAATACAATAGTGAGATATGTTGTAATTAATAAGTACGGAGAATATAAGAAAAATATATTACGTACGGGTATGATTTACTAGGTCGGGTGCGTACCTACTAAATTTATATAAATAGTTTTGGGTTAAGAGAATATTACCTAAATTAATTATGTTAGGGTCGATGTGACATTCCGAACTAACATAAGACTATTATAAATTTGGGGTCGATGTTTAATGCCGAACCAAACTTTGAACTGGTGCCGCGATGAAAGAGTCCCGAACCAGAATAGGTGTCTATATTTATATTTATAGATAGTTGGGGTCGATGAACCATTCCGAACCAACTTTCACTTGGAGTCGATGAATTATTCCGAGCCAAGGGTCCTTTGTGAGTAATAAAAGGATATATTAGTGGTAACTAATATTATATACATTGTTGTGGGATAAAATGTTTTATGTGCTAAATCTACAAATTGAGAATAGTAGACAATGAAATGATAAGTAAATGTCTTAGTAATAATTTATAGCATGATGTAATTATTACAAGAATAAGGTAACGAGAAGTTATTGAGTTAACTACAGTTATGGATAGTATAACTAGGTAGACCAAGTTTCCTCGATAGTTATATACTATGTAAGAGAGGGGAGGAGGTCCAAGGGAGAGTGCGAAACCTTAATGTGTGTAATCAATAACTTAATTGTGATAACCGCTTGCAAAATATTTTCAAATATTTTGAGTACTAACTCTTGCTATATAAATTTTTAAAAACCTTTTAGGTGCCTAGCCACAAGGACACCCAGCTTGATTTCATGTCAGAGATTTGGGAGCTGCAGCCAGTGTGGAGGTTGCAGGGATTGTTTAGACGCTTCCTCTTTTTCATTTCTAGTGCAGGATCTCAGTTTTATTATTTCTAGTTGGAACATGTCGTTCCACCTTTACTATTACAGTTTATTCTAGTTATGGATTTGTAGTTGTCTTTGGGCCGTGGTTTACGGCAAGACTTTATTTGCTTTCAGATTTTTATGTACTGAGCATTCATATCTAGTTTTGGTTATGTGTGGTTTGGATTATATATTGTTTTAAGTAAGATAAAATTTGGCACCCGTTTTAATTACATTTAGGTGGTTAGAAATTTTAAAAAGGCGTTCGACAGTGATGCTAAGAATGAACCATTTAAGAAACCAGTTTATATTAAAATAAGGCTTGATCACCCATGGTTTAATTAGGCAGGGTGTCACAGATGGTATCAGAGCATCAGGTTCTAGTGTCCATGGGATCTGTACGGCTTACTACGATTCAGCGTTACGTTTGTTTGTATTAGAGCCCTACTATTAGGATTGTTGATAAATTTCCAACTGTTGCGTTATCGTACTTCTGCTCTTAAATTTTGTATAAACTGTGTACTTATACAATTTGAATCTTATTTCAGATGCCGCCAAGGAGACTGAGAGCAGAGAGGGTTGAAGCCAGAGAGGAGGTGAGGGTGGCTCATCAGGAGCCACAGGTACCGATACCACCACCCCCACCTGAGCTAATCTCCACTACTCAGGTTGTAGTGATAGTGGCTCAGGCAGTTGAGACAGCAATGAGGGCAATGGAAGCCCACTTTCCATAGCCCCAAGTACCTCCCCCTGTGGCACCGACAGTTCAAGTTCCGGCGGGACCATCTACTTGGCAACGAGTCAGGGAGACATTTCAGAAGGGGCACCCACCCGAGTTTCAGGGTAGTACTGATATAGTGGAAGCGTGCAACTGGAAGAAGAATATCCAGCGCCACTTGCGCATGCTAGAGTGCACCGGAGTGCAGGAACAGATGCTAGCCACTTTCCGTCTGTCAGGAGCAGCCCTACAGTGGTGGGAGTCAGTTACCACCACCGAGGAGAGAGATACTTTGTCTATTTCTGAGTTTTGGGTGCGGTTTGACCGCAAGTATTTCCCTCCAGCAGTAGAGTCAGAGATGAGAAAGAAGTTCAGCGAAGTGGTTCAGGGTGATCGATCAGTTGCTGACTACGAGGAGGAGTTTACCTGCTTGGACAATTTTGTGCCAAACGAGGTGAGCAATGAGGAGAGGAAGAAGTCCAAATTTATGGAGGGCCTAACCTGGAGAATCAGACAGCACTTAATTGGTAATCCGGCATTGGTAACCTACACAGATGTCATCAATGCCGCTCTACTACACTGTCAGGATCACCGTTTTCATACTAAGGGAAGTAAGAGGGGTGAGCCTAGCCAACCGGGCAAGGTGGATGGAGGTAGTGGCAGCAGTGCAACACAGCAGCAGGCAGCGGGTCAGTTGGGACAGGATTCCAGACAGGGGAACCCTGCCAAGAAGTTTAAGCACGGGAAGTATCGCTTCGACCGACAGGGCCAACAGGGTCCTCACCAACCAGTCCCTCAGGGTCGACAGGGCCAGGGTAATCAAAATGGGGGACAACAAGGCCAAGGGAGACAGGGCCAACATCAGGTCCAACAAGGCCAAGGACAAAGATAGTTCCAGGGGCACTGCTTCACTTGTTGTCAGCAGGGTCACAAGAGCAGAAATTGTCCACAGCAAGACCGGGCACGACAGCAGGGTGCCCAACAGGGGCAGCAGGCACCGTTAGCTCCAGCAGCAGTACATGCCCCACAGCCAGGGCAGATGAAGTACGGACGTGTGTTCAACATCCGTGACATTCTATTTCAGCCGGCACCGCTAGCACCGCCGGCAGTTGCGGGTATGTTTCCTATTCATGGGCTTGAGGGGAATGTTTTGTTTGACACTGGGGCAACGCACTCATTTATTTCCACTAGATTTGCACGGGAAACCGGCCTATTAGCGACAGCAGACACTCATCTTATGTGTGTGGAGTCACCGATGGGTAGTGGGTCCCTTATACACTCGATTTGTAAGGGTGTGGACATTATGGTCGGGAGATTGAGTCTAGCGGCGGACCTTCTAGTGCTGGATATGGAGGGATATGACTTCATCCTTGGCATGGATTGGTTGGCACATAATAGGGCAATGGTATATTGTTATGAGAGGACCATCGTGTTCTCTATCCCGGGGCAGGAGATGTTCCTTGTGGCTATGCCGCTTCCCGAGGGAGGATCGCGAACTCACTTATATTATATTGAGGAGGAGACCTCACATGGGGTGGTCATTTCTCTGGACTCAATTCCAGTTGTGAGGGACTTTGAGGATGTCTTTCAGGAGATACCAGGGTTACCACCTAGCAGAGAGATATAGTTCGTAATTGATCTCACACCGGGGACGAGACCGATTGCCAGAGCACCATATCGCATGGCTCCTTCAGAGATGCGGGAACTGAGAGAGCAAATCCAGCAACTGTTAGGACAGGGTTTTATTCGACGGAGTACATCGCCATAGGGTGCGCCAGTACTGTTTGTGAAGAAAAGGGATGGTTCACTTCGTCTGTGCGTAGATTACAGAGAGTTGAACAAAGTAACGATACGTAATAAGTATCCATTACCGAGGATTGACGACTTGTTTGATCAATTGAGAGGGGTTGCATACTTCTCAAAGATCGATTTGAGATCGGGTTACCACCAATTGCGCATTCGTGAAGAGGATGTACCTAAGACCGCTTTCCTGTCGTGGTACGGGTCATATGAGTTCAGAGTGATGCCTTTTGGGCTAACTAATGCACCGGCGATATTCATGGATCTCATGAACAGGGTATTCAGGGAGTTTTTGGATCAGTTTGTGATTGTATTCATAGAAGAAATTCTGATTTACTCCCGTACGGAGGAGGATCACGCAGAACACTTACGATTGGTCCTACAGACATTGCGGAACCATCAGTTATACGCCAAATTTGAGAAGTGTGGATTTTGGCTTCGGGAGGTGCAGTTCCTAGGCCACGTCGTATCTAGCAGGGGCACTGCTGTTGACCCGAGTAAGGTATCGGCGGTGGGGGAGTGGGGACAGCCCACGACACCGACAGAAATCCGCAGTTTCTTGGGTTTGGCTGGTTATTATCGTCGCTTCACCAAGGGATTCTCAAAACTTGTCGGACCGTTAATGAATCTAACTCGGAAGGGAATTCCCTTTGTATGGAGTGATAGTTGCCAATTAGCATTTGACGAATTGAAAGACAAGTTGACATCATCCCCCGTTCTTACCTTGCCTAAGAGCGGAGTGGAATACCGAGTCTATACTGATGCGTCCTTACAAGGACTTGGGGGTGTGTTACAACAGGAGGAGAAGGCTATAACTTATGCGTCACGAAAGCTTAAGCCACATGAGAAGAACTACCCCACCCACGACCTCAAGTTGGTAGCGGTTGTTTTTTCTTTGAGGATTTGGAGACACTATCTTCTGGGCGAGCAATTTACGCTATTCACGGATCATAAGTCATTGCAATATCTGTTCACTCAGAAGGACCTGAACATGAGGCAGAGAAGGTGGCTTGAATTCGTGAAGGACTACCAATTTGATATACAGTATCATCCTGGTAAGGCTAACGTGGTGGTAGATGCGTTAAGCAGAAGACCTATCGGAGAGTTAGCAGAAGTCTGGAAGGCAAAGTGGAGTGAGCTCCGACACGAGGATGATATGGCAAGAGCATGTATGGCAGTTCTAGCTATCACTTCCGATAACGTTATGCGGATAGTGAGGGCACAAGCAGAAGACCCATTTTGTCAGGATAAAGTATGGCAGTTACTGGCCAAGGGGGCAGAGTTTTACTCCATCAGTTCAGAGGGTGGACTACGCTTCAACGGTAGACTGATAGTACCCGAAGACGATGATTTGAGGCATGCCGTTATGACAGAGTCGCATGGGTCAAAATTCTCAGTACATCCAGGTGGGGACAAGATGTACTAGGATATGCGATGAGTATATTGGTGGTCAGGTATGAAATGAGATATTGCAGAATTTGTCTCAAAGTGTGTTACATGCCAACTCATAAAAGTTGACCATCAGAGGCCTTCAGGAATGCTAAAACCATTAGAGATTCCCGTGTGGAAGTGGGAGAGTATCTCAATGGATTTTATTACCGGGTTACCAACCTCGCAGAAGGGCCACGATTCCATATGGGTGACAGTGGATCGTTTGACTAAGGTCGCACATTTCTTACCGGTTCGTACGGATTACGATACGATGCAATACGCGCAGCTTTTTATTTCAGAGATTGTTAAGCTACACGGAGTTCCTATTAATATCGTGTCGGACCGAGATAAGATATTTGTGTCGCACTTTTGGCAGAGTTTTCAGGAGGCCATGGGCACCGACTTATGATTGAGTACGGCATATCACCCACAGACGGACGGCCAGACGGAAAGAGTAAACCAAATGCTAGAGGACATGCTGAGAATGTGTATTCTAGATTTTGGGGAAATTGGGAGCCATATCTTCCTTTGGTGGAGTTTGCGTATAATAACTCTTACCAATTCACTATTGGCATGGCTCCATTCGAGGCGCTTTACGGGAGGCCTTGTCGTTCACTCGCTTGTTGGTTAGAGGTGGGGGATAAGAGACTTTTAGGGCCAGAGATGATACAGGAGACTTCCTCCAAAATAGAGTTGATTCGAGGACGTATTCGAATAGCCCAGGATAGGCAGAAGAGTTATGCTGACGCAGGCAGAAGGCATGTGGAATTAGATGTGGGAGACCAGGTGTTAATTCGAGTATCTCCTATGAAAGGGGTTACGAGGTTTGGCAAAAAGGGGAAGTTAGCACCGAGATATGTGGGGCCGTTTCCTATCATTGAGAGAGTGGGACCGATAGCTTACAGATTGGGACTCCCTGAGCATCTTCAGCGAATACACGATGTGTTCCATGTAGCATCGCTGAAGAAATACAAGAGGAGCGAGAGAGCCTTCTGGCACATTCCACTGGAGGAGATCGATTTGCAGCCAGATATCTGGTATGAAGAAAGACCCGTGGCGATCATGGATTATAGTGAGCGCAAACTAAGATCCAAGGTGGTGCCCTTAGTACGAGTACAATGGGGACACCACAATATGGATGAGTCCACTTGGGAACGGGAAGAGGATATGCGGGAACAATATCTAGAATTATTCATAGCAGGTATTTTTCCCTAATTTTGAGGACGAAATTCCTTTTGTAAGGGGGGAAGTATGTAACACCCCGTAATTCTGCTTAATTCTAAATTACTTAAGTAGAGTAATTTAATGGGATTAAATACGCTTTAATTAAATTACGTGAGTAGAGTAATTTAATGTGATTAAATATGTTTGATTTAAATTACGTGAGTAGAGTAATTTAAATAGATATTATATTAATATAGAAGAATATGTGTTGTAGAAAATTTACTAAGGTGAGTAGAAATTTTCAATGCTGATATGTACGGTCTAGTGACTATATGGACGTACCGGATATAACTCGACAAAATTAAGAATGAGAGTAGAAAAATATTTACGAGACTCAAATGATAATTTAGAGTCTACGGTTGATTCCGAAAGGGTCGAATTAGTCAAAATAGTGTACCCGGGGGTACTAGTTGAGTGCCGGGCCATTTTCGGGCTAAACCGGGACCATTCGGGGGCATTTTGGTCTCTTTACAATTATGGGAAAGAAGACCTACGAATTTTTGTAACCCTATATCTGATTATAAGAGTGGTGGCTAGGGTTAGACAGTTAGAGTTACACCATAGCCATTAGAGAGAGAGAGAGAGAGAGGCAAATTCCTTAGGCAAAAAGGAAGGAGGGATCATCTTAGGAAGATTTCACCACAAAGATTGTTGGGAAGAAGGATTGAGACACCAATATCATCAATCATCATCAACAACCACGAAATCAGCCCCTACAAATCTTAAGGCAAGTGGTTATTTGCAAAATAATTGAGTTATAATACCCATGTTTAAGCTTGAGGAAGAACATGATTTTTATGATATTCTTGGGAATAAACAGTTGATAATAATCCATGATTGATTAGGTTTGCATGTAGGACGTTTTTGAATTACCAAGTAAGTTTATATCATAGAAAATCTGATGAGAAATTCGTATGAAATCTGGTATTTTGATGAAAAATATAAAGAATGCAGTTTTAAGGTTCTTGAATATTATGGATATTTTCAGTGAATTTAACCAAGATTTATAATGATTTTGTTGTTTTAAATCGTTGGTAATCATCCCAGAACATGTAGGAATGATTAGAAATTGTTGGTTGTGAATTTGATGGCTTATCATGAAAGTTAGATATGTAAAAATGGTGAAACCCGTAGGAAGAAGATGAACTGGGTCTGTCACTACTTGATCGATCGATCGAACCTGGAGTATCGATCGATCGAAGCAGTCGATCGATCAACCATCTTCCTTAGATCGATCGACCCTGTCTGAACTATAGAAAGTTGTGTAGAAATTTCTTTAATTGCCATTACTTAATGGGAACCATAGAATTGATATTTTTCCTATGAGGTGACTTGGAAATTACCAGTAGGTGTACCATTAGGTTCCTCCACGAATGATTGAGTAGGAATGTTGGAGAAATGGAATGACGGTAGAACGATTGACTTAGCCGTGAGTTGAAATGGTTAATTTAATTACGGAAAGAGTGAGACTTAATTCCGGAAAGAAAATACCAGTAGGTTAAAGTTAACTTAACTACTGAATTAAGGGAGGGGTAACTATGACCCTTAGAGTTACGCGAATACTCGAATAAATACAATAGTGAGATATGTTGTAATTAATAAGTACGGAGAATATAAGAAAAATATATTACGTACGGGTATGATTTACTAGGTCGGGTGCGTACCTACTAAATTTATATAAATAGTTTTGGGTTAAGAGAATATTACCTAAATTAATTATGTTAGGGTTGATGTGACATTCCGAACTAACATAAGACTATTATAAATTTGGGGTCGATGTTTAATGCCGAACCAAACTTTGAACTGGTGCCGCGATGAAAGAGTCCCGAACCAGAATATTTGTCTATATTGATATTTATAAATAGTTGGGGTCGATGAACCATTCCGAACCAACTTTCACTTCGAGTCGATGAATTATTCCGAGCCAAGGGTCCTTTGTGTGTAATAAAAGGATATATTAGTGGTAACTAATATTATATACATTGTTGTGGGATAAAATGTTTTATGTGCTAAATCTACAAATTGAGAATAATAGACAATGAAATGATAAGTAAATGTCTCAGTAATAATTTATAGCATGATGTAATTGTTACAAGAATAAGGTAACGAGCAGTTATTAAGTTAACTACAGTTATGGACAGTATAACTAGGTAGACCAAGTTTCCTCGATAGTTATATACTATGTAAGAGAGGTGAGGAGGTCCAAGGGAGAGTGCGAAACCTTAATGTGTGTAATCAATAACTTAATTGTGATAACCGCTTGCAAAATATTTTCAAATGTTTTGAGTACTAACTCTTGCTATGTAAATTTTTAAAAACCTTTTAGGTGCCCAGCCACAAGGACACCCAGCTTGATTTCATGTCAGAGATTTGGGAGCTTCATCCAGTGTGGAGGTTGCAGGGATTGTTTAGACGCTTCCTCTTTTTCATTTCTAGTGCAGGATCTCAGTTTTATTATTTCTAGTTGGAACATGTCGTTCCACCTTTACTATTACAGTTTATTCTAGTTATGGATTTGTAGTTGTCTTTGGGCCGTGGTTTACGGCAAGACTTTATTTGTTTTCATATTTTTATGTACTGAGCATTCATATCTAGTTTTGGTTATGTGTGGTTTGGATTATTTATTGTTTTAAGTAAGATAAAATTTGGCACCCGTTTTAATTACATTTAGGTGGTTAGAAATTTTAAAAAGGCGTTCGA